>JAKZFB010000005.1:1200000-1800000 GCA_026122735.1 Penicillium bialowiezense | reverse complement strand
ATAATAGAGTATAATAGATCTCATATTATAACATCATAATCATAATATAACATCATATTCTACTGGCCCCCTTCCATTCCCACTGATTGGTCCCTTTATAGAGGATCCCTCGCGTATAGGCTCCATATCTGGATCTCCAGTAATCTACATGGAGGGAGTACGGAGTATAGGAGAACAGATAACAGACCATGACAGGGCTGATCAGGAGAAGAGCAAATCCCCTGAGTTCGGTGGGGTTTTTTCCAGAACGAAAAGAACAAATCCAGACCCACCCTACTCCGTATGTGAAACAGTAGATACCCATGTTACAGAATCTTACCGACTACTGTATACAAGTGTATTCGTGTTCTCGCTGCTTAACGGGATCTAGAGAGTGTTTCGCAAGTCAGATGCTCTACTCCACCCGGCCCTGCAATTAGAAAATTATAAGAAACCAGCCATGCGATCCGAATGCATGGGACCGTTCGCTTTTTTCCTCCCTCTTTGCACCGGGTCTTTATTGGCCCACTTGCTGTATGGAAGACCAGCATTTCAGCCGATCAGAAGTCCACATCTCCGGGTCAAAGGGATGAGGATCGACCGATCTCTGCAGTATGACATCCTATCAGGGATTGACAGGGATTGACAGGGCCTGACAGGGATTGACAGGGCCTGACAGGGCATGGTTTACAGGATTTCCATAGAGTTTACTTGGAGCAGTTATCCTAGCGTGCCCGATCAAAGGGCAGTTAGAAAGAAATTAACAAAATTAACACAAGGAATAATGATAATATAAAACAATCAGGATAAATGCCCTAATCTGCGATGGGGAATACGTCAAAACCCGAAAATACCAAGAAAATAAATAAAACCAATAAAAGATGAAATAAAAGATGAAATAAAACCGAATAATATAGAATAATAATCGGAATAAAATAAAATAAATACCAACCCCAGCAAACGACAAATGGAACCCTAAAAATTCTAATCCTCCTATTTTGCTACGGCTTGTTTTACCTGTCTAAGCCATCTTTTTGAGCCTCTGATATAAACCGCCGTCTCCCCTCTTTTTCTTCAACTTTCCCTGGTGGCTTGACTCCGAAAAAATTTACCGACGTCATCGTGTGGTACCGAAATCTAGGCCTTGATCCTTATTCTCCGTTTAAAGTCTCAACTTCACTCTCTTCTCTTTCCCACTCCTCTTGGAAAGCTACCTCCTTGATCCATCTTCAACACCATCTTCAACATCATGTACTCTTGCGCCAACTACCCCCGTGGATGCCGTGGTCGCGTCAACCGACAAGGCGCCAAGTGCTCCGACTGCGTGGTATGTATACTCCCGCCTTCTGCTATAGATCGAAACCCTCCGAGATCATCCCCTAACCTCGCTCAGTCCTTGAACCTGCGCCGCCCAGCATTTGCGTCGCCTTTCGCCCAGCCGCGCGAATACAAGCGCGCGCTGCCCTCAGAGCTCTTTGGTGATTCTGCCATTAAGCCTGAGCAGCTGTAATGAGCTCCCGGAACGGTCCGGAGAATCACCCTGCGTCGATGATCTCGTCCTGCCGGCGGGACTGCATCGCTTCCTTTGTTCTCTGGTCTTTCTTTTTTTTTACTTTTTTGCCGCTCCAAATCGCCCATCTGCATCGCCGGGAGTTTCTTTGTCGCGGTCACTGCTTTTCTCGTTCTGGAATCTTCGTCTCTTTGATCTCCACCGGGGTCTGCGCTCGCTGGACGTGTGACGTGCGATGTTCTGGTTTGGAATAGGCTTGACCGTGGATCTCGCTCTTTTCTTTGCCCGGTTCCCCCCGCTCGCTCTCGGAGAGCTGTTTTGTTTTGCATGATAGATCGCATTTACTTTTTGCATGGATACCTCGGACATGGATCTGCCACTGGAGGGCAGTGGCGCTGATGGATTGGGTCAATCGGTGACCCCTTCATTTTTTCCTTGCGCATACGTGTGCTTTGATTTTGCTTTTGGTTTTTATGCCTTGATCTCGAACGTGGCTCGTTGCCTTTGATGTGGACCTGTGTTTTGTTTTTCTTTTGTACTGTGATGCCATACCCCCCTTTGTCCCTTCGTGCGCTTATTTACTATATGATCCCTAGTGCTATATACCTATTCACTGCATTGATAATTCTCACTATTACTTTTACTTGACTTAGATTCCACCTCACTAGACTCCTCGTATTACCTGGAATCAGCCTTGCCCCGAGTCCCCGATCCCATCTTTAATCCAAGACACCCGTTTGACTACTAAACCTTGTTATTCTTGGGCCCATGGACCTTCCAAGCTCTGGACCCTCCGCGGGGCTGTGAAGGATTCCGCCCCCAACTCCCTCCTCCATGACATACTTCAGCCGCAAGATCTCACGCTGAAACGTCCATCCCAAAACCAAAAACCCAAGTTTAGAAACAAACGTGCACATAGCCCCGCCCATCTCATGCCGGCAACTATCGCGCCACACACCTCACGGGTCCAGCTTCCCAGTCCCTTCTGGTCGTGCCGCATATCCGTGCTTCCCTGCATCGCCATTGACTCATAGTAGCTAGATCCCAGTCACACTCAATTCGGTGGATCTGGGCCTTTCCTGACGAGGTGGTATGCTTTTTTTCTCGCTTGAGTGGCCCGGCTGTGTTGTACACGGGTTAGGCAAAAGTATTTGTGCGAGGCTGTGTGTTACCGCTCTAGAGGTGAGGACTCATGCCATACTGGGGCAATCCTGTTGGGCGCGCACAAACATACGTTCGATTTTGCTATAGGATTGGATTGCCGTTGGGCTGAGATCGCACTAGGCATTGGATTTTTGCTTTTTATTTAATTTGTCCGTTTTGCTTGCAGGCTGTGGTGGTCATGTGGTGTGTAAGGTCTAGACTGAATAAGGCCTCGGAGAATTGATCTGGACGCCATACTTGGACGTTCCTTGATTGTTAACCTTGGAACGTGGCTACAGGGCATGTCACTCCGGACTACTATCCGAGAGGAAAGGGAAAAAAGGGGGAGAGAAAACTTGCCCATTCCAGCTGTCGATCACCTGTCTCATAAACAGATAGCTTCTCTCCACCAGGTCAATCGGTGCTTTGTCCACATCTGAAACTATCGAATTACAATAGGCTGGTCTTTGTCCGAAGGGGAGAATAAAGAATAATGGCTGCCTGAGCCGCAAAAAAAAGGCCCGACTCAGAAGTACATAGTGTTAGAAAAATAATCGGACCCAAAAAAAACCCCCCTAGAAGGGAAAAAGAACCTGAAAAAAAACCAAAGAAAAAGACCTTCTCCACAGACTAACGTGGGATTCGACTGTCAGAAATCGGATCCAGCAAATGTAAAACAAAACCCAATGGAAGCTAAAGCGTTCTAGTGTCAATGGCGTTTCTAGTCGATTCTATTGGGCTTCTGCATTATTGCTCCTTTCGCTCTAATTTCCCCCTTTTTTTTCTTGTTTGCTCGGTATGGTAATTTTCTGCGCTCAGCCACATACCAGATCGTTCGTTCGCTGTTTCAGGGTAGAAACTGTGGGGATTTTAGCACGGCCGCTCTCCACCCAATGTCTTGTGTCCGTGAGAAACGCTCTAAGCCCATTTGTGGGAGATCAGAGTTGGTGTGGCGGCCGTTGAATCGATCAATAACTCCGTGCTTGTGGTCATTCGTATTCGTTTTTCTGTATGGTACTCCGTATGTTTTACAAGTTCGTACAAAATTCTCTCTCTAGTGTCGATTAGGCGATTTAACTATCTTGGGTATAGGTACCAGAGTAGGAAGGACCTCGGAGATCGGAGATTTTCTCTACAGGATGGGCTCGTATATCTGATATTAAACGCCGTTCTCACTCCTCGCTTAATCCCGACACCGTGGCAGGATGTTATGCAGTAGCACGGGAAGTCTTGCATCAGACGATGAAATCCGAAACGGAGGCGGGATTTCATATGCAAGTTTGAAATTAGAGATTCGGAGCTGTCTATATCCAAAATACGGTACTGGTACGTCCGAACCCGAACGGGAGCTCCATGATAGCCGGTGTGGATATGACGGTGTTTATTCCAAACGCGAACACTTAATATCCCCGACATCCTATGAACGTTCGCCGACCGTTATGTTCCCCCGATCTGACACACAGTCAAACTGGAGACGTAGCAGATCAGATCGACAGCGCTCGTTTCTCGTTGATTGACCGGTCCAGACCGCGGACTGTAAGCGCGAAACGGGCTGGGCGGCAAGTCCGGCCCCCTTGATCGAACAGCCGCTCTGGGTCTGGGGCACAGATCCTGTAATCTCGGGTCTTTGTGAGGCTCCGAGTTTAGATGGGTCATTGCTATGGACGCCGGCACTTGACGGAGAATTCCTGCGACGCAGATTGCTCTACCGTCCGCCCGGGCTTGGAAATGAGTGGGGCGTGGTGATGTTCGAATCCAGTTTCACACTGATGAATCTGATTGAATCGATGCCTTTGCATCCGAGCTCGATGACAGCATATCTAAATTAGATCCGAGCTGCGGGAGGCTCATGCGATTTTTTCGGGATGCTCATTTTTGCGAACAGGCTCGATTTTGAGTTTGCATCATATTGATCATACGCTACTTACGCCTGGTCGCCCAGAAATTGCCGGCATACCCACTGTGCCGTCCGCGTGTGCAGAGTCCAATCCCGACCGTCTTCTGGAGGCGTGCCGTTGGCCGTCTCGGAGATTGTCCTGGCGTGACAGGCGTCGCCAAGAGCTTCAAAAACAACAATCTGGTCTCTCATGTGTCGGTCTAGACAGGCCTTCCTCGCCACAGTCCGCTTTGTACCTGTTTCATCGGCTGGGATTCCGTTTGAGATTTCCTCAACGAAACCTTCCACGCATTGTTTGATCAATTCGGTGGCTCCGTCAAACAGGCCATTCTTCAATTCGCGCCGCCAATCATCGTTCGCCGGGCGTGGCTTGTCTCTCCCTTTCGTTTTTGGCTTTTTGGGTCTACCGGTTCCGTAGGTACCCAGTGCATCGTGTCCAATTCGGAATCCGGTGGATGTGTGAGCGACAAGAAGGATGTATGTCTGACTCCTATGCCATGTGAGCTCTGAAGTATGAACCCGAATCGGGACTGGAGCTTCTACATCTGCATCGCCACTCAAGGAATCTCGATCGTGTGAATGCGTCTGCGGTGGTCTGAACACAGATGGATTGAGCTTCCTCAATGCACTGCGCAGCTTTTGTTTGAGGGTTTGCTTGATGTACGTTGGCAGACTGCTTTCTCCGTCGCCCATGTCCTCAGCATAGTTTCCTTTTAGGTCTGGGGCTAGCACCGTCAGATCAATGTGCGTGATCTTCCCCGGGTCGTGAGCCATGAGGTCGATTTTTGGAAATTTGTTTGGAATGGCGCTTCTCTCCCCCTCAAGGGGGAAGATCTCAGGTCGACTTCCCTCATCCCCGTCTGTGGATGCATTTCTGGATCGCAGTGGTTGGATGTGGAAAACAATGTTTCCAAGGGTATCATTTCCAGATGACCATCCACGGCTCTGAAGGACGGCGGCAACGGGAGGAAGCCCCAGCTTCTCAAAGTTGGGCAGAACAACCTGAGAGAGGTAATCATACGATGGAGACTTTGAGGTATTGGTTCCACCGATAATCTCGACACTAACAAATGGCCCAGCGGACTGCGACCCAACATAAAGCAGGTAGGGGTACAGGGCTTGAAAAATCAGACAGATGGAGCCGGCAGTTGCAAGCTCGATTCTGTATTCAGTCTTCACTTTCACTTGAGACTGATCAACGAAGAATCCACCCCGTTCTCTCGGCAATGGAGGGAGGAAATTCAGGGACTGAGAGTCCAGTGCGTTCCCGGAATACCCGCTGTCGCTGAGCTGACCCAGCAGCCGAACTGCAGCGATATGGGACCTCTTCAATCCTTTTTTGCCTTTTCGATTTCCGCGGATATTGTCAATGCTGACCGGGCGGCCGGTTAGAGCAGATAATCCGACGGCAATGCGGACTAGCTGGCCTCCTCCCTCCAGGGTTCGTCCGTTCAGGTAGACGTGGCCTGATCGGGGTGGACTGGGCTGAGCCATTTCGTGCGAATTTGGATGAATTCTTGCACTGATGAAGCTGGCACAGTGACCATATTTAACTTGCATATGTCAGCGTGCTCCAATTTGTGTCATGAGCTGTTCCTGACTCACCATGAGGCTGTGCCACCTTGGCATGCATGAATCATGACTCACATTGGCCAGATCGGCCCCAAGGCTTAGCGCGAAAGCTTAGCCCTAAATTCCAACCAAAACGCCAACCCATTTTACTGAATGTTCTTCCAAAAAATGAAGTCATTATGGCTTCTTTGGCGTCCATTGAAGGAAGAAAGTTGGTATGGAAGGAGCGACGAAAATGGAGGGAGCGACCTTTGTGAACTAAACAAAAATCAAAACTAACTCGCAGTGTCTTCCTGATTTTTCTTCGTTCACACCCTCCTCTACTTACTATTGCATACGAATTTACCCTGCAGCTTTTTCCAAGCATGTTTTCTTCTACATCCAATACCCAAAATCGTCTTAGGCGCTCTTTTTCTACGCGTTCCATGAAGAAGTCGCGCTCAACCCTATCCAACCTAACCCCAGAGGTCAGTATGCAGCATGCTGCGGCAGCCGCGTCCAAGGCCATGGAGTCAAGTCAGAGATATTCGCAAGAGTCAAGGCCATCTTCCAATCGACGAGGGGGACCATCGAGTATTGGCGTTTCCCAAAGTCGTCCTGGTTCGCGTCTTCGATACAGCGAAAATAACGCGTCAATCCACCACCACAACTCTTCTTCAGGGCTTTCAACACCTCCTGTCCCACAATTGACTACGAGGGTTTCGATTGACACTAGTCGAATTGGTGATATCGACGCTTTTCCATCAATTACGGAGCTCGACGGGCTTGACGGACGAAACAGCTCTGTACCTTCCTCCTTCCGGCGATTGCGCAAGGCCAAGTCCATGCATACAACTAGACCACGAACATCGCAAACACCTTATGGGGTTCCTCCTATTCCCAGTGGAGATCCTTCGGATCCTGATCGAAGCCCTGGTTTCCAACTTCCACGCACTATGAGGCCCTCCATGTCCTTCATTCGGGGAAAGCACAAATCCCAGTCTGCACTCAATACGAATACGAATGGTGCCGCCGTTAAGCTCGCACGGAATCAATTTACCCAGGAGTCTGGTGAGCCAGGTATTCGTCGTCGTCGTTCGTCTTTCCTGTTGAGACAAAAGAAGGAGCGCAGGCCATTTCGCAAGTCTTTCCGTGCTGCAAGCGAGGATAAATCCCCTGCTACTGGGAGTGCTAATAGCCGGGCCCACTCTGCACCTCGGTCTCTCTCAAGCTCGATCAAGAATAGGCTGAAGAGGGTATTCAGGTTCTCCAAGGCTACCGATCAACAACCAACAGTTCAAGGTGGCTCACACGATGTGTATGCACTTCCTCTACTCGATCTGACTCACATAGACACCAGTCACTGCGAAACACTCCGCTCTTACCGAGGTACCGAACAGTCTCCCAGTCGTGATAGTGTTTGTACTTCGAAGTCACGTGTCACCAGCTGGGCAGATTCAACAGTTGCAAATACCGCCAGATCCCCCCGGAAGCCTGGACATCGTCCATCACTCTCAATGGTAAGAGAGGATGTAGGGGGCGAAGAACAGATGCCAATCACTCCAGTGAAGACCGATGACGAAGAGGCTCCTTCGGTTCTGACACCGAGCCCACGTCACATTGACCCTGCCGAAAGTGAGGAATTATATCATGCACTGATGGCAGAGATGAGTCGTCCTCATACCGATCGCAGCGAGATGATCTTTGGCAGTGTTGCCCGCCATCATGTGTTGCCAGAAGATGTTTTAAGTGCCGGTTCCCCTCGTCCAAGAGGACAAACTCTTCGTTATGTACCCAGCAACGAGTCCAGCTCCCCTGGCTCTTTCTCAACTGCGCAAAACCAGTCGGCACTTGTTGCAGATGAGCATTATGACGACGGCAATAGTGTCATCGTTGCCCCGTACATGCCAGA
This sequence comes from Penicillium bialowiezense, assembly GCA_026122735.1. Lineage (NCBI taxonomy): Eukaryota > Fungi > Ascomycota > Eurotiomycetes > Eurotiales > Aspergillaceae > Penicillium > Penicillium bialowiezense. The sequence goes on along the minus strand of JAKZFB010000005.1, from coordinate 1,792,008 downwards.
GCGGGACGTTGTCTCTCCGAGTATTTATTCTCGATGTACTGATGAAGATACCCCGCCCAAAGCTGACACTGCCGACACACTTGATGTAGGGATGCATGACGAACTAGGAACGGCGACCATCTATGCACCGGAGCGAACATCCTATGTTTCCCCCGAGCCCATTGATCGATCATCTTCCAGACGTCGGGCAGATCCAAGCGCAGACTGGCAACAGTTTTTAAACTCAGAAGTCGACAGACTTGACCAACCGAGTCCCGCGAGAAGACATGTCAGGGAGAATGCACAGTTCCATGGGGATAATGAAGACGTGGTCACTAGGACAGCAGAAGCTGCTCTTGTTATGCACACACCTCCTCGCCCCATATCAAGAGAGAGTGTGACTGACGAATGGACTGTATACGACACAGCTGTTCAAGACAGAAATGTCCAGTCGTATAGCAATTTCTCTCGTCCCCTCCACCAGGTCCCCGCTATCCAGCCCATCTTACCCTTGCATCCAAAGAAGTCAGAGCATTCGATGCAGAAACCTTCAGTTGACCCTGTCAAGGATAATGCTGGTCAGATGGCCGAAAACATATCACCAACCCCTCGCCCCTATGTTCAATCTCAAAGTTTGTCACCAATGCGGCCCCGGTCTGGAAACATGCAACTACCAGAGTCCCCGACTCCGAAGCCGATGGCAAAGCGCTCTTTGACCAGGGAACAACTGCGCCGCCATTCGTCCAGGGTTGCGCCCCTCTCCCACGAGGGTCGAACCCGAACCGGTCAGTTCCGATCAATGGGCACTCAGCGAGACTCCCCATCCAACGACGAAAACCGGAGACTGGGAGAGGGGTGGGATGAGGCGGTGGATCGCTGGTATTCGCAGGGACAGGGATCGTATCCGACAATGTCCAGCGATCAGCGGGGGGAGTCCTCTCGGACAATGCCCAGCAATCAGCATCCGGGACCTACTTTGACAGAGCCCACCGAACGTATGTTGGAACTATTTTTGAATCGGCCGCGGCCGCAGCGCCAACCCACGACGCAGAAGGACTCCACGGGGGCTTTTCTCTGAGTGCAAATACGGCTTAGGGTGTCGGACTTATGTATTTTATGTTGTTTTATTATTCCTTTTCTAGTTTTGGGGGGGTTCTGTGATGGACGGGTCGGAGTTGGAGGAAACGTGCAGACCTCTGTGGCCACGGGTGTGCGCCAGGTCTCTCAGATATTGATAGTTATGCTACCATCAACCAATGTATTTTTATTGTTGCTTCCAATGTTTCTTCCTGTGTAGGGCTCCCGGTTTTCAGTGCTTCACAGTGTTCAAGTAAAAGATGGATTTCCGGAAGTTTGTAAATCATGCTTGTCAAGTGGCGTACATGGGCACCAATGTGCATTTATATATCGAATTGAGGATATGGACAAAATCTTCCAATCTTCCGTATTTTCACTCTCAGGCTACACATTTGATACATTGAGTATCTGTGAGCAGAAATGGCATGGGATATTTATTCTCATGTACGTGGAACAGACCCAGAATGGAGTATGCCTCGATCAACATCCATGGATGGTAGGTTGCATTAAGATCCTTCATAGTTCCACTAATGGCCGCTGCTTACATCAACCAGCCAAGTGGTCGAGCAGTAACTCAGCCATCTTATCTTCCTTGGTCTAGTGGTGATGATTTCCGCTTGTCATTAACACCGATAAGCGCGGGAGACCGGGGTTCGATTCCCCGAGGGAGAGATTTCTTTTTGCACTTATTTTTTTGCTCTCTGAAAAAAAAAAGATCTCTACCTGGAGAAGTTTATTTTTATTTGATCAAGTGATTGATTGATACACGTTCGATTGCACCCGTGCTGACACTGCGCCGTCGACCCGACCCCAACCTCATGACCCGCGCCTCTCTATCTTCATTACCCGGGTGCACTGCCAGCCCGTCAGCATCCAGGCGCTCAGTGCCCCGCAATGTGTGAAGGCTATTTTGCTTCGTGTCCTTGGCGGTCATATTCAAGCCTGTCATGCCAAATGCAGGATAGCATGGACCAATCACCTAGCATGGAGTCATGTATGCTTGTGTGTCGTGTACGCCACCCAGCCACGGTGTACGGCCAAGAGCCGTCGCTGAGTGATTGGATACCACACGAGCAGACAATCACCCTGGCGCCTCAGCTTCAGTCAGACAGACGAAAGATAAAAGATGACAAGTTCCACTGGATCCAACTTCGTCAACCATTGCTTTGTTGAATCAGACACATCTCGAGTCCATCATGCCAAACCCCTACAAGACTTACGAGAAAGCCAGCGAGGGTGCCGGCCTTGCCGGGGCAGCAGCAGGTGCTAGTGGAGGCTTTCCTAATCCCATGGGAGGAGTACAGAATGCGCAGAAGGCGTACCATATGCACCAGTATGGGAAGATTGTGAGCTAGCAATACACAATGCTGATGCACAAGCTCGCAAGCTAATGAGTTCATGGATCAGCAATCAAAGGGCATGAAAGATGCCTTGGTGCACGAGGATCGAGCCCATCAGAGCCAGCGCGAGATGTCAACTCCTCAGGTGCAGGCTTCGTCATTGACGTGGGGATCAAACGGAATCACCAAAGAGAATGGCTGGGTGAGGGATAGCAATGGGAAAATCAGCTATCAGGGCAAGAAATAATGGGCCTAGAAGGGAAGCCGTGTGTTTTGCTCTATAGCTTTTGTACTGCTATTGGTCCACTGCTATCAGTCGGTTATTGTATTGTTGGTGAATTGGAATAGCTCACTGTCCATCTTAGTGGTAGCATCCGAGTATCTAGCTGTTTGCTCTTCGGTCTCTAACAACATGGAAACCAGAAATCCCATCGTTTGCCAGCTGGGCGACAAGACCGTACTCCCAGTCAAGATACCCCTGCATGTCTTTGCGTGCGTTGCTGGTCCCCTCATATGGTCGCTTGTACACATCGATCGGTTCAGAGAGTTGGCGGGACTCGGTCTCAAGGGTTAAACCCGCTGCTACCCACGCCGCAGTTCCTCCAGCCAAATAAAATACTTCCCGCGAGGTTGCTTTCAGCGCTTCATCGAGATTGATAGAAGCAACATCACCGTCAGGTGAGGTCAAAATGATCGGGCCGTCACCCGGGGCAGACAATAAGTCCCTGGGAAGTTCAGGCCCAGAGGCAAACCACGCCCCAGGAATGTGGCCTTTGTGATAGGCTGGACTGCGTGCAAGATCAATGAAAGTGGCTCCCTCGAGGGCTTGGAGACTGTCAATCGTGATGGCCCCGGTATGAGGAGGATGCCACAGCGGGATTGCGGGTGCTTTGAGACCAGCGGGTACTGTGGCACGCGTGTCGAGGACGTATACCTCCCACCCAAGCTGCAGAAGCCAACTCGCAGTCATACGCGCACGCACACCATCCGTGTCGTAAAGAACAATTCGAGCACCTCGGACACCAACCCACTCCTCGGTGGCTTGAACCAATTGCCCACCAGGGGCATTTGAGAAGCCAGCTGGATGGCCACCGGAATACTCATCTGGGTCCCTCACATCCAGCAGATATAGAGTCCGGTCTTCGGACTCGGCAGCGAAGCGAAGCAGCTGAGCATCGTCAATGACGGAGACTCCAACATATGAAGCCCATGATTCCGCGTGCAATCGTGCCTTTTGCGATGCATCTGCCGACGGCACAGGAACCCGTTCCGTCTTTTTAGTTTCCAGATCCAGACCCTCCAATGTCCAACCAATAGTCCCATTGCGAAGCGCAACAACCCTATTTGGGATGCCGGAGTTGATCAGAGATTGCGTGCCAACAATACTGCGAGTGCGACCAGCGCAATTAACAATGACCGTGGTCTCGGGAGACGGCGCAGCCTCGAAGACGCGATATAAAAGCTCTCCTCCAGGACAGCTACGACCATGGGGAATGCTCATCGTGTTATATTCCGTGAACCGTCTGGCATCCAACACCACCACGTCGCTCTCGCTTTCCAAAACGTCTTTGACCTCCCGTGCGGACAGCGATGGGGTATGATTGATGGACTCGACTAGCTCGCCGAAGGCTTTGGATGGAACGCCGACATCGCGGTAGACTTCCCCCACGAGCGAGTAGGCGGAAAGCCCCCCTTCCAGGATGTAAACTTCCCGGTAGCCCAGGGCGAGGACTTTGGTCGCGGCGCGATTGACATAGTTCTCTCCGTTGTCGTACAGGACTACGAGCGCGGATAGTCTGGGAACTAATGGGGGTAATTTGGTTTCGATCTCTGATACTGGAACACTCAGTGCCCACAAAGGATGGGACTCGGAGTAGGGACCTTCTTCGCGCACGTCGAGAAGAGCGACTTCTTGCTGATTTGTCCAATATTTGCGCAATTCGCGCGCCGTTATAGATTTGGCCATGTTACAGGCTGTCTGAAGTGTATCCGCGCAGATTTGTGGTTGAATTGAGAGATTATACGAGTTTCGGTGAAATGAAGACAAATGAAGTTGCGGATAGTTTCAGCCCGTCGGACTCGGATGATTTTGGGCGAGATTGACCCGCAATGGCGAGACTTGATATTCCAGAGCTCAGCGCTTGGAGGAATCGGAATATTTGAGATTCTCGATCATTTCTTTTGTGTATACCAGAAAAGTGGTACTTTCGTACTTCTCATCTTGAGATTGAGTGGGCGTGGGGTTATACCGGGAACTCGACTCTGGACGGAATTGCGGGGGTTTGGAGATGGCAGACACAAATATCATCAACTTCTCACCAACTTCCTCACCACCTTTCGAAGTTTTCCTCTCGAAGAAACCGACAATGGGAGATGGCCAACGGGAACTCGGCCGGTGTTAACCCCGCTCCAAAAGCTCGCCATTTTAGGGAGCGATGACGGAGACATCGCCAATCCATCCGCGGCCGGTCTTTGATCTTCAACCACCACAGTATGATTTCCACACGAAAACGCAAGTCCTGCGAAGCCTGCCGTATGCCACTTCTCCCGGAACTTACCGTCAAAGCTAACAACAGTCAGGGGCGCGGAAGCTCAGGTGCTCAGGGGAAAAGAGTGGATGCTCCCGCTGCCGGGGTCTATCAATGGCATGTAGATTCAAAGATGAAGGCGCCCCCGGAAGACCCAGAAAGCGTCCCCGGGAGGAATGCGAGCTGCCGAGACAAGACCGGACGGGTTCCGATTCTTCAAGCTCCCATATCTCGCCCGAATTACCAGATGCCACGTTTAGTCCCCAGGAGACCGTCAACATGTTGATGAGCACTGGCGATTTCGACTCAATACCGTGTGCGATGCCCGGAAGTTGTGGATTTGATTCCTCGCACTGGGAAATGCTGGGGAATGGCGATATATGCGCGGCGCCGCTGGAGACGTGGCAGATCTCTCAGCAGAACTCTTTACCAGAGACCGAGGTTCCGCAACTTGCTTTGGACGCTTATGCTTCCCCGTTGTCATTTGCACAATCGTGTAATTGCGATGAGGAGGTGTCGAGCATAGTCCGAAATCTAAGCCGAGCGACCATGTCGCACGATGTCCTCCCCACGCTGCGGACGGGCGTGGTCTTAACAGAGAGGATACTCACATGTCCAATCTGCTACGATGTGTCGAAACCACCCCGAGTGACGGTTCAAAATGTACTACTCATTGGACACCTGATGTTTGAGATAACCTCTAGCTATCTAAAGTACCTACGGTGGCTGAAGAAACATTGCACCGAGCTCGACGGCAGGAACGAAAGCCAATCGGTCTATCTCGACTCTGGGATCGGCATTTCATCCGACTTGAACTTGCAGATCAGCGGCGAGAAGTTTCGCGATCTCGTCATACACGGCCTTCAAGCTGATGCTGAGCGGCTGTCGGTGGTAGGGAAGAGCTTTGCGCTGCGGCAGCGGAATCGCCATATTGGAGGACACGAAAGGTGCCCCGACCATGAAGGGGATTGTCGAAAGAAAGAGCTCGGCGTTGATCATGATCCGCTTGATCTTTGTCCGCAAAATGCCGTGGCTCGGAAATTGATCCCTTGCTTTCGGATCGTGGATGAGGTCCGGCAAATGGTGGACCAGGTTGCTGCCGCTGTTGTATGATACCCGATTTTCCAAATTGTTATACTAGAATGTTTCCAGGAGCAGACAGGAGCGAGATGATCAGATTGACTAGCGGGTTGATTTCTGTGTATACGGAGTAGCGCCCAAGTGTTGAAAAATATTTTGGATACCTGAAGATGCCTGGTGATGCCTGACTCTACACCACTTTTCAGATCACTCTATACTCAGTCTTCCTGGAGGGAATAACTGAACAAGAATAAATCATGCTTCATGAGAAGTCTTCCAAAGTTCTGGACCTTACTAATATACACTGGTCGGTCCTTCAAGGTACTCTACTGCCTGTCCACCTTGTCCTCCAAAAGGAGCCCTGCCTGCTGCAGGTTTTTTATGACACTGTCTACTGTCCCAGCAGAAGGCAGGATTATGGTGGGCTCTGGTGTTGAGCAATCAATTAATTCAAGCTTCTTTGCACTCTTTCAAATCGCTGAAGGCTCAATGCTGCCACGACTCGAGATTCCAATACATTCCTTGACCATACCAAGGCTGTCTTTGTGCATAGCCTTATTTTTTTTCTCGCTGTGGACTCTTGATGCAGAACAAGTGCGAGTAATTCAGTATCAGGAGGCTCGGGCACGAGGAGGGAGTCGTACAGGAACATGAAACTGAAACTACCAATACGAGCTGGTGGTGTCCCCCTGATATATCAAACACAAGCGGCGAGAGCCATTTAAGTTAGCTATTGCTTCCTTAGTCAATAAGATCAATTTTAAACTAGGAGATAGGTAAATTAGCGTTATCTAGATATACAAGGAGTCCCTTTCCAAGGTTTTTAGGAAGAGTAAGTGCATTGGTTCTAGATATGGTAAACACAGAGAAATCTTCCTGAATAACCGTTATGCTTTCGCGGCGTGACCATTTAATAAAGGCTTTGCACAACACGACGGAATGTTCCCAAGCCTACAGAAGCAAGATGAGGTTATATCAACATCTGCCCCTACGAGAGCCAAAGAGAGCTGTTTCTTGATGATAGTCGCCTCGGCATGACGACCCAAACGCTCCAGACACTCATTATAGCCATGCAGCGCCCAAACGTTATTCGGATGTTGATGCGCCCGCTTGGGTGTATGATAGAGTCCCAGATCCTCAGCATACGCCTGCGCTGCCTGTTCAACTCGGCCCTGTTCCAACGAAAGTGCCGCATAAGCATGTCGCGCAGGAAGCATCCATCCCCACGGCTCCGCAAAAGGCAATCCGTCCTCGAGCGCCACTGCATCCCCCAATCTCGTCAAAGCAGTCTCATAGTCGCCGCGACGATACTCGATCTCGCCGTCCAGCATCGCAGACGCAACTTTGAGAATATCGGTTATCTTATTCGGGAAGTCGAGCCGTGTCGGAGGCACGAGTCGAGATGCAGCTTTGAATAGCTCGCGCTCTTTATCCGCCTCCTCGAGTTGAGATGTCGCTGCGTATGCGACGCCCTTCCCGTAGTGGCGCATGACATTCGTCACGCAATAAAGCTCTTTATCTTCCGGCTGTGGGAGACTTTTGATTTCCTCCCACATTCCAAATCTGATCAGCACGTGGACTCGGACGGCTTTGAAGAACTCCATCCAGTTTGCGAGCGCGGGCGTTTCCACTCGCAGAATCTCCTCTGTGATCGTTGCTTCCATTCGATCCGTCGCTGAAAGTGCTGCTTTGGACATCCCGCCCAGCATGGCGGCGTAAATGAGCGAGTGGTAGTCGTGTAGCCGATAGTAACTGTAAAATGTCAAGCCGCCATTATGTTGGAAGTATTTGTCGTCCGCGACTGTCGCTTTGTAATTGTATTCCACGGCTCGCCGATAGTCGCCCACGAGAACGTCGATATGCGCCGGCATGTGGAAAGTATGTCCAGTATCGGGGAATATTTCTCGAATCATCTCTGCGGCCGGCAGTGCGACCTCGGGAGTCGCCGACATCTCCATTAGGTGGATGTACATATGCGCGGGACCCGGGTGGCGCTCAATCCCTGGCATTTTCAATGCTTGTTCGAGAAGCGCCTTTACTTCAAACACAGGCGATGAGGCGATCGGTAGCCCAGTCGATGCGTCGTATAGTTTCCTTGGAGCACAATTCATTAAAGCGTCCGCGAAAAGTGTGATGATGTCGAAATCGTCGCGACCAAACTCTGTATAAACATCTCTCATGGACTCAGCATATGCCCTGCTGCAACCTCCGAGATCTCGCCCGGGATTGTCGTCGGGGTATCGTATCGCGTGGGCTTCGATAAGCGCCCGTTCCCAGGCCGAAGCAGTATGCGCCCGCTTCAAAGATTCCTGAGAGTAAATATAACACTGCTGGATCGCGCGAATGCGATCTCTCTCATCGAATAGTGCCCAAGTCTTGTTGTAATTGGAGCCCGAGCAGAACGATATACCCCAGTAGGCCATGGCGCAGGTCTCGTCGTGCGCGATCGCCTGCTTGTAACAGCTGATCGCTTCATCGTGGTTGAAGCAATAGGTCCAGACGAGCGCTCTGTCGAACCATCTTTGCGCTTCCTGGGAATTGGTGCTGATCTTGCGACCGAAGGTTCCTAGGTCGAAGTAGGGGTCGCTTGAAGCTCTGGCGGGCGGGGATAGAGTCATTTTAGAGCTATGTAAGCAAAGAGAAGTATCGTGTCTGAACTTCTTCACAGCTGCAAGGGATAAATTTGAGGTCACATGCGATTGTAGTTGCGTCGGAGGGTTTTGTTAGCGTCGGTTAGATGCGCGTTTGGGTTCGGACCATTTTGAAGGTTGCGCAAAGGCTGCAAGGAGAAAGTTGGAGACATGTCATGTTGTAATATGAGCTTTCCAATAAATTTACTCCTACAAATGGGCTATTTTTAGTAATATATCTTCATACAAGATATAATAATCAACTAATCAAAATTCATACCGTGGGCCTTTTGAAGCTACAGTGTTGCATAAGTATTTGATCTCCAGCACTTTGGAGTCCACCTTTTCGCCTCACCAACTTGTATATAATAAACTTGCCTATCATTTTAGCGTCATTTTTGCTGTCTTCTAGATATTATTCCAAGGTTCCGGATTGAATTCCAGAGCTCCCTGTGAGATAGTATTAAAACAGTAGGTCTGAGATTGAAGTATGTCATTGTCGCGGCATGCTTTCCCGCTCCCGAGATCCCAGGAGTATTTGAAGTTGACTTCGTTAAATTTCCCGGACTGGTTCCATTGGTCCTCTTTGAGCAGGGCATTCAGCTGTTGGGACGAGTAAGAGAAAAGTATATCCTCGCTGTACTCTAGTGAATGGGTGTTTCTCCCAGCTATCAATCTAACCTCAATGTCTCTTCAAGTCTTTATCTACAACATCCTCCAAGATAGTCTCGCCCTTTTTCTCTGCTGCAATTTTGGCAAGCTTCAATCGCCTGGTATCCCGCTCCGTCTCCCGAGTGACTCTCCACGTAATAAGAGTCAAAATACCACAAACACCAACAAGAGCCATCGCTGCAGCAAATGGAACTGTGTAGTGCGGAGCGTACTTGCTCCTAAACATCTGTGGACCAATCGCACCTCCAATTTGACCGTAGCTGTTGACAAATCCGATCGAGAAGGCAGAGCCCGTTGCCCGGGAGGTGGTTTGGACGCGCCAAGGCCTATAAACACGTTAGTTATATGCGATGACAAGAGCAAGAAAGGAAGACATACCACATAACAGGATACCATCCTGCTTTCAGGGCATTTCCAATGAGCGTCACGGCGAAAACCGCACCGGGGCCTGGATAGGCAATGAAAACACCGTAGCAGACCAATATGACGACGAGGAATGAAAGCGGATACACCGGTCGTGGAATCCGGCTGCGGTCTGCGAATATACCCGTGACGGCGATGAAGAGAAGTCCGCAGACTGTGATGGGGATGTTGAGTAGCTGTGCCGCAGCAATGCTCCTGGGGAATTGTTAGCGAGTTCCCTTGAATCGAAGATCTCTTGCATCCGCATCAAGATGTCACTTACGTGTAGCCGAGATCAGCAATCACAGTCGACTGGTAGAATGTGACTCCGTCTGTTCCGACAGTGAAGGTGGCCCAGATCAATGTGAAGAGCCACAGTCTCACATCCTTGAGAGATTCGATGATCTCGCGGAATTTGAAGTCTTTCTCGCTTGCACGGGGTGCGTTGGATGGCAGTCGAGCTTGAATGAACTTCTTTTCCTTTTCAGTCAACCATTTTGCTGTTTCGGGGACTGGTGAAGGGTAATGTTAGTTGCTGGTTGCCAACGAGAAGAGTGACTTGGCTCGGATAACTTACAGTCTGGGAGCAGGAACCAGATTACCACGCTGAAGAGCACCGTTGCGATTCCCTCGGTCAAAAACAACCTATGCTGTTAGCATGCATTCAGGCTGTGAATGTTTTTTTTCTCTCTCGAAAGACTTACCATTGCCATCCAGAAAGTCCTCCTGCACCAGACACGGTATCAAAAGCATAGGCAAGCAAGCCGCCAAAAATGCCCGAGACATTTCCGCAAATATCTAAATGTGCTAGATGAGTAAACTGCCTTATGCTGCATGTAATGACCGGGAATGTCAGATGATCACGACTTACAAAAGTACAGTAGTCGCAAAGACATCTCGTCTGGTCGATACCAGTAAGTCATCTGAAGAATAACACCCGGGAACTGTCCCGCTTCAGCCTGTTCTTATGTTAGTTTTGTGGATCTTCTGCCAACCGTGCATCTTGGGATGTATATGCAAGTTGATGTGATGGGAAAAAAAAGAATGAACGTACCACGCCTAATAAAAACCGTGTTGTATACAGACCCCCCTTATTCTTCACGGCAGCGTTACACATCAGAGCAATGCCCCAGCTGAGCATAATTCTGGACTGCCATTTTGAAGGAGAGAACTTCTTGAGTAGCAAATTGGAGGGTGCTTCCAACACAATATAGGGAATCTAACGTACTAGGTCAGCGAGAAGCAACGATAACCCCGTAGGTTTTGATTCACTAACATAGTACAGCACTGTCACCAGATTATACTCATTTGAGGTAATCCCAAGCTGTGTCATGATGTTCTGATCGGTACCCTTGTTCATGATCCGAGCGTTGGATGTCTGTGAATGTCAAATGTGTACCACCAACTGGCGAGAAAGGGATACTGACATTATTGCTGTCCAAGTTTTTAAACATGAAAATCAGTGAGCACAGAGTCATCAATCTCCAATCAATTTTGCGGAGTAGCTTCTTCTCCTCTGCAGCTGTGAGAAGGGTTCTCCCATCCATCAATTCAGGATCATATCCATCAATGCTTTCCTGGCTCGATGAAGCTTGCTCGAGAGCTTCGCCTCGTTTGGCAAAATGAAGTTCATGGTTGGCGTCGCTCTCACTGGTAGAGGTGATATCGGTAGCCGTCGTTCTCCCCAGATCTTTGGCCGTTACCTCGTTCTCCTTGTCTGCCATCCTTGAAGACCCTTTTTAATGGAACGCTGTCAGGGTGTAGCAGATGGAAATCTCCGCCACAATATTCAAACAATGTTAGATAGATTAAAGTCTTTTTAACTATTTTAACTGGAGGCCTCGGAAACCCCCCGAAAGAATATGACAGAAGCTAGGGCCATACAAAACACCATCTCAATTAGCATTGTATCATCCTCCACTGGTATTGCAAATCTCCAAGTCTGCTCTCTCCAAGCCCGTAGTAATTGTATGTGGCGAAAACATGAAGATAAGAAGTACTACCAAGTACCTGAATAATCTCAGATCTCCTACGAATGTATCATATCTTGCAGGTTAATGGTTTAATTGGATTACTATCCCCATTGTGGTTCCTTGCCATGTGTACTTTGCGCTAGACTAGAAACAATATACCACATTGGCGGGTCTATACATCGTTTAACTATCTATTCAACTGTCTAAAATCTTAGGTCTGAATTCTGTGTTCAAAGAGACAATCCTCGAATTCTACGGGCAGTTTCCGATGTGGCGTCTAAATATCGTTGCGGGGATAATCACGCCAGCGGAGGATATCATGGTGAAATCCAATGTCTCCACATAAGCTCCCACCCGCAGACTCATAACAGCTACTCATATCAATTCACTACTTGATTTCTTTGGCAATCGCTCAGAATTCAGACAAGCAGAAAATGCCCGATTGGAATCGGTAGTTCAACATAATATAACCAACTGCAGAAATCCTGCCAAGAGTACCGAAAGCCGATAAAAACGATAAAACCCTCTCGTTCATCTTGCAAATGCCCCATTGAGGTACATGAGATAGACAATTTTATTAGAGATTTCACTCTCCAATTCATACCTACTTGATATTCCAACATGGTTGCTCCGATCGCAACCCCAACCTCAGTCCCCACAGGATCTGATATCCCAACTTATGACCAAGTCCCCGAGACAAAATTTGACTGTAAGTTTTCTGGAGATTGACCGTGAGAAAGAAGAGTCAATCCCAAATTCTCCATCCTCCCACGACTAAAACATGCCGTATGTAGTGGACTGGGCAGACCTCGCTACCTTGGACCTTTCCCAGTTTGACCAGCCTGGAGGCAAGAGTCTATTATCGAAACAGCTTTTCGAAGCAATCCAAAAAATAGGTCGGTTTTCGAAGCCCCTGTCACAACATGCCTTTCCAATATTAACCGTTAAAAGGCTTCTTCTACATTATCAACTTTGGCTTATCACAAGAGGATGTCGACCGCCAATTTTCAATTGGCAAGGAACTGTTCAAACTGCCCTTAGACGAAAAGCTCAAGTACCGCGCTGAGCTGGAGAAAGGCGGTTATAATGGCTACAAGCCAATGGGCCTACGAGTAAGTCAACGAAAAGACAGTCAAAAGCGATCACTAAACCTCGACGCAGGAAATCAGCCCAGGGGTTTTCGACAAAACCGAAATTTACAACATTCCCAAGTTCATCCCTGCCTTTGAGCGCCCCCAGCCCGACATTGTAAACCACAATCGTCCAATCATCGAAGGCTTCGCGCGTCACATCCACGATGAGGTCGTACGCAAGCTTCTCGTTCTATTCGCCATTATCCTGGAATTGCCCGAAGACTATTTCCTGAAGGTACATCGCTACGAAGAGAAAAGCGACTGCCATCTACGCTACATGAAGTACCACCGCCGCAGCGATGAAGAGAACGAGAAATCCACCGGGATCTGGTCGAAGGGACATACCGATTTCGGTAGTCTGACTTTATTATTCCGTCAGCCGGTGGCTGCATTGCAGGTTCGCACTCCGGAGGGCGAGTGGAAATGGGTCAAGCCGTATCCTGGGAGCATCACGGTCAATCTCGCGGACTCGCTTCAGTTCCTCACGAATGGGTTCTTGAAAAGCAGTATACATCGGGTTGTGGCGCCGCCGCCTGATCAGAGAGATGTTGATCGGCTGGGTGTTTTGTACTTCGTGCGACCGGAGGATGATCTGGAGTTGCGGCCGATTAAGAGTGATGTGCTGCATCGGCTGGGATATGATCAAACGACGGATAACAGTGCTGTGGGAATCACCGCTGGGGAGTGGGTGAAGGCCCGAGTCGCAAAGGGTGTTGATAAAGGGCTTGCACGGAGTGAAATCGGTGACCAGGCCATCATTGGGGGAGTGACTGCGAAGTACTATGACTAGTAGAAGATATCTGTTAGATTTGTCGCAGACTCTTACCGCATAATCAGGAAGATTGCCCAAGAATATCACAATACCAAAACAGATTAAGATGAATTGTTTTTTGATATCTCGAAATCTGGTTTTCAGAATTTTTCTTATAGAATACAAGAAGCAAAAAGATGGTACTGTACAAATATCTTCCATCCCCGGTTATAGCAAAGGTAATCGGACGTTATGGTGGCGCCGCGACGTGAAGATGTGTGTCAACCAAATCAAACCAAACACCCGTGAAGCCAGAAAATTTGGAATGCCTGACAATCCTCACAAAGTTCTGAAGTCGTGCAGCACTGGTACTCTGAACAGTGAAAGAGGCCAGACGATCAAGTAGATCCTCACCAGGTCCCTCGACCTCGAACATGGCCACTGTCAAAGGGAACACTACTGGTAAAGCGCTCGCTTCCTTGGCCGCAGATTTTGCGAAAAACGCCAATTCGGCAAAGATGTTATTCGCGAATTTTTGTGCCTGCTCATCCTCGACACCCAGTGGATAGCGCAAGCGGTGGATGACCAGCAACCCCGCTAGACGGTATACATTCGCTTGCGTGACCATTGCCAGCACGGCATGCTGTCCATACTTTTCGAACAGCTGTGGTGGCGTTTGTGCTTTCCACCGTCTGATGTCCTCTTCTATGTCATCGAGTCGTTCCCAAATGGCGGCAAGGGATTCAGACCCGGACTCAAACGTGGTAGTCTTCAAGGCATGGCTGCACTCGCATATGTCATAAAAGTGAGATAGAAGAGTGGCACAGAGTCCCACGTATCGATCAACGATAATGCGGCGCTGAGGGTGGAGGCGGATTATTGGAATCTCGCGATGGAAGATGCATTCCACGGTGTCAATGATGATTGGGGACATGGTGATTGTGTCCATTATAGGTGCTTCGATCAATCGCGGCAGCCATCTCTTCGTCGACATGAGCGCGCTGCGAACAATAGCGTGCGCCGTATTTGAATACGGAGCCGTCAAGACATTGAAGACATACATGGTCTGGCCGAGGAAGAGAGCACACGCCGCATCGTAGTCGTGTTGAATCTTTATACCGCGGAGACGTTGCAATCCTTTCGCAGCCTTGACCATATCGGGTTCGCTCCGCCGTAGGACAAGGGACTTTTGATATGTTGTCATCAGCCCGAGAAAGGCCAGATACCCCTCAGTCAGAGTGGGGGCCGATAAACGCAAAATGACATAAATTGTCTTTTGAGAGTCCGGGATAAAGCTAGATCCCAGCATAAACGGTAGGTGTATAACTGAGAATTGTTCGACATCCATAACGGTGCGCAAGGCATCCGATGTCGTTTGAAGTGTAACAGAAGGGACAAGCGGCCTTTCGGGGGATAAAATCATGGAAGCGGTACTTTCCGGTGTCAATGTCTTTTCGGTAGCAATGGATAGGGACCGTGATTCTGAGCGTCGACCGAGCGACGACGAGGCGTGACTATGGTCGTCACTGGATTCCGAGCTACAGCGTTGTTCGGACTGCATGTTGTAAGGTGACTTCTCCCCAGGGGAGAGGTTCTGCATAATGAGCCGGTGCTTCATGCGCTTGTTGCGGCGAGATGTCTGAGAGAAGGATTTGAGACGACTACATCTGGCGCAAACCGACTCGTCGGTGCATTTCTCTTGACTGTAGTGTTGACAAGCCCTCGGCCCCATTGTCTCTCAGCCGTGTAGGCGCGAATAGAAACTCTCTAGATCCCCAGGTTGATCTTCTCTCGGGTCAATGGGGGAAGGAATGTAGCATGGATCAGAACCGAGGAGATCAATTTCCCCGCTTTCCCCATGATTTTCCTTGGCGATTACCTGGACAAGGGTCGATCAGTGAGGTTATACCGATCCTGGCCTAGCATATCTACCTGGAAGTTGATCGGCTGGTTTGAACTCTGTGTTAATTCGACATGCTATCCTGTCTACATGAGTCCGTTGTCTCCCCAACACCTGCAGGTCGAGGGGATGGCTGAAACATTGGTTTGCATTGAATGCAAACTGTCGGCAGATCTCGCCTGCGCAACTGCCACTGATCACCTGACCCCACGTGGAGCTGCGGCCATGTGACCTGTCAGCAAGTTTGGCGGACGCGCTAGGCCGAAAAGGGCATATTTACACATCAAGCATTGTCACCTCCTGCAGGTACCACGGCCAGCTCTTTTATCTCCCGTTGGCGTTCTAAGTATTCTTCTTCTCGTTCTCGCTCTTGACCCAGCAAAGTATTCTCTTTAGAAGCGGTGGGTTCTTCCAAGGACTAATGGAAAGCAACATAGACGCATCTTGAGCCTCCTCATACTGAATTGCTTGCACTTGGTCCGCATCAACAGTCCACGGCGAGAGGCAACAAGGCTATATAGGCAGTATAAGCCGGTAAAAAGCTGGTCATAAAGACAGCCCTGGTACGGCCAAGGAATGCATTGGAATCTCGAATCGTGCCAGCTTTGAGCCTTCGGCGATGATTTGAACTTTGGAATATAATATACGTGCAACAGTTGGTGAATAGCAAGTGAACAGCGAAGTGCTATGCTTATAACTGAATTATCTGTACAGCCTGTACTGACATTATCGAGTGTTATTAGTACGGTTATAAGATCGCTACCTATCATGCTATCTCTAATTCCTCTTCCTCTTCCTCTCATCTCATCCTTTCCCCTTCTCTTCGCGTCCATTGTTCTTCATCGTCAACAATCTTATCGTCCCTAGCCATGAGGTTTTTACTTCCCATTTGCATCATGGCAATGCTCATGGCATTTATGCCTGCCAACCCTCTAGTCCCAGGTGACCAGGCCCTTGCCGATGCTCTTTTCTACCCCAATCTGAGAAATCAACATTCCAAGCCCCAGACCCCCGTAGGCCTGCTGTCGAGTTTGAATTCCAGGTCTATCGATCTGTACGACACCAGCATGGCTGGCGCCTTCCTCAATGGAACCGACTTCAAGGCTATTACTGCTCAATTTACAGTCCCCGCCATCAAGCTCCTCGCCGATGTCAGACTCGACTGGCAAGAATGTGCCGCTGCATGGGTCAGCCTCGATGCTCTTTTTTGCCCTTTCGGAGCCGTACAGACCGGCGTCATCGTCTGCGTCAGTGACACCAATGTCACTCGCTACGTCTGGTCCGAGTGGAACCACTGTCACACAATGGACGACCTCTCGATTGGGACCGACGATATCGTGAGACTCACGGTAAACACCACCACTCCTTCCACCGGTACTGTGATTGTTGAGAACCTTTCAAATGGCAAGATTGCAAACCAGGAATTTGCTGGCGACAGCGTGCGAGGCTCTCTCTGCAGTTCATACGCCGAAATGATCCTCGAGGATTACCTAGACGGCTCCTACTTGATTCCAATTGTGGAGCCTGGAAGCTTCATGTTCTTCAATTCACAAACACACCACCAACGACAGACTTGGTGGACCACCGAAAGGAACAATTCTCGATATCAAACAAGACGGCAAAGTCTTGACTTCGTCTTCAGCCACCAAGGATAATGTCACTGTCACTGTCAAATACGCCGAATGAGCGACACGCTCGGAGTTCCCGGAATACTGGAGATCAGCAATTCACCATGATAAACATCAGTGCTGGTGCCAGGCCATACACAGGAAAAGGCAGATTGCAAAGCGCCTTCCAAAGCTTATGTCCAAATCGCCGCCTTCCGAGGCTGATACACATATGGTCCCTCCAGATAGAAACTAGAAAAACTAACCCAAATACAGACCCTGCCGGGGACTTTTATTTCAACCCTGCGACTTGATTCACTCATATTTATATGACAGGATGTTGTAGATTCAATCCATGCATGTATATATGGAGAGGAAGCCTTAAAATTGCTGGTGAAGATTTGTCGATCGAATACCTAAGTATCGGATGTTTTCGTGCGCTCTATCGAATGAAGTAGCCTCTAGGTGCCCTTGGAAACACTTGAATTGAGAACTTTGAGCCATCACCAAGCAATTCCACCTGCGGATCCCACGATTAATCCAAGATTGATCCAAATTAGATCATAACCTTAGATTGCATTTTCGAAGGGGCCAAGCTATCGCGTTCCATGCGTGTTTGATATATATTCTGTTCTCCCGGGGTTGCGAGAACCTGAACACAGACTACATCAGCCCCAAAGCTCCTGCAATAATACAATTGTTCCAAGTCGGTTAGAAAATTCCAACATAAAAAAAAACTCTTTCAGTGACTAATGGGCTACAGTAATTTTTTAAGTTCCATCACTTCTCAACCTGATTTCGGATCCATGGATGGAGATTTGGGCTGGGATGGCTTTGCATACAACCCGTAGTCGGCAGCGAAGGTAAGCCCTGCAACACCTGGGCACACACCACTATATATCTTGCTCAATATTAACCTCGGAAGATCTGACACGAGGTGTCGTACAGGAACATGAAACTGAAACTACCGACACGAACCGGTGGTGTCCCCCAGATGTATCAAATAAATTGCGTATAGTACTTAAAACACTTTAGTTCAACCTTAACTAATTTTGAGTGCGCGCCACTTCATCAATCGTAGAAAAAACCCCGCCAAACCCCACTACAGAGAAGATTTCCGATCGGTGATTGTTGTTGTTTTTTCCCACGGTCGCATGCGACCGAGTAAACAAACAACACGGGCGCCAAAAACCGTTGTGATCAACCCAACTTTGAGACATGGGACATTGGGACTTTTGGGCCGAATCCCTGCAATTTCGTTATCGCGGATGCCTTGCCATAGCTAATTTAAGCCAGTCGGGCCTTGCTTGCTCGGTCGACAAGACCAATTTTGAACCAGGAGGCGGGTAAATTAGCGTTGTTTGGATATACAGGGGGTCCCCTTTTTAGGGAGCGCGATTGCATTGGCTCTGGATGTGGTAAACACGGAGAACTTCTCCCGAATAACCTTTTCAGATTCTATCAAGGGGTGAGCACACGCATATGTGAAGTCAAATAACGTGGATTCCAGGCTGTCAATTACAACAATGTGCACGGGGCGGTGTTTACGGCGATAAATGCGACAAAAAGGGGAGCTCGGCTGTCGGAAGGCTGCAAAAACCCGACAAAGAATCACAGGGATGCGATTACGACCCAATACCTGAAAGAGGTGGATTGGCGGTCCCAAGCGCTTGGAAAATGAGGCATTGCTAGTACACTCCATAAGTACGAAGGGCTAGGACTGCTTTGTTTACCCCCGAGACATCTGGATCTTGTTTTGTTCACCGTCCGGAGTAGAGATTTTAGACGTCGCTTATCGGACCACACATGGCACTATGTTATTTATGGATTTTATACAGCGATCGACAGTCCCAATTTCGACAAGAGAAAGTGGGCACGACCAGAGAATTTGAGCTGCCGAATCCACTTGTTATTGCGATATTCCTGAGAGGTCCACTTGCAGCTGAGCGCGGTGGGTCATTACAAAGATCGCAACGGGACCATCGGATGAGTGGCTTTGTGGCGTGTGTAAGGAGGCCAGGGGATCTCACTAAGGGCCTCGGTGGCGGGAATAAGCCATGGTAGAGGTTCTGTAGTGGGATTGATAGCTCACTCCAGATCAATATATCAGAGTTAGCTTGAATATGGGGGATCATACGGAGTACTATGTACGGCGATGCTGAAAAACGGGGTGCCAAGGCTGCCGATATGCCGAATAAACAAATAAATCATTCTCTTTGGAATACAATAAGTGGAAATGTGAAATTGAATTGCAAGACAACCGGTTTAAACTAATGCATGAATAAAATTGCAAGATGGATGAGTAGCATGCGATATAATTTTACTACTGCGTTGCATAGTAACTATTGCATCCATCCGGTTTTCAAAGACACCCCTGAACCGCGCGATATCATGAGAACTCTCGATTCTCCAGATTTCTATGGGGCAACATGGGGCAAATTGACGCTAAAGCGACGCCAAATGGGTCTTCATTTCCAGACTAGCACCGAACGGACCACAAACTTGAGCAATCATATGCAATATCCGCCCCCTAGCGGCCTCGGAGTGGAGATATAGCAACTCTTAGGGTTTGGCCAGCAGCATCCTCCTCCACGACGGTAACCGAACATGTCAACCTCTCCACGAGCGACAGGGGCACACCAATCGGAATCCACACGCTCGAGAAATGGGCTGGTCTGGTCTCACTCAGGCACCCTTTTTCCCTGCTGTTGCCCTGCTGGTCTTGTTCATTGCTTGGCGACCTGCTTGAGGTGTTGATCGACAGATGGCTCCCCTATTCGTAAGACAGCCGTGTGTTGGTCGGGATGGATTCGGTTAAGTAGAAGTCTTTCGCCCGTGTCGGATTTCCTTTCTTCATCCTTTCTGATTGCTTCAATTCCCTCTAGTTCCTAGAACTGTCACTCTTTTAGCTGTTTTTTTCAGCGTCCTTTCTTTAATTCCTTATATTGGAACAATGAAGCAATCTGTTGTCGCTTCCCTGGTGGCCCTCGCGGCCTCCGCTGGCGTCCAGGCCACTGAACTGATCAACCTGCCCGTCAACGCCTGTGCCGCCGTCCTCGGTGAGGCTGAGTGCAAGCAGCACGCCTCCCGCGGCCTGGACAGCCTCATCAGCGTTCCCCTCAACGCTTGTGTCGCTGCCCTCGGCGAGGCTGAGTGCAAGCAGCTCGCTGTTGCCCGCCGCAGCGATGCTCTTGTCAACATCCCCATCAACCTGTGCGCTGCTGTCCTCGGTGAGGCCGAGTGCAAGCAGATGGCTGGTCGTTCCACCGACAGCCTCATCAGCGTTCCCCTTGACCTCTGCGTCGCCGCCCTCGGTGAGACCGAGTGCCACCAGAACGCTGTTGCCCGTCGTGGCCAGTCTCTCGTCAACATCCCCGTCAACCTCTGCGCTGCCGTCCTCGGTGAGGCCGAGTGCAAGCAGAAGAGCGGTGGCTCCAACGGTCTGATCAACGTCCCTGTTGACGCTTGTGTCGCTGCTCTTGGCAAGGCCAAGTGTGACCAGGCCGCCGGCTCCGCCAGCGGTGATGACAGCAACAGCCAGTCCCTGATCAACGTCCCCGTTGGTCTTTGCGCCGCCGTCCTCGGCGAGGCTGACTGCAAGCAGAAGGAGTCTACCGCCTCCAACGGTCTCATCAACGTCCCCGTCAACGCCTGTGTTGCTGCTCTCGGCCAGGCCAAGTGTGACCAGGCCTCCGGTGCTTCTTCCTCCGGCTCCGGCTCCGACAGCGAATCCCTCATCAACGTTCCCATCAACGTCTGCCTCGCTGTCCTCGGTGAGACTCACTGCAACCAGCAGTCCAGCTCCGGCAGTGGTCTGATCAACATCCCCATCAACCTGTGCCTCTCTGTCCTCGGTGAGGCCGACTGCAACCAGGGTGCTACCACCACCGCTACCACCTCTGCCCCTGCTTCTTCCTCCACCCCCTGTGACACCGAGACCTCCGAGGTTGTTCACTCCACTGTCATCCCCGGTCCTTCCGGCTCTGGCTCCATCACTGTTCCCGCTGTGCCCACTCCCACCGATGTCTCCCCCGTTGAGTCTTCCACTCCCTGTGACACCGAGACCTCCGACATTGTCCACTCCACTGTCATCCCCGGTCACTCTGGCTCCGGTTCCATCACTGTCCCCGCTGTGCCCACTCCCACTGGCGAGTCCCCCGTCGGCTCCGAGACCTCCACTCCTTGCGACACCGAGACCTCCGAGGTTGTCCACTCCACTGTCATCCCCGGTCCCTCCGGCTCCGGCTCCATGACCGTCCCCGTCAAGCCTACCCCCACTGGCGAGTCTCCCGTCGGCTCCGAGACCTCTACCCCCTGTGACACCGAGACCTCCGAGGTTGTCCACTCTACCGTCATCCCCGGTCCTTCCGGCTCCGGCTCCATGACCGTCTCTGTCCCTGCTAAGCCCACTGGCGAGTCCCCCGTTGGTCCTTCCGAGGGTGCCTCCACCCCCGCCTGGACTGCCCCCGCTGTCTCTTCCACTCCCGCCTGGACTGCTCCCGCTGCCAGCTCCACCCCCTGTGACACCGAGACCTCCGAGATGGTCCACTCCACCGTCATCCCCGGTATGCCCAACGGTTCCGGCCCCAGCTCCACCGAGACTATGTCCGTCCCCGCCAAGCCCACCGGCGAGTCTCCCGTGATGCCTTCCGAGGGTGCCTCCACCCCCGCCTGGACTGCTCCCGCTGAGTCCTCCACCCCCGCCTGGACCGCCCCTGCCGCCAGCTCTACTCCTTGTGACACCGAGACCTCCGAGATGGTCCAGTCCACCGTTGTCCCCGGCATGCCCGGCAACGGCGCCAGCCAGACCGGTTCCGTTCCCTCCATGCCCACCGGCGAGTCCCCCGTGATGCCTTCCGAGGGTGCCTCCACCCCCGCCTGGACCGCTCCCGCCGTCACCAGCTCCGCCACCAGCGGATGGGTCCCCACTCAGCCCAGCCAGCCCGCCGGCATGGCCTCCGGCTCCATGTCCGTCAGCACCTACTACAAGACCGTCACCGTCTGCAACGCCGCCTGCTCCGGCTCCAAGACCGCCTCCATGCGCCACGTGAAGCCCACCTCCCCCGCCAGCTCCTCCATGCCCGTCATGCCCTCTGGCTCCGCTGCCCCCTCCGGCCCCGCCGGTGGCGCCGGTGGCTCCTCCCCCTCCACCCCCTCTTCTCCCTCCGGTGCTAGCGCCAACTCCCCCAGCTCCAGCCCCGCTTTCAACGCTGCTGGCCGCGCCACCATGTCCGGCTTCGCTGTCGTCTTCGGTGCCCTGATTGCTGCTGCTATGCAGTTCTAAGTGACGATCTAGTATCGTTGACAGACTGATAGCGACGGAACGATTTGACGACAGTTGGTATCGTTCAGTTGCACTCAGCTACTGTACACATTTACGTTTCTTTTCGTGCTGAACATACCCGTCTACTTATATTTTTACTTTCTATCTTCAAATATTCAAACCTTTGAATTAATCATAATACACGACGTACGTCTTTAGTCGCCCTCGACTCGGGTCGTTAATGTGATGAGTTTATTGGTTTATAGCGCCTCTGGCAGTCCTGACTTTCTTTAACAATATACCACTGATTTCTTCATGTTCGAACCATCAAACCTCGTACTCTTAATACAGCCTAAGATCTCGAAGATACTAAGATAGACAGCAAGAAGGATTCTAACAAAGATCCTAAAAAAGGAAGCCAACTTTGTTATTTACAGGTTCAGCTGATTTCTCAAGTCCCATCCATGCCTTTTCCATATCTCATGGCGAGGCTTGATTAGTTTCGATCGCCTCGACGCCACACCACTCCGCCACATACAGCGCAATCGCAGTCGTGATCCTCTGCAAGCTGCTAATGCTCACCCACTCGTCGAACCCATGGATGTTGCTACTGATGGGACCATAGCATAGAGCCGGAACCTTGTCGTACAGGGAATGAATCCGAGTATCGAGGTACGCGGCCGTCGTGAAAGATTGCAGCTCATCTCCGGTGGCTTGCTGGTGCGCCCACCGAAGAGTCTTCTCTGCCTCGCTATCAGGTTCAAGAACGTATCCCTCCGAGAAGAACCCGTTCCAAGTCACCGTAGGCGTGTTCTTGCTGAGGAAGGCATCGCTGCGCGCAACCTCGTCCACTTTGGCTTCGATCTCTGCTGCCGCGGCCTTTGCGCTGACGCCGGGGAAGATAGCAATGCGGCAATCGATTCGACACCAGGCTGGAACGGACGACGCCCAGTCTCCGGCGTTGATCTTTGCGACGTTCAAATCTGCACAGTCCGAGTCAGTCAAACCTCGCTGAACAGAAGCAGAAACAAAACTAAAGACTTACTCAGAGGATGATTCTCATTCTCAAAATGCAACCTCCCGATCTTCTTCTCATTCCACTCCTTCTCCAACTCCCTCAACCCCCCGACAACCCTCCAACAAGCATCAATCGCATTAGTCCCCGTCCCCATATCCCGCACATGCACCGGTATCCCCTTAACCTCAACCTGAAACCACAAAACTCCCGTATTCGCCCTCACAAGCTTCTCATCCATCGGCTCCGGAATAATCACCGCATCCGCCCGATACCCCTTCAAATGCGTCATCAGCGTCCCATTTCCCGTCGACTCCTCCTCAACCACAGACTCCAGAATAACCTTCGACCCAGGCTGCACACCACTGCGTCGCAGTGCCTTCAGCGCAAATAGATTCGCCGCACTGCCGGCCCGCATATCGGCCCCGCCCCGTCCATACAGCTTATCGCCTTCGATGTCGCCGCTGTACGGGTCACGCGTCCATAGATCCACGGGGCCGGTGGGGACCACGTCGATATGCGCGTTTAGAATGAGGCTTTTCCCGTGTGGGGTCTGCGCTTTGGGTTCGTGCACTCCGATTACGATTGGGGCTTTGGAGTGTTCGGCGCTGATTCGGCCTGCTCCTTCGTGGGTTGAGAGGAGTTCGGGGTCCATTTCTAGTCGGGTGGGGTTGTAGCCTGCTGCGGCGAAGCGCTCGTAGACGAGGGCTTGCACGGCATGTTCTTCGCCGCGTTGGCCGCCGGTGCGGATTAGTTGCTGGGTATAGGCGAGTTGGTCGTCGAAGCCGGCGGCGACGGAGGCCGTGATGGAGGCGGCTAGCTCTGGTGAGATGGGCATTTTGGTGTGTTTTGTGAGGGGAAGAGGATTCCAGAGTCCTTATCGTCTTTTAACACTCGGTCTTCACTCCGCACGCTATAGTTATCTACGCATGGACTTGCCTGATTGAGACACGTTGTGGGTCTCTAGTCTTTTTGCAACTCTACTATAGATCATGCTTACTGTAGATCATGCTTGACGGAAATTCGTTTGATGAATGGGACACTCTGCTACTAAAATACATATGGTCCTTACAAATTGGACCGAAGACCCTCTACTCCGAGGTCTTACTGCACCGACGACACCGCGACACCCTCCAGGTGATAGAGACGGGTCCTGAAGGGTCTCAACCTCTCATCAATTAGAGGATTCACCTCTGCGCGGGTGAGGCCTCTCTCGGCCTCCGCCTTTTTCTTGTTGAGGTGGTGCGCTGCTCTCTGGTAATAGGCAGCGTGCAATCCGAACAGGATTGCTGCGGTTCCCCATATATAGGTAGAGGGGTGCACCGCTGGTGGTGCGCATGTCTCGGCGCGGTTTTCGGGCTCTATATTCTCGCTATTACTATATTGCTCCCAAATAAAGGAGTTTTCTTGGCTTGGGATTTGAGACATACCTGTGTGGGAGGACGGGTTACCCGCAAGCGTGGGGGAGATCAATTGGTAGAGGAACTGTATACACCTATTTAGCGTCTTGCCACTTATCGATGCTCCTTAGGCATATGGGATATGGGTATGACTCACGAGAATTGCCACCTAGACCAGTCTGGCTTGGATTAAGCGCTTCACCTCACTGGCGGTGACGGCCATTCATGCCTCCAATATGGCCTTTTCGGCCTCTAGTTTGTTTCTTTTGTCATCTCCCACTTCTTTACATTTAGCCTGTGGGACACCATCTGGTAGTAGGCGGAGTGCAATCCGAACAGAATTGCCCCGATTCCCCACACACAGGTGGACCAACGGGCAGTAGATGCCGGAGACGCCTCAGCCCGTTTCGTGTGAATGATGTTGAGTAATGGGATCTTTCCGATATTGAGACGATATCAGCTTTTTTGTGATTGATGAAAAGATGGTTTGTGTAGACGGTTGGCTTTTGGAAGGGAAACGAAGGATCAAGTCCACGTTTGACACGAGAAGTTAAGCTAGAGAAGAACAGAAAGAAGGAGAGAGGGAAGGAAGTGAAGACTAAGCTTCCCCCAAAATGGCAGGAAGCCCTGATCACGTGGCCCCCGCCTTATAGTTTGATTCTATCGAGGCTAATGGCATTGGCTATAAGATAGCATTGGATATAAGGTGGCATACTGTTTATCATATAAGATTAAACCCCAGAGCCTTCTGTCAGGGAGTGTTAAAGAGTAGGTGGAAGTACCCGTCAGATACTTGTGCAAATCCACTGATTTATTTCGGACTTGTCCATAACAAAAGCCCTGCGAAAATTATGTGATTGATGATATCTTTCTTCTCATCCATTTTGATCACTGTCGATGTGTAGAGGTGCCGTCACGCAACACCAAAACGAAGTGACCCTGCCACTGGCACGACCCTGCTCTTCATGACCTTCACACTCTCCACGCTCTACCAATCTGCTTGATTAGATCGACAAGAACTTTTTTTCTGAATCGCTTGTCGGGGAAATGCCAGGAAGTGATTGAGCTGGGCACATCCATGAATCATCTCCGTTCCTGAATAGGCAGAAGTGAGGCTGTTGAATCGGTTGAATCGAATTCCACAGTTCCCACACTTTCGATACCTTTTCAGGCACCCAACGCTCAAATCATCACCACTCTCAACATCACTCTTTTCCTCTCACTCTCGTCATTCTCTCAAACCTGCCCTGTCGCAACCGCTCTACCCTACCGCAACCACCCTACCTTCCTGGGACAGACGCTTACTCGGTCACTCGGACTTGATCTTGATCTTCGCAAGCTGTCCATTCCCAGAATTCGATCGCCAGTTGCTAGTTGCTCGCCAGTGATGTCTCCACCGTTGGAAATCTGTGACCGGCCGTCCACAACTCCCAAGAGGAACGAGCTGGCCGGTCTCCCGGTCGAGCTTTTACTATCGATAACCGACTTCCTCCCTGTGGATGATACGATTTGCCTATCACTCTGCAACCGTCGACTCCTTACCATCTACCACCATCGATATCATCCCATCCGGCCGTCGAGCGAGAAGAAATTACCTCTTTTGTGCCGACTGGAGCGAGATCGGCCACACTATTTCACCTGCCATGCTTGCTTTGTGCTTCATAAATTTAACCCCTCGGATTTTTCCGGTCTATCGGTTCCAAACAATTACCGCGTTAACTGCCTCGATCGCCTCCCGATGGAGATGACTGACTTGCAATTGTGCCGCGGACATTCATATCCCCCCCATGCATGCCAAAATTTTTATTGGCTACATCTCCACCTTGCCATGCAGAGGTTTTATCTAGGGGATCCGTTTGGAATCAGCACTGCATCATTATCTTTTACGCAGGTCCGGATTCGTCCCACATGCTCACCGTACCCTGAAATGACCACTCTCCTTTCGATCGACGCACAAATCCACCCTGAGCCGCCGGGACTTTGTGTACGAAAACAGCAAATGATGATTGTTCACGAAAGCAGACCGGTTCTACTGCGACCTTGGGGGCACTGGGGAATGCCATACTCAGCTCCAGAAGTGATGTTTATTTGCTCGCACGTTAAGGATCAGCAATACTCTGAAATAATGGAACCCGTGGTGAAATCCGTCAATGGAGGCCAAAATCGCTTTTCTGATTTCAGATGTTCCCAGTGCAACACAGATGCCCGCATCGAACTCCGTCAAGTTGATTCTCAGCTGGCACTGGTCATGACCACGTGGATTAATCTGGGCCCTGGTTTGGAGCCCGATGATCCAAAATGGCAAATCCGTACTTATGGACGCCAGAATCCCTTTGGACACCGGAATCCTTTTGGACATCCTCATAGACGCTACGATGTTTACGGAAACTACATTCATTACGGACCCGAGTATTATGAACACCAAGATATGTCTACTAGTCCAAGTGATTGTACAGACAGTCCACGGGCCTTTTTTGAGAATGCGTCGCCTCTGTCATTCAGCGCATTGCTGGAAAAAAACCTTGCCTGCATCAACGTCAAGAACCAGCGATACAGGAAGGTTATGAATGCATGGGGCTCATATGATGGCCTCTGGTACTTGCCCGGTTTACTGGAATGAGATGTCGAGGGCGGTTGCTTCGGTTTATTTGGTTCTTGCCTACTTCATTGAGTTCCTTCCCACTGAAGACTCCCAGAAACATCTACCTACTCCCGTAGTTCTCTTTCAATCCATCTCTCTTTCAATCATGTTCTCTAATCCAAAAAATTCTTCAGAATGAAATTTCCATACAAATTTGCTATTCTCGCAACGCAGATTGCCTTTGATGGTCCTGCTTGGCATAACGAGCGTTTCTGTCCTCGCCCATAGGGCGTGTAACTCGACCATCGAGTCGAATACTCACAGGCTCCCTCTGCATCGCAAGGCAGCAACTGCCGCCATTCTGATCATAAATCAGTTGGCATTATATGTGAGTCATGCTTACATCCATCCTATGTGCCTTGCTCAGGCACATCGCTCTACGGCCAGACGCTAAGTATACATAGTTACTCTGTCCAACTTGGACCAAATTTTCTCATCAAAAAGCCTTTACCATAATGGCCGTGTTTTTCTTCGATTTCGGCCTTTTGGCTACTTGTCATTGCAAGCCTGTCATAGGAGCTATGCTAGCACTGGGCTATTTGGCATCATTTGTAAGTAATGCCTCTATCCATCCGATATGCCTGAACAAGGCACATCAATATACGACCAGACGCTAAGTATACATAGTTACTCTGTCAACTTGGACCAAATTTTCTCATCGAAGAAGCTTTACCAATGTGTCGTCCTTTTCTCTTACTTTTGGCGTTTGGGCCACCAACATCGTCGGTTTTGTGGCCGTTCTCGGCCTCGGCATCATCCCCTTTCTCGCCTTCAGGGCTTGTAATTCGGCTTTCGAGTCAAAGCATCGCTGATTACCTCGTCCCTACCAAACGGCAGCCACTTTCGCTCTCCTGATAATAGTCCAGGTGGCAGTAACCGTGAGTCATGCCTATATCCCATGTGCCTGAGGCGCATCGATATGTGACAAGACGCTAAATAGGTGCACATAGTTCCTATACCAACACATTTCCACCACACTTACGGGTAGCCCGTCTGCTCACACAGGTATGTGTCAAGTCCCAAACCAAGAAAACTCCTTTATTTGGGAGCAATGCAGTAATAACAAGAATGTAGCGCCCAAGATACGCGCCGTATCGGCGGCGCCAGAATGGCCCGGATACGTTTTTGGATGCTTTGCAATCCTCTGGGGATTCTTCACAGCCTAGTACCAGCTGCTATCTCACATGCTAAATGTAAGGAGGTGGGAGATGGAGAAAGAAAAGCTGGAAGCCAGGTGGCAATTCTCGTGAGTTATACCTGTATCCTATGTACCTAAGGAGCATCGACATATGGCAAGACGCTAAATAGGTGCGTACAGTTCATCATGGAATTGATCTCCCCTGCGCTTGCTGGTAACACATATACTCCCACGGGTATGTCCTAAGTCCCAAGCCAAGAAAACCCCTCTATTTGGGAGCAATGTAGTAATGACGAGAATTTAGCGCTGGGAAAACGCGCCCAGTCGCCGCAGGCGACTCCAGCCCCACACACCTCCACCATTATATGGGGAGCGGCGGGCGTGGTTTTCGGGATAGTCACAACCTGGTCGCAGATCGCGACCTACCTTCTCTCCAAGGAGAAGTGGGCCCTAGAAAAGCCCAATTTGCTCGCCCAGATAGCCCAATCCAAGGCCCAGAAGGCCATAATCGAGGCCCAGAAGGCCGTCACGATTAGTTCTAGTCTGGCTGTGATCAGCCGCTTTACCTCACCAATGGAGACCGACATCACACACTTGATGAAGGTTGCCAACCAGGACGAGTAGAGGGATTTGGATCCATCTCACAAAGTATTTGATCTTGAGTTCTTCGACCTCAGACCTACTTTTCAATACTACCTGATAAAAAGCTTCAGAATTCAATCCGATACAATAAATAATATGCCACACCCTCTATCCAATGATATCAATAGTTATTAGAAGATATCAAAAAAGACAGCAAAAAAGACAGCCCTGGAGGCAACTCTACTAGAGCACTGGAGTTCACCTGGGCAGATGCTTATAAAACCCCACTATATTGTCCAATTATTCTCTTGTAGTCATCAGACCAACTTTTCATTAATCGTAAAGCCGACATCGTCTCAACATCGGAAAGATCCCATTACTCAACATAATTCGCGGGGAAAGCTCCCTTCACCCCCCTCAACTCACCCTGCCACCAATCATCAATACTATTAGTCTTCTGCACGACGCGGATGCGGTCCCCCTCTCTAAACACCAGATCCCCCGACCCCTGACCATCAAAGTCATATAGAGCAGTGACGAAGACCGCACGCGCCGCAGGGGGTGGGGGCGGGGGCTTCTTCTTGACGGCCGCGGCGACGGGGTCAAACGGTGTGCCGCCCCTGGACGACACGGTAGATTGGAAATGGTCGATCTTGGGGCCAGCGGGAGAAAATGACATCAGGCCCGTGGGGGGAGGCGATGACATCATTGGTGGATTAAAATAGTCTCCCCCGCTGGACGCGGGTGGGGAAACGGCCGTGTTGCCCACGGGAATGGCGCTGTTTTTGCGGCTCATTGTGGACAGCGGTGGCGACGGGGGATACTCAGGTACGCACGCGATTGGGGTGTGGCTGGATGAGGCTGGGGTTTGAGAGCCTCTGCGTAGGGAGCTGGGGAGAGAAATTGACGAAGCGTTGCTGGCGGTGCGCCCGCCGATGGAGGGCCGTTTCTTGTTCTCCTGTTGCTCTGAGGCTCGGCGCATCGCTTTGCCTTGCGTCAGACAGCCAAAGGCTTCGATTTCGTTCCGCACGGGATTGAAGACGGCCTCGAAGTCAAGGACTATCTGCTCCATTTCTGGTGGTGGAGACGGGAATCCCTCTTCGGCGCAGAAGGTGTGCAGGACCGTATAGTAATGAGCGAGCATGCGGTTTTGGATTTCCACCTGCGCTTCAAGAAGATAGGGTGTTAAAGAGAAGATCAAGGCGACTAATGTTGGCAGTCGCTCTCGTAAATCGGCGTCGGCAGCTTGGTATAACTGCAATGCCATTAGAACTAATCATTCTGCACTTCTCAGACTCAGGAACAAACCTCTTTCGTAGTAGCAAGCTCTGCTTCGGCCTTCGCCAGACTAGCATTCTCGCGCTCCGAGCGCTTCGGCTTCTTCATCAGGCTGTCCACACGGCCTTGAGAGATCTCAAAATCTGTCTGCAGCGATACATTAGCTACTTCCCCGCACACCGCAATCAAAGTCCGTACCTTTTTGTCCCCTCGCTTCTTGATAGTCTTCTTCATCGGCATGAGAGACTCCTTAGCTCGCGCAGCCGGCTGTGTCATACGAGCATCCACAGCCCCCAGCTCCTCCACCAGATCGGTGCGGAGCTCATCATATTCCTTGCGTAGTCGATTCGTCCGTCCCAGTCGGACAGGGTCTGTTTCCACGGCTTGGTGGTTGGAAGGGGTTTCGGAGGAGCCGATGATGGGACCGTACAGGCCGTCGAATTCATCAATCATCCGACTTTGATACGTCGCGATCGAGATCCAGGCATCGCGCCAGGCTTGTGTGGATTCCACGATCTAAACAGGTGTTATCAGTGGAACGCGCGTTCGGGAATACATTGCTGCCTACCTTTCCGAGTAACAGATCGGCGTCATCGAAGTCTTTTAAAAGGACAGCGATCTGACTGTCGTTGGCCGATGATTTTGTCGTCATGCGACCAAAGCGTCTGGACATGTTTTGCATGTTGGCGGAGCTTCGAAGTGTTGTCAAAAGCGGGGATCGCAATGCCGAAATGGGGCCAGCGCGAAAGAATGCGAATGCAGATGCAGAGGCAGATGAAATACAAATCAAATGCAAATCAAATGCAAATCAAATGCAAATAAAAGACAATTCGAGGCGAAAAAGGTAAATTGAGAAAAAAGAGAAGAAGAAACAGGAAGGGGGAAACCCCTCATGACACATAAGTTGGCCCCCGTTGTTTCAAGCCTCCCATGCGGCTCTTGGCCTGCTTATTAAGATCTTGACTGGCTGTAAATGATTGAGAATAGAATTATTGAAAATGAAGTATAAATTGTGTAAATGTAAATGTATGATGTCTATCAGTCTATGAATCTATCTATATGAGTCTATCTAAAGTCTATCAAGTATGAGTGTGGGAACGCCGACAATGCCCCGTTGGGGAAGACAAGACAAAAATAAGAAAAAATGAGGCCAAAAAAAGCCAAAAAAGAGAGAAGAGGAAGATGCAAAGAGATGCAAGTCTGTACAAGCCAAATGATGACAGTAGAAGTATAGGCAAAATCCCCGTTTCCACCGAGGAAGAATGGTAAATAAAAAAATTAAGAAAAATGAATAATGAAGGCAAATGGGTTGGTTGGAGAATGGAAGCGATATCCAGAGATCCCCAAAAGAAAGCAGATCAAAGCAAAAGCTTACTCTGCCTTCTTGGAAGCCTTGGTCCTCAGCTTCATCAAGCCAAACACCAAGGCATAGCCGCTGATGGCGAAGATGACCGAGATACCCGCATCTCTCCATCCGACATAGTAGTGACTGATGTTGAGAGTGGAAAGGAAATCACTGCCATTACGGTAGGGGCAGACTTTGCAAGCTTGAGTCGCATCCGGGTTCAGGAGGTTGATTCTCCAGCCATCACCAGCAATATAGTCAGACAGGTACTGCGCGCATGTACCGTTGACCGGGTCGAAGAAGGCATATTCGCCTTCGTTGCAGACCACCTTGGCATCCCAGATACCAAAGGTCAACATGCCAGAGACAACGTAGTTGAAGGGGTTGAGGTAGTACATCCAGAATCGCCAGAAGACATTGAGCTGCTCGTATGGGACGAAGACACCACAGAAGAGTACCAGGATACTGATGATGAGGGGGTTCACGAGGGCGGCGAAGGTCGGGTTCGGTGAGTAGGCGGCGATGAATTGACCAATACCGGTGTAGATCAGCTCGTAGATCAGCATGATGAAGAAAGTGGCTCCAGATCGGTCGGAGTCGTGGGGAAGTCTCCACACGGGCCAGTACCAGCAGGCGAAGTAGAGAACGGCGCAGATACAGAGGTAGGGGAATTCCGAGACGACGAGACCGGTGACGAAGGCGACCCAGGAATACATCTTGGACTTCTTTTCGCGAGTGTCGTAGATATCGCGGCGTTGGATGAACAGAGGCTGGAGCTGGTTGATGACACCGGGGGCGACGAAGACGAAGTTGAAGATCGTGAACATTTTCAGATTCAGCGCGGCTACACTGGGACCGGGGCGCCAGAAGGAGAAACCGTTGAGTAGGGCTGAGATGATGTGAAGCGAGAACTTGTTGTTGACATAGTTGGTGTTTCGGAAAAGCGCAACATTCATGCGATGAGTGACGATCTTGGTCTGTTCCCAGAGAGGCATGGAGAATTCAAATCCGTCGTCGACTGTTCCAGGGGGCTTCGCAGCGGAATCGGAGATCATGTTATCCAGGTCGGTGATCATGCGAGTCTGTTCAGGAGAGTCGAGCCAGATCTGGTGCCAGTCCTTGTCTTTGACAGACTCAATACCGCCAGTAACGACGTCGATCATGAATTCAGCTGCGTTGGCTTCGGTGGGACATTGGGCTCCATATTGGCCAAAGTAATGCTTCACGGTTGCCGCATTGTCGCCGATGTCTCCGAAATAGACGGTCTTTCCACCCTTGGCAAGGAGAAGAAGAGTGTCGAACTGAGCAAAGAGTTGAGCCGAGGGCTGATGAATTGTAACCTAAAGAAAAGTGGTGAGTACTACAAAACCGAAATCAATGGCAATATTGAAGGTCGACTTACCAGCACAGCTTGACCCACGTCAGCCAACTTGCGCAGGAAACGGACGGTGTTGTAGGCGGATTGTCCATCCAAGCCAGACGTAGGCTCATCCAAGAAGATCAAGATGCTAGGCTTAGACACCAGCTCAACACCAATTGTCACACGCTTTCTCTGCTCCACACTAAGTCCATTACCGACTGTACCGATCAAGGTATCGGCCAAGTCATGGAGCTCGAGTAGATCGATGATGGTGTCCACATATTTCATCTTCTCTGCTTTGGGGGTATTGCGAGACTGACGCAAAAGAGCAGAGAATTCCAGTGCTTCTCTCACGGTCGCAAAAGGCTCGTGAACATCCAACTGCTCACAATAACCAGCCATTCTTTGGAAAGACACCGGCAGAGGACGGCCATCAACCATGATAGATCCCTTGATGGTACCGTCCGTCTTACGCTGCGCAAGCACATCCAAAAGTGTCGTCTTTCCTGCACCGGAAGATCCCATCAGAGCACCGAGCATACCTGGCTTGACCCATCCGTTAATGTTATCCAAGAGCACACGGTCGCCCGTGGGGGTCTTCACGGTGTAAGTGAGATTTCTCCAGGTGAAGATCGAGGTGTTCCGGGAGAGATTTTCATCATCAACCTCAACAGGCTCATCGGTGGTTTCACGGGCAGACGTCTTTTCACGATTCTGTGCTTCTTCGTCGGATTTGTTGGCTCGGTGATTCTTGAGCTTCTCGCGGGGGATGAGAAGAGATGCACCAGAGCCAGCACCGGACTTCCAGTATGTAGTGCAGATGATGGTTAACACGGCGAAGAATCCCCACCAACCCCAGACAACTCCAAAGTTTCGCCACATTTGGGTGGCCTTGTAGTGGAGAGATCCGAGATATTGATCACCAGTCACGAAATCAGCACCTGGCAGGGCGCCACCAACACCGGCACAGGCTCTGTTGCCAGCTCCCACATCTTCGTAGCCAGCACCGCTTGGGATGAGATTGTTGCCCACACAGGGGATATGACGACCCGTGAACTCGTTGGACATGGCGGCTTGGAAAGCATAGGCAAATGGGTTTGTGTAGTATAGCTCCAGGAACCAGTTCTTCATCTTGGGTTTGGGGATCATGTAACCAGCATACATGACAATGCCCTTCACTGCTGTTCCTGAAATCTTCGAGGCGGCTTCAAAGGTGCTGAAGGCTGCTCCGATGAATCTGAACAATGCGGTAATACACTGGAAACAAAATGGTTAGCTTGCGAGGAAAGATTCCATCCAAAATGATCGACTTACCAAGGTTGTAGTGAACAAGATAATCCAAAACGTGAAGAAGGCAGCGGCAGTGTGTTTCAATCCAGAC
This sequence comes from Penicillium bialowiezense, assembly GCA_026122735.1. NCBI lineage: Eukaryota > Fungi > Ascomycota > Eurotiomycetes > Eurotiales > Aspergillaceae > Penicillium > Penicillium bialowiezense. The sequence continues at coordinate 1,757,533 of JAKZFB010000005.1, read as the reverse complement.
ATCCAATAGATCACAATCGAGAAGATCGAACACTGGAACAACAAGACCGGGAAATCGGCTGTAATCTGCGCAAGACAAAAGGCAGACGGATGATACATCGCGAAGCCCTTGTGCTTGATCAAGACCGGACGACCCTTGAATGATTCGGTGACCTCAGACATCGCCACGATACAGTTATACAGCAAGGAGAAGAAGACGGCACCACCCTTTGTAAACAGACCCTGCGAGTCATCCGGCGAGTTGTAAAAGCAAGATCCAGCGATCAAAGCCGCCACGCAGGATAGAACCTGCTTGATCAGGAAGGTGGACTTCTCACCCCACAAGATTTGATATTGTCGTTGAGTACAGGCGATGACCTGGGCCCAGAAGCTGGTGGTCAGGCTACTTCCTCGAGGAAGGTGCTTGGACTTTTCCCACGCGACGGATTCCTTGAAGGCCTCTGTGCGGTCGCGACTTGTCTCGGTATCGGGATAATCATATGCAGCCACCATCTGCTGGTAAGTTCCAGACTTCTGGTACTCTGCGAGGATGGCGTCTGCATTTCTGGGGAACTTGTTCTCGAAACCGGGTTTGATTCTCCGCTCTGTAGGGACGGTCAAACCAGTGAGGAAGTCGCCTATTTTGCTTAGTTTCATGAAATGCTTGAGAGTAAATCGGATAACTTACCAACGTTTGCACCGTCGGTGTACACAAAGCCCAAGTCTTCCATGAACGGCTTGGCCGCCGCGGCAGGGCCATAGTATATTTGCTTGCCCTCATCAAGAACAAGAACTTTGTCGAAGAGGTTGTAGATACCATTTCCAGCCTGGTATAGCGTGACAATAGTGGAAAGACCGAGAACGTCGGTCATGGCACGAAGAGCCTTTGCCCACTCCAGCGCAGTGCTGGCATCGAGTCCACGGGTACTGTTATCCCACGAATAAATCGATCCTCGGGTCGCGAGGCACTCGATAATCGACACTCGCTTCCGCTCGCCACCAGACACACCGCGGACAAACTCATTACCAACTTTGGTGTCGGCTGTATGAGCAATGCCCATGGATTCAAGGAGGAATTGCTTCGTCTCTGCTGTGTAGTCGGCAGTACTCTGGGTACCATCGGGAAGATGGAAGGGGACTTTCATTCTTGTAGCGAAGTCCATGGTCTGACCAACGGTCAAACGAGGGTAGAACAATTCTTCCTCGGTGTTCATAACGATCTGACCGTTATATTTGCCAGCTTCTTTGGAGGTCATGTTTCCGAATCGTACATCTCCCGATATTGAGTGATATCCTTCACGGCGGTTGGAGAGCATCTTGAGAAGGGTGGTACATCCTGAGCCAGGACGACCCAGTACAAGCAACATTTCACCGGGCTTGACGCATCCATGACTGTTGGAAAGAATTGGCTTGACGGGTGGCTTTCGGCGGAAATCTTTGATTAATTGAGGGACGTTGAATTGTGAAATCATGTTTTCGTTCACGGCTGCCTCAGCGGCGAGGACTTCAACCGTGAGATCCTTCCATGTCACGCCCAGCTCACGCTTCTTGAATCCAGCGGCGGCATCACGTTCTGCGTTTCGGATAACTTGTGGTGTCATGCTCCATTCTGGGGTCTTTTTGGGCTGTGGGGTGTCGGTGTTGGCGTGTAGGGTTTCGGCGCTGATAGACCCACGGATGTTGGCCTGTGGTGCATGGAGAGTTTCCACGCTGGTAAATTCTTGGGTGCTGATCCTTTTTACAGGCGGCCCATTGTTGATATCTTCTTGGTCGTCCTCACTTTGATATTGGAGGTGGGACTCGAACGGCGAGGGATCCTCGGGATCGTGAGGCTGTTCCATCGTGGAAGGATGGTAGAGTGGAGAGGGGTCAAAAAAGATAAATTAGTGTATATCAGTCTACATAGGGGAGGGAGAAACTTGTATATATACTATGGGCTCGCAGCATATTGTGCAAAGGGGGCAATACGTGTGCCGGGTCCAGATCCGATGAAAATGGATAACAGATCCCACTAATGCATGCCCCTTCTTGTCGGGTATAGGATGACTGTGCATAGATTTTGCTTCATAACGGGTAATAATGCGCCAGGCACTGTTCCACTCGCCCCTATGAATAGATTGCAGAGATAATAGCCAGGTGAGAGCCGAGACACGTACGCCGAGCTTCCATGGTGGAGCTATCACCTTCGATGGAACTACTTTCTGCTTCTAGAAGGTGTTCTGATTGGTTCCAGCGTAGCCACCCGCAGCCCGGAAGTATATCCGAGTGAACTGATTTTCACCCTATCAGTTTCATATGAGGCCTTTTACACGGTTGTTGGCGTGCAATCTGTGGATATGGTATTAGCAATCAACGCCGTGTCCACTTGAAAGTGGGGAGCAGGAAATATTCCGCAGTCATACAAGAAGGGAAATACAGCTCGAGGGAGCCTGGTTCTATAGGTGGCGGGTTATACATTCGACCGGAGTATAGGTGACTGGCGCAAGGTTGCAAAGCTGATCGGTGCATCAGGGCCGTTTATGGGGCTGGTCAGGTACTAGGGTCATAAACCATGATCAGCAGTGAATTCAGATGTCAAGCTGTCAAAGCTGTGAGCTAACAGTATGCCGAGAGAATGTACAAAATGTTCCAGGGTTGGTCGGCGGCGAGTGGCCCAAGAACCGATCTACCCGCATGTCGGGACGTTATTCCCAATTGGGCAATTTGATAGTGGTATCTTTCCCAATGAGGAAATTTATGATGAAGTGCCGAGGCTTCGGTGGAGTCTAATTCGGCTCTGGTTCTAGAAACACTTACCGTTTGCTTGTCTTTGAAACTGTAGCCTGGGAGCATAGTGGAGAAAGAGAAACCAGATTTTTAACGAGGGTCTCTGCCATCTTGAGAGTTATAATTTCACAATCTGCTTGATTAATGAGACGTCCAGTCGTGAAGTGCATACATGTCCACACGTGATCACACTAGTCCCAAAAAGGCACTAATCAAGGAGCCAGGGCGGTGAAGGGGCGAAGATGAACATGGGCAAAATGCAGCTGAGAGAATGTTCATGTCGACTCGTCCTGGTATTATATCCACCCTTGTGGAATTGGTCCGCAAGACTATCAACCTCGACCCTCTAGTCTTTGTGAACTCCGGACTGGTAGTGGTTGGGCTGATCACCTCGCTCCGCTCCGCCGCAAATGTCTTGTACAGCTATGCCGAAAACATATGCTTATCAACAGTGCACGTGAGAGCCGAAGATCCTCTCTATACGGACGTGGTTCGATGGATGAATGACCATGCCTTCCGAGGCCGCAACTTTCTGTCCGTCCTAGCTCAGACGAATAATAACTCCGACGACAAACCGTTGCGATGTCCAATGCAATTGGATCCTGATAGGCTGGTCAGCTACCGAGAGGTAGAGGACAACTCCTTCTTGGAGTTGAAGCCTTTCCACGGTTCGCGTCTGTTTCGATTCCAGCGGACTTGGATGCTGTTTACCCACGCCGCAAGTGGCCCTGGATGCTACGGCCCACCCCAATTGGATGCGAACCCTCCTTTGAAACTGCAATGTCTCAGTGTCTCCCTGTCTCCAATCAAAAAGTTCCTCGACGAAGTTCGGGCATACGGTCGTAAAGTGTCCGTGTCTAATGTCAGTGTCTACCGCACTACCTCCTACTCCCAGGACGTCATCCGTTGGAGCTCGGTCGCTTCAAGGTTATCAAGAGACATGTCCACTGTGATCCTTGATAAACAGAAAAAGCAAACCATTCTACGGGATATCAACGAGTACCTCCATCCCCATACTCGACAATGGTACGCCAACCACGGCATTCCATACCGACGCGGGTATCTGTTCTCCGGGCCTCCGGGGACGGGCAAGACCAGCCTAGCATCTGCCATCGCGGGAGTTTTCGGTCTTGATATCTACGTTCTGAGCTTGCTGGACCCATCCATGACAGAGTCGCAGTTTTCACGGCTGTTCTCCGAAGTGCCAACTCGATGCGTAGTGCTTTTGGAAGATGTCGATGCAGCGGGTCTAAACAGAGAGAACATTGCGCCGGGTGAAGATCCCATTCAAAGATCAACAAACACATCCGTGTCTCTGTCCGGCCTTCTCAATGCAATTGACGGCGTGTCGTCTCAAGAGGGCCGGATCTTAATCATGACGACCAACGCTCCGCAGCAGCTGGATCGCGCACTGATTCGGCCCGGTCGTGTGGACCTCCATGTCAGATTTGAGCTTCCTTCTCGAGAAGAACTGCGAGATCTCTTCTTGAGCATGTATAGCGAGGTGTATCAAAACTCCCAGTTCTCTTTGGGGGAACACAAGATGGAATTGGCGAAGTTGACTGAGCTGGCTCTGTCCTTTGCGGAACTTCTACCGGAGAAGCGATTCAGCATTGCGGATGTGCAGGGCTTCCTCTTGCGTCATAAGCGTCGCCCCCAGGAGGCCTGCACCCATGTCGAGGACTGGGTCGAGGAGATGGAACTTGAAGAGTATTGATGGAGATTTCGCAGGTGGAAGACCAGAGCGGCAGCTTCTTCGCCTCATTGCGTGTCTCTACCTGAGCTCGCAGATTGTAATATTTATATGTAAAATAGTCATGTATTTCTAGATTTTGAGGCCAATGTATTTTTATTTCAGCGAATAGAGGTTATCCTGCAGAGACCCTGTAATAAAGCCACCTTATTCATTCCCATACTTTCGAATCAGACCATCCATAATCGCCATCGCACCCGAGCGATATCCACCACCAAAGATTGCATGATGATTCAAATGGTGATATCTAATCACGTCAGCAGAATCCCAGTATCAGATCACAAAATACTCACAGCTCGTACAATTCAACCCGGTCTTTATATTCCTCCACAGGCTCCGTCTTCGGCACAACAGCATGATACTCCTCAAAGAACTTCCCTCCAAACCCACCAAACATATTCATGATACCCAACTCGAACTCGCTATGACCATAACAAGCCGAAGGATCATAAACCACATCCCCAGATTCTTCCCCAACAATCCGTCCCCGGTCTGCGTTCCCGCTCCACAAATCCCCATGGATAACAACCGGCATTATACCCTTCCCGACTCCGTCCTTATACCCCAGATGCCCATCTCCAAGCAGCCGGGGCACAACCGCACCCGCCGTTCTCTCAACAGCCTCTCTTAGTCCCTTGTCGAGGCCATTTCGCTCCTCAGACGTAGCAAGGACAGTCAACAGGCGCTCATTGGCATAGAATTCAGCCCAGCTGTCGCAGAATCGATTCGGCTGTCTTGTGTCACCGCAGAATGTCGGTACTGGGAAGCCGAATCGCACACGGCCCGTTTCTGGGTCCGCGGGTGCAGGCGTGCTGTGTAACTTGCCCAGGCGCTGTGCGAGTGTCTCGCTGTCTGTGGATTTTCCGCGAATTCTCAGGTCCAGATATTCGGTGGCTAGGAAATGGGTTTTCTGATCCAAGGCGCCGTGGGCTAGTGCTTTTGGACAGAAGCCTGGGACAGAAGATGCAATTGCGTTTAGGGATTCGGATTCCCCTGTGAACATTTCTGCGGCGGCTGTGCCATTGGATGAGGTTTTGACGAAGTATTGGCGTTCCTGGGGGCCATTTGGGTCGGAAGTTTCAGCACGGATTGTTCCTGTGTTTGTGAAGCCGGAGCCTAGGCCTGAAGTGGAGAGGGTGGCTTTTGAAGAGGGGAGAGAGAGGGCTTGAAGAATTGGTTCTGGTACTTCAGGCATGTTTAGGAGAAATTAAGATACGATGTGAGTGATGAAAATGACTTCACGTAGGAGATGAGGAGAACTGAGTGTTTCTACATCTGATATCACCTATGACGTATTTTCTCCATCTCTTATCGCCGATAAGCCCGGAAAGCTTCAGATTCATACAATACGACGTCCTCATGAATTTTGAATTGAATAAGCAAAAACCCCGTGTCCACATTTGACCAACTCCGTTTCCATCTCATGCCTGTAATCATGCAGGTGACAACTTGTTCAACAAATGCAAAGCCGTCTTAGTACGCTCTTTGGTATCCAACTCCGGATCATCTTCAAGGAGAACCAGTTTATCCGCAAAGCCCAGCGAGCGAATACGAGCCGCTCGCTCGCGACATCCTTCACGGTCATTTTGGTCTTCTTCGTAAATCAGATTGATAATTACCCAAACGCAATTCAACCGGATCTCCTTGTGGGAGTGGTTGAAGTAATGGCCCAGCGACTGTAAAAGATCGTGATGGAAGGCAACGATGCGGCGGTGACGTGGATGACCGGCTGCCAGGTGGATGAGAAGAGCCGCGGCGGCGGCGATGATCTCGTTCGGGATATGGAGCGGAGTGGTCGATTCGCGCCGGTGAGGAAGTTGAATGGTTCGGGGTCGTAGGGTCTCGGCGATTGTATCGAGGAACTCGTTCTGGTCAAGTTCTCGGAAGAGATATTCGATCATTTCGGGAGCGTCCCTGCCACAGATCATGTTGCGGAGGAGGCCAAAGGTTTGTTCCTGCACGGCGATGTCGTCTTGTCGTGATTGTGTAGTCTGCGCCAACGTTCCGTGCAAGACAAGCTTGCGGCGTCGTCGTGCGTCGGGAAGGAACATGTCCAGGCTCATTTTGGACGGAGGCATGGTGTCGGTCATCTTGAAGTCCTCGTCCCATTGGGCAGCATCTTCCATTGGATTAAGTATATCAACCTGTTCGCCTGCGGAGTTGGATCGGCCCATTGCAATTCCGCTGCCGTCTAGTTCGTCTTCGGTTCCGGGTCTGCTCGCTGCACGAACTGGGTCTCGGGAAATGACCTGCATGATCCATTGTGGGCCCAGAGTTTGAACAATGTTCATTCTAATGTCGTTTGCTGTGTCGTAAACCATATGTTTTAGTGCCCATAGCGATTCGATTTGCAGTTTTGTGTTGGTTGAGTGGGCATGTTCGCAAAGAATGGGAATTATGTTGGCGGATATTATGGCCTAGCCAATTTTTGTTAGCAGTAACACATGGAGTGAGAATCAGATATCGACATACCTCTTTCATAGGGCTGAAGTCCAAAGCTAAGTTACAGATAGCTGCGGTTGCTGCAATCTGTACTTCCGTGTCGGGGTGGCGAAGAAGAGTAAACAAGGGCTCTGCCACACCAGCATCGATGAGGCTAGTTCGCAACACGCTCACCGATCTGGTCAACATCCGAGCGGTGCCACAAGCAGCCAGGATGGTAGGAATTGGGTTTCCATCCTCGGCAGTATTTCTGGGCGTCGAAGCGTCAGCCAGTGCATCGCTGGGTCTTGGTTTGAGTGCATCAATGATGTAAGGAACCACGCCATGCTCGCAAATCGCCTTGCGGTACTCGTCTTTGAATGGAACGAGGGCCGCAAGGGCCTTGAGAATGTTTTCTCGGTAGCGCATTACGTGACACAGGGTTGGGGAGTAGCCAGAAGGTCCAAGCCGGCACTCCGGGGAAAGAGTTTCGATGTTGCGTGCTGGGGCATCCTCCGCGTGCCACATTGGGCGAGAGCTCTCGGTAACTGGGTTGTAGGTCTCCTTGAGAAGCTGTGAGAGTCGCTTTAGCGCATTCCCTTCCACTGCGTGTCTCTGCAGGTCCTGATCATCCATGACCAAGTTGGCCAGCACGGCGGGTGCCTCTTCCTTTAAGCGCTGGGTGGGCGAGATGAGACCATCATAATTAGCCCCATTTTCGTCTGCCAAGCGGAAATCCTTGTCGAGCATCCGAATTAGGATTGGGATTAACAGATAGCTGAACATTGGAACCCGATGTTTCTTGGCCAGGCCCAACCGAAAGAGTACTGTGACAAGCCGCGCTGCCATCAAAGTCACCACGCCCTGCTCGGAGCGCAGGATGCAGAGAAGCCATGGGACAATCATATTTTCCTCGTCTTCTGGGGGTTGCGTTGGGGCCAGTGAAAAGGGCGGTGGGAACGAATGACTGGGCCGGCGTTGGGTTCCCCCATGACCTAAAGGTGGGAAACTTGCGGAGTTTGATGTAGACTTGGAGTTTGCTAGAGGCACCGCTGGCAACAATTGCTCCATGGGGTTGGTGGCAAGATGCCGAGGAACTGCGGAGCCCGACAGATATGTGGTCCCCCAGGGAGCTTTTCTGATGTCAGCCGGGGCGAACCCTGGGACTTGCTTGGGGAACACCGTCACGATGCCGGGAGATGACAAGAAGTGCTCAGCTCTCCATTTCGATTGCTCAATGATGACCGCGACAGCGCGCAAGATAGGTGCGAGCTGGGCAGATGGTGGGGCTGGGAGTGGTAGATCCTCCAAGGCTCCCGGTTCTTGTAGGTGATCCTCTGCGTCAGGCAGTACGAATCCATTTGCCACTACAAAAGATGCAATCTTGAGCGCCAGAGCGTCCAGCACCCCGGATTCAGCCAGCGCCGTCTTGTGAGTTTCCTCCAAGCACAGTTTGCCTATCAAAGCAGCCGTTAACTCGATGGCAGCCTGGCTGCGCATCCCCTTGTAATCCTGCGAGAGGGTTCGTCTCAGAAAGCTGATGTTCGCGGACGTGAACACCAGGTCCGCCAGCTGGGTATCCCGAGGCCATTGATCTTGGCTCTGCAGCGGCAATCGGTCTGCGATGGTATTCAAGAGTCGGAGAATGGGGAGGCAAAACTGTTCTGGGCAGTCTGGCGAGGATAATACCGATAAAAGGGTTGGGAGGATGTTGCTGGCGAATATTGGAGTAAGGAAGGTTGGACCGCCTATTTAGCAGTTAACGTCAATGGTCTTCGGAACCGGGATCTCTATCTGGGCATCGGCACCCACCTTGTGCTAAGCTCCCGACTATCAACGTAGCTTGTAGGCATACCTCGCGATCCTCCGCATTTCGAGTAGATCGGTCTGGCACCGACACGCCATCAAGCTCCGCCGTTCCGGGCCATCTGGAGGTCAGCACCTGGGCCAGCGCTGGGATGATGCCCTCGGCGATGTATGTCTCCTTTCGCTGGTCATGTCCAATGAGCTCATTCTTCAAGGTCCGCAGAGCTGAGATCTGCGATGAGACCGATTCGGCGCTGTATAGTTGCAGCAGAATCGGCGGTGCGGCAGCTCGCGTCATCGTCCGGCGCCCACGCCCTCCCGCGTGAGACTTTCAACACAATCCAGAAACCTGTTGGGGAGGTGGGTCTCAGTGTCGATGAGCCCGGTCGGAGTTTCTCCAAATTTTTGATAAGGTGGTCAGGCGGAATTTGCTCCGGAAGTGTAGGACCGGCCCCAGTACTCCGCACTTTGATTCTGCCCTGATTCACCGCTTATGAGCGGTATCGGCTAGGGCGGCACCTGACTTCCTGGGCTTTCTTGGCTGCAAGGTACACTGTCGTACACTGTCGAACTAGTTCTTGAACGACAGTTGATTGCTTGATTAGATGTGACTTGTTACTTTGTGAATATTTGCTCTAGACCCCAGGGAGAACTTCAAATAGAGTACGGACTATATCTTCACCAACTGAACGACTTAACACATGTAGTACTACCAGGTATATAGCTATGACGGAGTATACTTCTATACTTCTTTACTTCAATGCTATTAGGTAATGGATCCAAGGACCTTTGGGGCGGAGTGCATCGATTCCTGCCACTAGTATTCCGGGTACATCGCATATAGGGCTGATCGAAGTTGCATATCCAGTAGAGGCACATATGTATCCAGTCGATCGCTCACCCGTTGAGTCGGTTTGATATCCCGTTAAGCAGGGAAATATAGAATGGAGAAAGGCGTAATTTCAATACCAGGTGAATACCGTATGAAGTGGACTCTCGCCACCCTCCGCCCAACTAAGAGGTCTGTGGTACGGTCACGGTACGGTCACGGTACGGTCACAGATGCAGCCACTGACAAGTAATTACCTCAAAGCAATCAAGATTTTCAATGGTCTCGCCCCTTTCTCCTCTTTCTCAAAAGACACCCCCTCTCCGACTCATAAAAAGCGCCCAGTTCAACTTCACGACACCTCGAGCCCTTTTTGAGCCTCTGAGGATGAGGCCGACCGTGCACCATCTAAAGCGTCAGCTCGACTGTGCGCCCACGTGGTCATACCTTGCACTGTGAATGCTCGGATTCCTTGAACATTCTTAACCCAAATCATGCTGGCGTCCTCGCCCTCGCCCTCCCAGGCCGCTTTGCGCTCCCCACTTCCTTCCACGGGGTCGCATCATTATGAGAATTCTGCTCCACAGTTCAATAGCCCTCGATCCTCACGTATGGTTGAAGAACTCCGGTCGGCCTTGAACCGGCATTCCGTCGATCCCTCCCCTGAAACTCTGAGACGTGCGTCTGCATCTGACCGAAAGGTCCCTTCGGCCTTGGCCTCGCACTCCGCAAATTCTGTCCCTCCGACTGCAACCCCTCCGATGCCCGCCCCATCCGTCTCCAACAAGCGTAACAGCCTGAGCGACCATCACCCCGCGGAGGCGACCCCGGCGGATTATGATGGTCAGGATTTGGAGCGGTCGCAGTCCAAGCGCCTGCGCGCCTCCAAACCGGATGTCAAGATTTTGCCCGCGGAGTACGAACTAGCGGATCCTCGTGACATGGTGGTGCTGATCTCGAGCATGCTCATGGAGCTGATCCGATTCAACGACAAGATCCCTCTGCACCAAGGCCGCCTCACCCGCTTCCACTCCCGCTCTCCGCCCCGAATCTCCGTGCAGGACTACCTGCAGCGTCTGACCACCCACGCCACCCTCTCGCCTCCCATCCTCCTCAGCATGGTCTACTACATCGATCGGCTGTGTGCTCTCTACCCCGCCTTCACCGTCTCCAGTCTGACCATCCATCGATTCTTGATCGCCAGCGCCACCGTCGCCAGCAAGGGACTGAGCGATAGCTTCTGGACTAACAAGACGTATGCTCGCGTCGGTGGAATCGGTATGACCGAACTTGCCATGCTCGAACTGGAATTCCTGTTCAAGGTCGAATGGCGCATCGTGCCGCAACCAGAAGTGCTTGTGGACTATTACCAGAGCCTCGTCGATCGATGCGACGGGTTTGAAATCGAACGCCCCTGCCCGAATGGCGACTCGATGGCTGGGCCAACCGGCATGGCACCGGCATCCTGACTGCCCCCGACCCACTCGGCATAGCTCCCCGTTTTCCTTGTCACCTCGGGCCGGTCTCGAGTCCATGGAGCGAATGCTTCCGTCATTCGCGTCACTGGGGGTTAATACATACCACTTGCATTTCGGAGTTGTGGCATCACTTCTCTTTGTTTTAATATCGAGGATCATACGCATCGGATGGCATGGCGCTATAGAACAGGGATCTATTTCCGCATCTATCAAACCTCGATCGATGCTCTCCTTGCTTACAGCGATCTCTTTTTTATCTTTCTTCTCTCCAATGATTTCGGCGTTTGATATCTACCGGACGTGAACTCTATGATCCAATTCCCCCTCTCGAATGTCTGTTTAGAACCATACAAAATATGAATATGCACTATCAATCAAATTACCTGTAGGCATATGTGTAGGTAGAATTCAAGCAGATGAAGTGGATGTCTGCTAGGGCCTACTACTTTACTTACCCGATACGGTTTAGCGCCGGTGGGATGTTTGCGCCTTTTGCACCAAATCTATTCAACTTTCTATAGCTCCGTTTTTTTGTCGCGCCAAAGAAACTGCTTTTGTGCTTGCGCATATAATTTCTTCTTGTTGATCCAGCTCTGGGTCTTGATATCCAATTCTGTTACTCCTTTTTTCCCGATAACGCGTTCTGCGACTGGCATATTTCTGGCATATTTCCTGCGCGCGTGGGGTCACCCCGAGCCTTCGAAATGGACATTGAAACGGCGCTCAGAGGTCTTGAACCCCTGAGTGGGCAAGTGATTCCTGTTCGGACGGTCCAAGAGACTCGTCCAGTGGAAGAATATGGTACAGTGTGCCCCGCTGGCTTCCAATTACAACACTAACCAAGAACTAGCCGACGCATTTGTCGCAGAGGTCAATGTCAAGGCGGCATCCAAGGTGATCAAGTATGCTACAGATCTATACACAGCGAGAGCATTTGCGCAATGAGACTAACAACCTCAGGGCCCTCGACGCCGCATTCCCTAAAGACCCAACCCTCCCACTATCCCACCTACGCCGCTTCGCCAAAAGAGAGATGCTCCCCGAACCTCTAAGAGAAGCAATTGAGGCTCAGAACCCACCAGCAGCCCCCGGGCAAACACTCTTCGTTCTGCTCTCGCCGCCTTTTCCCGATATCGAGAAATTAAAGGCTATACTCGCCCCATTCGCCCCAGCCTCAGCACCCACTACGCCCAACACATCTACAGATGGCGCATCGGACGAGCCCACGTTACAAACAATGAACCTCCACCCAGTTCAGATCCCTCTTTGCCCTCCCTTTAACACAACTCAAGCTGAAAAGTGGACCAACACCCTTTGGCCAGTGGTCTTCAACCCAGCCGCACCACGCTCTTTCGTCGCACCACCTCCCCAAACCCTAGCTCGCGCACAAGAATCCATTGAACCGCATGCAGGTTACTATCTCTCCCTCGCGCAGAAAGTCGCACGAGAAGCCGAGCAATCAGGCCTAGGCCGTGGCGTCGGCGCAGTGATCGTCGACCCAGCAATCGTCCCCGAGCTAATTGGAGACGACGACGCAACTTGGGACGAGGCCGTCCTAGCTGTCGCAGGCGATGCACGATACTACCGTCCAGAAGGTGGTGCTCCATCCCAAGCGCAGCTCCATCCAGGCGTCACGCCAAACCCCGCCAGCAAGACATATAACGCCGATCTCGAGGGCGGGCCCGAACTACATGCCCTGATGCGCGGAGTGGAACTCATTGCGCGCTGGCGTCGAGAAAATGATTCTGATGGGCAGCCGGGCACGCCGGAATCGGCAAAGCTGAGCGCGCTCGAATCGCACTTTTTATATCGTCACAACTCCTCTCAGGCGCCTTCCTCGCCCACGTTGAAGCGAAAGCACGAAGAACCCATTTCAGAGTCTGATATCGTTCCTTCGAAATCTGAGCTTCATGCTCCTCTACCTGCACCGCCTTCGGTCGATCACTCCGTTCCTGCGCCTACAACGCCGCGAATCCGCACGCGCGCGCAGGGCGGTTACCTCTGCACAGATCTGGATGTTTACCTCTCGCATGAGCCCTGTCTGTGCTGCTCGATGGGGTTGCTTCTTTCCCGGTTCCGGGCCGTTGTCTTCCCGCGGAACGGACGTTTGGGGAGTGGTGGGCTCGCCTCCGAGCCGGTTGTGGGACCCGTTTGTGAAGAGGAAGAGACTGAGACTGAGGCCGGGTCTGAGCATGACCGGCCTTACTACGGCCTCCATTGGAGGAAGGAGTTGAACTGGCGGGCTCTCGGGTTCGAGTTCGTGGAGGACGTGGACATAGATGTCCAGGCTGAAACGCCTGTGTTCCACGCTTGACGTGGCGTGAATATCTGTACGACTAAATGACCTCTAATGGAATTTTGTATGAATTCAACCTCAATCACTTCGACCTCAGACCTTGGTATTATCTGACGGAAATCTCTTGAATTGAATCTAATTTGATAGATAGCATGCCATCTTGAAGCCTCTATGTCTAATGACATTAGCCGCTCTATATGGCATAGTATTAAAACCTTAGCGATCTTCCATGTAAACATTGGAAGTGGGTGGTTGAGTGAAGTAGAATTGCTAATTCAGTGCGCAGCTGGTTTACCTGCGCAGCTTGCTAAATAAATTACCAAGTACCAATGAACCAATGACCCATCTCCACCGTGGCTTAATCTCGATGTCATTGTGGGGTGGCTCGCTGTCAACTTCCGTTCGGTCTCTGCCAAGTTTTCCCCCTTTTGGATGTTTTACTACTCGGAGTAGCCGAACGTAATGGCCCGGTAATGATTGTATAGAAATTCGAACATAGAATGCATCACATTATCACAACAATAATTCAACAATGAACTAGGGCAAGTGGACACTTGAGCATTTATCTGTATAGTGAAGGCGAGGGAGAGAAAAAAAAAAAACTCCAAACATATGCTCTCCTTCATCTGATCAAGCCGTATTAACAGGATGGACGCTGAAGATCTATGCTCCCCGTTGGCTGTTGGTCGCCATTAGCGTGATCTTTTGTTTGTTTTTCTTCTTTTTCTTGCTGTTGACAGGGCCCTGATCTTGAGGTGTCAATGTAGTTTGTGCGAGTAGCTCTGACTCTTGTTGAGCGAACAGCTCATCTTCCCAACCCTGTCGCCACCCATCACCGGCGGCGGCAGCTTCGAGACTGGGCGACAGGGAGCCGATTGCCGTGGTACCCCACACGGTGCGGGTGCCTGGGGGGCTGGTGGAAGGAGACGCCAATGCCCCAAACCCAGAATTAGAGCGCGGGGGAGACGCGGATGAGGTGCCCGCGTCAAACTCGGGTTCAAGATTGCTGGGGAGAGGTTGGAAATCTCGAGCATTGAATGGAGCCTCGCTGGAGCTAGCGGCTCCAATACTGGGCCGCTTGCGTCGAGCAGCTGCCCATCGTTTATCGTCTTCCTCTTTCTCGGCGCGAATGCGATCCTTTTCTTCCCGCGCCTCCTTTTCCCGATTGCGCTTCCGCCGTCTATCGGTTTCGGAGCGGAAACGGTCCAGGACCTCGGGGGCAACAACGTCTCTCCAGTCGCATTCCAGGAAGTTGACTTCACAACCTTGGGGAAGGTGTCCGAGATATTTCACCCGCTTTCGCAGTTCATCGTCGACAATGTGCCCCGTTGAGATGTGCTCCACTCGAGGGAGTATGGTCGCAGGGAAGAGAGAATATTCTTCAAATGCAGCCTTCAATATGCGGATATCCAGAGACGAGAGGTAGAATTGAGGCAATGCTTGGTAGAAATGGTAAGGGTGCTCTGACCCAGAGGAAGCCTGTGGTTGCTTGCCACGGGCTTTGTCTTTGGGTTTGGCGCTTGACTCAGAATCAATCTGCACTCCATTCAACGCCCGAGAAAGGTCGTCTGTTTCATCTGAGATAGCGGTAGACGCTATCACGGCAGTGCGTTCCTTTGCAGGTCGCACCTCGGGTGGATTGCCAATGCCCTTCAGCTTTTCTTTGGCATCCGTGATAGAATTTATAGCTTTCCGAGTCCACGTATTTTCATCACCAAACAAGAGCTCATCTTCGACCTCCTGTTGGCGGAGTTGCTCGATCTCAGCGTCATATTGAGCGCTCATGTAGTCTTCGCCTCCTTTCATGATTCGAGCATAGTCGGCAACTTCGGCCACATGGTACCACGGAACATCCTCGCCGGTACCGAGCGCTTCAGATCCATCACGAGGCAAAGCCAGAGTGCTACCAGACTCTCGCTTCACTAACCTTAATACAACATCTCCGCCTTCGACGGGCAAGTCACCTTCTTGGCCACGGAACCACCGAACAGCCCGAGTCTCCGAGCTATAAATTGAGTCCCAGCAGATGGGACACTTCTTCCAACGGTGCCGTTTTTCTGGAACCGGGTTCTCGTCGTCGGACGCATGCATATATCGAATCAGACATGGGAGACAGAATATGTGACCGCAGCGTGCCATGCGAGGTGCCACTGGAGTACAAAGACAAATCGGACAGCTGGCATCCTGGGTTTGGGCCGACACCAATACTTGTAAAACGGAAGCCCAGTCGAGGTGGACGTCAGCATTGGCGGCTTGGGCATGGAAGTTTTGATTCGGCATCACGATAAACCGATAGTTCGCATGAACGTAGCGCGCTTTGTCGACCGTACCTGCTCCCCAGGATGTATAGCGCCGGACATTGCGAGGTGGTGGTTGGTACTGCGGACGCGGCGGGAGTGAAAAGTTCATCAAGTGAGTAATGGACGTCTGTCCCTTGCGGCTGGTGGTTGATTTCATGGCGGCCTAAAGATCGGCTTCCGGGTCAGCAGGTGCCTCTTTTACCCAAGAAAACCTGATAACCCACCGTTTCGTTATACTCGTCATCATCCAAAAGCCGAGGTTTTCTCTGCCGGTTATGTTGACTCCTCCGAGCTTGATTGTTCCGTGCGGTGGCCGAGGTCTTGGGTAAAACACCCGCCCGGGAACTTCCAGGGCCTGCTACACGCCTTTGCGCGCTACTATCTGCGGATGTTGTATGGTGGAACGGCGTAGACGAAGTTGAAGCATTCGGGATGTTTACCGCTTTAGTAGAGGGCGGGTTTTGTCCTGGGTTGGATGACATATCCTGAAAGCGATTCCGATGCGCGGATGCTAGGGTTGGGTCAATCCAAGCCCCGAACAAAGAGTCGGAGGTGGTGAGAATCAGATGGGAGGGGATCTATGCGGACTGGATATCAACCGGATCAACTGATAAGATGCCAATCAGCTATGCGCCAAGGCGAGTGATCCACCAGATGCAGGACACAATCGAATACGAGCAAGAAAAGAATGAACAGTGGTCTGGACGACCTAAGAATAAAGTAATCGAGGGACGGCCCTCAGGGTGCCAGTTGGAGTGAGAGCAATTGACGTCGCCCCTCTTCCGGTTACAAATCGCGTCACGTGATCCGAGTCATCCACCCAATTCGGTCGTCCAGCTCATTTCATCGGTTGATAGAGGCTTCCTGCACCCTCGTCTTTCCCTTTCCCTTTCTTTCCAGCCTCTGGATTATCATCCCACTGGTTCAACCCTCTCTATCTAGGAACTGCTCTGTACAGTGCTCCTGTTCTTCCGGTCCTTTTAACGTGGTGTTCATTTCTCCTTCCACGCGACCCAAAAGCTCTCCCGGGCACTCTCCAACCTCCGCCAAACCCCCCACCTATCATCCAGCTCACGATGGCTGCTTAAGTGCGCATGCGGCCCTAGAACTTTACTCATCTTGACTGCGATCGCGCATGGCTCTCTGCTGAGATAAAGCGTGACCGAAAGTCAAGACACATCTCTCTGTCCAGCTCAATATGAACCACCATCTACCTGCCATGCCGCACGGGCAGCCGCCCATGCCGCCTTCGAGGCGGCAGCAGGATTTTGGCTACAACTCAATGCCTCCAAATATGCGCCCCCCCCAATATATGGGATATCCACCTCCACACATGAATGGGCACATGCCTCAGCCCTACCACCAGCCCTATGGTCAGTGGTACCCCCCTTATGGACATACTATGCAGCCCCCTCCACGGCCGCAATATCAACAGCCGCATTACGGTCCTATGATCGTATCCTCATACCCTCATGCGCAGCCTGTCATGGCACCCACACATCTTCCACACCACTCCATGCACATGCAACAAAGAACTGCGACTCCGCAACAGCCGATCATGACTCCGCCCGTCTTGCTCCCTTCGATGTCGCCCATGCAGCCAGAAATGCAGGCACCCCCACCTCCTATGCCTCACCCAGTCCAAGGATACCCTGTTGCTTCTCCGTCGCCACGATGGGAGCCCAAGGTTAACGTCCCTCCCAAACCAGCTTTTGCCCCACCTGTAAGTTGTAGTCTTTCGCCGCTCACATGTCGAGCTGGTTTTTCTTTCAATTTTCTGACCGACGAAATACAGCTTCCGTGGCTCTCTGTCCCCGAACAATCATTCCCTGTCAAAATCCCAAGCAGGCGTCGCAAGGGCCGTGTGATGCAATGCTCCGTCGAGCTGCCTTCTAAGGACGCAAACAATACTCCAGAGGCTAACGCCGATGATAGCAAGGCCTCTCACGTGTCTGCGCAGGAGCCATCGGAACCTCAGACACCGACAACATCTTTCCAACAATCGGATAACGACTCTACACAGCCCACCACTCCCTCGTCCGTCGCAAAATCCCAGGGTACCTCCAAAGCCTCCAAGCAGACAACTGCTCCCGTTGTTCCAGCGGTTCCAAATGTGCCCGCCACCCCGCGTCGCCACGCCAGAGACACCAGTAGCGTCGCATCCGGTACACCCAAATCAGCCACCGTTCCTACCCCCGCCCCAGTGGCAGAGGCGGATCCCACTTCTGCCCCGGAAGTTAAGAGTCCCCCCACGCCTGCTGCGCCCAAGTCTTGGGCGGATTTGATGCGCCCCCAGGGCTCAGCGAAGCCACCAGGCGCCGCCGCAGCTTCGTCCGAATCGACAGGTCTACCCACGCAGAAGAACGAAAACCTTGCTGAGGTTCTGAGTGGACTTGGCGATGACGTTACACAATACAGCGACAAGATCGCGTTTCTCGAACCTCGTGGCCTGGTTAACACTGGAAACATGTGTTACATGAACTCCGTTCTTCAGATTCTTGTCTCTTGCACTCCATTTTACCAGTTCCTTGACCATCTCGGCCGACGTGCCGCCCACAGCTTCAACACCGATCTTCCTGTGATCGACGCTATGATCATGTTCATGAAAGAGTTCCGTGTCATTGATGCCGCTACCTCGGAAGATCAGCTGCGTCTCAGGCTTAAAGCCAACGAGCTCGAGCAATATGGCGATTCGTTTGCCCCCGAGTTCGTTTATGACATCGTCCGCCAACTACCACGCTTCAGGGACATGCGACGTGGACATCAGCAGGACGCCCAGGAGTTCTTGGGTTTCCTTCTCGAGGAAATGCATGAAGAGTGTGCCCGTGCTGAGAAACACACTGCGTCCAAGCAGGAGGGTGACGAGTCTACCGTCGATGGATGGTTGGAGGTTGGCCACAGACAGAAAGCAGCGGTCACCCAAGTTTCCGGCTCTCTTTCCAGCGAGTCTCCCGTGACTCGAATCTTCGGGGGCAAGCTTCGATCAGAATTCAAGGTTCCCGGCAACAAGACTTCCGTTACACTGGAACCGTATCAGCCTTTGCAACTTGACATCGGGTCGCATGATGTCCACAATATTCTCGATGCGCTCAAGGGATTGACTAAGCCCGAAAGCATCCAGGGTGATTTCAATTCCTCGCGCGGCTCAAACGTCACCGCAACCAAGCAGATCTTTATTGAAACACTGCCTCCTGTTCTGATTCTTCACCTGAAGCGCTTCCAGTACGACAACATTACCGGAGCCACCCAAAAGATCTGGAAGAAGGTCGGATACCCTCTTGAACTGGATCTTCCTCGGGAAGTCTTCCCTGTCCATCGTCGTAATGCCATGGCTTCGACTGGTCCACCGAAGTACCGACTGATGGGTGTTATCTACCACCACGGAAAGAATGCCAGCGGTGGTCATTACACTGTGGATGTTCGTCGCCAAGAAGGATTGGAATGGATCCGTATGGATGACACTGTTATTCGTCGTGTCCGCAGCGAAGACGTTGCTGAGGCTGGCGGTGAAGAAGATCCCAAGGCTCTCGCGGCCGCTCTTGAGCAGCACAAGCACCTCAAAACGCCGAATGGCAACATCTTCGACCACATTGACCAAGATGACATGGATCTCGCCGATAACGACAAGGGATGGAGCCAAGTCAATGGCAACGGAGCCAACGGACATGCTAGCAAGAAGTCTGTGAATGGAATCACTCCTTCTCCCGGTCCTTCCTCTGGAGTGCGCACTCCGCTCGGTCGCTACGGCTCTCGCGACAATAAGGTCGCCTACCTTCTGTTCTACCAACGCATGGACTGAATGGCATTCACCACTGTCAACCAATGCATTGTCCAAGCATGATACACGATCTGCATCGACTTACGACCCACTCGATCTACGCATTTTGACCCTTACTGGCATGGAAATATTTATTTTCAGCCCAACAGAACCGGCAATCAATATCGCCCCCATCGCCTCTTGGCGAGCCATACCATAGATACTGGTGACTTCGACAGCTTACCTTGCACCTGAAATGCTACGTGAGCTCATCTTGAGAGGCATGCAGTGTAGGGTGCGGCGGCCCCTACCTGCACCTCCGACAGATTATGAGTTATCGACGGAGCCATTTCAAAGCCCTAACATTACATGTCATCCTTGCTTTACACGAGCATTTCCCTGGCCTCTATTTTTCGAACCATTTGCGCTTTTCAATTTCTGCCTTTTCGTTTTTCTTTGAATGTAGCCATGACCAGACATTGCCCTGCGCAGCCCATTGTCTTTGAGCCACTTTTTCTTGTCATTTTTCAGCTATGGGCTGTACCTCACGGGATATCAACTTCGGTTTATACCCCTTCCGTTTTTCCGACGGATACATCTCTTTATTTTGAATCTTGGCCCCGCAACCGCGGGGAGGAGCAGCCTGTGTGTTCCACGCCCTCATATTTTCCATGTCGCCCGACATTCGGCATGGACAAGGGACATCTTGTGACGATGTCACGAATTTCCTTGATCTGATAACTATGTCTGCATAGATGGTGGAAGGAGTTGACCCCGGCTGGGGTTGGGGAGGAAAAGAAGGAGGAATCGGTGATACAAGAGAGTAGAGCGTCCGGGGGTGTGCATATCTGAGCGTGAGATAGATACCCATTGTGGTATATTTCAAAAAGCCTGTTTTTACAAAAAAAAATTCAAAGGAAGCTTATTTCGTGATTGCTTTGCTTCGTAGTATGCCGTTCTTGGATGTTTCATGACCATCCCCTACGAACGGCATGAAAGTGCAGGTCATGGGAAAGGGCTCTATCTCATGTTGAGCAATGGTTCACCTGATAGGCCATTTTAACGTTGAAAGTTCCAATCTGCTTAAAAGAAGACAGCTATCGCTGTTGTATCATCACGAGCTTGTTTCGAGTCTGGTGACTTCAGACTCATCATGCCGCAGAACAAATCGGTGTTACGCCCACCAAATGCATTTCTGACCAGATGTGTTGCTGCATTTTCATTTTCCACAACGAATTCCTCTCTGGGTACGTTCCAGTTGTACGCATATCCAGTTGGACCAGATGATTTGGGGATTTCTTCATCGGTGGCTATACAATCAGAACCTCCCATCTCCTCTTTCTTCTGGTCCTCTAGCCACATTTCCATGCAGTATACTGCATCATCGTCAGAGGCCATGTGATTCCAGAATCCATCACTGGCAATGATCAGAAAGCTGCCTGGCACCAGTTTCAGACTTTGCATGGCCGGCTTTGCGGTGATATAGGGCGGGGTCAAATAGTCATCTTTGAAGTCAAGGCCAAAGAATTTGTTCTGCCAAAGGCTGATTGAATCGCGCGGCCATTTCCATCTGCTGTCTCCGAAGCTTCTCGTCACCTCACAACCAAGAACACGGCCTTCTTTGATAGGGGTCTCTCCCGGATGTTCAGCATTGATGCGAGAAACCTCATCAGGATTTGAGCCGGTTTGATCTTTGGAAAGCGCGACCGCAGTCCATCCGGCCCCCGGTTTGTCACTCTGACCCATCACAACCCTGGAATCCCCCGAGCACGCTGCATAGAGCATCGAGGAAACAGGATCAAGGAATAAAAGACTAGCACAGGAACCGGAGCTAGTAGGCGCAATTCGACACATGGCTTCTGCATGGGGGATGTCGTCGCTCAATGCATCAATTCCGTCCGACATGATCTCGTCGTCAAGTTCCAGAAAAGATGATTCGAATGCTGAAATGACGCTTTCGACATCTCGAATACCTTCATCTGTGAGTGTGCCGAGGTGGCGTGCGACACGTCGAGCGAGTATACTGCTTAAGACTTTTGCTGTCGCCCAGCCGCTACATATCAGGTAGGTCATGATGTTAGATGGGACATGTCCCCTCAAGGACAACAAGGTCAAGGCTTACGAATGGCCGTCAAAAACCCCCCAGTAAAGCCACTTTTCCCCCTCCTTGACTTCGATCTCACCGTGAGAGAACTCATCCTCGACGGGGGAAAGACTTGCGACTCTGCAAACATCGGTTTGGATATCTTTTCCAGAGATCGGATGAACTGATTTCGTTCTCGACTCTTCCGCGCGCAACTTTACAGAGGCCTCTGCAAAGGAAAGGGGTTGATGACTTGCAAATTTCCAGTCGTAGGCTAATCCCTTCTTGATTCCTTCCAAGTGTGCGACGTTTTCTCGGCGTCACTCATGTTGAATCGAAAACAATGATGTTCGAGCTCGAAGAAGTTTCGAAAATGTTACAAAAAAAAGAGCTGATCGAGAGTCGAGACGAGTAATATTCTAGGGACACGAAAGATTAGAAAATTTCCAGTGTGGTTGTAGTGGTATGTCTGGGGTGAGGACGGTATTCGCGATTTGGAGCCGTGTCGGAGTCACCTGGGCAGATGGCTTTCAATGTACCCGGGTAATTGCCTAATGAGCAGTTCTACCAAGCTAGGCAGCCAATAGGATGGGGGTCTGCATATTGCATTGGTCCTAGAGCAGCTTTGTTGGGCAAGATCCCTGCTCACGGTGATGTGACTGCACCGTGACATTCACTAGTATGTTTGCTATCGGCCTAATCAACGCGGCTACTTTATTGCTATTGCGGAGCTCGCAGCGCTATGCCATGACTATATGACGGAAACTAAGAACAGACAAATCTACAGAATGAAGCAGGGATATGCACAGAGTAGTAGATTGTCCGAGCAAAAAACGGAGGGGAAAAGGAGAGAGAGAGAGAGAGAGAGAGAGAGAGAGAGAAAAGGAGCACTTACGGTAAAGTAGATGATATTCGCGGGAGAGAGAGAGAGAGAAAGAAGAGAGAGAGCAAGGATCAGTCCTGGCATCCCAGGTCACATGGACTAACATCCTGGCACATCGTGAACTGTTATGCAGCAAGTCTCAGAGGACTGGAGCGCGCTGGTCGGGATCTTATACGTTTCATAAGTATTTGACCTCATCCTATTTTAAGTAACTAAAGTTTCTCAACCATAGCGTGAATCTCATCTAAACTGGGGCGTTCCTCAGGCCTATCCCGTTTGTACGCTTTCACAACAGCATCGAGAGGAGAAGGAACAGGCCATTCCACTGCATGCGTAAACGGAGCATTTCCATACACCATGCCTTCTATCAGATGGCCGAGATCATAGATATCCGACTTCTCACTCCAGCCAGAGTCTAATACAGGCAAGTGAGACACTTCAGGCGCTTGACGATTTCCCCAGCGACTCTCAAGATCACAGATAATCACTCGAGACAAATCAGAGGAGAAGACGATATTGTCGATCCGGAGATCACGATGAACAATCCCCAGAGAATGAAGCACCTTTAGCCCGGAGATGATCTGCAGTATCCAGCTTCTGTATGTAGAAAGAGGGTACAGGAAACCTAGGTATATACGGGTTTTGAGGATGTCAAAAACCAGCTCCCCAGCTTGAGACTTTCCTAGCAACTGAATGATATGCGGTGATTTTGGAACACCCGGGCAAGATCCACCTTGGCATTGGAGTAGATTGCGAATTTCGCTTTTGTATTTGCCCTTTTTAAGGAAGTGCTTGCTGGGATCGACTTCAACGAGTGGAAGCAAGGCGAGCATTGTGTCGAGATCTTCGCTATCATCTTCTATATCCGGGAGAGGGGGCACGTCGTGAAGGGGAAGTATCTGGTCTCCGATGATTTCGTAGTTGCCACTTTCCACCGAGGCGGGCAGGTCTTGATTTAGGCCGAGGATATCTCCAGAGAGAGTGCCCGGTATACAAGCCAACCGGATGCACTGGTTCGCATACCAATATGTGCTGTGGAGAACATCATTGATTTCTTCCACGTCGATATCGATTATTTGTCGACCACCCCCAGAACCCAGGTTCGACCGCTCTCTTTTCTCCATGTAATCGGCTCTCAGTCGCTGAACTTCCTCGGTGAAAGGGTCATTTGGTAACTGGCTCATTGCTGCTGGTCTAATAGGCTTCGAAGTGCTCTCCTGGGGGACGGACTTTTTGCTCGTCAGAAATTATTTGGCGGCGGTGATAGATAAAGAAGAAATACAAAAATTGAGGAGACCCGTGAACCCAGCTCCCGAGGTCCAGGTTTTATATAGATCTATAGGAGAGAATACGCAAGGGATGATGGCGGGCACCGAGCCTTGCCTCCTACGCTATTGACAGGGGTATGTAGAAAAGTGCGACTTTTAGCGCCAGACATTATTGGAACCAGTGAGCAGACGTGCAAAACAGTAGGCCATTAAAAAGGCGCAAGATTCCGAATACCGTCATCACGGAATCATCCAGAATTGCCTTGACAAGATATTTGAAGTTCCAGCCAGTTTAGTTGTTGAAGTACTCGAGAACGAGATCAACTCCACAGCGCGGTCATGGGCGATTGTCTCTGGATTTCCAATTAACACAGAGCAGCTGACGGAATTTGAGAAAACGGTAGTCTCTGCGAAAGTCTTCATGGTGTGGAACGTGCCACTAATATCTTTCGATAGGTCCAAGATGCCAATTGTATCTTCCATGTGGAATGCCCTCTCCGCGTGGATGATCAAAGACAAGGCTCTTTAATTTCGGATGATGCCGATCATTCATGGAGACCTTCCAATGTTCAGTTTGAGAATGATTTGAAGGGTTCAGCGGCGCATTTTGAGGTGCTTGGTGCGACGAATGACATCTCGTTGGCAGTAGATTCGATCAGGGGTTTCATCACAGCTAGAGGGCAGAAGAATTTGGAAGATATTTTTTGTTGGAAAAGAAGAGAAGGAGAGGAGAGGAGAAAGTGTATTAAAGAGCGTTCATCAAGCTGGAGAAGCTCCGCGAGACGCTGTCTGGCTCAGGCGAGGTCATTCGCTGCTCTACTTCCAATGCCAGCCCATCACAATCCATCTACCCCTGTCTCTACTTGGCCCCCCTGCTCATTAGTATAGCTTGATATTTCCCCTCTTTTCTTTTTTGCTCCCAGACTGCCGTTATCACCTATGCGTCCATGTTTAAAGCAGCACTCCCCGGCACAGAAGCCGCACTGCCGATCCTTTAGAAGACTCAAGTGAATTCTCTTTCAACTTACTAACATAAGATACTGATTCTGGGGCGCTTCTTTCGATTCTTACAATCTTGTGGTATCAGTCTCTCGAGAAAAGAAAACCTCTCGTCGCAAGAAGGGCTGAAGACCTCCACCATGGCAAAACACCTTCCAAGTACATGTTCCACAGGAAGATTGACCTATGATGAAATTTCCTATGTTTCAAGGAGCAGGATTGAGGTATGTCAGGTGTATATCGCAACAATTTGAGCTTCTTCTCATTCTTTGTGACTAGCATATTGTCTCTAGTGGAGATACCACAACTCCCACCACGCCAGCCGTTGTCGTGCACTCGAGGGAGAATGATCCAGTGACTCTCTCTTACGTTCAGAGTATTTGGGATAACTTTGGCAAAACTGATGATGTATACACATCGCAATTTGCCGAACACGCGGCCCTGGTCTTGCTACATGAAAATGACCAACCGCCTCATATCGATGATGCGCTCGATGATTTTTTGAAAGGCTCCATTCCTAGAAAACTCTTCTTTGAGAAGGTGGATTCCAACAATGTGTTGCTTGAAGGGCCTTATTTTCTTCAAGGCAAGGAATTGCATCAGTCCTGGCGCCTGTACCCCGATTACTTGGGTGCTTTCACTACTTCCATCATCCCCGATGATGAGAACCCTGGTTGGTGAGTGTAATAGTTTGCTTAAATCGAATACATCTTAACGGGTTATACAGGTTTACTCCGTTGAAAGTTACCTCTCATGACGGGTTCGACCTCGCTGTTGCAGTACCGTCTCGACTATATTTCCCTCAGTCACCCGAGAAACCTCTGAACGGGCTGAGGGTGTCTGTCAAAGATAACTATCATGTCGCTGGAACTGTCACGACTCTAGGAAGTCGGTCTTACGGTAAACTGTATGGCGTTCAAGATACAACCTCGACATATGTGAAACGAATCCTTGAACTGGGCTGTATTGTCGTCGGCAAGACCAAGCTTTCATCATTTGCAGGAACCGAGGTTCCTCCCAAAGGCCCGATTGACTATTCTGCTCCGTTTAGCCCCCGGGCAGACTTATACCAGTCTCCGGCCGGAAGTTCCATGGGTGCCGCCTGTGCGATTTCAGGATATGAATGGCTTGACGTTTCTTTGGCCACAGACAGTAGGATCTTCCATCGTCAGAGATCATACCCTATTTAACCATTCTTATAGCAACTGGAAGTACACGTGCGCCAGCGGCTTCGGCTGGTGTTTGGGCTCTTCGGCCCACATGGGGCTCTCTTCCAATGGAGGGTGTAGTCCGCAGCGTAGAGTAAGTAACTTCACGCACGCAAACCCTTCCACGCTAAGGTGCTTTTCAGGTTGTTTGATACTGTCGGCCTCATGGCTCGTGACTCCGAAATTCTATCTCACTTCCACCAAGCCTCTACTGAGGAAGCCCCGTCAGAACAGGTATGATCTTGAATATCCCACTGGAGTGATACGGCAATACTCACCTGTTCTTTTGATTCAGAAGCTCCCAACTCAAATATTATATCCTACAGACTGGTTCCCAGCCTCCAATGAAAAGCATCAAGAGATGGTTGATGCATTCATATCGAGCCTAGAGCAACATCTTGGTGTCACCCGAACTGAAATATCTCTATCCGCTCTGTGGCTCAAAACAGCGCCAGAAGATGCACAGGGAGAAACACTGAAGGATTACATTGCAAAGGTCGGTTGAGACATTCTAGTGACAGATTATACCAGTAAATCCCCTTACTCACAACCATCACAGATCGGGTATCACATAAACATGTGGGATGGGTACCACAACTTTGCCGATTTCCGAGAACAGTATGAACAAAAGTTCAACGAAGCACCTTATATCAGTCCTGTGCAGACTAGTAAATGGTATGAAACTCATCACTGAAGAGCCTTTCGTTTGATTCTAACCTGTGAGATACAGGGCGGGCGGACGCGAAGTCACCCCAGAACAACGTGCTGAGGCTGTGAAAAGACGCAAAGTCTTTACAGACTGGATTCACGAAAATGTCATTCGCGATGACCAAAGTACAGTCATGGTGGTTTGTTATGGAAACCCGGAGCCAGCATACCGAGACGAAGTTCCCCCTTCGTGAGTTTTTCTGTCCAGTTACCACGCGCTATCACTGATATCACGATCTATAGAGCTCCCAACAGGTTCCCAGGCTCCTACAACCCCAATTTCTTCACTGCAATCCTTGGACTACCCAATGCCATCATTCCAGGTATGGGCTCTTGTCATTTGCTTTGAGGATCTTTGTTAATTCTATTACATAGTTGGCCACGTCCCATTCACTTCGAGGGTCACGAAGCACATGGAATATTTACCAGCTGTTGCGGGGCTGATTGGAGGGCCAGGTCAGAGTTTCGTCCTTCCCTTTATTCGTACCATGCTAATAGTTGCAAAGGGATGGACGAAGTCATTATCCGAGTCTCTAGAGATGCACTCAAAAAAGCAGGCTGCCCGACTAATGTTCTTCCGGGCCGCTTGGCTTTCAATCTGGAAGCTGCACCGTTGGTTGCCTCTGGAGAGGCGCATGAGGGAACAAAGCTGTGATCAGTACGAGTAGTGTCGGAGAGATTGGAAGTCAATTTGCTAGCGCCATCATGTTTATTCAACATCCCTATACAGTATAAGGATTTACAGTTCTACCCAGCCAGTTGAAGTATATGACAACTCTGTCTTTTATTAGTGTCCTGGTATCCACCTGGGCACTAGAAGCGAAATGTTATACCCTGTGATTTGACCTTCATGTGGGAGATATCAAATGTGAATAGCCCAGGTCTTCGTTGATCTAGCCCGAATCCGCGTTCAAAAATCCACAGGTGGGTTGATTTAATCTAGGATGCGCAGCTGGGTTGCCTGCGCAGCTCGGTTGCGGTACTCCGTCACTGCGTTACTGCCGTTCCAAGGTTCACCTCGCCACGCAGCCGAAATGAACGGTAATTTTGCGTAATTTTGGTATTTCTGCGTTAGCCCCTTTATTGACGATCTATGCAATTTACCTTCAACTACTTGTTCCTTGTTTTTTATCTGGAATATCTACATCTACGCAAAGGATCAGAAAGAGAACAGAGGAGTGCTATTTGAATGTACAATTTACAGTTGATTCCCTATACCTTGATAATTTCATCTCTCTCAGTGTGAAAGAGTATAGATCCGACGTCCCAACTGGGAATTTAAGAAACTTCGGTATATTAGGTAATCGGTAGTACACAAGTAAACATTCAGGACATTCCTGTTTTTCCACCCTCGCTCCTTTTTACCCTTTCCTTCATTGACCCTCTTTTGCAATTGGACTTGTCCTCTGGTTCACCATGACTTTAACCCGCTCCCAGACGGGGAAGACCCCCAAGTAAGTATCTTCCGCTGTTGCGACGTATCCACATGAGTGGTTATATGCTGCCAATGCCCCCCCAAAATTGGTCCGTGAAGGTCATTGTCAAGCTGACCAAGCCCTGTTTCGCCGTGCAGGAAAATGGATCGCCCCGGCTTCATCGAGACCCCCGGCCGTCGCGCCACTCGCAACAGCTCCGTCGTCGACAGCGAGAACGAGGGCTCCAACTCCCCCTCCGAGCAAGCGAAGTCCACGACCCGCCGTCGCGTCTCTGGCAAAGTCAAGACTGAGGAGGATGATACTCCGGTGAAGGTGGAGGTCAATGGCAATGGCAATGGTACACCCTCCAAGGCGCAGTCCAAGTCGCGCCTCGTGGATGGTTGGGAACCCGGTCTGGATTCCAAGATCGATTACAGTGGCCACTTTGAATTCGGTGGCTCGCTCGGTGTGCTGTCCATGATGATCGGTTTCCCCATGCTCATGTACTACATGTGGATCGGTGCTACCTACTACAATGGCAAGTTCCCGCGCCCCGCGGAGGGCGAGAGCTACGGTGACTTTTTCGCCCACCTCGCTGATCTGGTGTACACTGGCGCCTTCCCTTCGCTGAAGGCTTGGACTATCTACTGGGTGTTCTTCATCTTCGAGGGTGCCTGCTACGTGCTGCTTCCCGGTGTCAGCGTCTCTGGACGCCCCCTGCCACACATGGGTGGCAAGCAATTGCCCTACTACTGCTCTGCTGTGTGGTCTTTCTACACCAGCATTGGCTTAGCTCTGATCGCGCACTTCACTGGATTGTTCAAGCTCTACACCATCATTGACGAGTTCGGTCCCTTGCTGAGCGTGGCTATCATTTCCGGCTACATCGTCTCCTTCATCGCCTACTTCTCGGCGTTGGCGCGTGGTGCCCAGCACCGTATGACCGGGTACCCCATTTACGACTTCTTCATGGGCGCGGAGCTGAACCCGCGCATGTTCAACATTCTGGACTTCAAGATGTTCTTCGAGGTTCGCCTGCCTTGGTACATTCTGTTGGGCCTGTCTATGGGTGCCGCGGCTCGCCAGTGGGAAGTGTACGGTTACGTGTCCGGAGAAGTCATGTTCCTGGTCATGGCTCACTTCCTCTATGCCAATGCCTGCTCCAAGGGCGAGGAGTGCATTGTGTCAACTTGGTAAGAAGGCTTCATATACTCAAATCGCGCACGGCTCGCTAACCTTTCCCAGGGATATGTACTACGAGAAGTGGGGCTTCATGCTTATTTTCTGGAACTTGGCTGGTGTGCCTCTCAGCTACTGCCACTGCACCATCTACCTGGCCAACCACGACCCTGCCGAATACCGCTGGAACCGTTACTTCCTCGCCTTCCTGTACATTGCCTACTTGTTCGTCTACTGGGTGTGGGACACCACCAACAGCCAGAAGAACCGTTTCCGCCAGCAGGAGCGCGGCACCATGGTCGCCCGCAACACCTTCCCCCAGCTGCCGTGGCAGACCGTGAAGAACCCCAAGACTCTGACCGCCGCCGATGGCTCCAAGATTCTTGTTGACGGTTGGTGTAAGTTGACCCCGCAAACCGCAATCCCGCCCTTCGATGCTAATATGTGTGATATAGATGGCAAGGCCCGCAAGATCCACTACTCGTGCGACCTGTACTTTGCGCTGAACTGGGGATTGATTACCGGTTTCTCCAGCCCCTTCCCCTGGTTCTACCCCCTCTTCTTCGCTTGCATGATCAGCCACCGCGCTCTTCGTGATATCCAGCGCTGTCGCACCAAGTACGGTGAGACTTGGCTCGAGTATGAGCGCCAGGTGCCCTACTTGTTCATTCCTGTGAGTCGTCCCACTCCGTTGATGAGGTTCTTCCACTGACCATGCCATAGTATGTCTTCTAATTGCAGCTCGCTGCTTTCCCTCGAGCTTCCCAGAGCTCTGCTGTTGATGGCTCGAGGGTATTTTCTTTGGGACTTCTTCGGGGTCTCTTATTCAAACATTTGCTTCTCTGTATAAAATGTGAAATAGATTAATACTTTTGGTAATGAAAAATCGGCTTACTGGCCGACGGTTGAAGCTGAGAAATAAGCTGTGTAGTCGGAGTAGAGTACGAGTAGTAAAAGTGGTCCAGGTGGGAACGGAGCTCACAGCTCCATATCAGCACATGACTGCCCCGCGGGTTATCGATAGTCGATAGTCCCATTGCGCTCCATAGCTTCGTCCGTTTTGTTTCCCTTCTAAAGATAATTGTTGGAGATAATTGTTTAAATCATGCTGGTCCAAGAATCCTACCACGATGTTCCCACCACGGCGGATGGCCAAGGGACCATGCGTACGTCTCCGACCCTCCCCGCAGCCATCTACATATAACCAGCCCATCCTAACAACCAACAGGCATTTATGTCTTCCACCCCACAATCCCAGGCTACCCGAAAGCCCGCTTCCCCGGCGTAGTCGTCTTCAGCGAGATCTACCAAGGTAGGACCGATTTCAATCCCCCACTAGCACCAAGCACCACTAACACCATGCAGTGACCGGTCCCGTCGCACGCTTCGCCCGTCAGATCGCCGGCCAGGGCTACATCTGCGCCGCCCCTTCCAGCTACCATGAATTCACAGGCCCCGAGGCCCTCAAGTACGATGCCGAAGATACCGACAAGGGCAATGCCTGGAAGATCGGAAAGGTACGCATCGTGCCCGTTCACTGTTCTCAATGCCGCGCTGACGAATCTAGAAATTGGCCGCGTACGATGAAGACGCAAGTCTGAGTGTTGATTACCTCTTGTCGCTACCGACGTGCAATGGCCGCGTCGGTGCTACCGGTATGTGTCTCGGTGGTCATCTGGCCTATCGCTGTGCCCTGGATGCTCGGGTCAAGGCCAGTGTGTGTTACTTTGCCACGGATATCCACAGCAAGACCCTGGCGCTGGGTAAGAATGACGATAGCTTGGAGCGGGCGGGGGATATTAAGGGAGAGATGTTGATGGTATGTTTTGTTGTTTTGTTAGTGGATGTTTGATGCGTGCTAATCAATCCAGATCTTCGGTAAAAATGACAACCACGTCCCGCCCGAGGGTCGAGACCTCATTCGCAAGACCCTGCATGAGAAGGGGGTTGTGTTTGGATTTTATGAGGCCGCGTGGGCACAGCGTGAGTTCGACACATGGTTTGATGGTTCGATCGCTGACGAGGTACCTAGATGCGTTTATCCGGGATGAGCTCAGCAAGGGTCGCTATGACCCGGCGATCACGAAGGTTTGCTTTGAGATGTTGCTGGAACTGTTTGGTCGCACGCTCAAGTTGGACTTGGGTGAGCATGACGGTCAGAAGCAGGTGATTGAGGATGTTTGTTAAGAATCAGATGTCCTTTCTGTGTCGATCCGGAGTAGATCGCTCAAAATTGGAGGTCAATCATTTCTCGATCGGCCAAGAGGGTTTCAATAGATGTGGATATTGTCCCAGGCACGGAGCAGATATGTACAGTGGAGCTTTATAAGTATTTGACCTCCAGGACGGCCTTGCCTTTTTCTTACTGCCGGAGAGAAACTTTTGGAGTTCAATCCAAAAGTTCAATCTGATTTATCAGTGTGCCACCTATGTCTCATGGTATTAGCCATATATGGTATAGTATCTAAAGCAAAGGTCATGGTATCCAAGCCGACCCGGTGGTTACTAGGGAGTAGTTATAGCGGTGTATACTGCATATTGGCATATTGATGTAGGAGAAAATGGTTTCCCCAGTACCGGAGCCCAAATACTTATGAAACACGAGCAGTCCATTTATTAGTTTGTCTAGGGAGTGAAGGAGTATAAAGGGCTGGTCGACCTGGCGACCGACGCCTGTAACTGTAAGGGCCATAAACAGTCTCTAATTATCTTATGATACTATGATCTTATAATATTATACTATATTATACTATACTATACTATAATATGGTTGAACCACAGTATTATCTGTGGTTCTGCGAGGTACCACTTCTATTCTTAGCCCGCGGAACCTCTTTTTTTTCTGTTTCTCTCTTTTGGCCAACTTCCAACTTCCGAAATTAAAGAAGCTTTAGGCCCGACACTAGCGCCCATTTCCCCTCTTGCATCTTGCATTCCTAGACAGACCTCTACTCCTCAAACGACTCCGTCTCTCCGACTCCGTGCCCCGTACCTGGATCCTCTCTGCAGATCCGCTGCCGAGCGATCTTTGGTCCTCCGGAGGTTTTTCCGACTCCCCTGCAAACACCCTTCGCCATGGGCTCAACGCAATTCGGCAATTTCCACGTGAGTTTACTCGTTCGCTCAATGCAAACGGCCTAAAAACTGATCATCTGACAGGACTTCTGTCGCGACTCGACCCTGCCAGTGTGCAATGTACGTGAAACCCGCGTGGATGTGAACGTGTGGACACTGACCTCGCGCCCGTTTTTTTAGCTTTTCTCCAATGCGACTACGAACGCCTGCGAGTTGAAGGGCATTACGCTGAGTGGAGATGACCGATACCTTCGAAACCTAGGTACGACCCCCCCTCCGTGCGACGGAGCGAGAGATCGCTGATCTGTGATAGGTTCGATTCTACTGGCTTTCATTGCCATTGTGTTGACGGTGGGCATGATATGGAGGTCGGATAAGAAGCACGCGGCTGTTGGGCGACGGTATGGATTATGAGAAATGCGAGGGGAATCGCTGCTGATGCGTGGATAGGGAGATGCAATTGTTCCTGCTGGGATATATCATCATTGAGATCTGTGAGATTTTCACCGTGGGAGGCTTCCCGTTGCACGATGCGGTTCGAAAGGTATGGCTCAATTCGGTTGGGACGCGACGCATAGGACTAACGGATGACCAGGGCTTCTCGGCGGTCCATATCGCGGCGATCACTTCGACTTGTTGGGTTCTTCTTATGAACGCGTTCGTGGGCTTCCAGCTGCTCGACGACGGTACACCAGCGTCTCTCGGCTTGATTTGTGCTTCGGCGGCAGCGCTGTTCATTGGCACTGGTTACATCGCTCTGGACACTGGCTTTGACTGGACAGGACATTTCCAGTCAAGTCACGAGGACCCGAATCGAAACATAGCCCTCTACGTCCTCTACCAGCTCTTCCCGCTCGTCTGCTTGACGTTCTTCTACGCCCTGGAAGCCGTGCTGGTCCTTCGGGTCCTGGGTGAATTCCGCCCAATGCGTGAGTTACCCCCTGGGATTTTGTCGGCTGGAAAAGGTACTGACCATGTAACAGTGTATCTGACTGGTGCCGCATTGCTCTTTGCAATTGGCCAGATCTTCAACTATGTGATCAGCACCCACCTGTGCAGTGCCACAGATGGCAAGATCAACGGTGCTTTGTTCGAGACCCTGTTTACTCTTCTCGCCGTCTCCGGGATCTGGACCTTCTGGAGCAGCATCACGGAAGATGACTGGCCGCTACCGGTAGGTGGTGGTGGCTATAACACCTGATCTGATCCTGAACGTTTTGATATTTACGCCATTTACTCCTGTCTTGTGTCCAACGTTTACGCCTAATCCCTTCATACATAAGCATCTTTTCTCTCGGCTTTCTCGTGACCAGTCTTGAACACGGATCGTCACTGTGATACCACATCTCTGTCATGTTTCACGATTCACCTGCTATCTCTCCTTTATTCCCCCCGGTGGTTCTCATGTCATGCGTCGTGACTCGTTCTAGCTTTTGCTTCTGTTCCAGCTCTTGTGTCTTTTTTTTTCCCTGGAAATACTTGTGGGAGTTTCGGTCTGCCATGCTTTAGACTGGTTGGCCTCTCCGGCATCTATGTGCTAACTCGTCAGATACCTCGTCTTGTAATTATCTGTAATCCAAGTCAATACATTCCATTCTTGATACCTTCCATGAGCCATTGCACCTAGGTGTGTTTCCTTGACTCTGGGGCTAGGTCGCATTGGATTCTATGTCCATGGACCTCCAGACAAGCTTCTGGTGCGACTCGGTGGGAATCAATCAGTTTGCACTTGATCACATATGCCTATCGGCATCCATGTATGTGCCATCCGGCCGGGGGGGACAATCGAGCAACCATCCCGGAGATTATTCCAAGGTTATCTTCCAAAAAGTCTCAACTTTCTCGGCGGACGAACGCACTGAATATATAAACCGACAGCGAGATGGTGGCGTAAACATCTCACTCCTCCACCCTCTACGATCCCCTCAAGCAGAGTCAAGCTTTCTCGTCAAAGTCCAATCGTCTGTTTTGATTCTACATCAAGCTTTCCAATATGCGCCTGAATCTCCTCATCCTTGCCCTTGGCTTGGCATCAGCAGCAGTGCCACCTGCCAAAACTAACAACACCTCTCCAAGCCCTTGTATCAAACCCTATCACACTCCATTGGTCGTCTATACTGACCGGAAGCTTCTGCAGTCTTGGAAGAAAATCTTCGGTTGGTCCCACAGCTGGCGGCAGAATGTAGCCTTGCTGCTTGCCTCAATGTCACTGCCCAGCTTACTTGCATTGCGAATGCAGTTGCCAATGGTGATCCAACGGCGCTGCAGAAGTGTTTGACTACCTCCATGACACAGGTCTGGACTCCGTTCCGAGGTTGTTTTCGTTTGAGGCTGTTTCCTGACTTTAACTTAGATATGCTCCTGCATTGCTTGTATCCCGGCGCTGAACAATGTCCTTACTGCTCTTGGTGTTTGTCCAGTTACTCCTCCTCCTCCAACTCCTCCCACTGATAATTCGCCCGGGGGTGATGATGATGCAAGCTGGAGGAAGACAAAGGTCGAAGAGCCCTGGAAGACACCACGGCTTTGGGAGACTAAGACTAAACTCGATCAGCCTAGTCAGACACGAGAGGAGTAGATTGGGAGAGGGAAGTGGGGGTCTTTAGGTGGCAAAGGGCATAGTTGAAAACTTATCTCCCTAGGAGACTTCACCTGAAGCAATACTTTCAAGGTTGTTCGTTCTTTTCTCAAAGTCCCAGGCATCGAAGTAGGTGAAGTAAAATAAGAATCAGAGTATCACGAAGCCACCACCAAAACAGCCCTAGTAAGGCATCAAAATCCATGGATATGCCTTTCAATAGGATGTTTGGTCAAATCGGTTCTGGTGATCTTGGTAGCAAGAACTTTGGTGGGAGATAATAAGAGAGACAGCGTTGAAGAGTCCAAAGGCCATGCATGGGCCTAGCCAATTAATATAACAGTCTATATACAGTAGTTGTTCATAAGCATCAAAAAGACAACAGAATTCGCTGCACATGATGATAAAGACTCATTTGAAGAGCCAGGGAAATCAAAGGTGTCGTACAAAAAAGAAGTCGTGAAGCTGAAAAGTACAAAAAGCATCAAACATGACGTGACAGTCACGTCCAACGAAGAGTCCAGCCTCTTCTATAGTCGCACTTTGACATCCACGCATGGAAGAGTCCACTCGCGCCTGCCCAATAGGTTACGCATCCATTCTAATCCGACTCCGGTCCACTCATCGGGTTTGGATTCCAACCCATTAGGAGCAAGCCGCTGCTGCACGCCTTCCATTGCGGCACCCGCCAATGCTTTTGCGGTAGAGTTGATTGTGTCAAACACAAATTCCGTCAGGCCCTCCGTAGGTACGGTGGCCTCCGCGGTGGTGTTTCCGGATATAGGGCTATAGTCGCTAGACTCAGCGCTATACCGGGGTGCAAACCAGTTGCTGCGCAGGTCAAAGATGCAGCGATCTGACCAGTGACATGATGAGACGAAAAGGATGAGGAGTAATGCTGAACAGTAGATGCAGGGCCGGTGGATGATGTATGTTAAAGCGACGAACGAGATAATGAAAAGTGGTGATGCGTTGGTCGGGATGAAGAGAAGAGGTAGCCAACTGGGAATAGATAGCTCGGGTTAGTTGGGAGTATTGGATGATCAGCAGTTTGGTCTCGCACCTTCGTAGACAGAACATGATGGGCCGCGGGTCCTTGCGCTTGCTGTGTAGCGGAAGGGCGCAGACAATCTGGGGGAGGACAGCGATTTGCCTTTGTCCAAGTATATAGAATGGCCCAAAGTAAAGCTGCGACTAGCCTTGCCAGTACAAATAAGCTTGTCGTTGAGATAGGAAGTAATGACGCGAGTCGGGCAAAAACCCCCACCAGCCACAACCGCACGCGCGCCACAAGCTCGGCAGGCTGCGCCACACCCACCTCAATATTCCCGAGACTTCTTCCTTCACCCTTCTTCACCCTCCTACATTCTTCAATTCCATCTTTCTTTGCGTGCTCTTATCTCTGATTCGCTCTTTCGTCACTTCCACAAGCTTCTGCAATTCACTTTTCTCGCACCTAGTCTCTCGAAAGAGGGCTTCTGAGAGCTGTTCGAAGCTTGGATCCGTCAGCGGTGGTCGCCCATTACCTAGGCGTGCCGGCAGAAATGTCCACCCCCACTGATCTCCAGGCTCTCCTGGCCAGCATTCGGCCTCGCCCTTCTCCCTCGAACACTCCTGGTCAGGATAATACTCAGGCCCAGCGCCAGGCGTATTATCAGCATGCCATGTTCCCACCGCACTCGCAGCACCAGCAGCACCCGCAACACCAGCAGCACCAGCAGCCCTATGACGGCCAGAGTTACCCTCAACCCCAATTGCACGGCTATCAGCATCCATCGGTCTCATCTACTGCCCAAAGTCCTGCTCCAATGAACACTCCGCCTCACCACGGCTCCGACATTCTGAGCCCGAACATGTCCACCCCCCGGGGTGAATGGCACCAGCAGGCGCCTCCGCAGCATCAGCAGCACCAGCAGCACCAGCAGCACCAGCAGGGCAACCCGGGCTCCAATGACCTTCTGAACCTTTTGCGATTCAGTCAGCGACCCAATGGTGGTGTTCCTCAGCCGCAGGCCCCAGCTCCGGCGCCTGAGCACCTGCAGGCCCCATCAGCTCACCCAGCTCATGATGCTCACACGTCACACGGACGAAACATTTCCGCGTCTGACCTGGTTGCTTCTTTGTTCGGTAATCAGGCTGCAGGCAATGCGGCTCCGCCACCTGCACCACCCGCTGTGCCCCCCGGTTTCCAATCTGGTCACCCGGAGGGTCCTAATGAGAACACCCAGGATATGCTACTTCGTCTCCTGAACCGTTCTCAATCTGGTGCGTCAGTGGCCAGAAGCCCGGCTCCTGCCGCTGTCCAACAGCCACCATACGTGCAGGCTATTGAAGAGCCCCAGAGCCACTCGAACAACGGCTTCATGGAGTTTGTGGACGAAAGTCCTTTGGCGCCTGCGAACCCGGAAACGGTCGTATCGCCCAACTCCAAGGACTCAATGTTCACCTACGTCAATCCGTTCGATCAGTTGGCTGCTATTTCTCCCCGCAACAAGTCTCCTAAGCAGCCTACCTCGGGCCAACAGAGCCCGGCCATTGAGGTGATGCAGAAGCAAAAGATCAATGTGTCTGCTACACTGGAGCCCACTGTGCCAGAGCCTGTTGCCCCCAAGCAGGAGCCCCGGTCGCCCATCTTGAGCGAAGGACAGCGCGAGGCGGTGAATGACGTTGTTGGCCGCCTGGTGGATGAGATTGGCCGCTCGCTCAGCGGTGATGGGACTCAAGCTGCAGTTGAAGCCAACGCCGCGGTCTCTAATGTCAAGGAGGAATCCTCCGAGGCAGTAGTCTCGTCAATCGCCGACCAGCTACACGAGACCGCTGCTGTGGCTGAAGATGTGGTCAACTCACTCAATGTGGACGATGTGGTGAAGGAAACCGTGGTGGAAGCTCCTGCCGTCCCGGTCACACTCAAGGTGGCTGATACCACTGAGGCACTCGCTGACAGTTGGGAAAGCGCCGAAGACAGTGCCGAAAAGGAAGAGGAACGAGTTGTCTCTGTTCATAATTTCCCCATGAAGCCTTTTATTTCTATCGCCGTGAAGGCAACAACTGGAAAGCTCAATGTCTTCCGTGATGATGATGTTATGGATATTGCCCGTCTGAAGAAGGAATTCGATCAGCTGGACCGATCCTTGACCGCCGCTACATCTGAGTATATTGTTTATGCGCTCGCCAAAACCGGTGGTATCAGAATCATCCGACAGGATGACGGCAGCGACCGACAGGTCTTCCGTTCGACACGTGACCGAGTGTTCAATGTTGCTCTTTGCACTGCTCCTTCTCCTGCTGGGGATTCGGAAGTTCAGGCCATCCTGGGCATCGGAGTCAGTGGCTCTGTGTACTGGGCTTTGATCTCTCGTTCCGGAAAGGACTTTTTCGACATAGATGCTTTGGAAAGCGAGAGCTTGATCTTCCCCCCGTTCCCGGCTTCGGACGAGAACACTTCCGGTGGCCAGCTGAAAACGCGGGCCAAGCGAAGCACTCGTCACACCAACCTATTTGCCATTGGCCGGGGTAAGAATATTTACGTCGTCTCTCCCAAGGCGGCGATGAGCCCAGCCTACGGTGTCTCTGGAACACAGCGCACAGTCAACACCGAGAAGTTCTTCAAGGAACGTGCCTTGAAGATCTCGACTGGTAAAGCCGGCAAGGACTTTGCCTTCAGTGACGATGACTCTGTCATTGCTTCTTTGGACAAGACTGGCCGTCTGCGCTTCTGGGATATCAACGACATGCTGAATGACGCCAGCCTGGTGGAAGGAGCTCCTCCTGCCGAAATCAAGGTTCCCTTGACCACCTTTGTGACCGGCTCCCCCACCGAGAAGTCCTGGCCCACCTCGGTTCTTTTCCTCGACAAGCTTCGCGCGTACTCGCGCTCCATGGCGCTCCGCTACGTTCTGGTTGGACTTAAGCAGAACCACACCTTGCAGCTCTGGGATATTGGGCTTGGCAAGGCTGTGCAGGAGTTGAAATTCCCCCACGAGAACGAGTCCGACGCTATCTGTAGCGTGGCTTACCACCCATCCTCAGGTGTCATTGTTGTTGGACACCCCACACGCAACTCTATTTACTTTGCCCATCTTTCCGCTCCCCGCTACAATCTACCTCAGATGTCCCAGGCTGCGTATATTCGCGACCTCAATGATAAGGACAACACTCTTCCCAAGCCGGAATCTACCGCTTGCTTGAGTGGAATTCGTGAGATCTCTCTCGGTGCTAAGGGTCAACTGAGAAGTTTGGAGCTCTTGCCTGTCACCAAACCTGTCCTTGACAAAAACGGTGCTGAAGAGACCCCCCTATTTGAGCTATATGTGATGCACTCGCGCGGTGTTACCTGCCTGAACATCAAGAAAGAGGACTTGGGTTGGACAGCTGACAACAAGGTCATTCGCCCCATTGATGCTTTGGAACATAGCTTGATTGAGATCACCGATCTTCAAACTTTCCCAAGCTACGCAACTGATGAGCCATCTGTCAATGGTGATACTGCCTCGACCATGTCCCGCCCTGCTCCCAAAGAGACAGTGAAGAAGGCTGATGTCGGAGAGCTTGCTTCTGGCGTCGCTTCTTCGCGCAACGCATCTCCCACCAAGTTGGTTAGGAAGAAGACCGATGAACCTAGTGAACTTGCAGCTACCCCCGTCACCCTCGACAAGTCTGACAAGAAAAAGAAGAAGAAGGCTGCAAAGGAACCCGTTGCAACCTCCAGTGTTGAGCCTCTTCCCACACCTTCAGTTGGCTCCAAGGACCTCGATACTATTGCTTCTTCTTCCACTGCAACAATGGGTGCAACTCAGGCGACTGACAACTCACTTCCCAGCAGTTTAGCTGGCATGGGTCTGTCAAGTGAGGCCTTGGCCAAGCACATCCAATCTCTGCAAGGCAGTGTTCAGAATGAGTTCAACAAGAGCCTAGGCCAAGAATTTGAGACCCTGCACCGTCGCTTCGACGAAGAACGACAGAACTGGGATGCTGCATCATCCGCCAAGCAAGACCAAGTGCTGCGCTTGGTCTCTAGCACACTTTCCGACAACGTCGAGAAGAACTTGGCACGTATTGTTTCGAGCAGCATCCAGACTGATGTAATTCCCACCATCACCGACGCCACCTCTGCCGCGGTCAGTAAGCAGATTGGCGGTGCTCTATCTCAAAAACTCGGAGGCGCCATCAACGAGGAGCTGCGTCAGTCGCTCCCCAAGGCTGTCATCAACGCGATCCAGCAGCCGCCCGTACTGAAGGCTGTGACCGAGTCCCTCGCGCAAAAGCTTGCACCTCGCATCGAGACAGAAGTCACTCGGGTTATGCAGACCTCAATTGGCCCAATGCTGGAGACCCTGGGACGCACCACCATGAAGGTGGAGAAAGAGATGGAATCCCACTTCCAGACGCAGATCAAGAAATACGAGGCACAACGCCAGAGTGACAATGCCAGGATCGAGGAGATGGCAGCTGTCCTCCGTGACTTGACCAAGCAAGTTTCCGTGTTGTCCGCCAACCAAGGTAACCAGCTTCGTCAGAGCCAGAGCCCTCAGCGCCAAGCCCCTCCTCGGGACGTCCCAGTCAACAAGCGAGCTCCTGCTGGACGCCCGGTTGAGAACCAAATGCGTATGCCGCAGGTGTCTCATCCCCAGCCTCTGGCTCAATCGCATGCTGCTCCCATCCCCGTTCAGGCACCGGCTCCTATTCCAGTCCCCGCACCTGTTCCCCGATCCCCCGAGGAAGCTGAACTCGCGGAAATTGCGCAGCTTATAAACGCGGGTCTCTTCGAAGAGGGAACTGTCAAGGTTAGTCTCAATCCCCATAACTACAAAGATCGTCGACTAACGCAACTTTCAGTGGCTTCAATCGAATCAACAGGCTGATCTGTTCGATAACTTCTTCGTTCACATTTCGCCTGCCTACTTGTCCCGACTTTCCGCGATTGTCATGCTCTCGGTGGCCGTAGCCGTCACCTCTACTCTCGCGACCAACATTGGCCAGCGCCTGCATTGGCTCGAAGTCGTTCTGCAGAACGTAGACCCAAGGGTATGTACCTTGTTTCCCTCTTGATCCAACCGTTCTCTAACAAAAGTCACAGGATACCGATCTCAACGAAGTTGCTCCACGCATCCTCGACATCATGAGCCAGCGTCTGAACAACCTGTACATGAGTGTCGTTGAGCGCAACCCGCATGATCCCATCCTGCGTCACATCGCGCCTCTCGCCCGTCGTGCTCGTGAACTGATTGCCAATTTGAGCTAGATCAGTTCACGGAATGAATGCACGCTCGATCTTGCGCACACTACAATTTGTTTCCAGTATGATATGTCACAATATGAAAAACACGAAAAGGAAAAACATGATTGAAGATCAAGGTTGTCTTCGGTCTAGGGGATTCTACACGAAATGGTTTCTTTGGTTATCAGTGACGAAGTTATGAAGTTTCCCTAGTTAATGGATCATGGAGCTTTATGATACCAATGCAGATGGTAGTCTTGATTTCGTATTCTAGCAGTTTTCATAATCCTGGTATAACTGAAACCATGTACAGACTTTTTCCTTTCTTGTGACTCTGGTTTGACTGCTTTCGTTTTTATGGCAGCAGCCGAAGGCCATCAAATCCTAACATAGTCTACGGTTTTGAAGGCAGGAAGAGTATATCAAATCAGAAGTATAAAACATCTCACAATCGATTGCTACCATAAGACATTGTCCTAGAGAAGTGGTGATATCTATCGATAAAACGTGAGGACTATCCAAGTTAGACTACTTAAGCCGTACTCTTCAAGACATGAGTTCATTTACAAACAATACCATAAATGACAGCATCTCACCTATGCTGCCAAAGCCATCCAGCGCTGAAAGGACCACAATGAATCAATGCAAAGATTCGGGGCTTGTTCAACCCGAGTCCAAAGAACCAAGCAGAGTAACCCGCATCACCTTCCCAGTTGGACCTCACAGAACCTACACCATCAACCTTGAAAATCAAGGCTGTATCTCATTACTCTTCGTCGGATGAGGATCCAAATTGACCGGCCTCTCAGGCTCATCAGACTGACCCACGCCCGGCTGGTTCGACGACCGATCAGGAATCACCGAGCCACCAATACGAAAGAACGGCGGGCGAGGCGTCGCACTTCGAAAACGGAACCCACGCTTACGGCTCCGGTAACTCGAATCCTCACCCACAGTCAGAGGCGTAGCCGTGCTGTGCGTGTGCCGGATATTCGTAATGGGAACAGGTTCGTGTTCCTCGTGTGTGCTCGTGCTGATGACGCTGGAAATCGTGCGCGGGAGATGGTATCCCGCTTTTCCAATAGGGACAGAGAGCCCATGCACAACCTGCTCGGTCAGTATAACATCTGGCTTGGATTGGGGTCACTTACGATGCTGCAAATCACCAAAAACCAGACCACGATCTGGATGGTTTCGATGACGTGGTTTACGTCTTCGGGGATTTCACCATCGACTTTGATCTCGCGGAGGAACTCGAGACTGACGGATAGGTAGAAGATGGCGCCTACTCCGATTGGGCCGAAGAAGCCTACGAAGGCGGCTTGGGAGACGAGCTCAATTTGTTGAATCCATTTGTGCATGGCGAAGACGATTGGGAGGCGCCGGAGTAGAAGGATCAGGATTCCTAGGAAGATGAGTCGGTAGATGGGGATGATGTCGTTTTTCAGGAAAGAGGACCAGGGACACACGGCTCCGAACCACATGAACACGGATAGATTGAGGAGCATGTCGATTGTCGGCTGGAGAGAATCGTCCATGGTCTCGAGGCGGAACCAGTCACTGACATTGTTAGTTAATGTGCTGTGGATTCGGTCGATGTGCACGTACTCTTGCGTGAATACGTTTCCTGCAATGAAGCAGGCAAGTAGATCATCTGTTCCTATCAACCCGCAGGTACCCACAACGAACAACTACCGATGATTAGCAGACGACAGCTTGGTTTGGGTTTGTCGACTTACCGCGAGAGCAATGGCGAACACTAAGAAGCTCTCTCGATCAACATAGTGCTTCTCTTCCGCCCAGTGAAGCAACTTCCTCGCAATCCACCCAACAACAGTGCCATATACCACACTCAAAAGGATAGTATAGACCCACGTCTCATAGAACCACAACCCCATCGCCTTCCCCGCTCCACCGCTATACGCTTGCGCCCCCATACCAGTGTACTGGAGGAGATAGATCCCAAAGAAGAGAAACGGGTATCCAAGACCATCATTTGCGCCCGACTCCGCAATGATAATCCTCTGCAACGGACGTGGGACATGCTTATCCGCAAACTTTCCCTTGACGATCGAGTTCGATAACACCGGATCAGTGGGAGTCACGCAAGCCCCCACGATCAACGCATGCAGGAATTTGAGATTCGGAACCATCGCCCAGATCAATAGGCTACTGGATAGCCACATAATAGCCATGCCGGGCCCCAGCAGGAGACCGAGACTCCGCCATTCGATCTGCAGATAGCGTTTGGGGAGTTGGACGCCCGCGAGGACCAACTGCACGCCGAGTACTAGGCGTGTGAAGTGCAGGGTGATTGCCTCGAGGTTTTGCTGCGAGTGCAGCGCATAGTCCTCGGGTCTGATGAAATTTGCTGCGTGGGGTGAGAATATCACGCCAGCGATCAGGGAGATTACTGTTATTCTGTTGGTGACGGCTTTGGGTAATGTAGTTGGGATTCTTACAGGCTTCTGATAGGTAGAACTGCTCTTTGCATAGGTAGGAGACCAATCCAAAAAGCGAGATGAAGCCCCCTAGCGTCGCGCAGACGATGTTGAAGTTGATCAGGGCTAGTGTGGGCATCTTGGCCGCGTGGGGTGTGCGTCAGGCACCTGGGGGATGTTTAAGGTCCGAGAGGTTTCACCACTGGAAAAGTCCTCTTCGGGTGCAGATTTGATCTGAGATTTATGCTCTGTCAAGCAAGTACACGGGTGCAAGCGAATGTTATTCAATCACAATTCGGAGTTGCTGGTAGAGTTTGGTGGATGGGAAGATCATAGAGAAAAGGAAGAGCTGAGTGCACATGGAATGGGAATAACGAGCAATCAGAGCAATCAGAGGAATGGTAATAACACCAGATGCAGGATGCAGGAAGTCAAGTATGCAATGCGCAGTGAGTTGAGAGGAGAGAAAGCTGAGCTGGACGAAGTTCGGGAAAGACTCTTGGCGCTCGGAGATCTGATAGACGCGGTTATACTCTTCTACTAATCAACTTCATTTACTTCGTTTACTTGTATACTCTGACTCAATTCACTGTATGTCATTATTCATACCTAAAAGTCCTCTTCAAATACCTCGTCGGGTACATTTTGGGCAACGTCCAATGCCTCGGCCTTAGCAGAGACGCCGCGTTGGGCACCATTAACAGCCAACTTGTCGGCTTCCTCGTTGCCATGGTCTTGGCTATGGCCCTTGACCCATTCAAACACCGTCCGGACCTTGAGATCATTGCGTTCCTTTATCTTGACCAGGATCGACTCAACCAGGTCTTTATTCTCCACCGGCTTCTTGTCGCGGGTCATCCAGTTGTTGCGTCGCCAGTTCACAAACCACACCGTGACACAGTCAATCGCATATCGACTGTCTGTGACAATGGTCACATGGCGATGTCGAGGCGCAATATCAATCGCCCGGAGGATCGCCGTGAGCTCCGCGCGTTGGTTGGTCTGACGACTCCCTTTGAGTGGCTCGGAGACGTTTCTGCTAGGACAAGTCATGGTAGTTAGAACGCCTGTACGGTGATATTGGGAAATGTGGATTTGTACGAACCTTGAGTCACCCGGTCCAAAGTATACCCCTACCCCAGCCGATGCCAATGGTGTCCCATTCCGTAATGAGCTTCCATCGGTATATATGCGCAGGGTTCCGGGGATACCGGTTGTTTGTGTCTTGGTCGCTTGCTTCTGGGGCACGGTCTTATAAACCACCTTCCCCGTCGCAGGATCCAAGATAATATTGGGGTCGAATCCGTCTTCGGCGCTGATTGGCAGTGGTGCGTCGCCCGCTGCGAACTCGATTCCCTCGGCGTCTTTGGGTATTTCTAGTGCGATCCCGTGAGGTGCAGATGCAACATCGCCAAAAGTCGCGGCCTCTTTCCGTCCTTCGCGCACAAAGTCTTCAGCTTCTT
This sequence comes from Penicillium bialowiezense, assembly GCA_026122735.1. Lineage (NCBI taxonomy): Eukaryota > Fungi > Ascomycota > Eurotiomycetes > Eurotiales > Aspergillaceae > Penicillium > Penicillium bialowiezense. Next base: position 1,712,632 of record JAKZFB010000005.1, on the reverse strand, counting down.
CGCGCGACGAGAACTTTCGGTATCGAGGTCGCTGAAACCCGCGGATCTGTTCTTGTGCTTTGGTCCAATCCGTGTACACGCCGGGAACTCGTCCTCTCTGTATTCCGTAGAACCGCGTCCCGTCGGAGTCGTCGGTCGTCGAGGGAAGCTTAATACCCTTTGTGAACGCATCGGCAGCTTCTTCGGAGGGGAAACTCTGGACTAGGGTGCTACTGTCTTAGCTTTGAGTCCGCGTGGCGCGCCTGCGGAATTTCCAATTCGCACTCACAAATTGCTCCCTTGAAACCTGTTATTTGCGCGAGGCAATCTTTCCATTCGGCGTAAACACCTGGCTTGTGGCCTTTCTTCACGGCATAGTATTTGGTCGCGTTTCTCTTGCGCTTGCCCGTGGTCGGCGCCGGGGAGGGTCTCGAGCCGATGGAGGATTTGGATATGGGACTCGGGGAGGGGGTATTTTGATTCATGGTGGTAGCCCAAGAGTGGGCGACTTGGAGGGTGAATGGTCGAGGTGGTTCGGAATTAGGCGTGCCTGCGGAAGCTAGACGCGAAATCAGTGAGCAACGCAGGGAGCTCCGGGGTCCCAGAGCGGACCAGATGTGACTGCGAATGATTGCGAGTGTGAATTGTGCGGGTAATTAAGAGATGCGGAGAAAGTTGGAAGATTAAAGAGGGGGAGAATTCCAAGGTGGTTCTGAGGTCAATTCTACTCAATTCGGCCTGTCTCCGCCAAACATTTTTTTTATTTGAAGGGCTTATTTGAAGAGATGGTTCAATTGAGAGTCCTTGTTTAGTTCGAGATTTGGTTAAAAAAATCCTTGCAGGTTACTTTCAGTTGTCATACACATCCGTCACAGATCCGTTACATATATGTGATATGTTCATTTATCGTGAACTGCAACAGCATGATCGACCTGGGATGAGCCCAGAACTATTACAGCCCCTTCATTCGATCCACTATGGCCTTGACTTCCTGCTGGGTGGTCTTAACAACCTCATCGACAGACATGACCGCTTTGATAGTTCCCACACTCGCACCACTGAAGCCCAGTCAGCATAAAGAGAGAGAGAGAGAGAGGCATGGAATGGCTGAATACTCACGCCCACACCGTCCGTCGCTGGTCCTCTCCAGCCTGTCGAGCCTCGTTATACCGGCGAATAACCTCTTCGTCACTGACACCAGCCTGTGAATCCTCATAGTTCACCCCAACCACAGCCCTGCCGTCATACTGTCGGGGGAATACATCGGTTGACTGGAAGACGTCATGCCGGACAGACTTGATAGTTGAGACACCTCCATCGCGACTCGACACGATAGTCTGCTTCATGGCAGCCGGTGCTGGACATTCAGACGTCGCAACGAACTGGATGCGGTCAGCACGAAAGTAGACAGAAGATTGACCGCGGGATAACTCACCCTTGTGCCCATGACAATACCGTCCGCGCCTATACTGTAGTTAGTCACTATCCCCAGAGACCTTGGGATAGACTGGACACCCACCAAGCCCCAGAGCGGCAACGCAGCCCCTCCCATCAACAATCCCACCCGCTGCCACGATGGCAGTTGTTGTATTCTGGGTTGTCGAGAGATAGTCTCGCACCTCGGGCAAGAGTGAGATTAAACTGGCACCACGGGCCCACTGATGTCCACCAGCATCCGTCCCTTGCACGACAAGGACGTCCACTTCTTGCCGGATAGCTTCCTTAGCAGCTTCAAGCGTACCGACCTGGACAAACACCTTTACGTCCCAATCCCGGGCTTCCCGAATACCTTGAATCAAAATCTCATGATCGGCATCCGCTTGGGGAAACGACAGCCACACGGCTGCCACGCGGTGCTTGCGCAGGACAGGAATAGCATTCTCGACAAACCCACTTGGCTGGAAAGTGATGAAGCCCACACCGAGCGGTAGTGGCCCCTCGGCCACGCCGAGGATAGTGCGGGCTTCGGTCAGCTGCCTGTCCAGGCTGGCGAGCTGAGTAGACTCGGCCCGAAAGTCAAAGCCTCCGCCGATGAATCCTGGAAATGGTCAGATTCGCTGATAGGGTTGCGTGAGCGGCATACCGAAGCCGCCGGCTTTCGTCACGGCGGTTGCCAGGTTGACGTCGGCGAACCCGAACATCGGGGCGTTCGCGATGAACGGGGCCGTGTGAGTGGCCCATTCTAGCATGTTGGGCATGGTGTGATGTAGAGTGAGGCTAGTGAGGAGAGGGCCTAGGTGGGTTTATAGATCTCCGGATATCCATGGATATAGCTGACCGGATATATGGCTTTCGATGAGCTGACATACTCCAGGTGAGCGGAACAGCGGAGCGGGGTTTTTACCTGCCAATGCGGGCTATGAATTTGAGAAGCATGCTCAATATCCATTTGCAGATATTCGAATATTGGAATTGTTTCTGGTCATGTTCATGCAGGTGATGGATATGCCGGAGATTAATTCACACACTGCATATGAGTTGACCTTGACAGAACTGATCTCCATTGATGTAGCCAAACATCCCCAAATCTTCCATCAAGCAGTTTCGTGGTCTAGCGGTTATGATTTTCCGTTAACAATTGTCTTACAGACGAGTGTTCCGGAAAGGTTCTGGGTTCGATTCCCAGCGAAACTATTTTTGTGTACCTTTACTACTGTCCACTAGTACTAAAGATACCCGAGGGATGTTCCACGGAACTTTAATTTTTAATTTTTCATGCTTCCATTCTGAAAACAAAGTGACATGAACAGGGCCACGAAAAGGTATTATATATGGATACATGGCCTGGAAAATCTAAAGTCTAGAGCGGAACTCACGCCGTAAGGGCTCAAGAGCAGCAGGGCCATCATAGATCTGTTGTTCAGTCATGCGAGTGTTGATCTGCCACACAGTTAGTAGATTCCCCGGGAGGATGGTTATGAAACATACATGTCGGAGTCCCAATTGTTCAACTCTCTCCACTCCAAGTAGTCGCATGCAAGTCTTCATCTCATCGTTCAAAACTAGAATGTGTTAGCAAAGATATGCCCGGAAGAGGGATTGAAAGAGACATACTCTGCAAAGTCCGACTAACGCCCTCGACACCTCCGGCAGCGAGACCCCAAAGGGCCGCGCGCCCTAAACCAACGGACTTGGCACCGAGGCAAAGAGCCTTGACTGCGTCAGTGCCACGGCGAATACCGCCGTCCACATGGACCTCAATCTTGTCAAAGACTTCGGGACAATATTTCCGAATCTCCAAAAGTGTATGCACGGCCGGAGGGGCAGTGTCCATAGCCCGACCACCATGGTTCGAAAGAATGATACCCTTGACCTGGGGCGCGTGCAGAGAGGCAAGATAGGCATCCTCGTGGGTCTGCAGACCCTTCAAGATAATCGGCAAGTCCGTCTGCGTAGCGAGCCAGGCAAGGGTCTTGGTCCACGACAACGAGGGATCAGTACCGGCAAACAGTTGCTGGCCCACACCCCCGGATCCCTCGGTTGGGTTGGGGGTGTCGTCCGCCGAGCGCTCGGCGGCTTTCACGCCGCTCGTCACGGCGGCGGTGCGTCCGGTCATACCGGTGCGCTCGTCATCCTCACGCTTACCAGGAACGGGAGCGTCGAGGGTGAGAACGATGAATTTGATTGCCTTGAGTTTGTTGATACGAGCGAGCATTGCTTCGCTCTTTTTGCGGTCGATCTGAACGTATAGCTGCCAGCCAAAGATCTGATCCGGTGAAGCGTCCTTGACGATCTGCTCCGGTGTCATGGAGGCATTGTTCGAGATGATCTGCATGGCTCCAAATTTGCGACATGCCTCTGCAATACCGGCCTCACCGGAGGGGTGTCCCAGGCGAGCCATTGCCGCGGGGGACACGTAAATGGGCGTCTGGAGCTTGTGTCCGAGGACAGTGGTGTCTAGCTCACACTTGGTGCAGTCCACGAACACCCTGGGCCGCAGCAGAATGGAGCGGTATACTTGATTGTTGAAGGATTTGCTAGTCTTGTCGTCAGATGCAGAGTAGTAGTAGGCCCAAGCCTTTTTGCTTATTTGCTTGGCAGCCACATCCTCCATCTCATCCAAGTTGAGAATGTTCTCCATGGGTGGGGGGCCCTCGACCTCTTCTTGAGGCGCCGAGGATGCTTCCTCCTTTGGCACAGTGCTAGGATCGATGGTTCCTAGGAATGCCTCTGGTTTGAGCTCCTCTTCGAGAATGCCCGGAGGATGGATTGGATCATATTCTTCGGTGGCATCTTGACCCGCAAGCTTCAGAATAATCTTTGCACCACCGGGATGACTTCCCAGGAAATCAGTGACCTAGAATCAGTTAGAGACCTTGATGACGGATTGGACGCAAGTTGTGTTTGATCGAGATCAGGCTTACATCGTAGACCTTGCCATACAACACTACCCAGCAACTCTCTCGAGTGTTGTGCTTTGCGACTATTTCTTGCGTCAGTTCCCATCCCGCGAGACGTGGGGGGGCTCGCAGCCATGCGGGGGAGTACCTTCGGTCGCGTCAAAGACCTTGGCCATTCTCAATTACTATAGAGGAATGGAGAGAGTAAGGGAGAGATGCAAAGAAAAAAAGGGAGTATCAAGCGAAAGAGTTGTTTGAAGAAGGCGCATTTGGAGAGTGCGGAGAAAGGTCGGCAGCGGCTTTTTCCTTGTTGGGCGACATTTCGATAGCCGACGAAGGAATTAGTATGGCCTTGACGTTATTGGTGGAGAATCCTAACATCCCAATACCAGGTCCAGCACAGAGAAAATAAGAGCTTGTAGTAAAGATCATACAAAAGATCAACTCTAGGCAGTTTGTGTTAATTCAAATGTTATTCTGCGCGGTCATGTCCACGTGCCCAGGCGAGAGGGTCATCCCCCCCCGGAATTCAACTTCCCCAACTCGACCACTCGACCTAACAACTTGACTGGAACAACGTCTCATCCCCACTTAAAGTCCGGAATCACTCGAGACTCAACATGTTCGAGGTGCGTTTACTCAGCTGATTCTCTGTCCTACAAGCTGACCGCCCCCCAGCGTCGTGCAGGAGATCGTTATCGCCTGCGAATGCACCGGGCTCGCTCCGCGGTCTTGACCTCGGACGAGATCGTTGAGGTGCGTGCGGCCCAACGCACCTTCGAGGGTGCCTATGTCCGAACCGCCCTCTCTCAGTTCTCCTTCGCCCTCGTGGTCCTCAAGATCTTCACCGCCGAGTTCTACAGCATCGGAGCCCTGTTCGCGATCTACGGGACCGGGGTGCTGATTATCGGTCTCTTCCGTCGCTCCCAGGGTAACAAACAATTTTTTGCCGAAGTAGGGGAGGATGGGATTCATCGCCATAAGTTCCGAACTAGCGGGAATGCCGTGCTGGTCTTGACAGCTCTGAGTATCGCGGCATACGCATGTCTGATTGGCTTGACTTTGAACCTGAGCACTTGATAAGGGGGGTCCTTGAATCCCGTTCACCAAAGTACACCGTATTCAAGAGCCTAGATATCCCCGGCTTTCCGACCTTATCACCCCCTGCGTTACCGCCAAGCGCCAAGGATTCCGCAGGCCATAGAAGATGGGACCCCCTTCCGGGCGGAGATCAGCGTGCGGCAACGGGCATCTACAGTTGGTCGGAGATCTATCTACGTTGAGTCAGGCCGAGTCTGCCAGCCCAAGACTCAGGTCACACCACCGCTCCTTGTCCAACGCATCGAGGCCGAGTTGGATTTCTCATTGTATTTTTGCTCTTTGTTCGAGCCGGCCACCTTGGAACTGCCCACTGCCGTCCAACATTCGCAACGTTTCGGTGGATAATCAAGGCACAGCGGACAGGGGTAGATGTGATTCGTGTTCTCTGCGTATTCTGTAGCCAAGCATTCTCTATTGAAGATAGGACGGAGGTTGCATGATATGTGAGACCTCTCATATGTACCATGTATAAGATCTTAAAATGATCCAGGGGAGGATGTACTCCGTATTTGTATACATCTTCAGTCTATTCTCGGTATATCTTGATACTTTGCTCATTTACAGTCTTATCACGTCTCACTTAATCTCACCCTCAACTCGCTGCGACGTTGTTAAACCTCCATTTCTTTCCCCTCTTCTCCCCCCCCCTCTTTACTCCCCTGTCCCCATTTTCCTTTTGACATCATCTTGGCGATCGTGCAAGCCACAATCCACTCTGAGTGCCGAACCCTGCAAGGTGATCTCATAATTTCCGAAACCTCCGTTCATTCATCAGTGCCAGCCAGGACCACAGAGCTCATAAAATCTTCAAACATCAAGTCTCCGATCTGTGTGAAGGTTGAGTATCTTGAACGCTGCCAGGCCCCACGAGTCTAAGTGACGTTGATTTTGCCTGACTCATCCGACCTCCCACTTTTCTCCCTCCCCTCATTCAGTCAATTCAGTCAAATTTCTCGTCGCGCTCTCGCATACCTCTGATCGCCTGAATCAAGGCTGCTGAAGCTCTAGAAGAGCAAGAATACCTTTTAATCATCCACAATATCCAAGGGACCCCCTATCGGGGATGGCGCAACACTCCAATATCGCCCGGTCAGCTATCCTGACGTCGGCCAGCCAGCCAGAGCATCAGGAGCAGAGAAATAATATCGATGGCTCAAATTCGGGAAAAGAAGGAGCTCTTATGCCTCCGAAGACTGTGGTCAACCGAGCGCTAGGTAATGACTTGCATTCCGATTCCCACAAATCCTCGCAGCCGCCCAAGGGCGGAGTCGGAACTGCCCTGACAGACACTCCGGTTTCTACCGCACCCCCGTCTCCACAGATGTAAGTCTTGCCCTGTCCTGAGTCTTTTCCTCCCCGTGAGCCTATCAGAGCCCTGATCGACACTGGGATACACCTCGGGTCCTCGTTTTGTCCCGCGGATGTGTCTCAGCCTTATTTTGAAGCTGATCCGTGTACCCCGGACCCAGTGTCGCGGGGCCTCGTGGCTTTTGCATTGCGCTTGGCGAACTTGAGCTAACATGATCCCTGCAGTCTGGGCCAGAAACACCCCGCTGGTACTCCCGGTCGAGTTCGAGCTACTACCCTCGACATCCCCGGCCTGACCAAGTCCAAGGTCTCCCCAGATGGCCGAATTGCCCAACGCGATGTCGGTGCCAAGCTTGTCATTGTCATGGTCGGTCTTCCCGCTCGTGGTAAGAGTTACATCACCAAGAAGCTGGCCCGCTACTTGAACTGGCTCCAACACGATACCGAGATCTTCAACGTCGGACAGCGTCGTCGTGTGGCTGCAGGAAAGTCCCCCTCACCCATCCCACACGAACGCAAGCCCAGTGCCGTTCACAAGGATCTGGTCGACTCGGTGCGTCGCTTGAGTGTCAGCGTCGGCACCAAGCAGAACCAGAACGAATCCTCCCCACCGGAGAATGAAGAACTTCCTCCCCCTGTTGTGCCCGCCAAGATTCTGGTCAACGGCAAGGAACCGGAGCAAATCTCCCAGAACGGTAGCACCGTCGTCCCGTCCATCGATGCCGGCCCTGCGCAATCCACGGAGGATGAAGAAGCTATCAATGAGGCTTCCCCCGAGCCCATGGACCAAACCGCCAACTTCTTCGACCCCCAGAACCAGCGTGCTGTCAAGATGAGAGAGCAGGTTGCTCTGGACACCCTGGATGAGCTGCTTGATTACATCCTCGACGAAGGTGGTAGCATTGGTATCCTGGATGCAACCAACAGCACCATGGAACGCCGCAAGGCCATCGTCGACCACATTCGCGAGCGCGCCGGCTCCGAGCTTAACATCTTGTTCCTGGAAAGTTCGTGTGTTGACCAGGACCTGCTCGAGGCCAACATGCGCCTGAAGCTGTCTGGTCCCGATTACAAGGGACAAGATCCCACCACGGCGCTGGTCGATTTCAAGAAGCGTGTTGCTCTCTACGAGAAGTCCTACGTGCCGCTCGGCGAATATGAGGAGAAGAACCGCATGGCATACATCCAGATGATTGATGTCGGTCGCAAGGTCGTTGCCCACCAGACCCATGGTTTCCTTTCCTCGCAAGTTGTCTATTACCTGCTCAACTTCAACCTTTCCCCTCGCCAGATCTGGATCACCCGACACGGCGAAAGTAATGACGATGCCGCAGGCCGTATCGGCGGTGACTCCGATCTCAGCCCCAACGGCAAACGGTACGCCAAGGCGCTGGCTCGCTTTGTGGATCACCAACGCCAGCAGTGGGAGAACTACCAACGCCAGAAAGACCTCCTCGCACACTTCCCACCTCGCCCTGGTGACAGCACACCCCCAAACCCAACTCACACCCCCCGCGTGGGTCCGCGCAACTTCTGCGTGTGGTCTTCGATGATGCAGCGCTCCGTCCAGACTGCCGAATACTTCGACGAGGATGATTACGATGTCAAGCAGATGAGAATGTTGGACGAAATTCACTCGGGCAAGATGGAAGGAATGACCTACAAACAGATCCAAGAGGTGTACCCCGACGAATATGCCCACCGCAAGAGGGACAAGCTCTTCTACCGCTACCCCGGCCCCGGCGGAGAAAGCTACCTCGATATCATCAACCGCTCGCGCGCCGTCATCGTCGAGGTGGAGCGCACTACTGACCACGTGCTGCTGATCGGTCACCGGTCTGTCGCCCGCGTCCTCCTGGCCTATTTCCGTGGTCTGAAGCGTGACGAGGTGGCCGACCTGGATGTCCCCATGGGTGTCTTGTACATGCTCGAGCCCAAGCCCTACGGAGTTGATTTCAAGGCTTACCGATACAACACCGAGAGCGACTGGTTTGACTACTTGCCCGATTACGAGCTGCACCAGGTCAAGGTCCTGACGACCCATTAAATGTTCGATCCTGGCCGTTCAGACTCCATGACTTGCTACGATTCTACCATGACTTTCTTTCGGGAGTGACCCGTCGCCGAGGCTGTACAGCTCTTTCTTGGTCGTCGTCACTTCAATTACATTCTTGCTCAATGTTCTTTTTTCCCCTATCTTTTCTCCCTTCTTTCTTACCCCTGCGCTGGGCTTCACCTTTTATGATCTCCACTCGGATTTTGATTGTGTATTATTCATGGCTCCCTTCCACGCTGTTTCATCTCTCCACTATCGTGTTTCAATGGTTCTCAGGCTGTTCACTTGCTGCATACACGGCGTTCGGTTTCTTTTCACGTCCGCGTTGCCTGATTGTACTGGCTTGAGTGCCCTACAGAGGAGACTTTTCGTCATCCATGCGCATTCGTCTGCTGGCCCATACACCATCTCTTGGTACTTGCTTTAGCTCTAGACAGCTTTCGATATGCAGTGTTTAAACCAATTCAACTGATCACAATTCAACAATTGCGTAGATAATCTCTTCCCCAGACTAAACTAGACTTCCTCCGCCTTAACCTTCTCAAAGAACTCCAAGAACGTCTCTGGCTCATCAGCCCCCTCAACATGATACTTCCCGTTGATCGAGATATACGGCACACCAGAAACAAGCCGTCTAGCCGCCGTCTTCGCCTCCAAATCCACCTCCTCAGCCCCCACATCCTCATCAAGCATCTTCTTCACCTCCTCCCTCTCCAACCCAGCCCCAACACCCGCCTCAACCAGCACCTTCAAATCAGTGATATTCTTCTCCTCTTCAAAGTAAGCCCGGAACAACTGCTCCGCAACCCGCGTCTGCAATCCCCCCACACTCCCACTAGCACTCTGAGTGCCCTCCTTCTCCTCCTTCTGCCCAGCATACCAAAGCAGCCTGTGCGAGTCCCGCGTCGACCCCGTATTCCCACCAAAGCTGAATTTGATACCGTCTCCTTCAGCGGCGGCGGCCAGACGCGCGAAGATAGCGTCCGTCCGTCCGGCACCGAATTTCTGCGCATACATCTCGCGCTTGTTCACGCCGGGATAGGCGGCTCCTGCTGGGTTCAGATAGAAGGCTTTCCAGTGTATGCTGAATGTGTCGGCTGGATGCAGGGCTTGGTGTGTTGCTATCGCGCGTGTAACGCGGCGGTAGCCCACGTAGCACCACTGCTTGGGTTAGTTTGGGGTTGGGTTGGGTGGAGGTGGAGTATACTGACGGGACAGATGGTGTCGGAGATGAATTGGATTTGGAAGTTCGTCATTGTGCAGGAATGGAGAGTAAGATTAAGTTGAGGATTAAGAATCAACTATCAGAAAAGAATTACGAGAGACGAAGACAAGAAAATGGTGAAATGATGGACTTTTCGCAGTCGTAGGTGCATTTGTCAGCGGATGTAAGACAGTCCTGAAGTTCGCAGGAAGCCTCGGATGGTCTCTTTATACGCGCTTTTTGGGCGTTTGAGTACTTTTGTATAGACCCCGTATGCACCGATCTCTTCCGAAAGAATTTGGACATGTCAAATTTTGATGTGGCATTTGATACGACTTTGAACATAAAAAAAATGATGTACAATGAACTTAGATAACTCCATACATATGCAGATTCCCGATCCCACTACATCGTCACCATCAAGTGTCATGACTACAACACTTGCTGGGCTCCGTTCTGGCTCCAAGATGCTCCCTCCAAAATAGCAGAGGAGTTCAAGTGAGGAACGCTAGGAAGCGGGTGGTTGGGGCTTTGTTCCAGCGCCGAGGAGTACTGCGAATGATGTTAGTGAAAGAATTCTTGATTCAAAGGAGTTGGTTTCTTACCTTGAAGACAAAGTTCAGGACCAGAGCGACAGCTAAGCCAATGCAGACCACAATAGGCCCAAACATGTTGTCGAGATCCTTGCCGCTGCGCTGGCGAATGAGACGGGCCCGGCGCTCGTACATGGCCCATCCCCAGACCGCGGCGAAGATGGCGAAGAAGGTGTAGACGACAGCCAGGGCTTGGGCGACCTGATTGTGCTTACCAGCGGCGTTGTAGAGACCCAGCGATAAGCTCGACAGGAGGATACTGATATGCAGCCACTTGATGAATGTGCGCTGGTTGGCAAGGTATACCTTGCTTTCCACGCGGACGGGGCCCACGTCCTTGATCCAGTATCCGGGGTGTCGGACGCCAGGAGGCAGGGAGACGGATTCCTTCCCAAGCCAGCGTTCGGGGGAGAGTCCAAGGTATTTGACGATGGATTCGAGGCGGCTGGGGGGCTCGGGCTCTTCTTCAACTTCAGACACGACTTCGGTGTCGCGGCGCTCGGGGGCGGGGATCGAGGGACGGGGCCGCGATGAAGGCTCGGTGACACCCGAGGGTCGGCGCACGGTGGAAGGGGAGCCGGCGGAGAATTGATGGAAAGACGACCCGACCAGAGGGCGGGTACTGGGGCTGGCGGCGCCTCCCATGAAACTTCCCACTGCCATGTCTTCCTCTGCGCGTCGAGCCAGTCGTTCTTGCTCCTCGTGGAATGCGGTCTCGGGGTCGCGGCGAATATCACTCTCAAGGCCACTGAGCCAGAAGGGGAAGCTGTTGACATGGTCTTCAAACAGCGAGGCAACACCGTGGACAAATTTGGAGAAGCGAGGGGCATCCTTGACCAAGTGGGAGACCATCAGGTCTTTGACCCATTCGGTGTTGTGGGCTTTGCCACGAAGCTGGATCTCGAGCAAGGCGTGGGGGAAACGAGTAATCTCTCCAGTCCTGACACCATCAAATGGATATGTCATATCAGCATCATCCAAGTCGTCACGGTGCCACTTGGCCGAATCACGACAGGGGCGTTCACTGTCGAGGGAATCTTCCCGAATCAAAGCCATGTTGGTGTCCAAGGAGATACGAATTCGGTCGTTACCGGGGATCTGGAAAGCAGTGCGAGTGTAATTGGCACGGAGCATAGGCTGCAAGTCGTTGTCTTTGATGAAGGACTGCACCTCATCCACGTCCTTTTTGAATGCTTCGGCAGCCGCGGTGTCTCCGTTGTTAGAGTCCTCCATACGATGGACCTTTTTGTCGAAGTGGTATTCACCGTCCAAGAATTCCTTGACGTGCTTCTCCTTGAGCTGTACTTTGACCTGTCGACTTTCGTCGTCGTCGGTGACAATTTTCTTTTCCAAGAAGATGGGAGGTTTATCTTTCAATGAGCCTGTCCAGCGAAGTCGTAAAGATCCGGCCTCGGGGGCTCGTGCCACCTTTTGGTTGTAAAGGTCGAATTGAGGGTTGTCGAAGTATAGAGAGGTAATGGTGGGGTCATCGGTGACGGTATCGATGTGTTTTGAGGTTCCCGGGTTGTAAATCAGGACGGGCAAACGACGCAAGATATGAGTCTTCACTTCCAACACATTGTCTTCGTGCACCCAGAATTTGTATGAAGAGTAGGTCTCACGGCCAAATCCTCGCTCTGTCTCCTTCGGTTGCACGATATCATGACTGAGGATCTCTCGGACAAACGAGTACATCACCGAGAGTTGATGTACCAGCGGCGAGTAGTCCTCCGAGTTGAACGGTAACTGCGACAGTCGCACCTGGAGCAACGGTTTCACCCGGTACCGCGCTCCTCGTTTCCGATCATGCTTCTTGGCGGCCTTGAGGAAACCGGTGAAGTTGATGCGACTATATTTTTCCAACGCACTAACCTCCTTCGTGATGTTATCCAGCTCCTGCAGCACCTCCGTCGCGATGGATCTTTTCGTGGGATCGTCGAGGGCCGGTCCCTCCTGCTCGGCATCGGTTGCCACAGGTCGCAATTTAGCTTCACAGGCCGTTGTCCGTTCTCGGAGTTGTTGTGATGTCTCGGCCTGGAAGGAGTTCACTCGCTCCAATTGTACATTGAGCAATTCCTGCACGAATGCTTCCTCATCTCCCTCGGTCCACTCGTCGTCCTCCGAGTCACTGGCATCTTCTCCGGTGACATCATTTTCCCTCAGCAGGGTCTTGAGCTTGGTATAGTCAATGTACTTCCCTTTCCAGGGAGGGTACACCGCATTGCGGAGGGTTTTCCCAAACCGCATGTTGAGTCAGCCCGATTGTGAACGTTGTGCAGTTGTTACTCAGGCTCTTGTGCACCTGATTGGGGGATTGAGGGCGATAAAAGAATTGCAATGCACTGCTGCAGAGGGCGGAGAACGGCAGTTGAACGGACTGTGCAAGGTGAATATATTTGTTTGCAGTGCTGCTTAGCCGCCAAATATTAGCCTCGAAATAAGCGACGGGATGGTGAACCTCCAGACGAAAGCGTTCGATAGCCAGCGATAGACGCACGTGCTGATCCCATCTAACCAATCAGCGTTCGAGGAGCCAACAGCTATCCGGATCATTGTCGGCCCGAGTATCTGTCACTCGTTCTGAGATTTACCGTATTTACCGTACTTTTGGACTGGGCTAGACCGTGTGTACGGTGTACGGTGTTCGGTGTGTATTGTGTACTGAAACAGCCGCACGGGCCACATTGAGTCCCGTGCGTGGAACAGTTCTGGGGAGAACTCCGGGCCAGTACCGTGTCTGCGTACTCCCCGTACTCTACTTTGTACCATGTATAGATCCCTGGACCATATCAGATCATGACCTCAGACTCCGGAATGTCCCAGCATCTGCACGGGGTTCTGGCAGAACTGTATCGCCGACCCTACCCCCATGTCCCCAATCCACCAACTTGCAAGAAACGGGCCTCGGTTGCTTTAATCATTCGGGTCCGGCCGACATATGACCATTGGCCCAGCTCTCCACAGCCCATTGACACTTCACAATCTGTCCAAGAGCGCCTTGATACCTTCTTCTCCCAGCCATGGGTCGAGCACGGTGAGCCGGAAGTCCTGTTTATAAAGCGTGCCTCGCGGGTGGGAGACCGATGGACCGGCCATGTGGCACTCCCCGGCGGGAAGCGAGACCCGGAAGACGCAGACGATAAAGCGGCCGCAATTCGAGAGGCCTCGGAGGAGATTGGCTTAGACCTGACCACGGAGGATTGCATCGGCGTGGGCAATCTGCCCGAGCGGGTGGTCACCACCAGCTGGGGATCCGAGCCGTAAGTCATTTGCGATGCGCGCACCAATACAAGTGGCTGACTTCAGCGCTAGCCTCATGGTTCTGTGTCCATTTGTGTTCCTCATAACCAGCAGTGACTCGCCGACCCTTCGATTGCAACCCACGGAGGTAGCATCGACGCATTGGATTCCTCTGCGCGCTCTCCTGTCGCCGTCCCAACGGACGGTCGAATATGTGGATATGTCGCAGCGATTTGCGCGACAAGGTGGGTTCTTGACTCGTCTGGCGGTTCGGTCTTTAATGGGCTGGATGCAATTCTCCGCCGTGCGACTGCTTCCCTCCGAGACGCAGCAATGCACCACCACTGCAGGATTCCTCCCAGACGATAGTAAGCCCAAGCCTTCGGTGGCCCAGCGGTTCAAAGGGTGGTGTTTAAGCAACCAAGCGGAGTCTACGGACACTGGCCGTCCGCTACTACTTTGGGGCCTGACCCTCGGCATTCTCGCTGATTTCCTGGATATGCTCCCTCCCCACGATGCTGTCCAACTGTGGAAATATCCGACCTTCACGGTTCCCGATCTGCGCCTCATAGTGAGCATTGTAACCTACCATCTGCGAAAGCGCAATGCGCACAATGTGAAGGCGGGAGCTCGTCCTAGTGACACGGCTTCGGATGGCGAAACGGCTGCCCTTCCGGTCACCCAGAAAGATGGGGACCATGATCATAATGAAGTGGGGATTGGGGGTCTTGGAGTCGGGAGATATTATGGGGCGTCCGATCAGGCGACCGATGGGCAATCCTATGCGGTGGGGATCATGCTCCGGGGATATTATGGCCGATTACGCACCGCCATCTGGGTATACCTTGCCTGGCGTGTGGCCCTTGGCTCCGTTGCCGGTATCTCTGCCTGGCGCATCCTTCGACGATTACGTTGATCTTGTAAATACTACATAAGCATCGCAGAGATTGATAGAGACTCTCTATAGATGGGTAAATACCAAAAATACCAATACGTGATTATGTCAGAACAGATCATTACGGTATTGGGGAGCTCTGGAGTACGGAGTAAACACTAGATTGCCTCAGATTGCAGATTGTCTCCTCCCCAACACACCAACTTGTCCCTCTCATGGCCGCCACTCAGAAGCTGTACCCGCGAGGGACAGTCAAGCGTATCGTCAAGGCCCAGTCCAATCGCACTGTGAGCAAGAACGCCGACATCCTGGTACGCGCTGAGAGCCCTCTTACCCCGTCGCCCCGCTAATCCGCGATCCAGATCTTCCTCGATTACATGCTGTTCATGCAAGAGTACGTCTATCGTCCGATCTTCGATGCGCCCCTGTCGCTGTCGCTCTCATCCCGCGTGTGGTCGCGTGACCAGTGGCTCCGGGGTATGGTGGGATAGACTAACACGAAGCAGGTTAATGCGCGAAGCATCCATCCGCTCCCAGCGTTCTGGCGAGAAAAATATCTCGGCGAATACGGTGCGCAAAGTCACTGAGGTTCGTTGGTCCCATCGCGGTCCCAAGTGATCGGAATATAACTGACAGGCATGGGGCTTCAGAAAACACTTCGCAAGTTCCAAGGATAGACTTGTCCAGAACCCGAAGCCTGCGCATCTACCAGGAGACCCAAGGGGTCATCAGACATTCGAGACGATATAAGTGGTTTGGGGACATGGCGTTTAATTGATTTCAGGCGTTGGCGGATAGGACAATATGATACCCTCGGATTTGCCAGTAAAGGAATTGGAAGAAAAGGGAGATTGCAGAGTCAAACTGATCAAGCGTATCACAGTATTCCAGCGCAGAGTGTAGAGTGAAAGAAGGCACCGGAAGGGCGTCAATATGTGAGTGTGCATAAACGGGCTATACTAGAAAGCCTTGCGTGTGCCCCGACCCGAACACACAGCGGGACCCGCATATCGTTTCTTTCCTCTTCTTTAAACCGTCTCCTCCTTCCACGTCCTGTACAGGCTTTGCGATTATCATAAAATCCTGCACTTTTGTCACATTCCATCATGCCTGCCGCTACTCACAAGCTCAAGGCTGAGCAGGGGCTCTCCCGAGCTTCAAGCGTCTCCAAGACGGAGACTCCCTCCGAGGGAACAGAGAGCAACTACCTGAAAGAGCTACAAAAGTAAGTAATCCATCGTGGCGATGAACAGTGAATCGAGACAGAGTGGTGAAGATGATGCGCCGTGACTTTGGACGTGAATACTGACTTGTGTACCCAACCTCAGGTCCCTCCGCAACACCACCAAGAAGCTCGTAAGCACCGCTCGATTCAAAACTCCCTTTCGATCCCTTCCCTCTAACCTGAATTTTGTTTCTATAGAACTCCTGCGCCAAGGTTGATGCCATTCTCACCGAGAACCCTGATAAATCACTCGACCAGCTCATTGAGGAAAAGAAGATCAACAATGACCAGAAGGCTCAGCACCTGCGCAAGGCTGCTCTCCAGGCTACCGCCGCTCACACCGAGGAGCAAATCAACCACTACAAGCAGTTCGCTGCCCAGTATGAGGAGCGCCTGGTGGCTCAGCAGGCTGAATTGACTCAGTCCTTCGAGAAGGAATTGGAAGCCGTCCGCGCCAACGCCATTGCCGATGTTACGGAGGCCGCAAAGAAAGCAGAGCGCCGCAAGCTCCACACCCTCGCCAAGTTCCTGTGCAGTGCCGCTATCCTGCGACGCGACGGAGAAGTCAACGCCGAAAGCCAGGCTTTCGAGAGTGTCTTGTTCCAGGTCTACGGTGGTAGCCTGGAGTCTGTTGGTAATATGCAGAAGATCATTGATGGTGTTGATGAGAAGATCCCCGCTGGTGAGGGCAGTGTGCACGAGTTTACCTGTGAGTCTTACCCCCACCATAGCGGTCAGCCGCGCGCAAGTGCTAACCGGAGCTTGTATATAGATGCGGACGTGAAGCAGGCTTGCGACCGGATCGTCCCTGCCGAAGAGGACTCCGAGACCTCCACTGAGACTATTCCCTCTTCCGACCCCACCCTTGCCAACGCCGGTCTCACCGAGCTTCAGGATGGCACCTTCGCCAACGATGCCCCTGCGACTTCCCAGGCCGACCAGCTGGCTCCCCCCGCCCAAGCCATAGTCACCGATGGCGCCAACGACGTTGCCGAGAAGAGCGCCGGTTCTTCTGGCTCCGGCGACAGCGACTGGGTCGAGCTCCCTCGCAACCCCGCCGAAACCGAGACTGGTCTTCAAGCCACCCCCGCTAGTGCCGATGCGGGTCTGACCAATGGCTCCGTGGGCGCCGATGCCGCCAGCCAGGCTGTTCCCGAGGCCGCCAAGAAGTCCACTGGTCGCCGTCGCAACAACAACCGCAGCACCCGTGACGGACAGCCCCAGCGCGAGAACCAGGGCAAGCGCGAAGGCAAGGCCCAGCGTGAGGGTCCAGCATCCGAGCAGGCGCCTCGCGAAGGCCAGGTTCAGGGTCAGGGACGGGGCCGCGGAGGTCGCCCCCGTGGTGAAGGACGTGGACGTGGTGGACGGGGTCGTGGACGCGGCGCCCCTGCCGGCAATGGCGCCGAGGCAGCCTCCGCTCCCAAATCCACCGAGTAGAAGAGTGGTACTCCTAGGAGTCCTGAGAGAGGTCTTACGAAATTGCTATTCCAGCGGGTGGTTTCGAGGCCCATGCCACCTTTCTCTGGTCGTCCGGTGTGATGGATCACGAACGCAACGAATTTTCTTCACGGAGAGTCACTTTCATGATCTCTCCGTCTAGCTCGTCTACAGTCTTACCATGTCCTGCTATTTTTGAGCGTGCATAGCCTTGATCTTCCGAGTGAAGCTCTGGCATAAATATGTATTCTATGGCTTTTGTTTTATTGGCGCGTGTGGACCGGTGGACCTCAGGGTGGGCATAGATCGGAATTGATCATAATTGAATGTGCTACTTGCGACTTGTCCTGTGATGCGATGATAATATGAAGTCTAGAATTGGAGTATAACATAAAGAAGAATCGAATTGGGGACCAACTCGTCATATAGTTCTAGATCACGTGACCAATACAATGGTCACAAGTATTTGAACTTCATGTTGGAATTACTATGGGGCGTTGCAATAAAGGATCATAAGTATACAAAAGGTATGCTATTACACATCAATCCAGCCATCACTCAGTCTTGCGATGTTGGACAGGCGACTTGAGCAACCCAAATGCTGCAACGGCAACAACACACATAGCCGCCCCGCCAGCAGTATAAGCAGCCTCGCGACCAGCCCACCAGAACAATGAGCAGAACAAGACTGGGCCCGTCGCCCGCCCGGCCTGTCCCCATCCCCTCAGACGACCCATCACGGCGCCACGGTCCGCATCCTGTGCCTCCAAGCTGCCGAGACTGTTGAGTCCAGTGACCACCGTCGCAGTGGTCACCGCCAGCAGCGCACCGGCGGCATATAGACCAGAAGGCGTAGTCACATGAGCGAGACAGAAGAAGGAGATTGCACATGCCACAATTCCCACGCGCATGGTAAGCAGCGGCGGAAGACGGCGCACTACTGTACCCTGCAGGAGGGAGGCAACCAGCCCCATCAGAGACAACAGGCGGCCGTTCAAAGCGGCCGGGCTAGCCGTTGTCGCTGTGCCCGCGTAGAGGGTCGTAGTCAGGAAAGGAAGGGAGAATTCCAGGCCCGAGAATGGGAGCAGGAAGAGGAAGTGCAGCGCATTCAGCAGAGCTGGATTGTTAGTATGAGTGCGCTTGACGGGCACAGCGCTCTTCTTCTTATCTGCGCTCGGCGCATCACTCTTCTCGGACGCACCCTCAATGGGCAGCGTTGTCAACCGAGGGTGAGTCTCCGGCAAGCAAGCCCAGAGATACACTGTCTCGACGAGGATAAGCACCAGCGAAACAAACGCAGCGACCATGAATGGGTTTTCTGCAACGACGTTCACGGTACTTAATCCCGCGCCTAGCATCGGACCAAAAGTAAACGCAATACTAAAGCACACCCCCACCAATGCCATGGAGGAGCCACGGTGCTCGACATCTGTGATGTCTGCCACGATGGCATTGGCCATTTGGACATTTGCTTCGCTGATACCACCGACGATGCGACTGGCGAGGAAAGTGCGGAAATCCCTGGCGGACACCCAGAGAAGGACGCTCATTAGGTTGCCCAGCATGGAAATCAGAAGGGCGCGGCGCCGGCCATAGCGATCAGACAAGCCGCCAATAATTGGGGCAGCGAAGGCTTGCAGGAGGGAGAACATTGAGCCCAGGGCCCCACCGAGCAGTACAATATCATAGCGCGAGTTGATGGGACGCGCGAAGGAGTTTTTGTAGGCGTTTAGATAATGGAAAATGCGATTGAGCAGGGAATCGGGAGACGGATCCTGCGTGCGATAGAAAGCCAGCAGGGAAGGGAACAGCGGTAGAATGAATGTAAAAGAGATCTAATCTTGTTAGAAGAGATCTAGTGGGCTTAGTGGGATCTTACCAGGTCGATCAACAGCGAAAGCATCAGTACTTTCAGCACCTGCTTCCGTTGGGCGCCAGCGATGGCCATTTTTGCTGGCGCCGAATGTATATAGTAAATTGGGGTATAGGGGACAGAGGATGTGAAGACCAAAGGAAGTAAAGAATAAAGAAAGGAATGTGGACAGATTGAACAAAAGGGCATCAGCCATATGACGCGATGTGGCCCACCGCGGGCACGCCTTGCCTATCGTGGTTTAGCGTGGTGGGCTGATACGCGTGCGCACGTGATATGGAACCACTTTGGCTCATTGACCAGTTGGCGGAGCCTCATCAATAGGAAGATTCGAGTATCCCATGACATTTTGGTAAAAGTCTTGGAATATGACTATGGTACAAGATATGACGAGTTCCAAAACAATGAGCACACAGGGTCAAATCAAAATGTCACGGACTATTGTAGTCCAATTCGAGGGTATAGTACAGGAGTGGTGATAAGTTAACTCAAATCGTGAAGAGTAGACAATGGCATCTACCAAAAACCATGGGAATGTAAGTGGAAGAGACAGAGGACGAAAGCAGAGATGGTTGATTCGTCGTATGCAAGGAGGACGTGTAGAGCTCCCAAGATTATCGTCGAGCAGCTTCGTTCTGGCATTGTATAGCAAGCTCTGGGTTCGGATCCAACGAACCACGAGCTTTGCCAATAAGCCAATCTGTCAAAGTGACAAACTTCGCAGTCCGCTCCCACCCATCCGCTTCGTCGGCATGCTCAATTGTATGAGTCAAGACGCGGCCCTCCTCATCGAAAGAGAAGATGAAGATACCGGTAAACTGCTCTTCTTTCGAGAGCTTGAATATCGGCTCATCTCCACCTAAAAGGACACTCAGGCCCTTGTTGGTGCCCTTGGAATTAGAGAGATGGCTCGTTTCAGGTTTTGGTGAGTCGGACGCAGTTGGGCCATGGAACGGTCTGCTATCCGTTCGGGGCTCTGTTTTCCAGCGTACGATGAGACGCTCGTCGCCGCAGTCGTGGTGGTGACCATCGTGAGTGGGGTCGAGAAGAGTTCCCGAGCGAACGATTCGTTCACTCAGGATTTGGAGTTTGACGTTGCCGACGAGTGGGACGCTACTCCATGCGACGGGGACGGTCCACAAGGCTGCGCGATAGAGAGTCCGCCCTTTGACGATGGGGAGGTGGGGATGTGTGGATGGAAAAAGGTGGAGGTTGACACTCGGGGAGAGAATGCTGGTTGGTAATGTGTTATACAGAAGAGTGGGGAGGAGTGGTGAGAGGGTTCGAAGGGCTATAGTTCTGGTCAGCACGGTGTCGAAGACTGCGGATGTTGTAGGGATCCTAGCATACTCTTTCCAAGCTTCAAGGTCCGTTCATCTGGTGGTTTATGATCTCTCTGATTGCCTAGATCTACCTCCCGCCGTGCCCGGGAGGGTGTGAAGTAGGTAACGGGCAAAGCGGGCACTGCGGGTGGAGGGAGCCAGGGCTCGTTGAGGAGGCCATGTCGAGGCTGGGCGAGATGGCGCCGTGCATATGAACCAAAAGACCGGGAGCCTCTCAGTGAAATTGGAGCCAGCTTCGGCATTCTGCAAAGTACCAGTCCATGAGAAGATGAGTGGAGGTCAAAAGGTCGAAGTTCGGAGTTCGGAGGTGGGCAGTGGAGATTTGGAGATAACGTTTTATCGCCACGCCAATCACAGCCCTTCCGTATACAATCTTGTTTTGACACTTCTTCACTTCTTCACTTCTTCACTTCTACACTCTTTCTTACTAGACACATCCACTAATTCAATCATGAACATTTTACACTCTCATCCCACAATGCATGATATTCTAGGCCAATTCATCATCATCACCCATTCCCATCACTCGTCGCTCAGCTAGGTCGCGAATCTTGTCCTCCAAAACACCCCGTCCATACCGCTGCGCAACCTTGGCAGCAGCCTCGAGCATCTTACCATTACGATCTGTCATCAAAGCCACGAGCTCAAGCGCCTTCATACCGCGCTCCTCACCCTCTCTGCATTCAATGGCCAGCATTTGTAGCAGATTCTTATCCAAGTCCAGCTCTCTCCGCGCGAGGTCGGAGCGCTGACTGGCCGTGGCATTGGTAGAGCCGAGTAGATCGCGGAACAGTGATAGGAGCACGTTGCCCCGCACAAATGATTCTTCGAATTTTGCGCCTTCAGCGGCCGTGTCCTCGGATTCATTGTTCACGGCCGCGCTGGTGATCGGGATCTGGAAGTCGAATTCACTGAGCAATGGCCGTGGGAAGTAGGGGTTCTTGTCGCCACCCTTCAGGATGATGCAGTGGAATTTATCCTGGGCGACGGCCACAGGCCAATATGTTTCTTCCTTCCGTCCGCCTGCGAGACGAGCCATCTGCTTGGTGTCGAGCAGGGGGACCCATCGGGCTTGGCCCGGGGTACGCCAGCCTTGTAGAACCAGCAGGACACCGGTTGAATCATAAATGCAAGGATCCTAGATATGGTTAATTTTCAAGAGCACTTAGCATGATAGATCGCTTCATACCCCATTGTCAGAGAAGAAGACACTCTGCAACTTTGCCCCTTCCGGAAGGGCAACGATGTCTTCGTTTTGGCAGATCTCGTCCCGTTTGACATTCTCCACCGTGTAACGTAATGTCGTGTGCTGTCCATTAGGCCCAATAGGACCGTTTCCGATACTCATAATGTAGTTGCGCCACGCCGCGCAAGTAACGGCTTGACTCTTTTGTCGGTACACCTTGAAGGGAGTACCGAAGAGGGTGTACACGCGAACATAGTCCTTGGATGTCACTGCGACAATGTACGAATCGCTGAGTGCAAGAGCCCGAACCTGTTCCCCTTCGGGTAACTGAGTCCGCCAGTCCGCGCGGGCAGTCCACGTCTCATGTGGTCGATAGAATATAGTTGCGGGACTACCATCCGAGGGGCTGTTGGCAAACAATGTACCGTTGTCATCTGCGCGATATTAGTCAAATTGAAGAGAACCAGACAAGACGATGGAACAAACTTACTCAGACAGGCCTTGTCGTACATATATGGATCAGTGAAGTGGAAGTCCCGATGAGCTTCCCGATCATAGAACTCAACAGTAACTGTGTGGTGTGTTTCCTGATCCACCGTCCAGACAGCGCCAGTGAGGTTCAGGCCTAACCAGGTTAGCAATCTCGACCCAAGCGACTCGGAAGGTGAGTACTACTTACAGAGATACCTTCTGCTTCCAGCCCAGGGGGTGCTGCCGGGCTGAATGGGCGGGTGAGATTTGGGCGATAGGCCGCCGGAGTGCATGCGCTTGACATCGGCACCAATGTCATCAAGATGACCATTAGGCCGTTTTCCATATGCGTTCACCTCTTCATCAGCATAGCCAGCCCCATCGTCATCCTCGACAAAGTCCATCATGTCATCATCTCCGCCGAGAATGTCATCCAGTGAGTCAACACTGCCTCTCCTCGCCGCTCGCTGGATGGCCTCTTTAGACCGGTCCGCCAGCGTTGTGTGCTCCACGCGAGTGGAGATATGTTCAACGGACTCGGCGGGGATAGGAGCCGCCTGTAGCGGTTTCTGTAACAGTCCCTTGTGATCATCTGGCACAATGTCATGATAAATGAAGAGCTCTCCATCCGAAGTCGTAAACGAAAGCGAGTTCCGGGTTGGGTGCCATTTTAAATTCAAGACGTTTCTGAAGTCGAACCGTTGCAAGATTTTTTGCGTCTTGCTTTCCCAGAGTAAGATCTGCCCGTCTGATCCTGCGGATGCAAGTAAAGCTCCATTGGGAGACCAGTCGATCGCCGTGATGTCGCCGGTATGACCGCCGGCAAATGTCCTCACCTTCTTCCACTGTGCGGTTGAGTATAGCGAGATGTCCCTAGTCGCCTCTGCAACGGCAAAGACAGTCCCATCGGGGTGCCACACTGCTTTAGATGTCGCCTCGGCCTCCGGCTCAAGTCGTCGGATCGCTCCATCGAGCTTGTGAACCAGCTTCGGCTCTTCTCCCTCCAGATTGTAGATGTAGAGAATTCCGTCTGTGCCGGACACTGTCGCATACCGGCCGCTCGGATCAAAGGTGACGTGTTTCGTTCCCTTGGATTGCTCGCGCAGGTACTTTACTTGGGTCATATCGTCGGCTTTCACGACCTTGACTGTAAGTTCACTGATCCTGATCAGCATTCAATCTTTGCCTTGGGCTCGTGAGCACTCACTCGCTTGCAACGGCAACCCATTCACCATCCTTGGTCAATGCAAGATCTCTCACCGGCAAAGCACATCGCACGAGCAAGCTTTGCATCTTCCCCGATGCGGTATCATATTGCCACACCGTTCCATCCTCGGCGCCCATGATAAAAGACCGGCCCTACCGATTGTCAGTCGACCAGTCGATCCTGGGCCATGCAACAATCGCCATACCTTGACCGCAATACCGAAATGCGAGTCCACGCCTTCGTCAATGGTTCTAGGCTCTCCATCTCCGTCGATGTTGTAAACACGAATAGCCGAATTGGAGCCACCAGTTATGATCCGTTCACCGTCTGGCGTGTAGGCCAGAATCGTCGTGCCGGGCGTGTCTGTTGCCGTGTGAGCAGGTGCAGAGGTGAGCGATCCCAGATTACTTACGGGCTGGCCGCGCCCGTGGAAGGACGGGATCGAAACTCATTATGGCTGTGAAAGTGTAGTGAGCTATGTGCACTCTGGAGCATCTCAGATCGCAAAAGGTTAGCGCAAAGGGAGTCAAGTCGGACGCGGTCGCGTCCGCGTCGCGCGCCTTGATTTAACCCGATTGGGCTGAGGACCCACTATACTTCACTTTTATACTTCACTTCCACACACTCTCTACACAACCCAACGCACTTGGAATACATGATTATTCTTGATATTCATCTGGTAGCTCGGATATATCTCATTCGCCAGCACCTCCAGCAGTCAGGAAATCAAAGTCCGCCCCCTCCTGGGCTTGATTCACAGACCGTTCATACAATCCTCGGTATCCTCTCCTCTGCTTTCTAATCTGGACTTCTCCCGCAAGAACCTGCGTGCGTTTCGCAATGCGGGACTGCAAAACTTCATCGGGGACTTCCAAATGAAGCCTGCGAGATTCAATGTCACACACAATCAAGTCACCCGTTTCCACCACGCCAAATGGTGACTCGGGCAGCGCAGATTCGGGCGAAATATGCAGGATAATAGTGCCACCTGCAGTCCCCGACATTCTGCCATCGGAAAGTCGCAGCATGTCTTTGACTCCGGCTTCTCCTAGCTTCTTGGGGATCGGTATCATACCCGCTTCGGGCATGCCTGGATTGCCGACCGGACCAATATTTTTCAAGACCAACACGCTGTCTTTTGTGACATCAAGGTCTGGATCGTCGATTCGCAGAGCAAGATCAGCAGAGTTCTCGAACACGACTGCTGGTCCAGTGTGAGTGAGGAGATGTTTATACTTGGATGCTGACGCTTTGAGGACTGCTCCATCTGGAGCAAGGTTGCCCCGCAAAACTGCTAAGGATGATGCAGGGAACAAAGGGTCCGACATGGGCCGAATGATACTCTGTGAAAAAGAAAGTGTCTTGGATTGCCCTGCATCGAGCACTTCGCCCAAGCTTTGTCCAGTGATAGTCAAGGCAGACAAATGGAGCAATGGCCGGAGAACTTGCAACAGCGCCATCATGCCGCCGGCATTATGGAAATCGTTCATATAGTTATCGCCGCTCGGCTTGAGATCAATGAGCAGCGGGGTCTTACGACCAATCTCCTCAAACGTGTCCAGAGTGATCAGGCCCTGCAAATCTGGATGTCTGTTGGCAATCGCCAACAGATGAACAACGGCATTGGTCGAGCCTCCAATGGCCTGGAGCACCGTGATAGCATTAAAAAATGATTCCTTGGTCAATACTTCTTGTGGCTTTCTCTGGGATTTTGCCAGAGTAACTGCATTTGCACCGGTCTCCTCTGCAATACGCAGTCTCGCGGACGACACTGCTGGTGCAGAAGCACCTCGAAGTGGCATCATTCCCAGAGCAGCGGTGACACAGGCCATTGTACTAGCAGTTCCCATCACGCCGCAGGTTCCTATCTATATCTCGGTCAGACAATGAATGGCTCCGACAACGCTTTCACACATACCGTCGGAGCAAGCTCCTCGTTGATCGCCGCTATCTCCTCGACGTCAATCTCCCCGGCTCGAAAAGCCGCCCAATTATTACGGCAGTCAGTGCAGGCTCCCACGCGCTTACCCCGGTGACTCCCTGGTAGCATTGGACCAGTGATGAGAGGTAGGATTGGCTTGTTGGCAGAGATGCCACCCATCAATTGAGCTGGCACCGTCTTGTCACACCCTGCGGCGTATCAAAATATACCCTTTTGGGGCAACAAGTTCGGGACTGGTACTTACCTCCAATCATGATACAGGCATCTAACGGTTGGGCACGGATCATCTCCTCGGTGTCCATGCTCATGAGATTTCGTAGGAACATGCTAGTCGGAGACGAGAAAGACTCGGCTACACTGATTGTAGGGAACTCAATTGCCAGTCCGCCATTGAGCTGCACACCACGCTTGGCGGCTTCTATGAGCTGAGGCACATTTGCATGGCAAGGATTGAACCCGGAGAAGGTGTTGATAATCCCTACAATCGGTCGTGAGAGGGCATCTTCTGAGTATCCCAGTGCTTTAATGAACACCTTTCGCAGAAACAATGAAAAATGGGGATCTCCATAAGAGGCTAGACCTTGACGGAGTCCCGACTTGGATGTGATGGGGGTGGCCAGGTCATAGTCGTTAGGTTCCATTGCAGCTGAATTGCGAATAAATTGAAGATATAACACCTTCGAAGGTTACTGCAGGTGTTTGAAGGCTTATATATTCCCCTCTTCCTAGTGGATGGTGTCATCGGCAGAACGCCGATCGGATTAATATCCGGACGATGATCCCGAATATCTTCTTTATAAAACTATGTCTATGCTTTAAACCCTCGTTTTCAATCGCACTTTCAGATCCTTAGTGGGCCGGAAAGCTCCCCAGCTAGTCTTGTGCCCGGGAACCGTGAGTAGTTTCCCATCTTTGGGTTCAATTTCCCACATAGCCACAACACCAGCAGTGAATGTCAAAATAGATCTCTCGGTGAACCCATTGTTGGTAGATCCATACATCCCCTCCGCAAAGGGAGCAAGGATATCCGGATCAGCTCGCTGAGTCCCAGTTTCAGGAACGGTGACGAGGAACCGCAGGGGATCGAACTGGTCGGGGTTTGAAAAGTACCGAGAATCGTGGTAATAAGCGCCATGGGGAACAATAATCCTCTCGCCCTTGGGGATCTTGTATTTCCGGGGCTCCGTTGACCCGTAAGCGGCTTCTTCTGCTGACTCGGATAGCGTAATGTCGGATGCTGGCTTTTTGAATGAGATGCCGGCCGAATGCAGGCGCACAGTCTCATAGTAACACGCTTTGAACAGAGGGCATGAGGAAAGCACCTTCTCAATATCAACAGAGAGGCGAGGTGGCTCGTCGAAGGGGAAGCCTGTCTCCTGTCGAGTTGGCCTCGAAGCTATCACATATGGCGCGATCTCATTGCGTACTTGATCGAGAAGCGCATGGTCGGCAAAGAGATGGGTGATGGCCCAGAAACTGATTTTGGTCGTGTGCTCAATCAGGTCATAGTACAGAGATAAGTGACCTGCGGCACTGGCCCCCGCGGATAACTCCAGCTTGCGGAACATTCGCATTCTCTCCTTGACCAAATCCGAGGCATCGTCAAGGTCGCGCAATTCAATACCCGGGTCAATTCCATCATCCACGGCAGAGAGAGCTCGATGGAAGACTGACATAACATGGCGGAGTCGATCGCTCGCTGCATGACCGGCAGAGGCCGCCGGGTGTGGAAACCAACGAGGAGTGCCCACGAACAATGTCACGAATGTATCGTCCAGTCTGCCGAGGTCCTCTGCAAGATCTGGGAAGTTTTCCACGAAGGACTCTCCCATCAGGAAATTTGAGGTGAGGTATCCAATAAATTTGCTCAAAAGCGCAAACAAGTTGGCTTCACAGACGGTTTGATTTGTCTCAAGAAGTTGGACCTCACTGATTCCTCGTTCCCAGGGGTTTTGGTCAACTTCACTTCGACAAAAGCTCACCAGATTGGGCATGTTCTGCTGAACCAGACGGTTAATTGCAGATGAAGCCTCGGCGACAAACGAATCGTCCTCGAGCGCTGTAGAGGCCACGTCTTTGACTCCTTGATTGCTGTCAAGATTGAGGTTCTGAATAAGAGCACGGTTGCCAAAGACGTTTTGCAAAGATTGATCAAGTACCTCTGAATTGGTGGCATCTTTGAGTGCAAGGACCTCTTTCATCATGGAGGGAGAGGTCACGACATTGTTTTTGACACCGCGTAGATAGATGCCAAATACCAGCTCACCCATGGAATTCCTGGAAATTTATCAGCTACGCAAAAAAAAAGATTCATGAGAAAGACGAACCGTGTTCCCTTGAAGAAGGAGACATGATTCCATAGAAAGGCTGGTCCATGGCCAATCCAGGGAAACCAATAAGGCGCTAGCGGCACGTCCAGCGATGAGGCTCCGTTGCGTCGACTTTGAAGTCCTGTCACAAAGCGAGTCGTGATGCATATAACAATTAAGGCGCCCAAGACCGTAGACCAATTGATACCAAAGTACTGCTCTCGGGCGAGTTGAAGTACATGTTGGTAGCCGTCCATATCACCAACGGTCCGATGTTTCGATGATATCAGCCACTGCCATCCAAAGTGGACAATATTCCCTTAAGTATTTAGATAATTGAATATCAAGGAGAATAGAAAGTTGAAGATGTAAAAGATGTAAAGAGGTCAAGGATGAGCATCAACAGAAAGAACACGCGAGCTCGGATACTTGCTTACTCAGCACTACAGATCTACCCGGCATCGAAGAGAACTATCACTTTGGAAGAGAGGAATACTGAATTGTATTGAGATGAGATAAATTTACAGGAAATTAGTTCTCCTTCTGTAGCATTTTTGACAAAGTCGCGCTTTCTCCCTCATACTTCAGGATTTTGGCCTGCGATCCATGAACTTTACGCAAAAGCCACTCAATCCGTGAAGTGAGCTCCCAGGGGTATTTAGGCAATGAGCCCAGCACCTGTAGCTCCTCCTCATACTTCTTGATGCTCGAGTTCTCATTGCCGATCAGCTGAGTCAAAATCAAGAGATCAAGTCGACCTTGCAAGGTTTTGTTGTCAACCAGGCGTTGGAAAGCAGCACGATACACGGGCTTTCCGGGCTTGATGTACCGTGGGAATCCCTTGTCAGTTCCAACGGAGATGAGCTCAGATTGCTCCAATGCACGCAAAGTAGCCTCGCCGTTGTCTTTGAAAAGGTCTCCAAGAAGCACCTTGTTGTACAGCAAAGTGCCGTCCTTGGATTGTGCGAGCGATTTGATCAAGTTCCATGCCTGTTCGCGGGTGTATTGAGGCGACGGAGATTCTGCCCCAAGAATGAAGATCTTCAGGATTTCTGACGCCGATTGCTCGATGATGCGGTTGACAGCAGCTATATGAAGCGTTAGCTCTCCGGGTCTAGGTGGATTTGATATCTTACATACCTTCGGGACTCTCGCCAGCCTCAATACGATGAGCCATAAACTCCAGATCGGTAACTCGCCCACCGAGAACCTTGATACAAGAATCTAAACCGTGCAGAGTTTCTTTACGTCTGGCGTTTGCTTCGTCATCGGCCCCAGCCTCGGCGTCCAGGTGGCTCAACACGAAGCGACGACCCACTTCGAGTGAACAGTCACCCAATCCGATGGTACGGAACACTTGGTTAGGCATCGCTTTGCTCAAAGGCTTCGAGAAGGAAGAATCGGTGGTCAAGAAGACGACATGGGCAATGTTCGCCGACGTCAATCCAGCTGCCCACTCAGTGAGCTTGTCCATAACAACACTATCATCTGAGTCGTAGAGGAAGTTGTCAATGACCACAACGGGCCTCTTCTCAGGATGAGCCTCCAGGTACTCATCCTCAGACATATTGGAGTCTTTATCTTCCTTCTTCCTGCCTTCCAATGCCACCCGCTTCATGGCAACGGCTGTGTTCTGCCAAATTTTGCTGAGCTGCGCATCTAGAGTTTCAGAGAATCCAGCCTTGGTGCCAATCATACCCTGGGCTGCAAGATCAATGAAGCTGCTGATACTGTTCATCCAAGAGAAGATCGGCCGGTAACCGACCTGAGCAGCTGCTCGGGAGATTTTGGCCGTGTCACCTCGAGCATCTTGAATTTGCTTGCAGTCAATGACAACCTTGTACTTGTGCTCTTTGAGCGCCTGTTCCAAGACCAACTCGCGCTTGCCGGAGCCTCGGGGACCGTGAATGACAATGAATGTTTCAGCAGTCTCGGTCAGCCAGGCTCGCAGTTGCTCGATGTCCTTCTGTCGGTCTTCCCAGATAGCGGCCAATCCACGGGGATCTGTCTTCTTCTTACCGAAAGAAAACATGTTGGCTTTGCTAACTTGTCTGCGAACCCATTGCACGACTGGGTTCTCTTCAGCTTGGAAGGTTGATTTGACCTTGAGTGTGATGAAAAATGTGCGGATTGGATCGAAAATAATGACTGTGATCGTAGCTATCAGCGCCGCGATGGCAGGGATCACTAGTCTGGGATGGTTGAGAATCCAGTCTTTAATCATAAAGAGCTTTATCTTGCGCTCGTAGTTGATCTTGAACCGAGTGCCCGACTTTCCACCACCTGCTTCTTCGGATACGACAAAGCCATGCATACAATTCCTGGCCATGACGGCGTACCGAGGTCGCTCGAATCGCAGGGTTGCATATCGTGGCTCGACCTTTGAATCAGAAGGCTGCGCCTGAATATCCAAAATCTTGCCGTAAGGGCGGAAGAGAGAATACAAGGCTTCTTGTGTCAACTCCGCCGCTGAACTGTCCGGAGAGGTTGACAAGAATTCCACCTTGAGGGTTTGACTAGGAATCCTGTAGAGGTCTTCGATCCACGGCGTTCCACAAACAAGGTCCGCATCGGCCTTTTGAAATGGATTGAACCATGGGTTGATGGGGTTTTTGCGTAAATTCTCTTTGATCGCGTTTTGGATCCCCTCCTCGGTCATGGGCGACTTCAGCCCATACTTCACAAACGCGCCGCCTTCTTTGTACCTGGTAACAACCTCTTTGATTTCGAGGTCCAAGTCTTTGGGTAAGGCACGCTCAACTATGCGCCGCGGATCCGCTGCTGCAACCCCGGGCTTATTGACTCGTTTCAAGATCCCTTCGAGGGGTTGGATGTGACTGAGGGGTCCGCGCAGCAACCATTGTAACCGATGCGGGAAAATATCTTTTTGGAATGAGTACGGAGATCCAGTGGCCTGTCAAGATCTACTTACTATTAATGTAAATGAGACCTTCATTTTCCCCTACTGGGATGTGCCCCGACTTGATGGAAGAGCTGTGTCGGATGGCTGAACGTGCATAAAGCGGAGATCTCCACCTGAGCGTGTTGATGTGAGAGTGTGTCGACCGCGCGGCCAGCGGGCCTCGTGGTAAGGTAGCTGGCTTCATTATGGTCATAGCAGCATACTGCAAGAGATGGGTTAAAAACAAAAGATCGAGTGCGATCAGCTTGTTTGAATCGATCAATGACGTCGTCGTGTCTACGATCGCTTATCGCTGAGTCACGTGCGATACTCGATAAGCGCGGAAAAGAACCTCGTGATTTCGCGGTGCCGCGACTATTCAACTATCCAACTTTCCTACTGAACACAATGGGCTGGCTGTGGGGATCAAGTCCCAAGGATACACCGAAGGATACTCCTCAAACTCTTCCATCCGCAAATACCCCCGAGGTACCAAAGCAAAATGTACCACCGAAGACCTTGACCCCCGACGAGCAAGCCGACTTGGAGTGGAGTCAGGTCTTAGCCGATCTCAGATCAGAAGATGCATCTCTTTCAAACCGAGCCGTCAGACCCGACGGAAGTCTCGAGCCCCAAACACCGCAATCGGCCATCGCCCCAGAATCCCTGTACCAAGATACAATGTCTTGCCGCAATGCCTTCGACTACGCCTTCTTCTGCCAATCATTCGGTGGCCAATTCGTCAATGTCTACCGTTACGGAGAACTTCGATCTTGCAGCGATCATTGGGACAATCTTTGGCTGTGTATGAAAACTCGCACGTGGCCAGAGGACTTGCGCAGGCGGGAAATTCGAGACCACAACCGCAAGAAGGCGATCAAGTACAAGACCGGCCCCAGCAGTGAAGATGTTTGGGATGTTCGATTGGATCCGGCTAAGGAGTCTTTCAAGGGCGACTTTGCGGCTCTGGAGAAGGAAATGAAAGCTGAAGACGAAGCAGCAAAACAACCGGCAGCTGCATGATACCCCCTGCCTGTCTATTCTGTTACGATATGTAGATGTGCACTCTTTTGTTTACTTATGTATAATACGACCATCTCCATTATCTTGCGTCCGAGCCTGTTGTTGAATGGTACTAAAGACCTCATCACTTTTTGATGGCGATTGTATCGATAGCTCTAATCCACCAACCAGCTACTTTTCGTTCTTGGCGAGATCGACAAATGGTCTTTTTGCGAGCTTCCTTATCCGGTTCTCAATCTTGGCTACGCGATCAAGGACTCGGCCTCCTTTGGCAGTATTCGAGCCCAGTAAAGCTGGGGAAGATGTCGACACTAGCTTGTGCGAGGCCAAAGTTTCGGTTTCCCGGTTGGTGTTTGATGAATTGGGACGTACTTCGCTCTCTGGGGAATTGTTGTGCTCTGGAATATCGATATCTTCAATTTCAAAGAATAACTCGACGAGTCCAACGCCACCCCCGGACGAGGCCCCTGGCGTGGACCAAGTCGTAGACGGAGAGGCAGATCTAGAGCTGACCCGACTTCGAGTCAGGCTTGCACTGCTTGTGGATCGTGAAGAGATAGAGCCTTGTCGAGAACTGATCCGCGATGATACTCGACCGTCGTTGTAGTGGCGGATGGATCGGCGCTCGCCGTCGACTTCGCGTTCGGTGATGAACCCGTTAGGGTTATCATTGTGATTTGTTTCGGCCATGGCGAGTTATTTCCAAAAAAAAAAAGGCTTCTGTTCTCTAAGATGAGGTAGACGAAAAGTGAGATGGGCTCCAGGGCTAGAGACTCTTCAAGAATTTAAAGTGTAGGCTTCCCTTTCAAGCAATAAAAATAGGCACAGCTGTATGTTATTCTTCTTCTTTGTTGCCTTCTTAGAGATGTAAACATAGGATATTCTAATAAGAATAGAACAAGGAATAGAATGGATAGAATTAACAAACACTATGTACAGTAAAGAGATATTCCCAAACAGTAGACGCTCTAGATACATTGCAACGCTCAAACCGAAAGACCCAAACCGTGAACACTTTTACAGAACCTCAATTCAACTGGCCTCTGTCAAAACCATACATCCCGAAAAGCGTCTCATGATCTTCAATCGTAATCTCTGATGTTACTGCTTAGGCAACAACCTCAGTGGGTTGGGGAACGGAATCAATAGCAGGACGGCGAACAATACCGCCTGTTACTGGGAGCTGGGAGCTAGTGCCGCTGAGGAAAGCGTCAACCTCGCGAGCACACTGTCGTCCTTCGTTGATACCCCTGCATTGAAGGTTAGTATTTAGGTTTCTATAAGCTGAAGAATCAGGTGAAAACTTACCAGACAATTAAAGACTGCCCACGGCGACAGTCACCTGCCGCATAGACACCGGGAATGTTGGTCGAGTAGTGACCAGGGGGAGTCTTGACATTTTTGCGAGGGTCACGCTCGATATCTTCACCAAGCACGCGATCTTCCGGACCCAGGAAGCCCATTGAGAGAAGAACAAGGTCTGCAGGGAAGAACTGCTCACTACCTTCTACAGTCTTCATGTCCCAACCGCCTGTGGCGCTCTTGGTCCACTCAACACGCACGGTGTTGATACCCTTCACCCGACCGGTTCCATCGTCAACAAACTCAGTTGACATGACACAGTACTCACGTGGATCTTTACCCATGTGAGTCTTGACTTCGGTGTGACCGTAGTCAATGCGGTAGATGCGAGGCCACTGGGGCCATGGGTTGTCACGGGCACGCTCTGGAGGTGGCTGAGGAAGCAGCTCGAAGTTGGTAACTGACTTGGCACCGTGGCGGACGGAAGTACCAATGCAGTCGTTACCAGTATCACCACCGCCGATAACAACGACATGCTTGTCCTTGGCGGAGATGTATTCACCGTCCGAGAGTCCAGAGTCAAGAAGAGACTTGGTGTTCTTGTGCAAGAATTGCATGGCAAAGTGAACACCGTCAAGCTCACGACCGGTAACCTTGAGATCACGAGCGACAGTAGCACCCGTGGCAATGATAACAGAGTCGTTGGTGGAGCGCAGGGATTGCAAAGTAACGTCGGAGTCGGGACCAACCGCGGTTCCAGTGACGAACTTGATACCCTCAGCAGCCATGAGATCAACACGGCGCTGTACGACCTTCTTGTCCAGCTTCATGTTAGGGATACCATACATGAGAAGACCGCCAACGCGATCAGCACGCTCGTAGACGGTGACGCTGTGGCCAGCACGGTTCAACTGGTCAGCAGCGGCCATTCCGGCCGGACCAGATCCGATGACTGCAATAGTCTTCCCAGAACGGGTCTTGGGAGGCTGAGGGACCATCCAACCCATCTCGAATCCGCGGTCAATGATCGCACATTCAATAGACTTAATACCGACGGGGTCTTCATTGATACCCAAGACACAAGATCCCTCACAAGGGGCAGGGCAGACACGCCCGGTGAACTCTGGGAAGTTGTTGGTCATGAGAAGGCGGTTGAGAGCATCTTGCCATTGATTCTGGAAAACCAATTCGTTCCACTTGGGAATAATGTTGGAGATAGGGCAACCAGTATCAGATTGGCAGAATGGAACACCACAGTCCATGCAACGGGCCGACTGGAACTTGAGCTCATCCTCGCTCAGACGGTTGGAGATTTCACCCCAATCACGAGTACGAGTAGTGGCGTTGCGGTATTTCTCACTGCGCCGGCTGTATTTCATGAAACCTCTAGTCTTGTCAAGGATCAGCGCTGATCGCTTCTTCTCGGTCTTTTCGTCACTGATGCTGTCTTCGATATCCAGCAATTCAGCCTTCTGGGAATCGTCGGTCTTGGGTTTCTCAGACTTGACAGGGGCACTAGGAAGACGAGGCAGAGAAAATTGGGCCTTCTTCGCAGCCTCGGCCTTGGCAGCCTCTTCTTCCATGACACGCTTGTAGTCAATAGGAAGAACCTTGACAAAGTGGGGAAGAGCGCGAGTGAAGTCGAGCAGAATGCGAGCGGCCAGCTCAGAGCCAGTGTAGTGGTGATGATCTTCAATCAGACCACGAACAAAGGCAATCTCGGATGGATCTTCGATGCCTGAGACTTCAACCATCTCCAAGTTGACCTTGGAGTGGAAGTCCTGGTTCTTGTCCAGAATGTAGGCAATACCACCAGACATACCGGCAGCGAAGTTGCGTCCAGTGGGACCCAGGACAAGGACACGACCACCGGTCATGTACTCACATCCGTGGTCACCGACACCCTCAACGACAACTGTAGCACCAGAGTTGCGAACAGCAAAACGCTCAGCGGCCAGACCACGGAAGTAGCAAGATCCTCGTGTGGCACCATACAGACATGTGTTACCGACAATGACGTTTTCCTCAGCCTTGAAAGATGCCCCGCGAGGAGGGTACACAATGAGACGACCACCAGAGAGACCCTTACCGACGTAATCGTTGGCATCACCCTCCAGCTCAAGAGTCACACCAGGAGCGAGATAAGCACCAAAGGACTGGCCAGCAGATCCCTTGATGTTGGCGTGAATAGTGTCCTGAGGCAAGCCAGCCTCGCCGTAGCGTTTGCTGATCTGGTAGGACAAAGTAGCACCCATAGCTCGGTCAGTGTTGACGACATCACACTCGATTCGGCAAGGCAGACCCTTCTCCAGAGCAAGCTCTGATTCAGCGATCAGCTTGTTGTCCAGACGGACGTGGAGACGGTGGTCCTGCTTGCGGACGTTGTAGGTAGCGACACCAGGGCGAAGTGAGTGAGCAGGAGTCAAGATCAGAGACAAATCAATGCGCTCCTGTTTTTCATTCCGGATATCGTCTCGAACCTTGAGCAGCTCAGCCCGACCAACCATCTCATTGACCGAACGAATACCCAGTTTGGCCATGATAGCTCGCATCTCGTTGGCGACGTAAAAGAAAAAGTTGATCACGTGCTCTGGCGTGCCCTGGAACTTCTTCCTCAGCTCGGGATCCTGGGTTGCAATACCCACAGGGCAGGTGTTCAGGTGGCATTTTCTCATCATAATACAGCCCATGGCGATCAGTGGAGTTGTAGCAAATCCATATTCTTCGGCACCGAGGAGACAGGCAATGGCGAGGTCTCGACCAGTGCGAATCTGGCCGTCAGTTTGGACAACAACCCGCCCACGAAGATCATTCAGCACAAGAGTTTGATGGGTCTCAGCAAGACCCAGCTCCCATGGAAGACCTGCATACTTTATACCAGTCCATCGGGAAGCACCAGTACCACCATCATGACCAGAGATCAAGATGTGATCAGCCTTGGCTTTGGCCACACCGGAGGCAACAATACCTACACCGACCTCAGAGACAAGCTTGACAGAGATCCGAGCACGAGGATTGGAGCACTTCAGATCATAAATGAGCTGCTTCAGATCTTCAATCGAGTAGATGTCGTGGTGAGGGGGAGGAGAGATAAGACCGACTCCCGGAGTAGAGAAGCGAGTACGAGCAATCGGACCAACAACCTTGTGGCCGGGAAGCTCACCACCCTCACCGGGCTTCGCACCCTGAGCCATCTTGATTTGCAGCTCGTCCGCATCAGAAAGATAGTTTGATGTAACACCGAAACGACCAGAGGCAATCTGCTTGATGGCGGACCGCATGGTGTCTCCGTTTTCCATTCTGTTGCTGCGCTCGGCGTCTTCACCACCCTCTCCCGTGTTTGACTTTCCACCAAGGCGGTTCATGGCGATAGCCAAAGTAGAATGGGATTCCATGGAGATAGATCCATACGACATAGCACCAGTGACAAAGCGGCGAACAATCTCAGTCCAGGGTTCGACTTGGTCAATAGGAATAGGTGTTCGTTGCTCAAAGTCAAAGTCGAGCATTCCGCGCAAGGTACAGTTCTTAATTTGTTCGTGTGCAGACTTGGCGTATGCTTCGTAGGACTTGTCGTTCTTGGTGCGGACAGCGTCCTGGATGTTGGCAATGCTCGTGGGATCGTTGATGTGAGCATCACCTCCATCACGCCAGTGGTACTCGCCGGATTCAGGGAGACCTGGGACTTCCACAATTGGACGAGAGGGGAATCCACGCTCGTGGAAAGCGAAGGCATCTTGAGCAATCAGGTCAAATGTGATACCACGGATACGACTGGCAGTACCGGCGAAGCAGCGATCAATCACGCTGTCGTCAATACCTAGAGCCTCGAAAATCTGGGCACCCTTGTAAGATTGGAGGGTAGAGATACCCATTTTACTCATGACCTTGAGGATACCGCCGTCACAGGACGACTTGTAATTCTGAATAACCTTGTCATCGGGCGTGTCCTTGCGGATCAGGTTCTCGCGGTTCATCTTCAGGATACATTCCAAAGCGAGATATGGGTTAATGGCATCAGCACCGTATCCCAACAGCACACAGTGGTGGTGGACTTCACGGGCTTCAGCGGTCTCAACCGCAAGGGCTGCAAGAGATCTCCACTTGTTACGCACAAGGTGGTGGTGAACTAAACCGGTAGCTAGCAGGGCCGATACTGGAACACGATCGGCGGAGGTCGCGCGATCAGACAGGATGATGACCTTGTCGCCATTCTGGATGGCCTCGGTGGTAGCATCACAAATGGAGTCAAGTGCGTCGAGGTAACCCGCAGTGCCCTTGCTTTTCTCAAACGTAATATCGATGGTGCACACGGTCCAGTCCTTGTGGGCCAGGTTGACATTCTTCAAAGCATTGAACTCTGAGATGCTCAGGATTGGTGAAGGCAAGAGAAGGCGGTGGCATTGCGAAGATTCCATCTCCAGCAGGTTACCCTGAGGACCCACGTAACATTCGAGAGACATGAC
Source organism: Penicillium bialowiezense (assembly GCA_026122735.1). NCBI lineage: Eukaryota > Fungi > Ascomycota > Eurotiomycetes > Eurotiales > Aspergillaceae > Penicillium > Penicillium bialowiezense. The sequence continues at coordinate 1,675,230 of JAKZFB010000005.1, read as the reverse complement.
TACGGCCTCTCGAATGGGATCAATGGGTGGATTGGTGACTTGAGCAAAGAGCTGGCGGAAATACTCGTAGAGTAGACGAGGCTGTGGTGAAATACAAGCCAAGGGTGCATCGTTACCCATGGAGCCGAGAGCCTCTTTGGAGTCTGCGGCCATTGGGCCCAGAATCAAACTCACTTGCTCGAATGAGTATCCGAATGCCCTGAGTCGAGGGTCGTTCTGGATTGTGTTGTCATCCAAGGTAAAAGAAAGGTCAACCTTGGAGTCAAGCAGCATTTTATTGATAGCGGGGAGCTTCAACAGCTCCTTGTCTAGCCACCCGGCGAAGTCCTGGCGACGGCTGACAGTTTGCTTCAACTCCGCGTCGTCGATGATGCGTCCAGCCACGGTATCAACCAGCAACATCTTTCCGGGCTGGAGACGTCCCTTCTGCACAACCCTCTCGGGATCGATGTCGATAGCGCCGACTTCCGAGGCACAAACAATCCGGTCATCGTCCATGACGTAGAAACGACAAGGACGCAGTCCATTACGGTCGAGGTTAGCACCGCAGTAGCGTCCATCGGAGAAGGTGAACAAGGCCGGGCCATCCCAGGGCTCCATCTGACAGGCGGCCCACTCGTAGAATGCGGATTTGGCGGGATCCATAGCTGGATTGTCTTGCCAAGCCTCTGGAATCATAATCATAACAGCCTCGGGGAGAGACAGAACACCATTGATCATGAGAAGCTCAAGCACGTTATCAAATGCGGCCGAGTCGGAACCACCCTCCTCGACAATGGGGTAGAGCTGATCGAGTTCGTCGCCGAAAACCTCTGATCGTAGAACTCCCTCTCGCGCACGCATCCAATTTTTGTTTCCTCGCAGAGTGTTGATTTCACCGTTGTGGGCAGCCCACCGAAGGGGCTGAGCGCGGTCCCATGAAGGGAATGTGTTGGTAGAGAATCGAGAGTGTACCAAGGCGAAGTGGCCTTCGTAGTCCACATTGACCAGATCATGGTAGTATGTGTAGACCTGCACGGGGGACAGCTGTCCCTTGTAAACAATGTTTCTATTACTCAGAGAGCACAGGTAGAACCAGCTACCGAGACCGATAACGTGAGTGGCACGCTTCCGGAGCACGAAGAGCTGAAGCTCAAAGGTTCGCTCGTCAAACTTCTCGACATCAGTGATCTCTGGCTTGTTTCCGTCGCCATATGCGGATTTCAACACCACAAAGGGCTGCATGATGATGGGTTCACGCGAGAGCGCGGCCGGACCCAAGATGGTCGAGTCCCGGGGTACTTCACGCCATCCCAGCGTGCGCAGGCCGAGGGATGTGGCCAACTCCTCAAAGCTCTGAATGGATTGCTTGAGTGCCTCCTCGTCGGGCTTGAAGAACAGGTTGCCCACTGCATATTGTCCCAATGGTGGGAGCTCGACCCCGACCTCACGGGCGAAGTTCTTCACGAAGAACTTGTGGGGAATACTGGTCATGACACCAGCGCCATCACCGTCTCGTGCGTCAGAGCCCACGGCTCCGCGGTGGGTCATGTTACACAGGAGATTGCGCGCTATTCAATCAGTTAGTCTTGTGCCGCTTATTACAAACTTGATGGTCCCGTTGGACGACTTACCATCGCTCACAATCTTGTGACTTGGTTTCCCCTTGATGTGACTGGAAGCGTGCGGTCAGCGATTGCGTTGTTGCGCCCACGACAGGCCAGACCTGGATTTCACTCACGCTGCGAAGCCTACACCACAGGCATCCTTTTCATATTCCGGATCGTAAAGACCTTGCCGTTCGGGCAGAGTATTGGCCCAGCCATAGCCCTTTTTGGGTTGATATTCCGAGTACTCGTGGGGAGCCTCTTCGCTTAGATCTTTGCCATAGAGCTCTTCCAAGTTAAGCCCCATTCTTCCGCCGGGGAGAGGCCGACAGAGAATGGATTGATCACGGAGGGGTGGTTTCAGGAGGTCCCCGCCGGATGGGAGTTGGCGATGTCGTCACAGGGTGCAATGGAGTGCTCCAGGTGGGCTACTGGGGGCGGGTTGCAAATGGGAGTGGGATAGCAACGGATGAAGCCGTAAGTAGCTGAGAATCAGGAGAGCCAGCGCAAGAGTAAAAAAAAAAAAGAGGGAGGAAGGAGGGGAAGGGAAAGTCGAGCGATCACGGCGGGACAACAGGTCCGGGGATTAGGATGGAGCCCAAAAGGGAAATGCGCCCAGGGAAAAGGGAAAAATACGCGGAGTAAGGGAGCAAGTATTGCGAACAGTAATTGCGAACAGTAATTGCATACTCCCAGGAAGAGACACCCAGATCCAGAATATGCTACAGAATACTACAGCATGTCTATACTATACCAAAGATACGCCGGAAACGTATCAAGCAACGATACGATGCAAATCATAGATAAGCTACGGGCCAATCAGCGTCAAGGCTTTACCCATATGACGATGACCTTCGACGTCAGGATCGTGACCGTATTTTTTGGTATTGTTGTATTTGGGTTTCGACGTTTGGTTTGGTCTGTTTGCTCTCTTCTATCCTTTCTCCTCTGGTCTTGTCTTTGCTTTCTTTTTATTTTGTTTGTTCATTGATTCTCTTTGATCTCTCTTCTTCATACCGTCTTCGCTGTATTTCCATGGCCAATGACAACTGCAGTGGCCCAGAGCGGATAAAGGAGCCTCGGGTCCGCAACAGTCCCAAGCACATGTTCCTCAGATTGGCGAGTGGGGCCTGCACTGCTTGCTTGACGCAGGAGAATCTCCCAAAGTACCGGGGAAATCTCATGGCAAAAAGACCCAGAGACAAAAAAAAAAGGAAGAAAGAAGAAAAGCAAAGAGAGCAACTACTGATCACTGCCAATTGACTAGTACGGAGTACCTTCAGAGGACACTCCGGTCCCCTGGAGTGTCCTCCGTACGGTGTAATACCCCAATGGCAACGAAATGGCCTGCTCATTGGAATCCAAGCCGACAACGGCCAGCGGCTGTGGAAATAGCCATTGGCCCCGCGGACCCGACTTCGGGCATGCCTCGTCCGCATGCGGGTCCTTTCTCATTCTTTGTGGTCATCTAAATTGCTTATCGCGGATCTCCTGTCAATAGCGGCCCTCTCACTGGACCACACCGCACCCCGGAATCTCGAAATTGGGATTCGGGAAACATGGGTAATGTCTATTCGGATGTTTTCCTTCGTAAGTTCGGCAATGGCCCTGTTCTACCCTGTTCTTCTGTGTATCTCTGAGTATCTGTGCCCTCCTATAACTCCCCCGGTCCAGGTGAAATGTTTGCTTCGAGAGATAAGGGTAAGCAAATGCTAATGAGAATACATAAGCCCATGGAGGATCGCTTCTCCCGTTTTCGCCTAGACTCTCCCCACTCAGGTAACTCAGATAATCAAAAACTCCCAAGGTTGATACGTCACATTTCCATTCGCCTCTGCAATTTTTATATGAATTTGTCTGGTATTTCCAGTACACAAGTGGACTCCGTTGCATGGTTACTGTGTACGGAGAGTGGTACGGAGCCCCGAGATGTGCGGATCGACGATATGCGGGGTCACATGATCCCCACATGCTCCCCACCAATCAGATCGTCGACAAAAGTCAGACTGCACCTGGGCATCTCACCTGGAGGTATCCAGACCTTGACTCGGCCCCTCACTACGGATACTGTCTCATAGAAGGCCGTTGGTGCTATCTCAATTTTCTGATCTGTATTCCAGCAAACAAAAGAAATGGTGATCTGACAATGTTAGCCATTCTATCTCACGGGTTTTATTTCCAAGTGTCTGTCTCATGTACTGCTCAATTACACTAACCACTGACCAGAGTGGCGCACGACCCGACTTGTCCCGACCTCGCTTGGACAAGTAAGGCTCACCGGTCTGTGGCCCCAGACAACTGATCATGGTCCTCGGGTGAACCCGGTACGAACTATCGGTGAACATGCACAGTCTCTTGGCTGTTGGCATTTCAAGCGAGACCTTGACTCGGAATACCCCGTGTGACAAAGGGAAAGTGGAAAAGCGGGAAAACTTGTATGTATGATAGATCCATGCCATGTCTGCAGTCTCGGAGAGGCGTTGATCGTCACGCCAAGTCTCTAGTCTTGGATCTGCACTAGTCTGGGGTTAATTCCTGGTTATTTGACAAAAGCACCTTGTGTTGGCTGGAGCGACTTTGGACCTCAATGAATTTAAATTTAGTGCAATTAGGACCTTTTCCTACACTATGTGCCCACGCCGTAGTTCGTGTAGGGTAGGTAATGGGGGTAACCAAGCTAGGCATGAAAGTCCTACCAGGTCCTACGTATTCAAAAGAGCTACAGGTCAATGGGCTAATCCCACAGATCTAGGCCACATCTTTAAACCGTGTCTAGCAACTCCCGAGTGTCAAAGAAAAGGAGCTGCAAAGCAGTAAATATAGGGTTGAGAGCTCCCCCGCATTAAAGCCGTGACCGCACGCTGATTGGCGGACGAGCTGCGGCGGTTTTTTTGCTCCGCTCCCTTTTATCACTTCATCGATTCCACTTCCATATCAGTGCCAGCTGCAAAGCATTACTCCCCCACTATCCTCCACTTATTGAACGCGCAAGTGGCTCTAGCAGTGGCTCTACTCAACTAACCGCAACCATGCTCTCCCTTCCATCCCTCACCCCACGCGACGTGAGTGTGCCTTCCATGATCCACCCGCGTTAACTAACAACCCCAGTCCCACGAGCTCTGGTTCGGCTCCTCACAGCCACAACCCGAGCAACATGATCCTGCCAATCCCTTTGCGCGCCGCAACGCTGGCCCATCAAGTCACCGTGCCTTCCTCCCCTCGCGCTCCCCAAAGAACACCCTCGCCGCGCTGGCAGCGGAAGAACGCAAGCTGCGCGGCCGAAAGCTCAATATCGCATCCTTTGGATACACCTGGATCAGACCGGCAGGATGTCCGAAGACAATGCACGGGATGAAAGAGGAGGAGGCCGAGCGCGAAGAGGCGATGCAGGCGGCTGCGGCGGAGATGGAGGCCGCGGAAGGTGGCATGATGGAGGATACCACTCACCCTGAGGAAGAGGGCATGGAGCGGGACTTGGACGAGGATATTCCTAATGGCGAGGAAGAGCCCTCGGGTCTCATTGAAGAGGGCGAGGAGGAGCTCGAGGAAGAGGAAGGAGAATACATGGAGCGCGATCTGGACGATGATATCCCCGAAGGCTTTGTGGATGATGAGTATGAAGGCTCGGGTCTTTATGATGACGATGACGACGAGGACTTCGACAATCAACCCGATTTGGACGCAGAGATTCCCGAGGAGAGTGAACGTGATCTGGATGATGATATTCCCGACGCGGCGGGCTCACCGGAGGAATGGCAGCACACGGACAGCGAGGAAGATCTGAGCGAGGAAGACGAATCGAGTCTGATTGTACCGGAGTCGAGTATGATTGCGCCGGGAATGTCGACACCCCGTTTCACCGAGAATTTCCGCACCAGCACGCCAAACAGTCGGGGCGGATTGCCTCCGCCCACCCTGCGTCATGATCGAGAGACTGAGGCGCAACGTCGATTCATCAATCGCTGGAGTGGTGGAGGAGATGCGTTTGATTCGAGCAGCTTGCTGTACAGCGATGGGGATCTCCACGCTTCGGTCACCAGTCACAGCAGTCGGCGCAGTGGATTTGGGCGATTGGCGAGACACATTGGCGGGCCCCGTGACAGCTTGAATTAGACATTATGGCGTTGCTCCCGCTTGGTCGATTCTGAACTCCAGAGCGACTTACCTGGACAAATTGCTCGAAACAATCTGCCTCGAGGCAGTCGATGATACCCACGAGATTGAGGATGGCCGAGTCATCTCTAGACAGGTCATCTCTACATACCATTCAACCTTAGATGCATTAATAAACCTTTCATGCCTCAATAAATTACACTCTAGTCCCAAAACACAGCCTGGAGTTAAAAAAAAGCTTCTCTCCTAACCATGTACATAGCTAAAGTCACACCAAACGCCCGCCAAGCAGAATCCCATGCTAAAAATGTAAAGCTCTTCGACAGATGCATTTCCACATGTCCCGTCGAGTGATTAATATAGACGCCGATCATGCAAACCGTAGTATATGCACAGCAATTGCTCAGAATATCCAAACATAGAAGAACAAGAAGAACACCGCAACGAAGAACCCAAGCCACACCCGCCAGCCAACGCCGGTGCTGTCAGCCATCCGAAGCATGCGGTTCATCGTCCCGCGCAGTCGAACTCGCGTATTATCAAAGGAATCATTGAGCTCGGTCATATTTGTCGTATCGCGGATCTCGTCTCCAATAGCAAGTGTGATCTAACGGCGTTGGCGTTAGCTTGTCTTTCAACGTAGTGCCGGGCGGGTCCTCACGTCTTTCAGCATCTTGACCTTGGCACTGATCCCTTCGACCTCTGCGTCGTTCTGCGACTCCAGTGATGAGAGTACGGCGTCCGAGTAGTGGCCCCTGATCTAGTTAGTCGATAGCACACAGGCGCCGCTGCAGAGGGCTTACTTTTTATTCGGTGATGCATTCTGGTATCCGGGTTTATCGGCGTATGCATTGGGACCGGGGCTTGAGTATCCTCCATATCCGTAGCTTTGTTGGGCGGGCGATCGGCTCGCCTGGCGGGAATCGCCGCCATATTGATCGAAGAGAGATGAAGAGGCGCGAGGATCGCGTTGGCGTGGGAATCTAAAGCGGTCAGTATTGAGTCTGTAGGATTCTCCATGAGATCGTACCGTGAGGCCATGGTGTATTCGGAGGTGTAAATTGTCGAGGATATGTTCAGATGTCGCATCCGGAGATAAAAACACAAGTGGCCATAGCGGGCACGTGATAGCGATAGTGGTGTACGGACTGTTGTGGTTCGCAATGATTCATTTGTTTCTGCTTTTCATTTGTTTTGCCGTCACTTGGCTCAGTAGATGGAGTCTACGTTGATTCAGATGTCCGTGATGATGCCTGTCTTGTACATGGTATGATATCACATTCCTCCGTCCTATACTCTGCAATCCAGAAAATATCTACAGTATTACATCATAGGTTCCATTTCAATATGTATCGAGACACATCAGATGGCAGTGAAAAGAAGTCCGAGGAAAAATATTCATTGATTCATAGTCGTAGAGGGCGATAACGCGGTACGCGGGTACGCGTAGGAAAAATATCCTCGATCCGTGGCGCCAGTCATTCAAAGCCAAATCCCATGCCACCCGGTAGATTGTGTATATTCAACGCTTAATCGCGCATCTGGTCATCATCGTCCTCGTTCTTGTCCTCGCGGCTCTCGTATTCCTCGTCATCTTCGTCGTCGTCCTCCATGTCGTCGGCGGCGACCTTGGAGTAGTCAATGACCTTGCCGCGTGTGCGACGACCGCCCTGGATGATGTTGCTCTTATCGATGGGGTCACCGTGGGCTTCTTCGTCATCCTCTGCAGAAGTGTGAGTAAAGAGTAAAGCGATTGGGGTGTAAACAAGAGAGGCGGGGTAGGGTCATGTACCGTTTTCGGGCTAGAGGCGCATGGAGGTTAGTATCAGATGGAATTCGATCAATGATTGGAGACTCACCAGTTCAGGCTCGGACTCGGAAGAGCTGTCTTCGTCCATGCTCACTTCGTTGGTGGGGTCGACCTTGCCCTTGCCCTTGGCGAAGGTGTCCTCGTTGGTAGTAGTGGCGTGGTCACCCATGGTGGAAATGATTGTATGTGTGTGAGTGAGAGAGAGATGGTGAGTGATGGAGAGTGAGAGGGGGCAAGGAGGTTATTAAAAGACGGTCTGCAAGTAAGGTCTCCGAGCCAAAACAGTAAGGGCGGGAGTGGGCCTTCTGATTGGTGGAGCGATCTGCCCCTGACAAATCGTGCCCTGATTGTTTAGATCTTCCATGCGCATGCAGATGTCCTACACTTTATACCCCGGAATATATACACTTCCTGGCATACTAAAAAGAAATAAGGTAAATTATAGATTATAGCTAGCACTGCGGTATGACTAACTGTCGAGAGCAAAGCATCTCTCAACCGAATTGCTGTTGTTCCCCCACCACTCGGGCATACTGATCTGCTTACCGGCTCCAAAGAAGAAGAAAATAAGCAGCATGCAGAGATTGAACCCGGCATCGAAGGCAGCAGCAAGGAGGTAGTTGTATCGCTTCCAGGTCTCGAAGTGCTTCCGGTAGGCCCAGTACATCACAACGTAACCACCGATGATAGCAGAGGTGTATCCGGTGCTGATATTACCGTAGAACATGGCGAGTCCTCCAAAGAAGATGCTCACGTTCCACATTTCAATGCGGAGCTTTGGGAAGAACCGGTGGGCAATGAACAGAACCGGGGGGATGACGGCTCCGATCAAGAACGACCATGGGAGGATGGACATTTCCGCCTCGGCAAAGAGCCTCTTGGGCCCCAGAATAGCATATTGAATACCCATGGTGTTGGAGTTTCGCAATGACTGACCGGTCCATTGGTTGAGGGGGTCGGTTTTCTTCCCGGTCAGGAAATCGCCCTTGGTACTCATAATCCAACGCATGACAGCATAGTTGATGGGGACACCCATGCAAGTACCGAAGATTTGGGAGAAGAACACAGCCCGTGGCGGAATGTGCATGTAGTGACCAATCTTTTGGTCCTGAAGCATGTACTGCGCACGGTACCAGGCATCACCTGCGATTGATCCATATACAGAAGGTCCACATGGGTGCTGGTGGTTCTCACCCGCTTTGGTGTGGACCATGTAGCCATACATAAGCTCATTGAAAGATCCAGTCTCTAACTGGTAGTTCGAGATAGCGTATAGCCAGGCAAAGGGGATGACTAGAATGGCAGCGCTAGCAAGCGCCACGAATAAAGTCCAAATCGGGATGAAAAGATGTCCGAGGGCAAGGAAGATGATCAAGATGATGAAAGCCACCAGGAACAGGGTGCCATACCACCACCACGGAATCTCTTTGTACTGCCTCTGGATCACATTGAGGCGGTCATGATACTGGTGGTGGATACTTTTGGCTGTCTTGTCCTTCTCTGCATTGCGAGAGTCAAGGATGCGACGAATATTACCAGACACCTGGGCATATCCGAATGTCAGGATCCAGGTCACCGCGGCCGGCAGTTTGGCATAGTCAAAGAAGGTGGCCCACACATTCTGCAGGCCCATGTACATCGGTCCGTAGTGTTCAAATGCGGTCGTGTTCAGGTGATAATCTGGGGTCAACACCTCAAGGGTGGGGTATGCTGTGCCGTTGGCCATGAACAGAGTGTTTGACATGAGACCGTGCTTATAGGTGCCCAGGTTGCCCCACTTCGCTGCAGGAAGGAGGACCCAGCAGTTGAAAGCAAAAGCCAAGAACAGAATGACCTGTGTCCAAAAAGGGGTGGTCATGATCGAGGAGCCGTTCCAGTTGACGTTGGACCAGTCTAGGGAGAGGTTCAGGAAGCCCATCCCCCCAATACCGGAGCCGATGAAGTTGGCCACGGGGTTTCGAGGGGCCACCCAACACAGGAACGCCAGTGACGAGGTGAATGGGAAAACGTATTCTGGTATAAACTGCCACAGGGTCATGCCCAGCAGCGCGAAGAAGAAAACCTTCATCTGTCGCCGAGCGAGAGCAGATGAAGTGTCGGTCTTGCGGAAGGTTTCAAACAAGGTGGTCTGCATGAGTGCCTGGGGCCAGATATATTCGGGGTCTGGCAGTAGGATCTGACGAGCCAGAGCCGCAAATGAGTACCCAATCCAGACGATCGACAGCATGAAGAAGATGGCCACGGCGGGGTTGATTCGGGTCCCGTACCACAGCTCGGCCAGCACGATTGGGGCATATCCCAGGTTGTAGGTCGCCCCAGAGGCGGCCGTCAGCGTCACCAGCACATGCTCCTTGATGCTCCACGGGGCCGGGTTCAGGCTGAACTTGAAGCGGGTGCCTGGAATTCCGACGTTCCAGGCTGGGAGCACTCTGGCCATAAAGTGGCCGGCATAGTGACAGGCGATCTGGACGAAGAAGATGGAGTAGGGTGCCTTGGTGGTGCGGAAGTAGCTCATCTGTGACAAGAAGGCACCGGGGATCACGAAGATGGCGGAGAGGATGAAGTAGCGGAAGGTGATGGTGGGGAGAGTCGGGTCATCGGTGAGGTTCACCAGCTGGCGCACCGTGTGCGGCAAGGCGGCGATTTCGGGGTTCTCTTGTGTCTCTTGTTCGATGGCGGCGGTATCTCCCTTGAGATGGAGATTCTCCTCGTCCACGGCATCCTCTGCGACATTTGGCTTTTTGGTTGCGAAGTCCGGCTCCGTCTGGGTCGTTTCTTTCGTCTCGTGCGTTTCTCTCGTTTCTTCCGTCTCGTGCGTTTCTGACTCTGGCTGTGCTTGCGCTCTGCGCCGGGTCAAGTTCCATCTGGCCATGATGGAAGTGGGTGATATCCCAGAAGATCGGATCCACCAGGACTACGCGAGTTCAAAGCAAGGAGCACACATGCAGGATGTGGGTGGTGGAATCAAATATATACCTCGGGGGCTGTCGTGCGCCGAAGCTAATTGAAAAAGAAAATTGCAAAATGCAAAATGCAAAATGCAGCGGATCACATTATCGCAATCTGGTACATAATGGAATCCAATCCTGTTGCATGCATCCGCATGGGATGGAGCACGCTCATTGGACTGCACCTGGAAGCTGGGGGGGATCACGGCGTTACATTGTCTCTCTCGAACGCGTGGAAGCACCGAGGAAGCAAGTGCGGACCGGGGACAGGCACCAAATTGAGCGTCTCGACGGCCAGCGACGGCCTTTCGAATGGTTAGCGCGGATGGCGTTATCAAGCCTCGACTGGGCCTTGCTTCCGGGATTTCTCCGAATGCTTATCTGTGTGAGGAAAAGGCTTGACAAGAGTGCATAGTATACGGGATGGGAGAAGGGAGATAGGATTGAGAATATAAAAACATAAAAACATAAAAACATAGAATATAACGTGTAGCATGTACGATGTAGCAAAGTATATACGGAGTGGTTAGGGTAGGGTTGAGTGGATAACCGTGGGACATTTTAGGTTGGGAGATCTGGTAGCCTTAGGAATCAGGCAGGAATAATGGCAGGATTTAACTAGGGCTGACAGACACCTGATTATTCAGGCTAACATTTTGATGCCTCAGGCAGTAATATGGATGCCTGATGAAAGGTCTGACTTGATGCCTTGGGATGCCTCATTGCCAAGGTAAGGCGAAAGTCAGCATATGTACACATCATCAGCCCCTACGTAGGTCCCAGCAACAGCGGCGATGTTCTTTCAATTTCTCTCCATTTTTTTTTTCCATTTTCTATGGGGTCATGAATTCATCATGACGGAGGTTCCCACCGTGACCATACCATACCTGAGAATACCTAAGACAAGAGAATCCAGCCGCACAGAAAGGGGCGGGAAACCCCGGGCAACCAAGATACGGAATAATACCAATACCGTATGGTGACCGCAGAGTCATCCCACTATTACATCATGGAAGCCCCGCCAAAAAAAAAATCTCGAGACGAAAGAACCGCCGACGTTGCAGGGCAATTGACGCCCTGGGGGGCACCAGTAAGATCAATTAAGCCATGTAGAGCCACGGCGAGGGCTGTAGGCATCTCTAGAAGACCCTAGAGGGGGAAAGAAAGGAGGTAGAAGGTCGTTGGTGACCGGTCGAAGGGCATGGAACCCCATGGATCCCCATGGAAGCTGCCCGTCTAGAAGCTTCTGAGCAATACACCGCTCACTATATATCAGCTTTTCGCTGCCCTCTTCCTCTCTTCTTTTCTTCTTCACTTTCAAATACCCCCCTTCCACTGTACACTACCTTTGCTCTCTACCTCACGAATTTTCTTTACATACCCTTTTTAACGAATACCTCACACACACACATTCAACATGGCCCCCGCCGTCGGTATCGATTTGGGTACCACCTACTCCTGTGTGGGTGTCTTCCGTGATGACCGCATTGAGATCATCGCCAACGACCAGGGTAACCGCACCACCCCCTCCTTCGTCGGTTTCACCGACACCGAGCGTCTCATCGGTGATGCCGCCAAGAACCAAGTCGCCATGAACCCCCACCACACCGTCTTCGATGCCAAGCGTCTCATTGGCCGTCGTTTTAACGACGCTGAGGTCCAGGCTGATATGAAGCACTTCCCCTTCAAGATCGTTGAGAAGGCCACCAAGCCCGTCATCGAGGTTGAGTTCAAGGGTGAGACCAAGCAGTTCACCCCCGAGGAGATCTCTGCCATGATCCTCGTCAAGATGCGTGAGACCGCTGAGGCTTACCTCGGTGGCACCGTCAACAACGCTGTCATCACTGTCCCCGCCTACTTCAACGACTCCCAGCGCCAGGCTACCAAGGATGCCGGTCTCATCGCCGGTCTCAACGTCCTCCGTATCATCAACGAGCCTACTGCCGCTGCCATTGCCTACGGTCTTGACAAGAAGGTCGAGGGTGAGCGCAACGTCCTCATCTTCGATCTCGGTGGTGGTACCTTCGATGTGTCTCTCCTGACCATCGAGGAGGGTATCTTCGAGGTCAAGTCCACCGCTGGTGACACTCACTTGGGTGGTGAGGACTTCGACAACCGTCTGGTCAACCACTTCGTCAACGAGTTCAAGCGCAAGCACAAGAAGGACCTCACCACCAACGCTCGTGCTCTCCGTCGTCTCCGCACCGCTTGCGAGCGTGCCAAGCGTACCCTCTCTTCCGCTGCTCAGACCTCCATCGAGATTGACTCTCTGTTCGAGGGTGTTGACTTCTACACCTCCATCACCCGTGCCCGTTTCGAGGAGCTCTGCCAGGACCTCTTCCGCGGCACCATGGAGCCCGTCGAGCGTGTCCTCCGTGACGCCAAGATCGACAAGTCCTCCGTCCACGAGATCGTCCTCGTCGGTGGATCCACCCGTATCCCCAAGATCCAGAAGCTCGTTTCCGACTTCTTCAACAAGGATGCCAACAAGTCCATCAACCCCGATGAGGCTGTTGCCTACGGTGCCGCCGTCCAGGCCGCCATTCTGTCCGGTGACACTTCTTCCAAGTCCACCAACGAGATCCTGCTTCTCGATGTCGCCCCTCTGTCTCTCGGTATCGAGACCGCCGGTGGTGTCATGACCCCTCTCATCAAGCGCAACACCACCATCCCCACCAAGAAGTCCGAGACCTTCTCCACCTACTCTGACAACCAGCCCGGTGTCCTGATCCAGGTCTTCGAGGGTGAGCGTGCTCGCACCAAGGACAACAACCTGCTCGGCAAGTTCGAGCTCACTGGCATTCCCCCTGCCCCCCGTGGTGTCCCCCAGATTGAGGTCACCTTCGATGTCGATGCCAACGGTATCATGAACGTCTCCGCTGTCGAGAAGGGCACCGGAAAGTCCAACAAGATCACCATTACCAACGACAAGGGCCGTCTGTCCAAGGAGGAGATCGAGCGCATGCTGGCTGAGGCCGAGAAGTACAAGGAGGAGGATGAGCTTGAGGCTGGTCGCATCCAGGCCAAGAACGGCCTCGAGTCCTACGCCTACTCTCTCAAGAACACCCTCGGTGAGGGCAAGCTCCAGATCTCCGAGGAGGACAAGAAGAAGGTTGAGGACAAGATCTCCGAGACCATCACCTGGTTGGACAGCAACCAGACCGCCGAGAAGGACGAGTACGAGTCCCAGCAGAAGGAGCTTGAGGCTGTTGCCAACCCCATCATCTCCGCTGCCTACGGTGGCCAGGCTCCTCCCGGTGCCGCCGCCCCTGAGGGTGGTGCCCGCTCCGCCGACGAGGTCGAGGAGAACCCCGAGGAGCTTGACTAAATGTCTCGCCCTTGAGTCTTTCTTGTTTGCCTTTTGGCACCTGCTTCCTTTCACGTCTTGTTTTACGAACTTATGGGATATCAAGGTTTCTTTTTGCGCATGATTGCATAGATACGAAGTTATCTCTTGCTGGGTTAAAATTCCCCTAGCGGATCAAAATTTCATTTTAATTCGAATACTTCAATATTTCTCTTGTAAATCGTAGAACCATCTTGTTATAGAACTCTAGTATTGCAGATTGCCTGCTACACTGGTGTTTCCCAAGTACTTGACTTTCCGAGGTTGGTACTTTGGAATCCACCTTCTGTATAGCCTGACCAACTTGTATACAATAAACTTGCCTACCTTCTTTGCTGTCTTTCTAAAGATCTTCTGGATCTTATGTTTCAGTACTCAAGGTAAAATACTAGGGAACACCACTGTATAGGTCCGCCTTCTAATATCCTCAGTCCGCCTTGTCTACATTAGCCTGTCCATTTGAATTAGATTAGGCTCTACAAGACCCTTGATAGCATAGGCACGGTGCAATTGACAAGCTCGTAGCTCTGCGTAGATGTACAATAGCGCTGCAATATCCAAATGGCACTTTCTCCTGCAAACGAACACACCAGACCGTAACTCCAAGCCGCATTCTCAAGTCCCAAGTCATTCAAACACTCTGGAAATCGCCGTTCCACCACCTTTGTAGTCGTCGCCCGCTCGTTTGCGCAATGCTTCCATATGTGATCTCCGAAGCACGCTCGGGGAACTTCTCGCGCTGGTCGCGTTGGATGCGAGCAAAAGCAGCAGAGACGCCCATCGCCAGGGCGAAGACGGGATCCGCGATCCTAAACCAATTCAATCGTTAGAAACACTCCGGATCATCTCGCGCTCAGCGGCCTCTCATACCTGGAAATAAGGTAGACAGCCATCTTGTTCTCTGGAGAAGTTGAGCCGGAGAAAGTTGGAGAGACATGAGGCGTATCACGTGAGCATCACCATAGCTGCATCGCCAAGTCGACGCACTCCCTCACTCAACCAACTTATCCGCCATGCAGTTCTCGCTATCGGCCATTATCCTCCTCGGGATTAGCAGTCTGGTCTCCAGCTCGCTGACTGTCTCTGTTCCCTCCTCTGGCCCGCTGCCGAATCCGCACGCCCTCCCCGCAACCACACATGCCACTCTCACTACGCTCCCCTCTTCTGCGAAAGACCACATTCTGTCTGCCTCATTGACCCGCGCGGCGACGTTTGTCTTCGAATTGCCCTCCTCTGCTACCGCGGAGTCTTATCTTCTGGATATCCGCTCCGCCGGTGGCTATGTCTTCGCCCCCTACCGGGTGGATGTTGCGGCGGACGGCTCTGTCCTAGGGATCTGGGAGACTTTCCGGGGCAACCCGTGGGACAACCGCGGTGCAGAGAAGTATGTCGTTGATGTTGCTGGGAAGAAGCAGGATGATGTCGTTGTTGAGGCCAAGGTAGTTGGCCGCAAGACCTTCTACGAGGAGCGAGCCAAATGTAAGCTTTTGCCTTCTCTCTTGGAATTGCTGAATGAATTCTAATATTTAGCAGTCTCCCCTTTGAGTCTCGTCAAGAATCCCATGGTCTTGCTTGCGGTTGTTGCGCTGGGTCTGATGTTCGTCATGCCCAAGCTCATGGAAAACAGTATGTTCTTTTGCCTCCTTTGGTGATATATCAATTTTAACGCTTTCTAGTGGACCCTGAGATGCGTGCAGAGTTCGAGCAGCACTCTCGCTCCTCGCCCATTACCGGTGCTACGAGCAGTGCCATGGGCGGTGGTGGCTTCGATCTGGCCGGTTGGATGGCCGGTGCCGGTGGTGCTTCTGCCCCCGCAGCCAGTGATGCGGCTCAGGGTGGTTCAACTGGTAGAGATACCAGTGGTTCTACCCGGAAGCGTGGATAGACGACTGCTGCGATTAATTATGCCTACGGCTTCTCATTTGGACAGCATTCTTCCATGGCCGATTGTATGATACATAGCTATCTATGAAAGCTCCTAGCTCATGAAATTCGAGCAAAACATTTAACGCTGTTCGACGAAAGCAGTCCTCCCAATCATAACCAAAGCGCCTAAAACCTCGCGGCGATCATTATTACCATCCCGAAAGCAATTACCACGCTTAGAAGTCACCGCCGCCGAAGTCATCACCACCGCCACCATAGTCATCACCGCCGCCGCCGTAATCGTTATTGCCATAATCATCATCGTGATGGTCTTCAATGGCATCAGCAATGAGCATACCACCGAGCAATCCACCTCCAACTCCGAGCGCGGCTGCTCCTGCCGTTCCCATGCCACCACCACCTTGCTTGCGAGGCGGTTGCTGGTAGTATCCGCCTTGCTGCGGGTATCCGCCATATCCACCTCCACCTCCATAGCCAGGGCCGGGGCCGGGGTATCCATAACCAGGCTGAGGGCCATGCTGTGGTGGGTAGCCACCACCATAGTGCGCGCCAGGCGGGGGGCCCTGCTGCGCATACGATGCGTATTGCTGCTGTGGTCGAGGTTTGGACGAACTCTTGCCCATCAGCTTACTAAGGAAGCCGCCTTTGCTGCGCTTCTGCTCTTGTTCTGGCAATGGGCTCTGCGAAGGACCTGCTGCATAGCTTGGCCGAGACTGTTGAGACTGTTGCGCGTTATTGTAGTAGTCGTCTGAAGCGCCTCGGTCTCCGCCGGATGGGGTTCCTCGGTTGGCACGGGCGTCTTCCTCGGCTTGGAGCTTGGCGGCCAGACGCGCGTCTTCATCTATAGTATTGGGGCTGGGGCTTGGCGCATTGCCTTGGTTGTATGGATTGTTGGATCCCATTTGCTTTTTATCCCCGGCGGCTGCGGCTGCTAGGGCAGCGGGGTCACTTGGACCGGTGTTGTATGATGGTGGGGGTGAGTGCACTGGCGGTTCGCCGTGATTGCGCTGCGGGGCACCTTCAGGTTGTTCCCATTGTGATTTTCCCGTTGCGAGGTCGATATAGAACCTGGCTGGTTGTGAGTATGTTTGATGTCACGGGCTGCGGGGCCACATACCATGCATGATATCTGTCGTCATACTGAGCTTTCCATCCCTCGGGCACTGAGGGGGGAGGAGGCCCAGAAGGCGGGGCGAATGACATGATGTGTGAGGGGGAAGGGTTCAAGGGGTGATAGTGAGAATCCGAAACGATGTATAGATGAAGTGAGAGACAGAGGAGGGAGGAAGGTATATACTCTTGGCGGATAAGCGGAGAAGTGTATAGTAACTGCGCCTCGGTGGCGGTGCCGGATGACGTAACGCAATGTTGACCACCTGCCCAGTCCATGGGTCATTGTCTTGTTTACTGATATGTCGCTGCCTGTAGCTTTGTATACTATTTTTAACCATTTGTATTATATACAATACACATGAGTGTGAGTGAGTCTAATATAAGAGCCTCTGTTACCGCGTGCGGGCAGTGTTTTGACAAACTATATCAAAAGATATCAGAAGATATCAGAAAAGACAGCGACAAAGACAAGGTTATTACATATGAGTAGTAAAAGGTCATCCTCGAGCACCTCGGAGGAGACCCTTATTACTCGTTTCAGGTGCTTATATCTCAATGGTCTGATATCAATGGTCTGAGAAGTTGGTCATATTCGCGCCTCAAATGCTCCCATACCTAACTCGCTGAAATGCAAAGATAAAGCCCTTAAAAGTTCACGCCATGCTATGCCCATTAATAAACAAAAAGGAGTGCAAACTCAGAAGGTGGCGGATCATACAGTCTCCACTGTGATGTTAGGGTCGATGCTCCCGCTGTCTGGGAGCCAGTAGTCCTCCTCGAGAGTCTCTCTCAATTGCTCCAGATTGAAGGATCGTGTATCCGAGTCCGAGTCCAAGGTAAGGTCGACAGCCTCGGTGTCACGAATGATGGGCTTCAATTTCCTTTTCTTCTTAGGGCGGCGGGGTTTGCCATCCACCGGAGAATCCTGATTGGGCGTTTCCTTCGCATGGAATGACTTCGATTCACCCTCTCCGTTCATGGTCAAGTCTTGTTCATCGTCGCCACCAGCCTCAAGCTTGACTCGTCGCTTTTCCTCCCTTTTCTCCTCTCTTTTCCTCTTGTGGTCACTTCGAATGGGTGGCAGGCTAGAAAGCGAGGCATTCAACCCTTCTTCCTGTACCAAAATCACATCTGAACTATTATCTTGGACCTCAGACGCGAGGTTAATCTCGTGGGACCCGTTGACCTCGGCCGCGGGGGCTTCTGGGGCGTATTCAAAAGTGAAATCAGTATTCTCGGGGTCCCCACAAGGGCCCGATGATAGTATATGGAAACCTCCCCCGGAGTCGCCAACGAGGAGGTGAGACTTATCCGGGCTGAAAGAGGCACTGAACAAGCCGTGATCGAATGTGGCAACATTTTGAAGCAACACATCATCCGGTGATCGGCGAATGTCCCATCGCTTCAAAACACCATCTGAAGCGCCGGTGAAAAACTGATTGGTAGACAGACCCCAGACAGCGACCTTGACTCCTGCATCCTCCTTTTCACGGCTGGAATCATGATCGTAGGGGTTGATAGGATCACCGTGGCGTAGTTCATGGAGGATTTTGTCGCCAGTTCGGACATCCCAGACATAAGTGATGCCATTTGTGCAACTGGCAGTCAGATACCGGTCGTCAGCTGGGCAGAATTGCACCCGATTCACGTCATCGGCCGGACAAGTATATTCCAGAAACGATTTTGCACGCATGTCCCCCAAGTCGACGTTAAAAACACTAACGATAGACCTGGTCGCCGTGCCAAGTCCCTTGAGGCGCGCATCGTGGGCATTCAACGGGCTGGCGGTCACAAATTGTGACAAGTGAGGGTGCCAAGTGAGATCATGCACAGCTTGCGAATTCTTTGAGGCCTTGATGGCTTCAAATCGATCTTCGCAAGCGCGCCACACACCGAGATATCCTTTGAAGTTTTGATCGTCGCCTGACTCTGACATGCCACCAGCTAAGAGGTTCTGTGTCGCAGGTGCATTTCCCCAGGCCAAGGCGCCCGCTTTGAGTTTAACGTTTGGCCGGTCAATCGGTAGAGCTGTTGACGTGGGGTTTTCGATGTTTCGAGTATCCCAGACTCTGATTACATCGCTACACACATCGCTGCCAGTCGCCACAATCCTTGAATCAAAGTGAGGCACAGCTGTCAACTCCACTTTGGACTCGTGTGGCAGGGTTGCCAGGCATGAAATGTTGTTTGATGATGCAGTGTCCCAAACCTTGACAGTTTTGTCATAGCTAGCCGTGTATAAACGGTCCCCAGCCCACTGCATATCCGTCACACTCGTGTAGAGCCATGGGTCTCGAAGATTCGACGCATTGGGCTGTGGGATTCGGTGGTCAGGAATCTCCTTCAAGCGACTAGTTTGGATATTGCCCAACACAAAGTTCCTGGCCTCATTGTACTCGTCACTAAGGGCTCCGGCACCCGCGGCGAACCGTGTGCCGTCGGGAGACCAAAGCACAACAAACATGTCTCCCGAAGCACCCTTCCACGACTTCCATGTCTTGAAGTCTGACATGATTTCCAAATAATTTGGTCTTTCTCCAAGTTCTCGGGCACGTAAGAAGTGCTGTAGAGATTTCCGTGGCTTGGGGTGTTTAGGCTCTTGTGGTCGCACCTCAGGTGGGGGGCCTGGTGTGGGTGCTTCTGGTGGAATCAATTCTGGCTCCTCGGAGCCGAGAGGATTTCGCGCATAGTAGTTTGTAGGCTGGGCGCGCGATCTATGTGAGCGTCGAATGACATTATTCTCGACGGGTGAAATTGATCGTGGGGGTGTAGATGAATCTGAATCTGAGGTCGAGAACCTGGTCATCGCTTCATCGCTCTTGGTGGCGTTGGTAATTGTAACTCTTTCTCTCAAGGTTCGTTGTTGCCGAGAGCCACGTCTCGGGGGAGGAGAGGAGTGGGGTGACCGGGTCCGCGAAGCGCGGGCTGGCGGGGAGGGAACGAAGGATGAGGAGTGAATCGGAGGTGAAGACACAGAGTGGCGTGGGGAGATCGACTTGGAGTGTGCAGCAGGCTCCGCAGCCGCAGGCAAGAAGGTGAGGCGGCGGGGGGAGCTTGGTCGAGCTTGCCCCGAACTCTGGGGAGGTTCATGTCGCGGGGTTTCACTTCTCGTTCCTCTTCCATAATGAGGGGAAATGAACGGAGTCGCAGAAAATTGCATAAGTAAACGCCTCGTCTGTTCGGCTGTGTCTGGATTTTCCGGTATCGATTGCGCCGAAAGGCCAAAAGTCGGGGCCATGCCCTGACTCGAGGCTGGTATACCATGCGACATACTAGCGCTATTCCACCTGGAATGAGTGAGCAATCACTTTCACCGCAAATGATAATAAAGTCACGTCCAGGAGACAGTTTCTCGCAGGACAAGACATAGCACCCTCGGAGCTGGTGAGCTTTCCGGGGAAACAAGAGATAACGCAGAGATGGCGAGATGGAGAGCGGAGTCTGAGGCAGAATCGCGTCGCGCGAGAACGCGGTCAAGGCGGTGAGCTTAAATTAAAGTACAATCGAACTATACAATTTAGTATACAATTAGTATAGAGCACGTAGCAAGAACATTATAGATATATCAATGAAATAGTTATTTCACCTACCTCTTTCTTATTTCAAGCTCTACCGTTCAGTCAACATCCATGGAAAGCCCTAGAAGCCATATAACAAGACAAATGAAGTCAATTCAAAAACATGGATTCCTATAGCACTCCTAGTCCAGCCTCATACCAGTATCTCAAAGTGAACTATCTAGATATATACTATTAAACTACATATTTGCGGGGTATCACGTTAGAGTGAGAAGAGAATCATCAACTCTAGTCACATTGCTGTCGCCCGCCTGGAACCGGGAACAAAATCATCCATACGGGATGGGACGATAACACGGCTTTATTTAGCGAGGCGGCGGCGACGGGCAGATACCATAGTATCATATAGCACATCCTTAAAGGCAAATAGGAATGCAGCGGTGATGGCACTCTGGGTGACCTTGGGTCCAATGCCTAGACGGTATTAGTAAATAGTCAGATAGTTTGTTGGATAACACCGACCCTTGTAAAGCCCCTTCCAGCCCTCCTCCTGGATGATCCTCTTCAGGCTTCCGTTTAAGCTCTCCTTGGGGCCATCCCTGCTGGCAACGTGCATACGGCTCTTGATGGTAATGTAGGGATAGGTGATACTGGTGGCCAGGATCTTGCCTAGCGCACCCAGGTAGAACGCATCCTTGGGCGTCATGCGCCGGCGGCGCTCTACCACATTCTTCAATTGCTCAAAGATGGTGTATTGCAGAATGGGGTTGATCACCAGGATCAATGCCGGGAGGACACCGGCAAAGAGAGCCTTGGGACCCTCTTGCTTCAATAAATCCATGAGGGTGCTCCAGGTCGATGCCTTGGTCTTGGGGGCCCCGGGAAGAGATTCCTCCTGGGACTTGCGGGCAGTCATGCGCGTGTTGATAACCCAGATTGGGTTGGTGATCAGCACCGTCGCGCTGCCGGCGATGGCGCCTGCAATCATCGATTCCACGGTGGTGAGCTTTTTGGAGGCGCGTCCTCCCTGGGTGGCGGCCTTCTCAAAGGCCGAGCGAGTGAACTCATACCAGTAATAATACACGAAATTGGTGACGCTGATGCCGAACAGCGCAGACTCCAGGCCCGAGTAGAGCCCGGCGATGCCCTCCCGCTGCACGATCCGGCGCACGGCATCCAAGGTGGTGGAGTGTGCCCGCTTTGACTCGACTTGGGCTCTTGTAGACAATGTGATCAACGGGTATCTGGGAAGATTAGCGTGACCCCCGGAAACGCGGGGAAAGCGTACGTCAAGACCATCGATAGGACTCCACCGCCCGCACCAGCCAGGGCGTGGGCGATATTGTCACTCTGCTGCACCGCAGTGGAGGGGGTGTTCTTCTGTTCGGACTGGGACATGATGGGCGGAGATAAGGCGATAGGAGAGAGCGGTGGACGGTAGACGAGATGTGATATCTCCAAATTGTGAACAGTCAGAAAGGAGAGAAAGGGCGTGAGATAGCCAGGTCAGAATGTGAGGAAGTTAAGAAAGTCAGGAGATGAAAGCGACACCCGAGTGATGTTCATGACGTTTGCCGAATGTGATTGCCTCGGCTCCCTCCACTTCCGCCCCGGACTCTTTGCCCCTAAAATGCCTAGGCTCATCTGCTGTACCTGCAGGCATTACTTGACTACCTTGGGATAATTTGATAATTTTTGTAACATGTGCCGATCTGTCTGTACTGAATAAATCTCTCTTGGTCCGCTCTAGGGCTACAGCCTGTGATTGACATGTGATGATATAGCATATATATACTTCACCATAGCCGGCGATATTTAGTTGGCCTTTTACAACTCAAATGTAATTTATTCTACTATCCATGTATCCCATTTAATATCTTTTGTTCGCTTATACATCAGACTTACACTCACAATCATGTACTAGGTATACACATGGCTGATTATCGGCTTAAGCATTCATTATCTCTCAACTGCTAGACAATGACCCTACAGGGCTATGAGATGATGACAGGCAGTGCCTTGGGAATCCACACATTTCTCGCCATTAATCCATTCAGAGAGAAAAAAAAAAAGGAAAAAAAAAGGACGTCCAACGTACAAGAGCAAAATTAGAAAACACAGAATGATGAGCCAAGGAAATAGGGTAAGGAAGATCATGAGAACGCAGAATCTGGCGGTAATTGCAGAAGCAAAAAGCAGAAATGAGGATGGAACGCAGGCCATCTAAAGCATAATAGAGGCAGACCCCCCAACGGCACTATCGCAACGATTGCCAGCTCCGTGAAATAGTATCTTCCGACCGAGGACGATGCCGAGGGTCGCAGGGCCGGGGAGGCCTGCCGATTAGATACCACACTGCTGGGAAACCCTCATTCATGATGTAACATTGCGCCAAATGGAATCATCGCACCACAGAGAATTGGTCGTTTAGCAGCAGCCACCGGCGGATCCGGACTGGACACCCTGGCCCTGGCCCACCTGCACAGTAGGCTTGTTGTTCACGGTGGCCGTACCCATGCGCTCCTTGATCTGTCGTGCCATCGTCAAGAATGCCTGCTCGACGTTGGACGCGTTCTTGGCGGAGGTCTCGAGGAAGGGGATTCCGAGGCTGTCGGCGAATTCCTATGCATCGCAGAAAGATTAATTCCCTGGTCTCCTCATCCCAACGGCACCACCGTCTTATCCATGAAAACCTACCTTGGCAACGGTGTATTCGACGACCTTCTTGTCCTCCATATCGCTCTTGTTACCAACAAGCAACTTGTTAACACCCTCGGTGGCGTAGCGGTCGATCTCCTGGAGCCACTGCTTCACGTTGTTGAAGGAATCCATGTCGGTAACATCGTAAACCACACAGATGCCGTGGGCACCGCGGTAGTAGGAAGAGGTGATGGTACGGAAACGTTCCTGGCCGGCAGTATCCCACTATTGGGCCGGTTAGCTTGTGCACGAGTATCTCGAGGGTCCACGCAACCGTACAATCTGAAGTTTCACAGTCTTGCCATCGAGTTCGATTGTGCGGATTTTCTGTTCAAACCGCGACGTCAGCACCACCTCTCACTATCGGGATCACATGCTCCGCAGATTCCAAACATACGAAGTCCACACCGATTGTGGAGATGTAGCTTTCAGTGTAGGTGTCATCGGCGAAACGAAGCAGCAGACAAGACTTTCCAACACCGGAGTCACCGATGAGGAGAAGCTTGAAAAGATAATCGTATCTATGATGGTTAGGCAACCGAGTTTCGACCAAATTGCGGATTCAGTCGGAGGCAGGAGGGCGCCAAATCCGACACGGAGATACTCTAAGCAACCAGGATCAGTCAAAGAGGCCACGGGTGAGAGGCTATGCAGAGTTGCAAGCGCATGAGGGGGGTTTGGGAGTTTGGGATTCGGGGTCGGCTCACCACTCGGGGTTCATGATGAGAAGTAGTAGGGTGTGTAGTTCAAAAGTCAGTACCACCCAGCAGAGAGATATAAAGAAAAAGTGATGAGAGTCTGGAAGTCGGGGGAGGGGACGATGGAACAGTCGCCTGAAATGATAGGAGGTGCAGGTGGCCAGACGCACCTGATGCGCAAGTTTGTTTCACGTCACCGCTCTTCGACTCTCCTTAGTTTGATTACTTCGGACTTAACACATTCTCAAAAACAATATATAGATATAGATATATCCATGGATCTATATATTTATCTCAAAGATTACAGAGCTTACTGGACTCGATCTAGTTGAGAGTTTCAATGTGGTCGGAGTTACAGATATCTAATGAACCGGTATGCAAGGGGCATCAAGATAGTAAGATAGTATTATAGAACGGTAAGAGAAACAAATCCCCAGGCAGATGGGTAGGTATAGAGCCTCAAGTCATTCAACCAAAGCACGGAGGGAGTCAACTGGTTCATCTCACTCTGCCTTTCATCACCTGAGTCCCATCTCGTCCCGTGCCCCGGCACGTTATCAGTATGACCTACCCCATCCGCCGGGGTCACATTTTCAGACCGACAAAACAACTGAACAGAGGCAAATTCCGATAGGATCAGGTTTACACGTATCCGTGGGTCTGCAGCCACTCAAGAACCAACGCCGCATCACGCTCCTTGTAGGAGGCATTGGTGCGAATGTTGTCAGCCACAATCACGAGTGCGCGCTCGTAAGCCGCAGTCTCCTTGTCCTGGAAGAAAGCAGCAATGTCGTCACCGATCTGCTGATCGGCAAACTTGGACAGACCCATGCGGACAAAGCGCTCGAAAACAACGTTGTTGAACGACAACCGGGTGGAGACACCATCCCAGTTCTCCTTGATGTACTCCCAGAGGAGATGGCGGACCTTGGAGTTGGCAGCCAAAGACACGGCACCGCTGTGGAGATCCTGAACAGCCACGTGGTTGGAGAACACAAAGTCAAGGTATTCCTTCACCAGAGCAGCGTCCTTGGTGCGTCCAAGGGCAGACAAGCAGATTTCCTTGCCGTCCACGGAGTCGGTGCGGAGGTATTCGGCCTTGACGGCGTCAAATGCCTCACGGCCGCCCTCTGACACGTTGACACTAAAGATCACTGATCGCAAGTTAGTGTGGATGGCATTCACATCCTGGCCGGTGGCCCAGGCGCCAAAGCGACGCTTGGCTTCTGCGACAAATCTGTAGTGAACGAGATGGTCAGCAACCGTAAAAGGACACCGGAACGAGCAATGAACGAGAACTCACCCTTCGTGGCCCGCATTGCAAGCCATAGCAATCAGAAGCTTGCGCAGTTGCACAATAAGATAGTCCTCGTTGGCCTGGAATTCCCATCCAATGCGCTCCGCCGCCGGGGTAGCTAACTGGAGGGTGAACTTCTTCAGACCCTCGGCTACCTTCTCGTTTTGTGCGAATACCGATCGGAGGTTTGCTAGAGAGGCAGAGACCTGGGACCAAACACTGTGGGTCCGGATGTTAGACTTGACCGCACAAAACACCAAGCAAACATGATTTCTTACAGGTAGTTTTGCTCATTCTGGAAGCCCTCCAAAAGAGTCAAAAGGGCAGGCGTAGTGCCTTCTCCGGAGACGGCAAGGGCAGAAGCATCTCCCAAAAGACCGATCTTGTCCTCGGTGCTGAGAAGATCAAGGGACTTGCCTAGCTTAGCCAAGTGCAGGGGAGGATAATTTGTGCGGTAGAACCCGGACAAGTCTTTGTTGATCTTGTAGAAAGAGTCCTCGCCAATACCGGGGACAGTGTCCGATTTGGCAGTGAGTGCGCGGGTGTCGACCGTGGCGAGTTCAGGTCCGGACTTGATACCCAGAGGAATCCACCACTTGGTTTGATCCTCTTCCGGCTTCGCATCGCCGGTGGACAGGAAACGGTTCTGCTGAACGGTGATCTGGCCGGGCTCCTCTGCCACGGTGACAACCGGGAAGCCGATCTTGCGAATCCAAGGGTCCTGGATTTGATCAGTTCTCAATATTGCCAAGTCTATGGCCGATCATCACTTCAAACATACCATGAAAGTGTGCACATCCTGGCCGGATGCTTTACTCAATGCGGACCAGAGATCATTAGTAGTGGCATTTCCTATACACAGAATTAGTTGGGACATTCTTTAACACAGACGATAAGTCTTACCATAGGCGTGCGACTTAAGGTAGTCAGCAACTCCCCGCAGGAAAGTCTCTTGGCCAAGGTGAACACTGAGCATGCGGATGACCGAGCTGCCCTTCAAGTAGCTGATATGGTCGAAAATCTGATCGACCTCGAGGGCATTCTTGACAGGGACTTCGATGGGGTGGGAGGCACGAAGCGAGTCGAGATGGAATGCTTGTTGTACACCTTCAGCCTGTGATAAAGTCAACATCGTTTTAGATTGAGGGATAGGTTACCTCGGGAGTTGCGTACGACAAACTGAGACCAAACGTTCCATTCTGCGCATGTGTTAGGGCTCATAAACAAAGATCGGTGGGGTTGGAACGGAAAATACCTGGGTAGAAATGGTCAACGGCCAGCCAACCGACCCAGGTGGCAAAGCCTTCATTGAGCCACAACTCATTCCACCAGTCCATGGTGACGAGATTGCCGAACCATTGGTGAGCCAGCTCTGTCGGGGATGTTAATGACCACCGCTTTATCGAATGCGCCTGGAATCCCAGGCCGCATTCGTCATTTTGGGAACTTACCGTGGGCCACCACATAAGCAATGCGGTTCTTGTAGCGGTTATCCGACTTTCCTTCATCGAAGAGGACAGCTGTTGTTCGGTAGGTAACAAGTCCCCAGTTCTCCATGGCTCCCATGGCCTTAAGAAGTTGGATTAGCCTAAGGTTGCGGCAGTGCATATAGTGCTTCCACTTACGAATTCATGAACGGCTAGAAGATCAGCCTTGGGGAGCGGATACTCGATCTCGAATACCTCTGAGAAATAATCGACCGTACGGTGAGCACACTCCAGCGCGAACTCAGCTTGGTTCTTGAGGCCACGAGTGGTGTAGACGCGGACAGGAATGCTCTTGCCCTGATACTTGCGCTTGGTCATGGCCTCGACGTACTCGAAGTCACCGACTGCCCATGCCAGAAGCTATTCGGCAACATCTATTAGCCAATGCGAAATATCTTCACAACGTCTCGTGAAACTTACATATGTGCTCATAACCGGGGTCTTTTCGAAGGTGACAAACTTCAGTTCGGGGCTGCTTCCCTCTCTTTCCGAGAGCACAGGCATATTGCTCAGGGCAGTCTGTCCCTTGGGGACCTCAATTTCAAAGTCAAAGGTAGATTTCAAATTCGGCTCGTCGAAGCACGGGAAAGCTCGTCGTGCATCACAAGACTCGAATTGAGTACTCAACATATAGTGGAAGTCGTCTTCCTTGGGAGTGTCCGCCGATACCTCTCCGGTGGGCTTGTACTTGGAACGGTAGAAACCGCTCATGGCATTGTTCATGGTACCGGTGAAGTTGATAGATAGAACCACATCTGCGGGAGCCAGCTCCTGTGAGAGAGCAAGAGTCACTCTCTCCGATTTTGTGTCGTAGCTGATTGCTGATGCCTTCGCCAATGGACTTCCTGTGATCGCAGCACATCAGCCTGGTATTCCATAACCACGCAACTCCTCCCGATACGCACCATCTTTGCTCAGGACCTCCGCGCTTTGTACGTCAATCTCCTTGGAGTTGAGCACGATCTCGCTCGTGGCACGAGCGACTTGGAGATCGATCTTCAAGGCACCCTTGTATCCCCAGGAGCCACCGAGCTGTAAATCGAAGAGAGAGACGTGGTAGTTGATAGGCTTGGCCCTATTATATGATTAGCGATCCCATTCCAGTCACAGAGTGCACGAAAGTAGACGTGGGGGGAAAACCAGCAGTAGCGGGGCATTCCTTACACATCAGGTAGGGTCTCTCTCTCTTGGGACGCCATCATGCGGATTTCAGAGGAACAATGTCTGATGGGAGTAAAACCGGTCAAGGCAGTAGTACGTGGAAGAGGGAGACGAGGATGAGAACGAGTTGGCAAGCGAGAGACACGCGAGACCAAGTGTAAAAGGCGAAGAGGGGCAGGGCGGACGGTGACTGGACGGAGGTCAAATGCTACGCCAGCTCTCACAATCGATCTTCTTCCCCACATCTCGTTAGCTTCTACGGCTACCGTCGGGGATCTTTTTCTAAAATCCAATTCAATCGCATCTCCGGAGAGAGAAAAAAGAGCGAACGAGAGCACGAGAGAGATTGGAGAGAAAGTCCTCTAAAGCCTCTAAAAGGGTGAATCTAATCGGAGCTCGGGAGCTTGGACCATTTTCCGCCTTGGAGACTCTCTTCTTCCTCCACTTCCCTCTTCTCTCCCCCACAGGCTAATCATGGCAGACTCCGATGAAGAATATGTCGGTGATGTGACGGAGGATGAGGATGACCTCCAGGTGACGCGAGGAGACAACCCGCGCGCCAAGAAGAGGAAACAAGGCGCAGAGTGGGAGCTCTCCAGAACTTGGGAGACACTCGTCGAGGGAGCCGATGGTACGATCAGCTCGACCGTCGAGGGTCTGCTGGAGGCGAATAAACGCAAAAGGTATGTGCGACACCCCTCCGAAGTGTTCAGCGCGCTCATGGCGACTCTCTCAGGCTCTTGAAAGATACGACTCCACTCCAGCGCGGTATCATTCGACATCTCATTCTCATTATCGATCTTTCACAATCCATGTCCGAGAAGGACCTACGACCCACACGATATCTATTGACCCTCCGATATGCGCAAGAATTTGTGAGGGAATTCTTCGAGCAGAATCCAATCTCCCAGCTGGGTGTCCTGGGCCTGAGAGATGGGCTTGCGCTGCGAGTCAGTGACATGAGTGGAAACCCCACGGAACATCTCACAGCCATTCAAGATCTCAAAACGCAAGATCCGAAGGGATTGCCCAGTCTCCAGAATGGATTGGAGATGGCACGTGGGGCTCTTTTGTATGTCTTGGCGGCCACACGGAGTACAGGATGATGATAACTGACCGATGGATACAGCCATACACCTAGTCACGGCACTCGGGAGGTCCTCTTCATATTTGGATCTCTCCTTTCTTCCGACCCCGGTGATATCCACCAGACGATAGGAACGTTGATCAGCGACAAAGTCCGGGTGCGAATCGTGGGTCTCGCCGCGCAGGTAGCAATCTGTCGGGAGCTCTGCACCAAAACCAATGGCGGCGATGAAACGGCCTACGGGGTTGCCCTGAACGAGCAGCACTTTAGAGAGCTGATGATGGATGTGACTACGCCCCCGGCCGCCTATTCACAGAAGGAATCCGCAAGCTCCTTGCTGATGATGGGATTCCCGTCTCGTACGGTGGAAGCTGCTCCCTCTCTCTGTGCTTGCCATTCGAAGCCCTCGCGAGGAGGCTATCTTTGCTCCCGGTGCAACAGCAAAGTGTGTAATCTTCCTGCCGAGTGCCCCTCCTGCGGGCTCACGTTGATCTTGTCCACACATCTGGCAAGATCGTATCATCACCTGTTCCCATTGATCAATTGGGTCGAGGTACCCTGGCGTCGAGCCTCCAAGAGCGCGGCCTGCTTTGCCTGTGGGGTTTCTTTCCCGCCCGTTCCTTCAGAGGATCAATGGCACATCACCGAGACCCAGACCAAGGGAATGAGCGTGAGCAGTCGCTATGAATGTACCGCATGTCATAGCCACTTTTGCATCGACTGTGACCTCTTTGCCCACGAGGTTGTGCACAACTGTCCAGGTTGTCAGAGCAAAAGTACGCAGCATGTCCCCTAACGGGCAGATATGACCACATTATACATTGCATAGGTTGGCGTATGATATCCCTAGAATTAATAATAAACTTGCCTATCCTTTTTGGTGTCTTTTTTGGTGTCTCTTTTGCTATCTTTCTAAAGATCTTTTAGATGTTATGTGGTTGAAGTACTCCAGGTCAAGTATAGGAACAGCCAAATACTTCTGAAACTCCGATGAGCCTCGGCTAGGCCATTTTGCCCCACGTCCTCCGCAATCCCCAACACGGAGAATGCTTTACCTTCAACATGGCGGCTTCAGACACACAGCTGTTTGAACAACTCCAGTCATACCCCTTTAGTGCAGACCCGGAATTTGCAAATGGCCTCGCCATCATCCTCGGTCATCCCGAAACCCCCGCCTCCGAGGCGGAGATGACTCGGGATGACGACCTCGTTCTACAAGCAAAATGTTTCTTCTTTTCACGGTATGCTGGGAATACCTGTTCTCAAGCTCCCGCTAATAGATCCGAAGAAAAGAGCAGCTCTCTCCCGCCATTGACTTTGCGGCGTTCAAGTCCTGGCTGGCGGGGACAGCGCAAGTCCCCGAAACCACCGAGACCACACATGCGGAGACCGAGTCATCCAAGCCCATTCCTGCCGACGCTGGGAACGGGACAGCTACCGAGCCGGTGTATCCGTCCTCCTTTGCCCACATCGTGGAGCTCATCACCACAGGACAACCGATCCCCGGAATCCAGGAAATTCCCGACACGGTGTTGACCGGTCATGATATCGCCAGCGAAAAGCCCCGGCGACGCAAACCGTGGGAGAAAGATGAGGTGGCTAATACTTCGGAGCAGATTGATAGTGTTGCACCATAAGATACATCTAGACATTCTACACATACGTAACTGTCAGATCACAAGGAGTTGGGATAATAACAATATGATTTATTTGTAATTAGCACCAAAGGGCTCATACGCCATGAGGGCAAACCAAGAGAATAAATCGGCAGGCTGTGATGAAAAGGACTGCACAGCAATGAGCCCCGGGGTGAAGTGGGAAGTAGGAATACAGATGGAAGGGTTGCCAGCTCAATCAACGGCGGTGTCAATAGCTGACAAAGTAAAGAGAAGGTAAGATGATCGACAACTCCCCATAAATGATATTGCTTCTTCTTCTTCTTGTTGGTTTTTTTTTGGTTTTGGTTTTGGTTTTTCGGAAGTTTTTCCCATTATCTCTTGGGGGCAGGGAAAGGGGGGATTGTCATTTGTAGGGATTCGGACGAAGCAGAGTAATGATGGCACTGCAGTCAGTCAAGACGTCAGCGTGATGGTGCATAGCCGGACACCCAGGAGCTTCCACGGCTGAATCGATTTCCGGATGAACTCGCGGGTGTGAACTTCTCGTCGTTGAAGTTATTGAATCGGCCGATTTGCATACCAGCACCGGGACCAGAGCGTGTGGCATGGGACGGGTTACAGCAAAGCATGGCGACTCTGGATCCAAACTTGGAACCGCGAAGAGAAACCATGTGTTTGCTAATGGAGAGAAAGTTAGCCAAGCTCACTTCATAGATACCACCGCTCAGTGAACTGTACCGAATGTGACCAGCCACGAGGTCTCGTTGGTGAGTGTCGGCATTCAGTAGGATCCATTGGATGAGATAATTGCCATACTGATCTCCCGCAACTGATAGAAAGTGAGTATGGTGCTTCTGTGCTAGGGCAATGGGAAAACATACCATCAATCAATGGCATACGGGGCCGGTCAGAACGGCCTGTGCAGACTCGATCGAGATACCGGTCCAAGAACGTGGATCCGCCAATCTTAAGGCACTTCTCCACGATCTTAGAGGCAAACTGATCCATACTGTAATCAATGGCCCGGTGAATGACATGCTCAACCGCACGATTCTTGTCGTGGGGAGCACCGTGTTCGCAGATATGCTGGATACACCAGTTTCCGAATTGGCCGTGGGCGAGCACGTCGATTTTCGCGATAACCTCTTCAATGGCCGGCCGCTTGCAAGGATTGTTAGTATGCTTCCAAATGTAAAGACGTGGGATAAGTTCTTTGATCCAGCGATACAGGCTCGGCCTCATGGGATGAACTCACCTTTTCTTCCTCAACGCAATTTTCAAAGATATTCTGAACTACCAAGCTGCCTGTCTCTCCCAGAGCGACATCATCCCACATTCCGTGGAGTGCCTCGTTGACTTGAGTCATGATCTGGGGAGGATCACCGCTCCAGCGAAGCTCGAAGAGTTTCTGCCAAACATGGCATGCATATCGATGAACCACCGTCTCCGGGATGCGGCGAAGAAGCTCGTGAACCATGATGGCCTTGTGCTCTTCCGGAACGCAGTCGAAAGCTTTTTGGATCACATGGCAGCCAAATGGATCCATGCTCAAATTCAGTGTGTTGCCTCTAATGGCATTTGCGATGGCGATGACTTGATCTGGCGTTCCATGCTCGAAGCAGCGTTGCACCAAAAAGTTCCCGAAGCGATTCACCATGAGCGGATACGCTTGATGAACAATTGCCTCGATGATTTCGTATTTTTGTTCGGATGTTCCGACTTTGAGCTTTTGCTGCAGAAAGATCGAAGCTTGCTGGTCATTGTTGCAAACGATCTTGTCCACGATGTACTTCCAATCACAGGACACATTCTTGTCAAGCAAACGTCTGTAGTTAAGTGGCTCAAGTGAGGAGACGTAGGTCTGGGAGGGGGTAATCTGAACAGCCAAGAAAGGGTTAGATTGACATTCAACTGGAAGAAGGCATTATTCCTACCGAGGAATTCCATGTGCTGTCACTCACGGTAGGCCCTGTGAATTCGATAGCAGTCGGTGACAGTGGACTGCCAATTGGTCGAGGTAGATAAGGGGCCACAGAGTAGGCTCCAGTCTGGTGAAGGGTACTGGGGGGTCTCTTCATTGGGGATGCAGGCTGTTTGAGGGCTTGATCGCCAGAAGACCCAGGAGCATGCTCGCCCCAAAGAGTAGAGTGGATTGGAACCAGAGATCCACCTCGGTGGCTTGGGGTAATTTCATGACGACTTCCATTGACTGGACCCGGAGTGTATCGCATCTGCTCAGCTACAGGGCGGGGCAAGAAGCCACACGGGCTGGGTGAAGGACCCGAAAGTCCCCTCTGAGGCTGCAAAGCTTGCTGTCCGGCCAACGGCTGATATACACTTGGAACTCCCCAGTATCGGCTGGGATCCAGGGTGACAGAGCTGCTAGTGCCTGGAGACCCTGCATGTTCCCGGTCCATAGATGGCTCGTGATTGACCCAGAGCCCACGTGGTTTGTTCAATAGGTCCGAGACGTCAGACCGCATATCGTCATGACCACCCCAGGCATCTGAGAAATTACCGAAAGCAGAGCTCGATGCGTTAAACGCGTTCTGCAGGTGGCTAATGGTCTGCTCTGTGATTTCACGAGCTCCGATCTCTAGTTCTGACGGAGTACCGAGGGCTTGGTCCAGGGTATGTTTGATGACACGGGTTTGGGCAAGCTCTTGCTCTTGGAGAGCGATTCTCGAGTTTGCAGCGAGAAGCTCCTGTTTGAGTCGAAGTAACTCCCCCGCCTTGTCCTCCTGGGTCAAGGGCTGGGTGGACCGATTGAGGTCTGGAGCCGGGATTGTATGTGTGATCGACGTGCTCTGCGATGCGGCAGAAGATCGATCGGTTTCGGAACGGAGAGGGAGTGATTGAGGGGCAATCTTTGCCAATATTTTCTCGAGATTTGATGAAGGTTCAACTTTGATATGATCTAGCTTCTGCTTCTGGGACTGTGAGATGGCAGACACATGAGTCAATACCGGAGAGGAATACACACCTTGCCGGATGCGTGCTCCGACCCCTCAGTAGATAAGATCTGTAAGGTCCCTTGATGGGAGCCTTCAGTCTCCGAGAGGTGGTAATGGTTCGTCGAGCTTGGAAGACCCTGCCGCCACCCCGATGGTCAGTATCTCACCCAGTCCAAGGCCATGAACAGAACATACCGATGACTCCTGTCCAAAAGATATATTTCGCACATCCATACCCTCGTTGGGGATAAAACGTGCGGCTTTTCCCATGCGACCAACCGCTGAAGGTACGCTGAGGGTAGACATGTTTTCAGCTGGCAGAGATTAAAACAGAGACCAAGACAGACAAGAAGAAAGCACAATGGATGAAGTATGAGTGTAAACAGGCTTGGAAACCAAGTGAGTTTACATGCAACCGAAAGGTGTTAGGGCAGATTCTGGCAAGATGGTAAACATGAAGCAACTGAAGGGGATTGAGATGCAGACCATAGAAGAGTAAGAGGGACACAGCAGGGGATAGGAGAGAGAAGGGAGGGGAGGTAGAGGGGAGACGAGATGAGAGACGTGGAAGGGACTTCCATGGTCGGGAAGGAAGCTTTTGGAGGAAGCTACGCCCACAGACCCGATTAGGCAATATGTTTGATCCACGGGTATACTCCGGCATCATTATTGTACCACACACACACACACACACACACACACACACAAGTGGAGACTCGAATACCCTCAGAGAATTAAGACTATTTGAGGACAGAACGAAGCCAAACGTGGTTGCATGAGAAGTGAACGTGGGAAGTCCTCCGAGTTCCAACGGGGAAGTACAGTGGTGTTGCATAAGTATTTGACCTCCAGTACTTTGGAATCCATTTTTTAGCCTGACCGATTACCAGATTTGTATAGAACAAACTTGGCTATCCTTTTTGGCCTCTTTTTTGGCGTCTTCTTTTGCCATTTTCTAGATATTATATCGTCTAGAGTGGCTTGGATGATCAGATTTCAAACGAGTTGGTCTAAGGTCGAAGTACTCGAGGTCAAATACTTAAGCAACACCACTGTATATACGCGGAGTAGATCGCCTGGATAAGCCGCGATAAGCCGTTGCGATAAGCCGTTGCCAAGACTCGATCGAGACCCCTATCACGTGACACGCGTAAGGGCTGGTATCCCCAATACAACATGGACATCCTGTGGTAAATATATGATTATACATATGATTATATGACTATATAAATATATAAATATATAAATAATAAGAGACAATAAAGGCCACAGGATATCATGCTCATCTAGATGTCTACTGCATAGGTACTTGGCAGGTACATCTCCTGATATGCATCAAGCGGACGTCGCCGAAGTATCGCACCGGTAACTCGTAATATAACAACAGGTGGCGGTTGAAAGCGTCGAATCATTCCGTTCTCGCTCCCTATCTCTATCTCTTCCCTCATTTTTGCCTCAGTGCCCAGGGACGAGGTTGGACTCACATTCCGTCGAAGGGGACGCCACGCTTCTGAGGTTCGATTGCGCCGAAAACGTGTGTCCTCCATACTCGACGCTCATTCGCCCGCGGGGATTCGTCATCGCTAATCCGTCCCAGAAGCCCATTTCACCAGACACGTCCTTTCGGAATTTCCCTGCCTATCTGTCCGTTGCTTCTTTGGGTGCGTAAACCAATGCCGATGAACCGGGGTGTCTTCAGCTAACAGGGACTGCCACTAGTCCCGGGGATATGGCGACAACTACAGTGACCGGTCACGGTCGACGCTCCTCCATGCGCCAAGCAGAATTGCAAATCCCAACCAAGCCCGCGGACCCTCAACCGACCAGCAGCCCGATAGATCAGTTCCCAGCATATGAGGACACGACGGAGCCTGCGGGGCCAACCCGTCCGAATCGGAGCGCGTCGGTGAAATATAACCCCAATGAACTGTGGGAGCCCCGGAAAGCCAGCTTCTACTCGCGCGAGCATGCGAATGGAACATTGAGGAACCCCAAACACCGTCCACGGAAAAGCATCAGTGAAGCCATCTCGACGATTAGAACTCGCAATGGCAGCGTGAGTGCCAACGCTCAGGAATTGGCCGAGGCACTCCGGGCGCCGGTCTCCTACCGACTCACAGTATGTTGATTCCGGTCCAATAGAGACGAAATCACGATACAATTTACCGAGCCCGCTTGCTAACACCCCGGTCAAGGCCCTGTGTGTCGTGTGGTACCTGACATCGGCCCTCACAAACACCTCCTCCAAATCGATCCTGAACGCCCTCCCCATGCCCATTACGTTGACCATGATTCAATTTGCATTCGTCTCGTTCTGGTGTTTATTACTAGTATATCTCTCCACCATCATCCCTCGATTGCGCCAAAGCGTCCCTATACTCCAACATGGAATTCGATATCCGTCTCGGGATGTCATTTCCACAGCCTTGCCCTTGGCAGTGTTCCAACTGGCTGGTCACATCCTCAGTTCGATGGCCACTGCCCAAATTCCCGTGTCTTTAGTACACACCATCAAGGGTCTTTCACCTCTGTTCACCGTCCTAGCGTATCGGGTGCTGTTCCGCATTCGATACGCCCGGGCAACCTATCTATCCCTCATCCCATTGACCATGGGTGTGATGCTCGCATGCTCGACTGATGTGTCTACCAACTTCTTCGGAATCTTTTGCGCATTCGGCGCAGCTCTGGTATTCGTTTCGCAGAACATCTTCTCCAAGAAGTTGTTCAACGAGGCCGAGCGTGCGGAATCTGAAATGCAAAACCCAGGACGGCGCAAGCTGGACAAACTCAATCTGCTGTGCTATTGCTCTGGGTTGGCTTTCTTCCTTACTCTGCCTATTTGGTTTGTGACTGAAGGGTACCCAATGGTCGCCGATTTCATCAATGACGGTGTGATCTCGCTCACAGAAAAGAAAGGGTCGTTGGATCATGGTGCCCTTGTGGTGGAATTCGTTTTCAACGGAGTCTCTCACTTTGCCCAAAACATCTTGGCGTTCGTTTTGTTGTCCATGATTTCCCCGGTGTCGTACTCGGTGGCATCATTGGTCAAACGGGTGTTCGTGATTGTTGTGGCGATTATCTGGTTTGGTAGCTCTACCACTTCCATTCAGGCAGTCGGCATTGCCCTCACGTTTGTTGGCCTTTACCTCTACGATCGCAACAGCCACGACGATGTGGCGGACCAAAGAGCTAACGCGGACCACTTCCGGGCTCAAAAGTCCATCTTGCCGATGAACGTACGACACTCCAGCAGGCCGTGGGACTCCAATGGCTATGCTTTCCCCGGGGGGTGGAACATGGATGGAGCCAAGGCCGGCAACCCATACGCAGCAAACAAATCTAAAAAAGAAGATGATCGACTGGGGCAAGTCCGCCCCCGAGGCGCCAGTGTTTCCCGGTCTTGGCTGCCAGGAACGAAACAAGAATCAACATGGCAAGTCAACGACTCGCAAGCTGCGACCTAGCATCTGTTTTATTAGCTGGTTTGTATGATATCATGGCGTTGTGATGCTGGCAGAAGCTTAACGTTAATACTCTGCCTTGTTTACGAAATGTCTTAGAATAGTTGCCCTCGTTGGTGGCAGCAGCGCTTGCGTACCCAGCATGTGGGATGTACACTGTTCTGAATTTCCCAAGTCCACCTTGCAATAATGAGAATGGTATAGGCCCCACATTGGATGGGAGATAGAAAGGATCTCTATGGAGTAACCTGACATGAACCATGAATACTCAATAGGATGACAAGTGCCAAACAAGTTTACGAGACTGAGATACTATTTGCAAGGCGACTACGTATGGTATTACTGAGGAATTGAGGTGACAAAGTAGACGTTGTTATATTGAGATATCAGAGATTTAGTGGATAGAGAGTGTAGCGACGTTGGTAAGGAAACAAAGTCATAATCAGGCGAACCCTAGACAGCTCCAGCTACGGCGCGAATTCGCTCTTGGGACATACTGTAGAGGAAAGAGGAACAGGAACAACCGGATTCCTACAATAAATGATGCCCGTGAAACAATTTAATTAGTAAGAAAAGAAGGAGGAAACGCGACGCGGCCGAGCAACTTTTATGCCATCCCGCCTGACCGCCGTGAGGGGATTCTGCCGGAGCTATCGCCAGGGCGGCGAGGGATAACCGAGCCAATCCGCGTGAGGCCATTTCACGTTGCGCTGAGTCAGCCGGAGAGATGGTCAGCAGCCCCATTATGTAACCGCAGATTCCGGTGCAAAGTGCTCTCTGAACTCCCAACTGTCAGGAACCCACCCCCTCGTCCTCCTCCACCCTATCTCCCAACCCTCTAAGTCTGCTTCTCTGCAATGATGCGGCCGCAGCTGTTCCGGGCGGCCGCTCGGTCACTCCGGGCCCCCAAGGTCACCCCCAGAACCTTCGCGACGACAGTCCCTCGCGCGGCCGAGGTGGAACTTACCATTGGTATGCCTTCTAGCAGTCGTGTCCATCCAACTTGACAGAGAACTAATGTTTCCACTATCTAGATGGCAAGAAGGTGTCCGTAGAAGGTAAATATCATCACCAGGCATGCAATTGACATTCTTCTCACATCTCACAGCCGGCTCGGCCCTCATCCAAGCCTGCGAACAAGCAGGCGCCACAGTCCCCAGGTAGGACAAACCCCTCCCCAGTTGCCTTGTGGTCCTGACTGCTAACCTTTAACAGATACTGCTACCACGAGTATGTTCCTTTGGTCCAATCATGCATGTTGTTGTTGCTAATCCTAGTCCCCCAGAAAACTTTTGGTTGCAGGAAACTGTAAGTTCAGCAATCGCTTTCCCTCAAACACCGCCAAAACCACCTGCTAATCGCCAATATAGGTCGTATGTGTCTCGTCGAAGTTGAACGTGCTCCGAAGCCGGTTGCCTCCTGCGCATGGCCCGTACAACCCGGCATGGTGGTGAAGACCAACTCACCGCTGGTCCACAAGGCCCGTGAGGGTGTTATGGAATTCCTACTCGCCAACCACCCCCTCGATTGCCCCGTTTGCGACCAAGGAGGAGAGTGTGATCTTCAGGATCAGTCTATGCGTTACGGTGCCGATCGCGGTCGTTTCCACGAGGAAGGCGGAAAGCGTGCTGTGGAGGACAAGAACATTGGCCCCTTGGTCAAGACCTCTATGAACCGCTGCATTCACTGCACCCGCTGTGTCCGATTCATGAACGATGTCGCCGGTGCCCCCGAATTGGGAACCGCCGGCCGCGGAAACGACATGCAGATTGGAACCTACCTCGAACAGAACCTTAACTCAGAGCTTTCAGGCAACGTCATTGACCTTTGCCCCGTTGGTGCGCTGACCTCAAAGCCTTACGCATTCCGTGCGCGTCCTTGGGAGCTGAAGCACACCGAATCGATCGATGTGCTCGACGCACTTGGCTCCAACATTCGCATCGACAGCAGAGGTCTGGAGGTTATGCGGGTCATCCCTCGATTGAATGACGATGTTAACGAAGAATGGATCAACGACAAGTCCCGTTTCGCCTGTGATGGCCTGAAGACTCAGCGTCTTACCACGCCACTCATCCGCCGAGAGGGCAAGTTTGTTCCTGCTACTTGGGAACAAGCTCTCTTGGAGATCTCAGAGGCTCACGAGAGGATTCAGCCTAAGGCCAATGAGTTCAAGGCTGTTGCGGGACACTTGGTTGACGCCGAGTCGCTCGTCGCCATGAAAGACCTAGCTAACAAGCTTGGCTCTGACAACCTTGCCCTCGATCAGCCCGGAGGTGCTGCTCCCATTGCTCACGGTATTGACGTCCGTTCCAACTACCTTTTCAACTCCAAGATTTACGGCATTGAGGAAGCGGATGCAATCCTTCTTGTTGCGACCAACCCTCGCCACGAGGCTGCTGTTCTTAACGCTCGCATTCGCAAGCAATACCTTCGATCTGACCTTGAGATTGGTCTTGTTGGTGAACAGTTTGAGAGCACCTTTGAATTCGACCACCTCGGTACCGACGTCTCTTCCCTGAAGAGCGCTTTGTCCGGAGAGTTCGGCAAGAAGCTCGCCGCTGCCAAGCGACCAATGATTGTTGTTGGTAGCGCCGCCGCTGAACACGCCGATGCGAAGGCAATCTTCGAGACCGTCGGTGGCTTTGTCGAGAAGCACGCTGAGAACTTCACCACCCCTGAGTGGCAAGGCTACAACGTCCTTCAGCGTGCCGCTTCCCGTGCCGGTGCGTATGAGGTTGGTTTCACCGCCCCATCCACAGAGGTTGCTCAGGCTGCCCCTAAGATGGTGTGGCTCCTGGGTGCCGATGAGATTGCTCAGAGTGAGATCCCTAAGGATGCGTTTGTCGTCTACCAGGGACACCACGGTGACCGCGGTGCACAGCTTGCCGACGTTGTTCTTCCCGGTGCTGCGTACACTGAGAAGTCTGGAACTTACATCAACACTGAAGGTCGTGTGCAGGTCACTCGTGCTGCCACTTCTCTCCCTGGCGCAGCTCGTGATGACTGGAAGATCATTCGTGCCGCTAGTGAATTCCTCAATGCTCCTCTTCCTTACGATGATATCGAGGCTCTCCGTGACCGTATGGAGGAAATCTCCCCTGTCATGCGCCGCTACGATGTCGTTGAGGGTACTTCAGTTGGCTCATTGAGCAAGGTCCAGCTCGTGGACCAGAACAGGGGCTCCGTTGCCACCAACGCACCTTTCAAGAAGGTCATTGAGGACTTCTTCTTCACTGACGCTATCTCCAGGAGGTCAGTATTTCCCTCTTTTTTTTTTGTCACCTATTCACGTTTGCTAACCGTTTCCCAGCTCGCCTACCATGGCCCGCGCCTCTGCTGCCAAGGCCACCGGAAACCCTGAGACCAACTTCATGGCCGCAGGAGAGATGTCTCCCCAGGCTCTGTACGGTTAGATCGTGGTTCATAATGACCGCATTCTATGTTTCTTTAATGGTTGCTGGCGTTCCTCTTGTACTACATCTTAAATTTCCCTATTGATGTGTCGTCTCCCTTTTTTTTCCATCTTCTGTGTTTTTCTCCTGTCGTCTTGAACACCCCTCCCGGTGCCTATTGCCCTCTTCGTCATTGCATGGCGTTGCCTGGATGCAATGGTAGTGGTTGACTTGTACATAAAAGGACTGAACCCCTAAAAATTCAAATCCATGGGCGTTGAGGATGGTGAACTCTAACTTCTTCCTGTAGACCAGTATATCAATTGTTCAATGTCATTATACGTCATTATGTCTCATTAGGTTCTGGCTTGTCTGCTCGACCGTGTTCCTGGCTCGACTTGGCTGTGAAAGACGGTGTCAGGCCGAGTGCAAGGACTATTTGAAAAGTAGCCTGCTTAAGATTCCCGGGGGTAATTCGCTCGAACAACACTGCAGACCACTTCAATGTGGCAGACAGCGGCAAACACAGCAGAAAACTGGCACTTCAGATCAATCTGTCGCAGGCAAAAACTCTCAAGAGAAGGATCCTTGTCGTCTCATTGTTTGGTATATTTGCAATATTTCAGAGCTCGTCGTCGTCCGTTTCGCCCCCATCAGCCTCCGGGTCGCTTTTGGCCACAGTAGGTGCGTTACTCCGGGTCCTCTGAGTAAAGGGTAACACTCTAGGGGGCGGCGCAGTCTCAGTTCCTTGAGCCAGTCGCTTCGGTTGGGGTGGCTGCTCTGGCGACGAATCATCGTCTGTGGAACTTGGGGTCTGTTCCTGTGGCGACTGAGGGGGCATCTGAGGGGGCGACTGCCTTTCGTTATCTGTCTCGTGGTCGCTGACAGTTTCTTTCTCGGACTTGGGGTTATCCAGGTCCATTTTTTCAAAGTCATCCGAGCTCTCCGTATCAGTCAAACTACCGGCGCTTCTCTTTGGGTGGTATTTCCCATGGGTATCAGTCGTCTCCGCAGGAATGCGAGCTTGTATCTCAGCAACTACGAGTAGTCAGTCACACTGGCATGCCTTTGTTTAGAGAGTGTGTAAACATGTAGCTCTTACCTTTTCCCGGGCTCACGGTTGCTGCTGTCAGGAGGCGCTGTTGGTTG
Organism: Penicillium bialowiezense; assembly: GCA_026122735.1. Lineage (NCBI taxonomy): Eukaryota > Fungi > Ascomycota > Eurotiomycetes > Eurotiales > Aspergillaceae > Penicillium > Penicillium bialowiezense. Next base: position 1,633,904 of record JAKZFB010000005.1, on the reverse strand, counting down.
CGTATCTTCAGCTTTTTCTCATTTAATATATGGGCAAAATTAGCCGTCAGCTGGGTTTCGTGCTGAGCTTTTGCCTCGATGAGCTCGTCCAGCTGTTGGGTCAATCTTTGTATGGTGCTCTCGGCAAGACTGCACCGACTAGCCAGACTGGAATCGTGTTGTTCGAGCTCATTTGCCCTTGCGACAGAGATCCCAGTCCAGTCAAAGAGTTCAATGGACTGCTCATCATCTTGCTCCAGAGTCAGGGCCCCAAGCCGTTGCTGTTCGAGATTAGTCTCAGTGCCGTCTCAGATTTCCCTATGAAACACATACCGTGATGGTCTGCACTCGCTTGCGTATCGTGATGACGAGCGTTTTGTTTTGGCCAGAGCTCGACAGACTTGCCGAAGCTTCCAGACCTGTTGCCCAGTCAGGACGATCAGCACACGGTGACTGTCCTAGAAAGAAGGCAACAATTTCGCTCCATTCAGCATCCGAGCCCTGGTAGCTTTTGGCTCGGATATCTTTCAGACGGTTTTGTTTCACTGCACGACATCAGCCTCCGGGATCCAATGCATGTAATCTGAAGTTCAGACCCACCCAAGCTCACGTAGGGTGACTCCCCCTCGGTCGCCGTTAAAGTCAGATCAAGCAGCGCTGGGCCTTGGTGTGAAACATGGACCAAGACAAAACCCCCTGTTTCGTCGGATCTCTCGAAACGCACCACTCTGTCCGCAGATGACATGTTGGGCAGGTCAAAGCTTGGGATCTGCAAAGAAGAGGAGAGAGTGGGGGAAGAGGTGAAGAGGTGAAGATGATAGATGATAGGGCTCAATCTGGAATATACAAAGTGAGTTTAAGTTTACTAAGCTACCAAAGTAGGCAACAGGAACCAAAGTTACTCCGTACTCATGCAAGTACGAAGTACCGGTAAGTACGGAGTAGCGACTACCTGGACTCCACATACTCAAGATGAGATACACTAAGTACCGACTACAACTGTATAGTTCCAATTTTGAATACCGCCACTGGCGTTGGCGGCTCAATAGCGCTGTACGGTATTTTTAGAACCCAACCTCTCATATTGGCCCTGCTATATACTTGTATGCTCTGTACTCCGTATACTAAAACACCCATAGCAGCTATATCTGCTTCAAGTATAGGTGTACCTTGCAGGACTATACTCAACTAGTGGGGATTTCGTACTTTGTATACATCATTTGCATAACCTCATAACGATCGACGGAGTAGGGCCCAATTAAACTTAGGTACTCCGTATATTATAGATTATTGCCATTCGATCAATACGGAGTACTCCGTACACTCAGAGGAATATATCCATCAAAAATGAAGCGAGAAGAAAAGAAAAACAAAACAGAAAAAAAAAAAAAATAATAACCAGAAAAAAAAAGGAATATGCGGTTTGTCCATGGCGTACTAAGATTACCAGATAGATTACCAATACCCGTCACGTTCCTCCTCCACGAGGATCCCGAACCAGCCACTACCCTCTTTCACTCTGGACTCAACTGCTTGCTACCTAAACACCTGGCCATTGAGAGACTCCTGGGGTGCCTTCTCGCAAACTAGGGCCGTCACCACCCCAATGCTGGATTGAGCTCTCGATGTTGTCGGGGTATCTGGAATTCATCACATCGAGCTACCTTGGGCAACCTCCCCAGGGATTCACTCACCATTTTCACTTCCCATTCGCCTTGCGACACGCTGAAACACGTCTTCTGTACCCCCCAAGTTCCGTTTCGACCTCGGACCATTGATCCCTTCATCCACAACCACCACCCAATGACCCTCATGTTCGCGCCCCCTGGATATCACTCAGAGTCGCAAAGCCGTGAGTCCTCTTCTTGAAGTAGGGCTTTCTCGGCATATTTGCACCGACACCGACATCACCGCATCCTGTCTACGCCTTGCCCACATTCCTCCCGCTTCACCATGGAGACAATTCGCACTCAATTACGACCGGACGCCGAGGAGTCGGTCGAATGCTGGGATGACGACGACGATTTACAATTCAACGAGGACATTCAGTTCCGCACCGCGTCCAGCGCAGGCTCCATAACAAATTCCTCCTTCCGACCCTCTGGTCACCGAGATTCGATATCATCCAGACGTTCTGCCCGCTCAGACCTAGAGTCCAACGCCGGGGATGAGGACTGGCAGGTCCCGCTGTATGACCACGACGAATTCGCGAAAGAAGAGGCCATTGCATCGGCCAAATCCGCTGGGATCCCTATCCCCTCCAATATTCCAAAATCGGCACTGATCGGGGGCACAATTAAGCGCTTGTCAAGTCGGAAAAACAGGAAAACCTTTGTTGACGACTGGACAGAGGACGTTGAGCTCCCAGGCCCTGATACCGTTTTGAGGCTCCAGACCCATGAAACAGTTTTCCCGGATTCGATCGGACTGCTCAGTTCTGCTACCACCAGTCCAGTGAAAACCATTGCCTCGCCACCATGGAATCCCGAAATCTCGACTCGGCTTCAATCTGCTCTAGGGGTATTTGGTGATTTCGACGGAGAGACTGATGGCCTAGAATTTCCCGACGCTCCAACTCTGAAAGCACCAACCCCTCGGTCCCCTCACAAGATTACCCCGGTCGAAGTCGAACCAGGGACAGACGATGATTTCAACCAAGACTTTGAGCTCCCCGAAACTCATCTACCTCTGGAACTATCTCACCGAAAAGAAATCATCGGCGCCTTTACTCCCACCCTGGATGACTTTGACCTTGAATGGTCCGAAGGAAGCATTGGCGTTCGAGTTGGGGGAACCGCGAGAGATGGTCGATCGCTTCCCAGCTCTTCCATATCGGTTGCTAGCCCCAGTGTCTCCAGCTGTCTGACAGGAGAGAGCGGGGACGATGGGCTTGAAGGCATCGTGATTCCTGACGGCCCCCTCGATTTCAATGCTTCTCTTCAAAAACGACAATCAGCGCAAGATGAAAACGCTGAGATGGAAGAGAAGACGCTACATGCTCTCCCCGATGTTGACGACTTTTTCTCTGGGATTGAAGTCGACGGCGAGAAAGCTTTTTCATTTGGTAAACCAGACTTAAATCCCAATATAAAGCGCAAAACAGAACAACCACCCAGCCCAACTCGCCGGTCAGCGACAACCCTGACATTCACCAGTACGACTGGATCCCCACGAACGCGCATCCCGCGATTATCGGGCCATGAGCGCACACATTCCACACATCTTGAAACCGTCTCAGAAAGTGGCGCTCCTCTCTTCAGATTCCGGTCATCACAATCCCGGCTTGGGCATTCCTCGCAATCCTCAACTTCGAGCCTTCCAGTCTCGAACGCTAGCGCAACCTCGCCAACTTCTTCTACCTCTGCTCGACGGGTCCTGGGATCCCGAACTTCTCGAGACCCTCCTCTTGTCGATGAGATCAACCCTGCGGCTCGACGCCTGAAACCGAAGCGTTCTTTGCCCTCGATCCGTGGTGTCGGCTCAGGCTCTCTGCAAACTTCGCAACGACCACCAGTCGATCGCCCTATTCGCATCCCTACTGTCAGACCTAAAACACCGGTGGAGCGTGTCATTCACGATGGACGATCACTAAGTCGCAGAAACCAGGCGCCGTTCATGCCAGCTGGTGTATCGGAGGCCCAGTCGCACCATGCCAGTGTTAAGGGGCATCGAACCTCACGCCGCACGAACTCTGATAGCTCTGGCGGTTTCTTGAGCCCACCAAACACATTATCTCGCCTGAAGCAAGAGTCCCTTCGTACTGGCCCTGGCGCGGCGGGCACTCATTCCTCTGGTCACAACCAAAAACGCACCATTACCCGACCTTCCAAGAGACGCAATTTTGGCGATGGATCAGAGTTGGAGTCTTTTGATGATTTATCTACATCAGTCTTTGCAGAAAGCAAGTTTGTCAAAACTCCCACGGGCCGAGGCGCTCCGAGATCTGTCAGAAACAAGCTCAGTCAAGGCCGGGTTGATCCCCCTAATAATGAATCTCCTCCTCAGCCGTTGACGTCTCCCTCGGCTTCCAAGCTGCGCAGTCCAACACCACGATTTGCCCAAGATACCAATGCTTCCCGGAATGCCAGGGAGCAACGCATTGCTTCCATGACTATGAGCTCAAAAGCTCGTGAAACTGGCTCTTTCTCGAGTTTCAACTCAAGTTGGAAGCCACAGCCAATATCGAGAATCCCCCCGTCAGCCACTGCAACAATCCGAAGCCGGAAAGGTAACCCCAATTCCAAATCGACGACCAAGCCCCATTTGATCAAACCGATGGGGACTGGTGTTCACGATGCTAAATGTAAGTACACCCTTCTACGCTTAAACAGAATATACCGGACAAATTGCTCACTTTCTGTCCTTTGTCACAGCTGTGAGGGGCATGCGCTATAACCCCACCACGTTCCGGTGGGAAGGAAATGAAAACCAGATCCCCGATTTCGAAATCAGCGCCCCAAGATCGCCCAAGCCTGCACCAGCCCTTATCACTAATGTCGGCACGGTGCAAAATGTTCAAACCGTCGGTGGGATGGTTTTCGACCCCCATCGCATGTGCTGGCTCAAGACCGCATGCACTGAGCCTGGAGATGAAGATGACGTGTTCGCAGGTCTTGCTGATCTAGAAGACACAGTCACAAGCAGCACTATCCACGGGCGAAAGTCTGGTGTATTTGAAGATCCCAGCCACGTGACAGGGGAGGACGCCAGTGGCGGGGATTCTTCCGATGAAGGACCTATGACTGAGGAATTTGATGTTGGTCCAGAGTTTATCCGACGACAACGGGCTGAAGAAGAAAAGTGGAGGCGGAAGGTTGACAAGTGGGTTGGTTTTGATCGCGACGATCAGGCGAACCACTGGAGATGGATCATCCGCGACTTGGTGGGCTTTGATAACAATTCACTGGCCTAACAGACCCGAGCCAACGGGCCAGTGTGGTCAAGGAGCTCTACATAGGGCTCCTTTTGAAATCACAAACGAACTTACGACATGAAGACCCCCATTGATTGGCCTTGATGATTCGGCCGATGTCATGAATTTACGGTTTTCTGACCTCGAAGCACACAGTCAGATGCTTCATTTGTAATTATATCTTGTTTGAGTACATACCGTTTAATGTTCAGGGGGATTACCCTCCTTTTTTTTCTTCTTTTCTTCCTCTTCCTCTCTCTTCGTCTCTTTCTCTCTTTCTGCGTTCCGCATTCAGTCCTTGTTTTCTTGGGTCTGTTTGTTCGTCTTATGATTCATTTCCCCCCTCTCCCTTAAGCGCACACTCGAAGGGCGCCCCCCGATGCGACCATTGGCGTGGACCAAGGAACATCCATGATGCAGATCGATGCGCGTCAACAGGAGACGAAACACCTCGGACTCGGGGGGATACCGATAGCCCCCATGCAGACCATTTCCGGGAACATGGAGAAGATCAACGGGAAGCAGCAGAGTGACACCGGCTGCTAGATTGTACACTTCTCCCCTTAGCAGTTTTCGACTGGACCGGATTACGATTGCTTTTGTCCTGCGAGGGTCCGAACCTTGAGGAGGGAAAGGGTTGGGCGCTCAAAGTCCGATGGAGTTGGTGTCTCACCTTGGGGCCAAACGCATGCAATCCTGCCGTCCCGATATGCATTGATTGCCCCCCATATGCGCCTGTCAGTTCAATTCATCCAATCGTTCGCCTCGCTCTGTCGCCCCCTCTCTTGGCTGACATATCCTGCCACTTTCCTCGATTTTGATGTATGGCCACGTCAAAAAACCCGAAACACGCAAGCGGAAGCTCACTGGTATCTGGAACAGTGAAGCTGTGGGACGACATGGCCCACACACCGTACAACATCCATGCGACAAGGATCGTCCCCTAGAAGACTCCATCGAATCTTGCCCAATTTACCTCTGTTTTGGGAGGGGAAGTGTGTACTATGCTTCTCTAGTCCTTTTGTTTCTTTTTTTTTTCTTTTTCTCCTCTCTTTTTTTTCCTTTTTCCGGTTTCCGGCTTCCTTTTACGTTTTACTTCCCTCGAGCTTGCAGAAGTCCACCCTCCAGTGAGACGTCAAGTGGGACGCCAAGTGGGACATCCAAATCCATGTTCCTTACGAATTTGCACGGCTACTTGCATGTTCTGTCTTTGGGACTAGGGGAAGGGGCTCTTTGCTTGCGATCTCCTGCCGACTTTGTTTGACCGGAGGCAAACGTGCAGAGACAAAGACAGAGATCCTCCGATTCCTGCGATTCCTGGGAGATTCCATCGAAGGCTTATGCCGGAGTATAGGAAAAGTCGGGGAGAGTTGACTTTGCCCCCCGTACTTTCGGTCAAACCAGGTCAAATGTTTTACCACCCCTGGTCATCTCCCTCTCCGATAGGGTGCCTCGAGTAGGCTGTCCACTCTGACATCCAACGTGGCTCTGAGGCAAATGGTGGCGCTGATTGACCTCCAGGGCATCGAGGCAGGAATCCGTATCACCTGTGCGCTGTCGTATCAGTCTACTCTCTACAATGCCCTCGGCGGGTCGGAAAGAATGGACCACGAATCCTAGTCCAATCTGTCGCTCTCGGCTTTCTTTTTTTTTTTTTTTGTTTTTTTTTCTTGCTCTCTCCCCCCTTCTCTGCCCCCTCCAGGACCCATGTCACTCTCTCCCCTGCAACCTTTGGTAATACACTTGCTTCCCGTACCTTACAGAGCTTTGCTCGACTCGCCTGGCTCCATTTCTTTTTCTCTGTGGAATATTTGCTGTTCGTCTTCCAGGGATGCCCTCTGTTGTTTCTGTCCACTATCTCTGTTTCGACATGGTCTCGTGCACTTGGGCATTAGCCATGTCAGTCCTGCAAGATTTGTCCGGTCTTTTTAATAGAATTACTATCCCGTTTCTAGATGGGCCTCCAGTGACTTATTTCCTTTCTCTCCTTCACTATATTGCATTGAACTGTGGTCGTCGACACCTTGAACTTCACTTTGATCAGTATATTTGGCCGTGGTTTCTCATCTCGAAAGCTGCGTGGCCAAGCTCTCGACGTGACTTCGTACCCTCGAGCCTGCGGTCGTTGCCAATCATCCTCGCTGTCGTTTGAATCGGAGATCAGTCCCTGGGATCCTTCTATCCTTCCGTGATTCGAAGCAAATTGGTGACGAGCTGAACTGATTCTGCCTGTTCAATCTTCGGTTTTTCGGCAACTCGTCAACTATGAGCAGCTTTGCAAGACGCAACGAAGGGAATGATGCATATCTCATGAATCACCAAATGGCAGTGCCTGGGTCATACGGTCAACCAGAGGGTCATGACTTTAAGCAAGAAGCCCACGACTTCAACACGCATGGATCAGGATCTTACCACTTCCCCCAGCATTCGTTCAATCCCTACGGCTCCCAATTCGGTCAGCCCTACGGCCCACATCCAAGTCTGTCTCCCGGGATACAACATTTACAGTACAGCTCGGAGCATTCAATCCCGTCCATGACAACTCCGGATGATCCAAGGCTACACCATTCGCCACAGTATGTGACTCAATCAAGATACCTCCAAGCGTCCAGGTATCTGCCACGCGATCCGCTGGGTGACACAGAGATCGAAAGCCAAGAATCTCGCAACGAGGCTACATTGCTCTCCGAAGCGGTGGTGCCTCCACTCAGTGGCTTCCCCGATGTGAAAGAGTTCGATCAACTAATGCAGAAGTGAGATCCTCGGATATATTACTGCGATTCGTCAATCTAACTTCCTTCTTTAGCTACGTCGAGGATCTCTCCATCAAGAAGCAAGACAAGGCATTGATTTACGCTAAAAGAGCTCGGAACATCCGGACTGTGTTGATTGATCCAAAGGATACGGCAGTCGAATCGGCTCAATTCCGGTATGAAACTCCTGGATATATCGTTCGATGAGAATACTTTGCTGAGAAAATCAGATTCTGGGTCAAAAAAATGTTCAAACTGCAAGCAGTGGGAATTGGAGCATCAGATGTAGGTGTATCCCCCCTTTGACGAGACAATTCTACAATGCTGATTTAGCATTGCCACGAAGAACCGAAAAATGATCTGTCATGAGGGCAAGCCCGTTGCCATTCGGGAGAAATTGTTCAAAATTCTCACCAAGGCCCATCAGCAATGTCAACATGGTGGCCGTGACAAAACTTCGGCCCAAGTCCGGAGGATCTATTCATGGTGAGAAAACGATGCAGTATCTGGACGAAGGATGTTCTGTTAACACAGTTAACTTAGGGTCCCCAAGGAACTGATCTCTCGCTTTGTCAAGATCTGTCCGACTTGCCAGGTACGACGAGGAGGCTCACGCTTGACGCCGCCCAATTCACGACGAAGCTCGCCTAGGCTGGATATGGTCCCTCGGTCACCCAAGCTTCCATCACCCCCAATTTCGCGACGGGAATCTAATTTCAGTGGCCAAATGCCTCTGGACCGGACCCCGGACTTTTTTGGCCATTTACATGGTCACAATGGCTGGTTAGACAGTCATCAAAGTGTACAAGGTCGCTCGAATCTGGGAAATGGAGTTCGATCGTATCAAGGTTCTATGGGCAACCTTTCACATTCAATCGCCAACACATTGGATCCCTTCTCCGCTGATCTATCGATCCCTCCATCTCAGCTGAGCTACACCGGCTATGTGCCGACACATACCCCATCCCAGAGGGAGTTCTGATCACCTCATGTTAGGCCTCGGGAATACGATATTCTACTCCCCCCCTTGGGGGAAAAAAAAGTGCCTTTGTCAGGAGTTAGTTGCTGCTAGTGTTGGAGGAGGCTTCCAACGCATGTGCAGTCTGGCCAGGACGCACCAGGGCCTGGAACGTGGAAACTATTGCGAAAAGATACAATTAACAAGAAATACATCCAGTTATCAAAAATCACCTTGGCGTCCATCACGCTGAAATTGATGGTCACGTCCTTTATCTTGCTGCTACTACATATCCACATTTCTAAGAAAATCACCATTCTGTGGGTAGAGAATGTGCTGGCCGTCGCAAGTCAATTGTAATAAGCTTATCTAGGTTTGTAGACACACAGGAACCAAGAACACTTTGACACGAAGCAATTCATCTTTCGAATTTCCAACGCAGGAGGCAGGCCAGTGCCAATCCATGAGCTTCGCGCTTGGACCATTGATTGCAGGTCTATTCAAGTCTCATATTCAACATGAGAGCATTCATTCGTAGCCCTACCGTCAGCAAGCATCGATCTTGAGCGATGAATAGCTCAAGAGGGCGTACGGTCATAGTCAGTGTTTGATGTAGTCTGAACACCCCGAGCAGATATAGAAAATCAGTGAGCCATGATCAGACGTCAAGTCGCATACACATTCTCGGGAATAGATACAATATCTCATCAAGTCTTGGTTCTTCATTTTTCTGTGGCTCCGACAGAATGTATCCTAGACAGGCAGCGAGAACTTCTTGCCTTTCAAGACCCTAAACAGGAGAGTATGGTTAATGATGGTCCGTCATGACGTCATACCAGGGCACTTACTTGTTGTAATAGATATAGAAAAAGTCCGAGTAAAGCAGGGTTTGGATAATACCCGCAAGAATGGGAACGGGCTGGAAGGAACGTTGGAACGAAGCCTCGGTGAAGTATCGGAAGATCCAGTTGGGAATGTAGAGTGCCCGGTAGAGGCCCAGCGCAAACAGATAGTGGGTGGTGATTGTGTCCGCCTCTCCAGTTCGTTGCAGCATGAAGAGTTGCGGCAAGATCGCAACGGATTCCAGCCAGATTGAAAAGGTCCAGAGGATCTGCAAGAGGTTAGTTCCCGTTTGCCGCAACGTCGCAGTGAGTCCACTTACCTCGGAAACGCGATAGTCGTGGGGGAAAAGAATCGCGAGCACGGCGCTAATGCCCAGCAGGTATTGAACCTTGAAAGTATCGATGTTGGGGTCATGCGTTGGCTTGTAATCGTTGAGCATGAGGTAGATTACATAGGCAGATGAGCCAATGAACAGCAATTTGAATGTGGTGAGGTAGAGCGATTCGGTGAAGGTCCAGAACAGATCTGAGAGGCGCATGAGCGATTTGAGACGAGGCGATCCTGGGACACTAACTCACCAAGATAACGAGTGACGAACACGAGCAGGTACAGCACTTGTGACTTGAACGACAATCCGGAACAGCTCTGGGGGTATCGCGTTAGCAGGGTCGAGGACACCGCATTGAATTGAGAGACATACGCTCGAGGTCTTCATCTTCTGGAGCAGCATGAAGATCGACGCCAGGTGGGAGAAATCGGCTGAAACGGATTAATGAAGATTCGGATTGAGAGGATTGTGGACATACCTAATAGCCGAAAGAGATTCATGGTGAATATGATGCCAGTGAATAGAAAGGAAGAGAGAGAGAGAGAGAGGAAGAGGAGGATCTCCGTCGGGAGTATGAAGTTGTTGACACGAAGGCAGAAAGCGGAAGGGTTAAATTACTTGCAGATCACCGATACGCCTGTATTTACCCCTGCAGTACCAGGTACTCCGCAGTACTTCCTCCCCAGGTACTGCGGAAGCTTGATTTCTAGACAAAGCTACCTGGGCTCAAAGTATACCCAAGTACCATAAATTCCTCACGACATGCCTCTCGACCTGTTCGTATGCGCGATCTATAGATCTATACAGCTCTACTCTCGGGCTGGACAAGAATATTCAGATCAAAGGCAATTGACTTCAAATAGTCTGGGAATCAATATTTGAACAGTCTGGGAATTATGTAAAGTCATCAATCTCGTAATACTAATCATACATGGTTAAAATAGGATTCCTCCGCCAATGCTCTCATCGGCCATGCGTTGGAGATGACCTTCCGCCAACTCGCTTTTGAGGGCACAGATGGCACTTTCACGATCTAAGCGATCCCAGTCCCGAAGTTCCACTCGCTTGGTTCGCTGCGTTTCGGCGATCTGTTCCAGCAGTTTCTCTCGGTCGGTTTCAAGTTGACCCAGCCGCTTCTCGACAGCGGGATCCAAGAAGTTAGAGAAGCTTTTGCCTTCTGGGATGAGAGCACTGACCCCGGCGAGATAGTTCGGTCCCCGGGGGGTCGGGGGTTGGGTGGTAGAGAGGCTGGGTTGTCGGGAGATGGACTGTCGGAATCCCCCGCCGCCAGCGGTGGGCGGCGAGAAAGAAGCACGAGGACCGATGGGGGGACCGTGGGAGAGAGCAGCCGATCCACGACGGGTCGGCGGGGTTCCCGTCCAAGGTTCCCGGGAGCCGGGTCCACGACGTGGACGCGTCGGGGCCGAGAGCATGGAAACGTTTGGGGAACCACGATGTTGGTGAGATGGTGGTCGTGGTCCCTGGTAGGGACCGGATGACGGCTGTGAAAGAGGTCCGACACTGTGATTCTTTGGTTGCGTAGGGATGCTTCCGCTGATTCTGGGCCCGCTCGATTGAGGTTGACCTTGGTCCAACGAAGGCGGTGTCATAACATCACGACCCTCGTGATCAAGCCGTTTGGAGGGGGCGGAAACATTCGAGTCATGAAGTTGATCCGGCCGAGGGGATCGGCCTGCGGGTTTGGAGAAACGCGATGGGGGTGTAGGGTGTGTAGGGTGAATTGGAGATCGGGGCCGAAGCCCTTGGGATGAATTTGCCTCCTCTGTGGCTAGAGGGGAGCGCCGTGCTTCTGGACCCGACGATGCGAGGGTGATCGGTGGTGAGGTAAGTTTTGGTGGTGACAATGTCCGGTTGTGGCTCACCCCATCCGACATGTGTTCTCGGCGAGGGGCGTGAGATTGAGCCTGTGGTAAAAAAGTATCGGAGGGTGCTCGAGGGGAGGGTGGCCGAGGGAACTTGTCATTGCTCGGGCCTGTAGGGGGATCTCGCCGAGCGGGTCGCAAGGCCTGACTACTCGGAGTAGTATCGCGAGGTCGTCTCGGACTCGTACGAGCACAAGACGCATCGCGTGACCTCCCGTCACTGTAGGGAGACTTGGAGCGCCAGGATTGCGGCGGCGATCTCATCCTTTCGTCTCTTCGGGGCGAAAATCTTCTGGGTGGAGATCTCCTCCGGTCGTAAGACGCTGGTCCGAAATTTCTCGTGGGTGGGGTGCGCGAACGGCGCCGATATGGTGGCGGAGAGCGGCTTCGCGGTCGTCCATAGCCTCTGTTGGACGGTGGAACCCACGTATCGGCCTGTGGACGAGAGCGACTTCGTGGTCGAGGAGAACGGGTGCGCGGTGGCGAGCGTCTACGAATCTCATATCCACGAGAAGGTGAGCGACCAGTTCTCTCCGCTGGCCGGTAGCTCTCGCCTCCTCTTCGATCCTCAAATCTAAAGAGAAAAAAAGTCAGAGGGCAGGTGGTGATTGAAGATCCCAGGAGCGACAAACCTTCTGCGATCCCAATCCATGATGCTCAGGGGCCAGAAACTAGGAGCAAATACAGCCCACAGCGGCCAAGGAAAAGCCTAAAAACTCCAAGATCCAATATGGATCAAATCAGGAGGGTATCTTGAATTGTAAGGACTGAAGGAGTTGCAGACCGATCGAGATGGTTCAAGGTCAAACTAAGCCATTTTCGGAGAACATTAAGCCCCAGTCACGTGACCAAGTACTCCACTATGTCAACTCCCTGGGGCCATTGCATCTACGGCACAACTCCAGGTAGATATCTCCTCCGAACAGACATTCTACACTGTTCTCTCTGATTTGTCTGATTTGTCTGAATGTCTCAATTCTGATTCTGATGGCGAATCTGTCGAACTACCAGATTATCAAGGCCCAATGTCCAATGTTCATCAGGATGGAATCTAAAGTACATTACTCCTAATACAAAGGTCATACACATTTGGAAAGCAAACCATATCAACGCCCATTGCCCATGGAATATCGCCTGATCAAGGCTTGCTTCGTCTCTCTTCTTCCTTGCGCAGTCTCTTGCGGCTCTCCTGTGCAATCATATCGCTGAGGTCTTCCTGGAATCCCCAACTCGGCTGGTTCTGCTGCTGTCTCTGTGCCTCGTACATGTTTTGTAGGCTCTCTTTGCTGACTCCATCGCCAGATTGAATGGCATCCAGGTCGACGGAAACCTCGACATCCCCGGGCTTCTTTCGTTTGCGATTTTGGTCATCCCCCCCAAGGACCGGGTGTTTAGCTGCCGATCCACTGAGGTCGTATGCCCTATCACCACCGAAGAATCCTTCCACGTTGGTTTGTCTTTCTGGTATCACTTGATACGCACTTCGAGGTTGTCCGTATTCTTCTGTTTCGGTTCCTCGGTGGGGCTTGCGAACATCGAATTCCCCAGAGACGTTTTCAGTGCCGAGGAACTCAGGTGGTGCTATCGGGTCCATGCGGCTGGGAGCTTCCGGGCCGCCAGGCGAGCGAGGGTCGGTCTCCTCATCCTCGTCCTCATCTTCCTCCTCATCTTCCTCCTCCTCCTCTTCACTCTCTGCTTCGGATTCCTCCGATTCTTGCAGTTCACCCCACAGATCCTTTTCGACTGGCTCTCCTTGCTGCGCGTTTTGTCCAGCTATTACGACACCGAAAAGATCACCGCCCCACAATGGACGATTGTGTTCGTCTACTGGTGGTTTTCCATATCCACCAGGGTGATATCCCCACTGCGCTCCGGCTGGAGGGGGCACATTGAGACCTGGTATCTTCAGGGCAGGATATGATGTCGGAGGACCGAATCGTTGCTGGTTGACAAGCCAGGGAGGGGGTCCTCCGGGGGTCATGCCTAAGGCCTCCCTCAATTCGTCGCTGATCTCGCCGGGCCGGAGATGCTTCAGGTTTGTCTCGTACTCTTTCCCCTCGTAGTAGATCTCCCCGTAACGAGTCAGTTCCGGTTTGGTTTGACATCGGAAAAATGCCTCATAGAGCTTCTGGTAGTCGATGTCCAACTTGCCCATCTTGGGCTGAACTCTCTCTCTTTGTTTCTGCTTCAAGGAAGACTGTTCCTGCTTCTCTAAAGCAGCATCGCGCATCTCCGAGATTCCGGTTTCCTGAATGAACTTTGGTAATGCGAATGGTGCTTTCTCCACTCCTCGTTTGGAGGAAAGATACTCTCGCTTGAGCGACCAGTGAGTGGGGACTGGAACCACGTTGCGATGCGCCTTGATGTGAATTAAAAGTCGAGGGTCGGGCGCAGATGTGTCTGTCCATTCCACAATTTCGGGTTTGCGAACCATTGCCTTCAACTCAGCCACCGAGAGTTTGTTCATTTCCTTGCGCTTCTTCTTTGAGATTTTGGGCTCGGCCTCTTGATCTTCGTCGGGAATCTCATCGCCGTCATCGAAGAAGACCTCGGGTTTCTCAGACTCCTTCTGCAGATTATCTGTGTTTACCTCATCAAATTTGCCAGCGACATCCTTGTACATCTCCCACAGAGGATCACTTGGTTCAAGAAGCAAGTCATGGCTAGGGTTGGCGGGCGCGTCCTCTGAGGTGGAAGTTGGTGGAACTGGCTTGGGTGATTCTTGTTTTTCAGCGGGCAAAGAAGCCTTCAAAGGTGTTAGATTCGTATCAAACGTGCAATTGAATAAAGTTGTAGGATTCATACTGACCTCGGCCTTCTGTGCTTTTTTCTTCGCCCGTCTGAGCTGATTCTTGTTTTTGCTTGGATTCATGGTCCCCACTGTGTTGAGCAGCAGTCACGCGGACGACGTGAAAGCCTGCTTAGAAGTGAAGGGCAATCAGCGGCGGCAAAGGGGTGAGAATTGGTTATCAAGACAAGTGAGGAAGATAATGGAATCCAGCGAGGTCTGATCAGCTCGGACCGATATGCGAATAGTCTAGTCACGTGCAACACCGCCTTCCCTTTTTAGACACCTCTCGAGGTTCCAAGTCGCATTTGCGCGTTCAAATACTCCAAACAGAGTACAATGAATGATATGAATGATATGAGTTCTATGGAAAGTGCTAATAATTACCCACCAACAGTGCTTCGTGCCTTTATGTTTTCAATGGTGCTGACATGGGTAAGGAATGGTCAGTCCATGTGGATGCGAAACCATAGTAAACAATATATGATAACCCCAGTCGGATGGCAAACCTATTTTCGAGGCAGGAGAGCGAATATGGAGGAATTGACAAAAAATGCTTCTAGCAAACGCGGCATTGTGAAAGTACTGTACAAGCCCAAAAAAAAGAAGTTGAGCGGGAAATGCATACATGTGCCCATCTGACGGACATTGCTTGGTGATCCAGGGGAATAGATTATTTCTTCTTTTTGGCAGATCTCGACTCTGTTAAGTGGTTAGAACCTGTTTGTTCCTCATTTCGAAGAGACCGTGGTCCAACTTACCTGCGGCGGTTCGCTTCTTCTTTGGCCGGCCCTTTCCTCTCATTTTGGTGCTATTGGTAACGTTTAGTTTGGACTCAGATCCGAATGTTTGATGGCGAGACATACACCTGGATTCCTTCTTCTCTGTCGACTTCATCTTCGTCAAAGGTGGTCAATCCAAACCGCTTGTAGCTGTCCTGTAACCGGCGGAAAGGAATGATCTGCTTGGGATACCAGGATGCAAGCGTGGGACCTCGTAGGCGCTGTCTGAGGACCTTGTTTCCGAGTCGCAGGCGGTCGGGGTTGTAATTGAGAGAGAAGATACGGCATTGGGTCTTGACGGCATTGCAGTCAGCGAATGTGGTCATGGGGAAAAAGGGTGGAATCTGTCAACCTTGAGGAGATCCAAAATCCGACTTTGTGCCATTGTGTCTCAAATGGGTGCACAAGTCCTGTGCGAAGGGAGCATATGGAGTCAATCGTTGGCAACAGCTGGGAGACCTTATCGACGATACCGAGTGAAGTTTGTGGTGGTCACGTGACACACCGCCTTCCTCGAAAAGAAATGTTGCTGGAGCTCAACATGCAGTCTTCTGTCTTCTGTCTTCTGTAACTTCGTCAAGCATCTTCTTCCTCCTCCATAGCACACACCATGGAGCCAGAAGCTCTAGGCGACTCACATGGCGTAAAAGGAAGGGCAGATATGAAAAGGCCTGCATCCATCGCCGGTATCACTAACGCTTCACACAAGAGATCGAAGGTATATATCACTTGCTTTACCCTCTAGTGCGTTGTTGAAATCTCTAACCCTCAATCAAGCTTTCTCACTCGATCCCTCCCTCGGATCAAAGCCTATCCGCTGGGGCGAACTCAATGGAACCATCAAACAACAGCTCTCGGCTACTCCTGCTTCAACAGCTTGTGCAGGAGATTTCTAATGATAAAGACACTGCCGGTGCTGATGCAGAGGTTCTATGTGCAGTCTCTCGTCTCAATGACGCATTTCATCAAAGCAAAAAGCCACCTTCAACTAAAAACTCCCCGGGAACTCATTCAATCCAATCTGCAGGTACTGCATCCAATGTGCTTGCCGCACCCTCCATTCTGGACCACAAGCTCGAGCGTGCCGTTTTTACCCACCCAGCTATGAGCAACAATAGCGATATGACGTATGACCGGCTTGAAATTCTTGGCGATGCATATATCGAGCTGATCGCAACCAAAATCATATGGAAGAGGTTTCCAAAGTTACCAGCGGGTAGGATATCGCAAATTCGGGAGACTCTGGTTAAGAACGAAACCCTCTCGGGGTTTGCGGGATCCTATGGGTTTGATCGCAGGGTCTCTGCACCGCCAGATTATAGTACCCCGTCAAAGCGATGGACTAAAACAAAGGGCGACGTATTTGAGGCATACGTTGCGGCGATCATACTGTCTGATCCCGTCGGTGGATATCAATCAGCCGAGAAATGGTTGACAAGTCTGTGGGTGCCCATCCTCAACGGTCTTGGTCACCAAACGGGTGAGTTACGTTCCAAGGAGGCCCTGGCGAAGAAAATTATGGGCAAGAATGTCAAGTTGGAGTACGTCGATGCCCGTCCGTCGATCCAACACAAAGGAGGAACGCAAACCTTCTTCATTGCTGTTTATCTCACTGGATGGGGATGGACAAAAAGGTTCCTGGGATCGGGTCAGGGTCTGAGCAAAGCTGCTGCGGGCGACGAGGCTGCCAAAGAAGTCTTACAAAATGAATCTCTGATTATTGAGATCATATCAGCGAAACAGTCTGCAACATTACCAATGTAACAACATTTTGCAAAACCCAGGATATTCCCGTAGATGCATTCGACCTTTAGAAATGACAGAGGAATGGTGTGTAATCGAGATTCCCTATATACGTAAGGAGGCTCTGCAAAAGCTCGGAAAGCTCGGAGCATGTTTCAACTTAACCCTTGGGTCTCCAAGCACGTAACGAGCTTTGGTTGAATGCTTGTTCGTTTCGGCCCCGGCTTGGAGCGGTTTGTGACTATCGAGCCCATTTCTAATCACCGTGAAAGGTCCATATCAAAAGTCGCGTCCCAACCAATATAACCTTTGTATCTGCAGATGTTCTATATCCGCCTGATCCTTCTAATTTCAGCAATCCTAGTCTTGTATGATGACTCATGAGCCTCATTTTCCCATCTGTTAAGAACTTGAAGTCAAATGTATCACATACTAAGTGTAGGATTGGGAGATGCAGAGATGTCTATCTGCCTCAGTGTGGGATGCATTATTGCCCCATGCACTAATAGAGAGGTGGTAGATATCATTGGTTGATTTTTGGTTTATTCATTGATAGTGGAGGAAGCATAAGAAGCAAAGACCCTTCCTGTTTCATCTCCTTCTTCTCTATAAATGGAATTCTTGATTTTTTTGGACTCTTATTGTGGGAATAGCCTATTGTGATACTAACTATCAAAGAGCTTATTAACCTCTTAGTTGTGGAGAAGGGGCTTTGAAGTCCTGGAAAATTAGCGAAGTAAAACATGGGTTCGTATAATAAATTTTGGAGACTGTAGTGTAATGGAGTCCACAGGTGTAAGGCTTTATACCTCAGGCTATGAAGAGGGGTAGTTGATTGCTGTTTACTTTGTTACTTGTTTTATTTGATCAATGGTGTAGTGAATGCATGCTGCATTCACCACCAAACCTGCGTCAATGAACCTTTGCATGCATAAAGGATCATTAAACCTTTACCAGTTTGCCTGTGTTTGCCAGTTGTCTGTTTACTTATTTACCTACGCTTCTGATTGATAAGATTGATTGATAGCTGATTGGCAGGAAGCAGTATAAGAAATATAGTTTCTTCTGTCTTCTTTATCTTCTCTATAAATAGAATTCTTCGTTTTTTAAGGATTTTATTTATAAGATTTACTAAGTTTTATATAATTCTTGTTAGGGTTGATTCTAACAGCGTCTATAGTTTATATAGGTTACGTGATCAGGAGTTAGAATAAGTACGTGCTTTAGGTAGAGACTTTAAAGGTTATCCTCTATCTCTATACATACAGTGGTGTTGCATAAGTATTTGACCTTGAGTACTTCGACCACAGACCTACTTTTTAACACTGCCTGAAAGAAGGCTCTGAAATTCGACTTGGTGTAATATCTAAAAGGAGATTTGGAAAGACAGCAAAAAAGACATCATAAAAGATAAGAAAAGTTTTTATCATCTATAAGTTAGTTAGGTTAAATGTGGATTCCAAAGTACTGGAGGTTAAATACTTTTATAACACCACTGTATCTCTCTAGTGATTACACATCAGGGTGAACCCCCTGGACGTTCAGGATGATGCGATGCCTGATGTAGTGCGGTGCGGTATGCAGAGGTCTGTAGTTATTGCCTTAGGCTGTAAAGGAGGGATAGATGTTTTATAAGATCGCTTTACTTATTTGCTGTTTATCCTATTTATCTGAGAGGGAGCAGATCTATATAAAGAGGTTTAGTAGCGAGAGCTTTTTCTTCCTCTCTCTCTCTAATAAATAGTATTCTTATATTTTAGATTTGAATCTTATTGAGTTTTATTATTAATTATATTATACTATTTATTTATCTCTTACTTAATTTTATTAATTTTTTTTTTTACTATTTAGTTATATTAATATTTAATATTAGTATTAATACTATTTAAACTATATCTTTTATTATTATAAAAACTATTGATATCTTTAAAAATATTAGTATAATAAAATTAAGATTTAATAAAAGATAAAATTCTATACTCTCTAATACTAAATAAAACTAATAAATCTTTTTCTTATTTTAGAAAAATAGAAGAACTAAAAAGTTTCTAGTAGATACTTTTTAAAAATTTATAGTTTAAATAAAAAAGAAATCTAACTAAGTTTTTAATATTATTATAATAAATTAAAAAATTATATTATTCTTATCAGATTAACAGTTTCTATATTCTGTAGCTTTCACGTGAAAAGAGGAGCCTGAGGTAGAGAACTGCTACGCGTTCCCTATCTTAGTGAGCTCTCTCTTTCCTTCTCTCTCTCTCTTTCTTCTCTAGATTTAATATTTAATTATATAGATTAATAATATTTTTTCTTTTATTTTATCTAGTTTAATATAATACTAAATCTCTTTTTTTATTATTATTTTATTAATTTTAAAACTTAAAATATAATAATCTATTAGCGCTTTAATAAAGATTAAACTTATACTTACTAACTAATTAAAACTTAAACTAAATTAATCCTATATAATAAGTAAGATAGTAAAACTAATTATATTAAGTTTTTATTTTAAAAATTGTTCTAATATTTTTATTTTTATTTAATCTATTTTAATAGAAATACTTAATATATCTAGCTTTAATGTTATTTTTATAAGATAGGATATTAATTAATATAAAAAAGAAAGAGTTAAATTAAATAGTTTACTTTAATAACTTTATTTTAAAGAATTTATAAAGATATATTAAGAAATATAAGATAAGAATATAAAAGAATATTATATAATAAAATAATATAATAGTAAACTAAAAAAAACTATTATTTTTTATTAATAAGAAAGATAGTATTAGTGTCAGGTTAACAGTTTCTATGTTCTGTAGCTTTTATGTAAAGAGAGGAGTCTGAGATAGAGGACC
This sequence comes from Penicillium bialowiezense, assembly GCA_026122735.1. NCBI lineage: Eukaryota > Fungi > Ascomycota > Eurotiomycetes > Eurotiales > Aspergillaceae > Penicillium > Penicillium bialowiezense. The sequence goes on along the minus strand of JAKZFB010000005.1, from coordinate 1,614,080 downwards.
GCTGGGTATCCCCTATCTTAGCGAGCTCTTTTTTTCCCTCTTTCTTTCTTTTCTTTCTCTAGATTTAGTATTCAATTATATAGACTAATAAGATTTTTTCTTTTGCTTTACTTAGTCTAATATATAACTAAATCTCTTTTTTATTATTATTTTATTAGTCTTAAAGCTTAAAATATAGTAATCTACTAGTACTTTAATAAAGATTAAACCTATACTTACTAACTAATTAAAAATTAAACTAATTTTATGTAATAAATGAGATAATAGAACTAATTATACTAATCCTCTATTTTAAAAATTATTTTAATATTTCTACTCCTACTTAATCTATTTTAATAGAAATATTTAATATATCTAGCTTTAATACTATTTTTATAAAATAGGATATTAACTAATATAAGAAAGAAAAAGTTAGACTAGATAGTCTACTTTAATAACTCTATTTTAAAAAACTTATTAAAATATACTAAAAAATATAAAATAAAAATATAAAAAGATATTATATAATAAAATAATATAATAGTAAGTTAAAAAAAATTATTACTTTCTATTAGTAAAAAAAATAGTATTAGTTAGTTACTAAGGATATAAGGTTAGCTATTTTAGATATATAATCTATCGCTATAGATATTTAAGTTAAGATTTAAAAAAAGTTTTTTATATTAATAATTATATTAAACTATTAGATAGTATAACTAGTATAATAAGTTATTTAGTTTACTAAATAAATAGCTTTATTAATTACTAGATCTACTCTTACTTTTAAACTTACTTAAAATATACTAAATATAAAAACTATAAAGTAAATATAAATATATTAATTCTAAAAGATACTAGATCTTTTTATTTTAATAAATAAAAAAACTATTTATTATAAAATATAGATTATAGCTATACAAAAGAAGCTATAGATTAATATTAATTATTTTTTTAAGTTTATCTACTATATATTATATATTAGTAATTAATATAATAAGAAAGCTTTTATTTATATTAATCTTTATTTTAATTCTAACTTTAAAAATCTTTATACTAATATAAAAGATATATTTATATATCTAAAAACTATTTTTTATAATTTTAATTAATTTATAGAGACTTTTATAGTTTATTATAACTTAAAAATAAAATTTAAAAATATTTTTATTAATTTTATTACTAAATTTTTATAGTCAGTTAATAAAGTAAAGATTATAATAGATTATAAGAAGAATAATCTTTTTAATAAGTTATTTTATTTACTATAGATTTTAAAAATAAGTTTAATTATTAATAATAATATTATATTTAAGTAGATAATTAATTTATATACTAAAAATATCTACTTAATTAAAGAAATAACTATATCTAAGAGAAATCTTCTTTTTAGATATAAAGTTACTTATTATTATAAATAGAATAGAATTACTATCTAAATAAAATTTTATAATTAATATTTAAATATTAATTAGTTTTTTATATTTTTATACTAAAATATTAATAAATAGTAAAACTAATATTTATTTTATAATCTATCTTTAAATAGTAAAAAAATTAGAGCTATATAATCTAAAGATTAAAAAATTAAATAAACTTTTTATAATTATAGCTTTTAATAACTATCTATTATTAGTAATTATATATAAGATATTAATATTACTTATTATTAATAGATATAAATAAATAAAGATATCTATATTAATTGTTAATATAAATAGATATAATATAATCTTTAAATATTTATAACTAGCTAGATAAGATATTAATATTAACTATATAAAATCTTTACTAACCTAGCTATCGCTAGATAAATTAAAAGTAAAGATTTATATTTTATAAGAAAAAGTAGCTAATAAGATAATATAACTAATTCTAGTATAAATCTTTAAAAAGCTTAATCCTATATTTACTAAAATATACTAATAAGATTATAATAAGTATAATTAATTTTTAATATCTAAGATAATATATAAAAGATTAATATTATTAAAGATATAAAAAATATTTATAAAACTAGAATTTCTAAAACTTATTAAACTACTTAGATATATATAAATTTATTATAAATAGATTATTTTAAAACTATTTAATAGATTTAAGATTACCATAATTAGCTATATTAATTTTAATAAAATAGTAAAAAGAATAATTTAAAGATATTTATTATATCTATTAAAGAGATTTAATATATTCTTAAAAAATAAAAAAAGATTATTAAATTAGAAAAAATTAAAAAAAATATATTTATAGTATATTATAATTATATTAATATCTTTAAAAAAAAATTAGATATTTTATTTTTATACTAGTTAAAGATTAATTATAAAATTAAGTTAATTAATAAGTAAATACTAAATTACTATTTTTTATATAAGATATTAGTAAAATATCTAAAATTTATAAAAATATATATTATAGAAAATCTAAAAAAGATTTTTTAATATTAAGTATAATATTTTTTATATTTTTTATTCTAATAATAAAAAAATACAATAATAGATTATATTTTTATATTAATTTTTATAAATTAAATAATATAATTTAAAAAAGTATCTATTTATTATCTCTAATTAATAAGCTATTATAATAGTTAAATATAGTTTAGTATTTTATAAAACTTAATATTAAATAAGAATTCTACTATATTAGGATAGATTTAAATTTTAAAGATTTTATAATTTTTAAAATAAAAATTAGAGTATTTAAGTTTACTATAATTTCTTTTAGTATTATAAATAGTCTAATATTAATTTAATACTAGAAAACTCTATTAATAACTATATAACTATATATATTAATAATATCTTTATCTATAGTAATATATATAATAAGTATATATAGTATATTTATAAAGTTTTTAAATATTTATAAATTAAAAGATTATAAACTATACTTTATAAATATAAGTTTTATAAAAAGTAGATTTAGTTTCTTAGTTTTATAGTTAGCTAGTATAGTATATATATTAATTTAATAAAAATTAAAACTATAAGTAACTAATAAATTTTTATAATAGTAAAGTTTATATAGTTGTTTTTTAAATTTCATAATTTTTATAAATGTTTTATCTAGAATTATAGATAAATAGTTAGACTATTAATTTATTTAATAAAAAAAATAACTTTATAAAAATAGATAAAAGATTACTATAATATATTTAAAAATCTAAAATACTTAATAACTATAGTTCTATTACTTTATTATTATATTTTTAATATAGAGATAAAAATTCTAATTGATATATTTAATAGTATAATAAGAAAAATACTTTTATAGAAAATACTAGATAGCTAATAATATCTTATTATATTTTTATTTAAAATAATAAACTTAATAGAATAGAAATATAAAATATATAACTATAAACTTTTAGTAATAATATATATTCTATAAGAATAAAAAGCTAAGTTTATTAGTCTCTAAAAAAGTAGTCTATTTAAAATGTTTATAGATTATTAAGTTTTATATTAGTTTAGAATAAAACGTTAGCTTAATATATATTAGATTTAATAAAATTAGTTCTTTAAATAGTATTATTTAAAGATCTAATATTATTTAAATAAGTTTAATATTATTATTAATATACTCTCTAAGAAAAATATTAGTATAAAAAAATAATTAAAAAAGATAGTATTATTTTTAGATAAATATTAATAATAGAAAGATATACTAATTCTTTAGATTATCTTTATTTACTAGGATAATAAGAGTATTATTAATTATATAAAATAGATTAATTAGTTTAATCTAGCTTTTAAAAAGTTCTATAAGAAAGTATATAATAAAAATATATATTAGATATTTAATAGAGATTATCTATTATATAATAAAAAACTTATTATTATAAATAATAGTAATTTATATATTTATTTACTAGATAAAATAGATTAATAGTTTTTAATAGTTTATCTAGATATTAAAAAAATAATAGAGCTATTATTACTTTAATATTATTAATCTATAATATTAATAGATATATATTAATATTTTAATTATTATTATATTTATAAATAAATAAAGATATAAAAAAATTATATTTCTAGTTTATTATAATTTTTATTAATCTCTAATTAGTTTTAGTAATATATAATAATAGATTTTTATTTACTATTTTAAGATAAGTATAGGTTTAATAATATAATAATTATAATATATTATTTCTTTAAAAGATTTATCTCTATTCTTTATATAAAAGATATTACTATAAAATAGATAATAAGATTATTTATTAATAATATTATATAATAAACTAAACTATCTAATATTATAATATTAGATTATAGATTTTAATTTATCTTTAAATTCTAGAGAGAATTATATTATATTTTAGATATTAAATAGAAATTATTAATAATAAGATATCTATAAATAGATAAATAGATAAAAAATATAAATTAATATATTATATAGAAGCTATACTTATATATTAGCTATTTATAAGATAATTAGTTAAAATAATTATTTTTTATTAATCTTATAGCTATATCCTTATCTTTAATAATTATAGATTAATCCCTTTTTTTTAATTAAATATAGTTATAAATTTTAGATATTATTTAACTAATCTAATATATTATAAGTAAATATTTATTAAGATATAATATAGATAGATAATTTTATAAAATATATAAAAATAGTTTAGGATATAATAAAAAAGAAGATATATATAGTATAGAATAACTAAAAAAAGTATATAAATAAAAGATACTAAAAAGTTAAAATTAATATTAGTAATTATATTTATATTATTCTAAAAAGCTTTAAATAAAAATATTCTAGTTATAAATTAATTAATAAAAATACTAATCTATTCTTTATTCTAATTAAGTAAATCTATTTTTTCTATTTATAATTATTTTCTAAATATATAATATACTTAATATTTTTCTTTAATAAGTTTTACTATATATTAAAATTAGATTATTTATTACTAATTAGATAACTCTTAGATCCTATATAATCTCTATAAATGGCTAGTAAAAATAAATAGTATATTAAAAAGATATTAAATTTATATTTATATTATAATAAGCTATAATATTATATTAAGTAATAAGATATAGATTGTAATATAATATAATATATAGCGTAGAACCTTAAATATATATTATAGAAAGTTAAGTAATTCTATAATAAGTATTCTAATAAATTAGATCTTCTAAAATATTTATATAAATAAATTAAAATTATATTAAATAATATTAATAATAAACTAGATATATCTAATAATAATTAACTTATAAAAAAATAGAGATATTTAGTATATATTTAATAAAATAGTATCTATTTTCTTTTTTAGAGAATAGATCTTAGCGTTTAATAGACTAAGTAGATTTTTTTATAGAAGATAGTTATTAGATTAATAATTTCTGTATTCTATAGCTTTTATGTAAAAAGAGAAGCCTAAAGTAAAGGACCGCTAGATATCCCCTATCTTAGTAAGCTCTTTCTTTCCCTCTCTTTTTCTCTTTCTTCTCTAGATTTAGTATTTAATTATATAGATTAATAAGATTTTTTCTTTTACTTTATCTAGTCTAATAATTCTCAGTAAATAAAATAATAATTTTAAAATAAAAGATAAAGAATTTTTAAAAAACTATTTCTTTTTATAATAAATAATTTATAAAGTAAAATAGTAAATTTAAAATAGAGATTACTATTTTAATAAATAATAATAATAATATTCTTTATTAATTATTTTTTGAAAAAACTATATATTAAAAAATAAAATAATAGTAAAAAAGTTTAATATTTAAATTATTAATTAAACTAATATAACTTTTTCTAATTAAAAGATTACTAAATTATTAGATAATAATATTTTAATAAATAAAAAAGATATTAAATTTTATATTTAGAAATCTATAGTTTATAATAAATTTAAAGATAATACTAATTATTGTCTAATAGTAGTAGTAAAGAAGTTATATATTATTAACTATTATATAAATAAAGTTTTAGTATACTTATTTTTAAGATATTATAGTAATAATATATTTTCTTACTTTAATATAGATAATATAATAAACTATTTTTATAAGTATTTTAAAAATAAAAAGATATAAATAAAAACTTATAAAAAATTTTAAATTTTAATAATAAAATTAAAAAATAATTTTAATAACTTTTTTAATATTTTTGTATATTTAATAAATAAAATAAAAATCTTTAATAATAATTATTTAATAAAAAAATTATATACTAAATTTCTAACTATATTATAAAGTTAGATAATAAATTATAAGATACTTAAATATAAGTAATTTATAAAATAATATTAAATTATTTTTTAAAATATTACTATATAATAGATTTAAAAAACTATTATTTATATTTTAACTTTAATACTAATAAATTATAAAAGATAAATCTTAATATATAATAATACTTTAATAATATTAATAATCTTATTTATATATTTAATAAATAAAAAGTAGATTATACTTACTAAAAAAGATAATATTTCTATTACTAAAAATAAAATTATTTAAATTATAATTATCTTAGTTTCTAAATATACTAATTTCTATAATTATTATAGCTAGTATAGATATCTATTTATAAAAATTTAAAAACTTAGATATTAATTCTAATTTAAAAAATATATAAGTTTAGAAGAAATTTCTATTTCAGATTAGATAGTATTTGTAAATATAAAGAATAATAATATAATAGATTTACTATCTTCTATTAACTTTATTATAATAATATAAATCTTAATTAAAAATTAAAAATTTTAATTTTATATACTTATAGATACTAAAGTAGATATTTATATAGTAATTTATTTATAAATAATAAATTAGTTATTTAAAATATATTTAATTTTAGAATCTATTAATTATCTTTTTTTAAAAACTTTTATATATTTAATAGATATTAAATTAGAAATATTATTTACTAGATTTAAGTATCTCTAGTAATTAATAACTATTAACTAAATAAAATAATAATTCTATTAATAGATATTAATAAATATAATATAATATTGAAATATTTATAGTATACTAAATATAAGATTTTTATAGATTATTACAACTAATAGCTTTATTAAATATTACTAAAAATATATAAATATAAGTTAAAAGAATTTATTAAAAAGATATTTAATATTATTATATATTTTATTCTTTTATCTATCTTTTAATATCTAGTATTTAGTAATTATTAAATAAATTATAATAAAAAAGAATAGCTTTTTTTAAAACGTTTCTTTTATAATCTAATTTAATCTTAATTAGTATTTCTAAAACTCTTTATACTTATTATTATCTTATTTAATATTATAATTATAAAGAGAGCTAGATTTAATAGATGAACTTAATATAAAGATATAGAAATCTTTATAACTAATATTAATAAGATTAAATATATTATTAATAAAAAATCATTTTAAGATTTAGAATTAAATAAATTTTATAAAAAGGTTTTAAAGTAATATTATAATTTTTTAGATATTTTTTTAAAATATAATTTTAATATCTTACTATTTTATAAAAAAAAAGTTAATTATAAAATTAAATTAATAAATAAAATTATTTTAAACTACTATTTTCTTATATAAGATAATAATAAAATAGTTAGAGTTTATATAAAAATATATTAAGAATAATCTTAAAAAGGATTTTTATTAAATTTAATTAAATAAAAACTTAAAATACTTAATTATATTTAAAATCTATTAAGATATATTTAAATTTTAAATAATACTTTTTAATATTACTAATAGATTAATAAATTTCTAATATTATATAAACTTTATATTAGATAATATATTAAATATTTATATAATAATATATATTAATAATATTATTATTTATAGTAAAACAAAGAAATAATTTAAATAGTATATTAAAATAATACTATAGTAGCTATATAATTTAGATCTATAAACTATAATCTATAAAAATTAGTTTTATATCTTAAAAACTAGATTTCTTAGTTTTATTATTTTTCTAGATAATATTTATATTAATTTAAAGAAAATATAGATAGTTACTAAATAATAATAATCTTAGACTATAAAGTAAATTTAAAGTTTTCTTAAGTTTTATAATTATTATTAGAAATATATTTATAATTTTAGCTATAAAGTAAAAACACCTTTTTATTTAATAAAATAGACTATTCTCTAAGAATAAACTAATATATATAAAATAATTTTTAATAATCTTAAAATTACTATAACTATAATTTTAGTATTTATTTACTTTAATTTTATAACTTAAATAAAAAGAAAAATTAATATCTTTAATAAAATTCTTAATAAAATTTTATTTTAAAAATTAGATAAAGATTAATATCCTATAACTTATTTCTGTCAGGTTGACAATTCTATAACTTTTACGTAAGTCATATGATAGGACTTAAGATAAGAGGAGCTTAAAGCAGAGACTCACTAGACATCCCCTATCTTAATAAGCTCTCTCTCCTTCTCTCTCTCTTCTTCTTTCTCTAGATTTAATATTTAATTATATAGACTAATAAGACTTTTCTTTTGCTTTATCTAGCTTAATATAATACCAAATCTCCTTTTTACTATTATTTTATTAATCTTAAAGCCTAAGATATAGTAACCTACTAGCGTTTTAACAAAGACTAAACCTATACTTACTAATTAATCAGAATCTAAACTAAACTAATCCTACATAATAAATAAAATAGTAAAACCAACTATATTAACCCTCTATCCTAAAAATTATCCTAACACTCTTACTCTTACTCAATCTATTTTAATAGAAATATCTAATATATCTAGCTTTAATACTATCCTTATAAGATAAGATATTAGTTAATAATAAAAAAAAAGCTAGATTAAACAATCTACTTTAATAACTCTATTTTAAAAAACTTATAAAAATATACTAAAAAATATAAGATAAAAATATAGAAGGATATTATATAATAAAATAATATAATAATAAATTAAAAAAAGCTATTACTTTCTACTAATAAAAAAGATAATATTAATTAGTTACTAAAGATATAAGATTAACTACTTTAAATATATAATTTATTACTATAAATATTTAAATTAAAATTTAAAAAAAGCTTTTTATACTAATAACTATATTAAACTATTAGATAGTATAACTAGTATAATAAACTATTTAGCTTATTAAATAGATAGCTTTACTAACTACTAAACTTACTTCTATTTCTAAATCTACTTAAAGTATACTAAATATAAAAGCTATAAAGTAAATATAAATATATTAATCCTAGAAAATACTAAATCTTTCTACTTTAATAAATAAAAAGATTATCTATTATAAAATATAGATTATAGCTTTAAAAAAAAAGCTTTAGATTAATACTAACTATTTCTTTAAACCTATCTACTATATATTATATATTAATAGCTAATATAATAAAAAGATTTTAATTTATATTAATCCTTACTCTAATCTTAATTTTAAAAATCCCTATACTAATATAAAAAATATATTTATATATCTAAAAACTATTTTTTATAATTCTAACTAATATATAAAGACCTTTATAACTTATTATAATTTAAAAATAAAGCTTAAAAATATCTTTACTAATTTTATTATTAAGTTTTTATAGCTAGCTAATAAGATAAAGATTATAGTAGATTATAAAAAAAATAATCTTTTTAGTAAATTATCTTACTTATTATAGATCTTAATAATAGATTTAATTACTAATAATAATATTATATTTAAATAGATAGTTAATTTATATACTAAAAATATCTACTTAATAATATTAATATCTTTTTAATAAACTATAGATAACTAGATAGAAGAATTTCTAAATAGATTTTTTCTACTTCTAATATTAAAAAAAAAGTAACGTCTTAACTTTTTATAACTTCTATTTAATATTTATTAAATATAAGATATTAATAAAAAAAAGAAAATATTTTATTTATAAGAAATAAAGTTATATATCTAATAAGTATCTTAATTAATAAAGTAAGTCCTTTACTATTTCTTAAATTAATATAACTATTAAATCTACTACTACTACTACTAAAAATATAAATCTAAAATTAGTTACTTTTAAAAAAAATAATAATTTAAGAAATAACTATACCTAAAAAAAGTCTTTTCCTTAAATATAAAACTATCTATTATTATAAATAAAATAGAATTATTATCTAGATAAAGTTTTATAGTTAATATCTAAATATTAATTAATTCTCTATATTTTAATATTAAAGTATTAATAAATAGTAAAACTAATACTTATCTTATAATCTATTCTTAAATAATAAAGAAATTAAAGTTATATAATTTAAAAACTAAGAAATTAGATAAACTCATTATAATTACAGTCTTTAATAGCTATCTATTATTAACGATTATATATAAGATATTAATATTATTTATTATTAATAAATATAAATAGATAAAGATATTTATATTAATCGCTAATATAGATAGATATAATATAATCTTTAGATATCTATAGCTAGCTAGACAAGATATTAATATTAACTATATAAAATCCTTACTAATCTAGCTATTACTAGATAGGCTAGAAATAGAGATTTATACTTTATAAGAAGAGATAGTTAATAAAATAATATAACTAATTCTAGTATAAATCCTTAAGAAATTTAATCTTACGCTTACTATAGTGTACTAATAAGACTATAACTAGTATAATTAATTCTTAGTATCTAAAGTAATATATAAAAGATTAATATTATTAAAGATATAGAGAATACTTATAGAATTAGAACTTTTAAAATCTATTAAACTATCTAAATATATATAAGCTTATTATAAATAGATTATTTTAAAACTATCTAATAGATTTAAAATTACTATAATTAGCTGTACTAGTTTTAATAGAATAATAAAAAAAAACAATTTAAAGATATTTATTATATTTATTAAAAAGATTTAGTATATTCTTAATAAGTAAAAAAAGAAGGTTATTAAACTAAAGAAAATTAAAAAAACTATATCTATAGTATATTATAACTATACTAATATCTTTTTAAAAAAAGAGTTAGATACTTTACTTTTATACTAACTAAAAATTAATTATAAAATTAAATTAACTAATAAGTAAATACTAGACTACTACTTTTTATATAAAATATTAATAGAATACTTAGAGTTTATAAAAATATATATTATAAAAAATCTAAAAAAAAGTTTTTTAGTACTAAATATAGTATCTTTTATATTCTTTATTCTAATAATAAAAAAGCTTAATAACAGATTATATTTTTATATTAACTTTTATAAATTGAATAATATAATTAAAAAAGATATCTATCTACTATCTCTAATTAATAAATTACTATAATAATTAAATATAATTTAGTACTTTATAAAGCTTAATATTAAATAGAGATTCTACTATATTAAAATAGATCTAGAATCTAAAAACCTTATAATTTTTAAAATAAAAATTAGGATATTTAAGTTTATTATAGTTCCTTTTAATATTATAAATAGCCTAATATTATTCTAATAATATATTAATTCTATACTAAAAAACTCTATTAATAACTATACAACTATATATATTAATAATATCCTTATCTACAATAATATATATAATAAATATATATAGTATATTTATAAAATCTTTAAACGTTTATAAATTAAAAAATTACAAGCTATATTTTATAAATATAAGTTTTATAAAAAGCAAACTTAGTTTCTTAACTTTATAATTAGTTAGTATAGTATATCTATAAATCTAATAAAAATTAAGATTATAAATAACTAGTAAATTCCTATAACAGTAAAATCTATATAATTCTTTTTTAAGTTTTATAACTTCTATAAACACTTTATCTAGAATTATAGATAGATAGTCAAACTATTAATTTACTTAATAAAAAAAATAACTCTATAAAAATAAATAAAAGATTACTATAATATATTTAAGAATCTAAAATACTTAATAACTACAGTTCTAATACTTTATTATTATATTCTTAATATAAAGATCAAGATTAAGACTAATATATCTAATAGTATAATAAAAAAAGTACTTTTATAAAAAACACTAAATAACTAATAACATCCTATTATATTCTTATCTAAAATAATAAATTCTATAAAGTAGAAATATAAAATATATAACTATAAGCTCTTAATAATAGTACATATTTTATAAAAATAGAAAGCTAAGTTTATTAATCTCTAAAAAAGTAGTTTATTTAAAATATTTATAGATTATCAGACTTTATACTAGTTCAAAATAAAATACTAACTTAATATATATTAAATCTAATAAAACTAACTTTTTAAATAGTATTATTTAGAGATCTAGTATCACCTAGATAAACTTAATATTATCATTAATATACTCTCTAAAAAAAACATTAGCATAAAAAGATAGCTAGAAAAGATAGTATTACTTCTAGATAAATATTAACAATAAAAAAATATATTAATCCTTTAAATCATCTCTATTCACTAGAACGATAAGAATATTATCAACTATATAAAATAAGTTAATTAGTTTAATCTAGTTCTTAAAAAATTCTATAAAAAGGCATATAATAAAAACAAGTACTAGATATTTAATAGTAACTATCTATTATATAATAAGAAACTTATTATAATAGATAATAGTAATCTATATACTTACTTACTAGATAAAATATATTAATAGTTTATAATAGCTTATCTAAAAGTTAAAAAAATAATAAAGCTATTATCGCCTTAATATTACTAACCTATAATATTAGTAAATATATATTAATATCTTAATTACTACTATATTTATAAAAAAATAAAAATATAAAAAGACTATATCTCTAGTTTATTATAACCCTTACTAATATCTAATTAGTCTTAGTAATATATAACTATAGATTTCTATTTATTACCCTAAAACAAATATAACTTTAATAATATAATAGTTATAGTATACTACCTCTTAAAAAGATCTATCTCTATTCTTTATATAAAAAATATCACTATAAAGTAGATAATAAGATTATTTATTAATAATATTATATAATAGACTAGACTATCTAATATTATAGTATCACATTATAAATCTTAATTTATCTTTAAATTCTAAAAAGAGTTATATTATATTTTAGATATTAAATAGAAACTATTAATAGTAAGATATCTATAAATAAATAAATAAATAAAAAATATAAATTAATATATTATATAGAAGTTATATCTATATATTAGCTACCTATAAGATAACTAGTTAGAATAGTTATCTCTTATTAATCTTATAACTATATTCTTACCTTCTATAACTATAAATTAATCTTTTTTTTTTATTAAATATAATTACAAATTCTAGATATTATTTAACTAATCTAATATATTATAAGTAGATATTTATAAAGATATAATATAAGTAGATAATATTAAAAGATAGATAGAAGTAATCTAGAATATAGTAAAAAAAAAGATATAAATAGCATAAAATAATTAGAAGAAATATATAAATAAAAAGTAGTAAAAAATTAAAATTAGCGTTAGTAACTATATTTATATTACTCTAAAAAGCTTTAAATAGAAGTATTCTAATTATAAATTAGTTATTAAGAATACTAATCTATTCCTTATCTTAATTAAATAAAGCTATTCTTTTTATTTATAATTATCTTTTAAATATATTATATACTTAATCTTTACTTTTAATAAGTTTTATTATATATTAAAATTAGATTATCTACTACTAATAAGATAACTTCTAGATCTAGTATAATTACTATAAATAGTTAATAAAAATAAATAGTATATTAAGAAAGTAATAGATTTATATCTATATTATAATAAACTTTAATATTATATTAAGTAGTAAAATATAGATCTTAATATAATATAGTACATAATATAAAACTTTAAGTATACACTATAGAAAGTAAAGTAATTCTATAATAAGTATTCTAATAAACTGGGACTTCTAAGGTATTTATATAAGTAGATTAAAACCGCGTTAAATAATATTAATAATAAGCTAGATATATTTAATAATAATTTACCTACAAAGAAATAGGGATATTTAGTATATACTTAATTAAATAGTATCTATTTCCTTTTTTAAAAAACAAATCTTAGCGTTTAGAAGGTTAAATAGTTTTCATATAAGAAGATAACTATTAGATTAACAGTTTTATAGCTTTTATATAAATTATATAATAGGACTCAAGATAAGAGGAGTTTAAAGTAGAGACTTACTAGATATCCTTTATCTTAGTAAGCTCTCTCTTTTTCTCTCTCTCTTCTTCTTTCTCTAGATTTAGTATTTGATTATATAGATTAATAAGACTTTTCTTTTACCTTACTTAATCTAATAATTTCTTTAAAATTATAATAAAAAGCTTTTAATAGTTATTTAAGATTTCTAGAAATAATATCTAAAGTTAGTTAGATTACTATATACTATTAATATATTATTAGATTATAAGATATTATAGTAGTTTAGAATAAAAAGAATATTAGATATATATTAGATATAATAATCTTAATTTTTAGAAAACTATAATTATTAGATCTTATTTTAACTAGATATAAAAAATATAGTTATAAATACCTTTTTATAAAAAAATATCTCTATATAATAGAAATAAGAATAATAAACGCTATTACTAAAAAGCGTTTAATATAATATATCTATTTTAAAAGTTACTAGATTATCTAATATTATAAAATATATTAAAAAAAGTAATTATAAGTATATAAATTTAGATACTCTTTATATAAAGACATATATTATTAATAATAATAGTCTTTAATAACTAGAATATATTTTATTACTTTTTAATAGTTAGTTAGTAATTCTAGATAATAGTAATCTATATACTAGATTACTAGATAAGATTTATAAATTACTTTTTATAGTATATCTAGATATTAATAAAATATTAAAACTATTATTAATATAAAGATATATATTAATAATTATTAGATATATAAATATATAAAATCTTAGATAAATAAGAAACTAGATCTTTTATAACTTCTATTAGTTTCTACTAAACTAAAATAATATATTATAATAGATTTTTACTTTTTATCTAAAGATAAATAAGATTTTAATAATTTAATAATTATTATATATTATCTATTAAAATAGTTAATTTTAATTCTTTACTATAAAGATATTATTACTAAAAAGACTATTAGACTTTTTATTAATAATATTATATAATAAATAAGTTTACTAGATATTATTATTTTAGATTAAAATCTATAATTTATTATAAAAGTTTAATATAAGTTTTATTATATATTAGATATTAAAAAAAATTATTAATAATTTACTATCTTTAGATTAATAGTTAAATAAAAATTATAAACTATTATATTATATAATATTCATATCTATATATTAATTATCTCTAAGATAACTAGTTAGATTAAATAGCTATTTTAAATTTAAAAATTATATCTTTACTATCTACTATAACTAAATAATTTCTATTTTTTACTAAATAGGATTATAAATTTATATTTATATTTAATTAGAAACTATTTATATATAAGTATAGTATATACTATATTTATAAAATATAAAAGTTAATTTACTAGAGTATAATGAAAGCTTAAGATTAATAATATTATTAAGCTAACTAATATTATTAAAAACCTAACTTTATTATAAGTAATTCTATCTATATAATATTAAATAGTTTAAAATAAAATTAATTAAATATAAAACTTAATAATAAATATATTAATCCTTTTAAAATTATTAATAAGATTAGATATATATTTAAATTTGGTTTATTTAATAGTTTCTATATTTACTTTACTTTATTTTTATATTAAAAAAGTTAAAAAAATATTAATAATATTACTTAGAAAATAATTTTTAGATTTTAATTCTTTAATAGTAATTATAGAAAAAGATAAGTAAAAAGTTAAAAAGATTTTAAATATTTAATTATATTATTATAAATTTAATATTATATTAAATAATTTAGTTTTAATAATATAAATAAATAGTAATATCTTATATATAATATAAAAAATATTCTATAAAAAATTTAGAGATTTTATATTTACTATTCTATAAAACTAGAACTTTTATAATAATTATAATAATAGATTATAATAATACTATCAGGCTAGATAAAGTAAAAGAAAAAATCTTATTAGTCTATATAATTAAATACTAAATCTAGAGAAGAAAGAGAAAGAGAGAGAAAAAAAAAAAGCTTGTTCATATAGGGGATGTCTAGCAATCCTCTATTTTAAACTTCTCTTTTTATATAAAAGTTATAGAATATAGAAACTATTAATCTAATAATTACCTTTTATAAAAAAACCTATTTAGGCTACTAAACGCTAAGATCTATTCTCTAAAAAAAGAAATAAATATTATTTTATTAAGTATATACTAAATATCTTTATTTCTTTATAGATAAATTATTATTAAATATATCTAGCTTGTTGTTAATATTATTTAATATAGTTTTAATTTACTTATATAAATGTTTTAAAAGATCTAACTTATTAGAATACTTATTATAAAATTATTTAATTTTTTATAGTATATACTTAAAATTCTATATTATGTACTATATTATATTAAGATTTATATCTTACTATTTAATATATTATTATAGCTTATTATAATATAAATATAAGTTTAATACTTTTTTAATATACTACTTATCTTTACTAGTTATTTATAGAGACTATATAGAATCTAAGAGTTATTTAGTTAGTACTAGATAATTTAGCTTTAATATATAATAAAATTTATTAAAGATAAATACTAGGTATACTATATACTTAGAAAATAATTATAAGTAGAAAGAATAGCTTTATTTAGTTAAAATAAAAAATAGACTAGTATTCTTATTAACTAATTTATAGTTAGAATACTTTTATTTAAAGTCTTTTAGAATAATATAAATATAATTACTAATATTAATATTAATTTTCTACTATCTTT
The DNA here is from genome assembly GCA_026122735.1 of Penicillium bialowiezense. Taxonomy (NCBI): domain Eukaryota; kingdom Fungi; phylum Ascomycota; class Eurotiomycetes; order Eurotiales; family Aspergillaceae; genus Penicillium; species Penicillium bialowiezense. The sequence goes on along the minus strand of JAKZFB010000005.1, from coordinate 1,597,226 downwards.
TATCTATATACTTTTTCTAGTTATCTTACACTATATATATCTTCTCTTTTACTATATTCTAAACTATCTTTATATATTTTATAAAATTATCTATTTATACTATATCTTAATAAATATCTATTTATAATATATTAAACTAGTTAAATAATATCTAGGACTTATAATTATATTTAATAAAAAAAAAGATTAATTTATAATTATTAAAAGTAAAGATATAACTATAAGATTAATTAAAGATAACTATTCTAACTAGTTATCTTATAAATAATTAATATATAAATATAGTTTCTATATAATATACTAATTTATATTCTCTATCTATCTATCTATCTATAAATATCTTACTATTAATAGTTTTTATTTAATATCTAGGATATAATATAACTCTTTCTAAAATTTAGAGATAAATTAAAATCTATAATCTAATATTATAATATTAGATAATCTAGTTTATTATATAATATTGTTAATAAATAATCTTACTATTTATTTTATAATAATGTTTTTTATATAAGAAATAGAAATAAGTTTTTTAAAAAGATAATATACTATAACTATTATATTATTAAAGCTATATTTATTTTAAGATAGTAAATAAAAGTTTATTATTATATATTACTAAGATTAATTAAAGGCTAGTAAAAGTTATAATAAACTAGAGATATAATCTTTTTATACTTTTATTTATTTATAAATATAATAATAATTAAAGTATTAATATATATCTATTAATATTATAGATTAGTAATATTAAAATAATAATAGTTTTATTATCTTTTTAATATCTAGATAAGCTATTAAGAGCTATTAATATATCTTATCTAATAGATAAGTATATAGATTATTATTATTTATAATAATAAATTTCTTATTATATAATAGATAGTCCTTATTAAATATCTAATATATATTCTTGTTATATATCTTCTTATAGAATTTTTTAAAAACTAGATTAAGTTAATTAATCTATTTTATATAGTTAATAATATTCTTATTATCCTAGTAAATAAAGATAATCTAAAAGATTAGTATATCCTCTTATTACTAATACTTATCTAGAAATAATACTATCTTTTCTAGCTATCTTTTTATATTAATATCTTTTCTAAAGAGTATATTAATAATAATATTAAACTTATCTAAGTAATATTAAATCTTTAAATAGTACTATTTAAAAAGCTAGCTCTATTAGATCTAATATATATTAAGCTAGTATTTTCTTTTAAACTAATATAAAGTTTAATATTTTAGATAAGAATATAATAGAATACTATTAATTATCTAGTATTTTTTATAAAAGTATTTTTTTATTATATTATTAAATATATTAATTTTAATCTTTATTTTTATATTAAGAATATAATAATAAAATATTAAGACTATAGTTATTAAATATTTTAAATCTTTAAATATATTATAGTAATCTTTTATTTATTTTTATAAAGTTATCTTCTTTATTAAGTAAATTAATAATCTAGCTATCTATCTATAATTCTAGATAAAATATTTATAAAAGTTATAAAATTTAAAAAAGATTATATAAACTTTACTATTATAAAAATTTACTAACTATTTATAGCTTTAATCTTTACTAAATTAGTAGATATATTATATTAGTTAACTATAAAACTAAAAAATTAAATCTACTTTTTATAAAATTTATATTTATAAAATATAACTTATAATCCTTTAATTTATAAACATTTAAAATTTTTATAAATATACTATGTATACTTATTATATATATTACTATAGATAAGGATATTATTAATATATATAATTATATAATTATTAATAAAGTTTTCTAGTATTAAATTAATATATTATTAAATTAATATTAAATGATTTATAATATTAAAAAGAATTATTATCAGACTAGATAAAATAAAAGAAAAAGTCTTATTAATCTATATAATTAAATACTAAATCTAGAAAAAGAAGAAGAAAAAGAGAGAGAGAGAGAGTTTATTAAGATAGGGGATGCTTAATAAGTCTCTATCTTAGACTCCTCTTATCTTAAGTCTTATCATATGATCTATATAAAAGCTATAAAACTATTAATCTAATAGCTATCCCCCTATATAAAAACTACTTAGCTCTTTAAAGGCTAAAACCTATTCTCTAAAAAAAAAATAGACGCTATTTGATTAAGTACGTACTAAATATTCTTATTTCTTTATAGATAAATTATTATTAGATATATCTAGCTTATTATTAATATCGTTTAATATAGTCTTAATTTACTTATATAAATATTTTAGAGATTCTAGCTTATTAGAATGCTTATTATAGAATTATTTTATTCTTTATAGCGTATATTTAAGATTTTATATTATATATTATATTATATTAGAATCTATATCTTACTATTAAATATAATATTAAAGCTTATTATAATATAGATATAAATCTATTATCTTCTTAATATACTACTTATTCTTATTAGCTATTTATAGAAGTTATATAAAGTTTAAAAGTTATCTAGTTAGTAGTAGATAATCTAGTTTTAATATATAATAAAGTTTATTAAAAATAAATATTAGATATATTATATACTTAAAAAGTAATTATAAGTAAAAAAAATAGTCTTATTTAGCTAGAATAAGGAATAGACTAGTATTCTAATTAGCTAATTTATAGTTAGGATATTTTCATTTAAAGCTTTTTAGAGTAATGTAAATATAGTTATTAATATTAATGTTAATCTTTTATTATTTATTATTTATATATTTTTTTTAATTATCCTATATTATATATATATATTTTTTTACTATATTCTAGACTACCTTTATACATTTTATAAAGTTATCTATCTATATTATATCTTTATAAATATCTATTTATAATATATTAGACTAGTTAAATAATATCTAAGATTTATAATTATATTTAATAAAAAAAGGAGATTAATCTATAATTATTAAAGGTAAAGATATAACTATAAAGTTAATAAAAAGTAATTATTCTAATTAGTTATTTTATAGATAATTAATATATAGATATAAATTTTATATAATATATTAATTTATATTCTCTATCTATTTATTTAATTATAGATATCTTACTATTAATAGCTTTTATTTAATATTTAAGATATAGTATAATTTTTTTAAAACTTAAAGATAAATTAAAGTCTATAATCTAATTTATTATATAATATTATTAATAAATAATTTTACTATTTATTTTATAGTAACACTTTTTATATAAAAAATAGAGATAGATCTTTTAAAGAGATAGTATATTATAATTATTATATTATTAAAGTTAGATTTATCTTAAGATAGTAAATAAAAGTTTATTATTATATATTATTAGAATTAATTAAAGATAAGTAAAAGCTATAATAAACTAAGAATATAATCTTTTTATATCTTTATTTATTTATAAATATAATAATAATTAAGATATTAATATATATTTACTAATATTATAAACTAGTAATATTAAAGTAATAATAGCTTTATTATCTTTTTAATATTTAGATAAGCTATTAAGGATTATTAATATATCTTATCTAGTAGATAAGTATATAGATTATTATTATTTATAATAATAAATTTCTTATTATATAATAGATAGTCTTTATTAAATATTTAATATATATCCTTATTATACGCTTTTTTATAAAATTCTTTAAAAACTAGATTAAACTAATTAACCTATTCTATATAATTAATAATATTCTTATTATCTTAATAAATAGAAATAATTTAAAAAATTAATATATTTTTCTATTATTAATATTTATTTAGAAATAATACTATCTTTTTTAACTATCTTTTTATATTAATATCTTTCTTAAAAAGTATATTAATAATAATATTAAACTTATCTAAGTAATATTAGATTTCTGAATAGTACTATTTAAAAAACTAACTCTATTAGATCTAATATATATTAAGTTAATATTTTATCTTAAATTAATATAAAGCTTAATAATCTATAAATATTTTAAATAGACTACTTTTCTAGAGATTAATAAATTTAGTTTCCTATTTTTATAGAGTATATACTATTACTAAAAGCTTATAGTTATATATCTTATATTTTTACTTTATAGAGTTTATTATTTTAAATAGAAATATAATAAGATATTACTAGCTATCTAATATTTTCTATAAAAGTACTTTCTTAGTTATATTATTAGATATATTAATCTTAATCTTTATCTTTATATTAAGAATATAATAATAAAGTACTAGGGTTATAGTTATTAAATATTTTAAATCTTTAAATATATTATAGTAATCATTTATTTATTTTTATAGAGTTATTTTCTTTATTAAGTGAATTAATAGTCTAGCTATCTATCTATAATTCTAGATAAAGCGTTTATAAAAATTATAAAATTTAAGAAAGGATTATATAGATTTTACTATTATAAGAATCTACTAGTTATTTATAGTTTAAACTTTTACTAGATTAGTAGATATACTATACTAGCTAATTATAAAGTTAAAAAATTAAATCTACTCTTTATAAAACTTATATTTATAAAGTATAGTTTATAATCTTTTAATTTTTAAATATTTAAAGATTTTATAAATATATTATATATATTTATTATATATATTATTATAGACAAGGATATTATTAATATATATAGTTATATAGTTATTAATAAAGTTTTCTAGTATTAAATTAATATATTATTAAAATAATATTAGACTATTTATAATATTAAAAGGAATTATAGTAAACTTAAATATCTTAATTTTTATTTTAAAGATTATAAGATTTTTAGATTCTAGATTTATTTTAATATAGTAGAATCTTTATCTAATATTAAGTTTTATAAAATATTAAGTTATATTTAATTATTATAATAGCTTATTAATTAAAGATAGTGAATAGATATCTTTTTTAATTACGTTATTTAACTTATAGAAGTTAATATAAAAATATAATCTACTATTAAGCTTTTTTATTATTAAAATAGAGGATATAAAAGGTATTTATTATACTTAGTATTAAAAAATCTTTTTATAAATTCTAGATATTTTATTGATATCTTATATAAAGAGTAGTAGCTTAATATCTATTTATTAGTTAACTTAATTTTATAATTAATCTTTAGCTAGTATAGAGATAAAATATCTAATTCCTTTTTTAAGAAAATATTAGTATAGTTATAATATATTATAAATATATTCTTTTTATTTTTTTCTAGTTTAATAACTTTTTTTTTCTACTTATTAAAGATATATTAAATCTTTTTAATAGATATAATAAATATTTTTAAATTATTTCTTTTTATTATCTTATTAAAACTAGTATAACTAATTACAATAATTTTAAATCTATTAAATAGTTTTAAAATAATCTATTTATAGTAAGTTTATATATATCTAGATAGTTTAATAGGCTTTAGAGATTTTAATTTTATAAGCGTTTTTTATATTTTTAATAATATTAATCTTTTATATATTACCTTAGATACTAAAAACTAATTATATCTATTATAATCTTATTAATATATCTTAGTAAATATAGGATTAAGTTTTTTAAAGATTTATATTAGAATTAGCTATATTATCTTATTAGCTATTTCTTTTTATAAAATATAAATCTCTATTTCTAGTTTATTTAGTAATAACTAGATTAATAAGGATTTTATATAGTTAATATTAATATCTTATCTAACTAGCTATAGATATCTAAAAATTATATTATATCTATCTATATTAGTAATTAATATAGATATCTTTATTTACTTATATCTATTGATAATAAGTAATATTGATATCTTATATATAATTGTTAATAATAGATAGCTATTAAAAGCTATAATTATAATAGATTTATTTAATTTCTTAGTTTTTAAATTATATAGTTTTAATTTCTTTACTACTTAAAAGTAAATTATAAAATAAGTATTAGCTCTACTATCTACTAATACTTTGATATTAAAATATAAAGAATTAACTAATATTTACATATTAATTATAAAACTCTATTTAAATAATAATTCTATTCTATTTATAATAATAGATAGATTTATATTTTAAAAAAAGATATCTCTTAAATATAATAGTTTTCTAAATTATCGTTTTTCTTAAAAATAATTAATTTTAGATTTATAGTAATAATAGTAATAATATTAATAGTTATATTAATTTAAAGAGCTAAAAATAATCTTTCTAATTTATTAAGATATTCTATACTCTAATAATTTTATTTTTTATAAATTAAATATTTACTTTCTTTTATTAATATTTTATATTTAGTAAATAGTAAATAGTTATAATAAAAAATTAATATACTACTTTCTTTCTTAATCTTAAATATAAAAAGAATCTATCTAAAGACCTCTTTACTAGATTATCTATATTTTAAGAAAAAAACGTTAATAATAATAATAATATTTTTATTTTAGATAATATTTATTAAATATATATTCCTAATATTAAGATTAATTATCTATTTAAATATAGTATAATCGTTATTAACCAAAACTATTATAAAATTCTATAATAAATAGAATAATTTACAAAAAAATTGTTTTTCTAGTAATCTATTAAAATCTTAACTTTATTTACTAATTATAGAAATTTAATAATAAATTTAATAAAAATATTTTTAACTTTTATTTTTAAGATATAATAAATTATTAAAACTTTAATATATTAATTAGAATTATAAAAGATAGTTTTAAAATATATAAATATATTTTTAATATCTATATACAGATTTTTAAAATTAGAATAAGAATAAAAGCTAATATAAATTATAATCTTCTTATTATAATAGTTACTAATATATAGTATATAATAAATAAATTTTTAAAAAAAAATTAATATTAATTAGTAGTTTTTTTTTATAATTATAATCTAGATCTTATAATAAACTATCTTATTATCTATTAGTATAAGAAAATCAGATATTTTTTATAATTATTATATTAAAATCTATTTAATAATTTTTATAATTAATATACTCTTATTAAAATTAGAGATTTATTTAACTAACTATATTAGTTATTTAAATAATTAAATAACTTATAAAATATTTATAGCTATTAATATAGTTAGTTCTCTTTAAATATTAATTAATTTTTATTAGATCTTAACTTATATATCTATAGTAATAGATTATATATTTTTAATAGTAATCTAATATCTTTTTTTAAATTAATAGATAAAAATAATCTTATTTAACTTTTTACTTTACTTATTTAAAATTTTAAATGTATTATTATTTTAATTATGTATTTCTTTATATACTTTAATAAATTCTTTAAAATATATTTGTTAGAATAAATCTTTCCGTCTATCTCTCTTATTACTATATTATTTAATATTATATCTTATAAAAATAGTATTAAATCTAAATATATTAGATATATTAGAAGCTTTAACTAATACTAAATAAATTTAAGTAGAGATATTAAATTAATCTTTAGGTTAAGATATATTAATTTTAATATAAGTTTAGATTTAGTTTAATTTTTGATTAGTTAATTTAATCTTTATTAAAATACTAATAGATTATTATATCTTAAATTTTAAAATTAATAATAATAATAATAAAGAGTAGATTTAGTACTATATTAGATTAAATAAAGTAAAAAGAAGATCTTATTAGTTTAAATAAACAAATATCAAATCTAGAAAAAGAAAAAAAGAGGGAAAAGGAGAGAGAGAGCTTGTTAAGATAGAAAATGTCCAGCAGATCTCTACCTTAGGCTCCTCTTATCCTAAGTCCTATCACATAACCTACAGAAAGGCTATAGAACTATCAACCTAATAGCTTCAGCCCTTTATAACTACTATATTTATTAATATATTTATTAATATATTTACTTCTTTTTTAGAGTTTATGATAATAGAGATTTATATAGTGTTATTAATAGATAGTGTAAATAAATAGTGTTAATAGATATCTATATATATTTTACATTATTTTAATAAATTAGTCACTATTTTCTATTTTAGCAAGTATAGAATGAGAATATTAAATTTAGTATATCAAGATAAGTAAAATAGTATATTAGTAGCTGTCACAGGCTGAAGCCTAGAAGTGGATCATATAAAGGCACGTGACCTAGGTGCCCTATATAAAACACCTGACTGTATATAAATCTCTTCTTTCTTTAAGAATAATATAAACAGTATATTAGTCTAGCTTAATTAAATTAATAAAACTTTAGTTCTTTATATATATTAATCTTCTAATACTATTATTAAACTGTTAGAAATGTTCTAGATACTAAGTTTAAGCTTTATAGAAAAAGAATCTTTAAATCATTTTCAATTTAGTATATATTTATTATTAGAAAGCTAAAAATATCTTCAAATTATTTATAATTTAGTATATATTCATACTGGAATAAATCTTTTAAGTAATATAGATATTTAAAATCCCTTTTAATATAATAATCCTCTTTAATAGATATAGTTAATAATATAATAGTGAGTATAAAGTTATTAGATATAAGCTAAACTAATAATAGTATGAAGTAATTATATATATTAATTAGAAGAGTTATTTATAAAAGTAATTTTAGTTTTTTACTAAAATATAAATAAATAATTAGATTAAGATTTTTTATTAATTATAAATAAGACTCTTTAATTTTATACTATTTATAGAAAATACTAATAACTAGTTTACTTAATAAACTATAATAAAAAATAAGTTAGAAATTAATAATAATATTATTAATTTATTTTGGGGATTGTTAGAAAAACACCCCCTTTCCGCTATGGCAACACCCCCTGCCTGATTTTGATGCCTGAGAAGACATGCACATACTTCCACGCCCCAAACGTATTGCCACGACCCAGAATTCTCTCTATATTCATAGACTATAACCATGGTCACACGATAGGAATATCACAACCTCTGGAGGACTTACTTTAACTATGTAAATCTCTAATAAAAATAAGTTACTAAAAAGTATTGTTATTCTATACAATGTAGTCACGTGACCATATTTATTGATTTTGTAAGGGAAAACATGGTAAAAATGCAATGTCACGTGACCATGGTGTATGGCAATAAGGGGCACGCGTTGGCAGCAAGGTCCCAAAAGGGTAATTCTATTAGTGCCTTACATGCTAGGTGTCTACCTTCCTAAACAGGCAGGGGGGTGTTGCCATAGCGGAAAGGGGGTGTTTTTCTAACAATCCCCTTTATTTTCTAATTAATTAATTTCTATTTTCTTTTATTTAAAGAAACTTATATAAAAAAATACTAGAATATATATAAAGCATATCTAAAATATTAGTAGTTTTTATAATCTACTTATCTATTTTAAATTAATTTATAGTAATCTTAATATCTAGATATAAATAGTTTATTATCTATATTAGATTAGTTAAAATAAAAAATTACTTTTTTTAAAATTCTTCTTATAATTTTGAATTTTTTTTATTAATATAAATATTTTAAGTTAATTTAATAAAATAAAATAGCAGATCTTTTTAAAAATATTAAATAAATTAATAAATAGTTTATTTATAAACTATAATATTCTTTTTATATATTTTAATTTAATCGTTTAATTTTATAAGATTAATATAAATATAGATATTTTAAATATTACTAAATTATGATCTTTTTAAAAAATTATAAAGTTTTTTAATAATATAGACTAAATATTAACTATCTTTATAAATTATATTAAATTATATACTAACTATAAAAGATTGAATTATTAGATTATAGAATATCTTTAATTATTTATTGATTATTTAGATAATAAAAATTATATTACTATTATCAGATTATTTAAAAAAACAAAGATTAAAATAATACTAAAAAAAGTTAAAATCTAAATAGAGTATATATAGAAAAAAGTTAAAATTGATTATTAAATAAAATAATATAAATAGTAATAAAAGTTTAGTAATTAATAATAGTAAATTAGAAAATAAATAATTCTTATTTTAAATTATAAATAAGAATTAAAAAAAGTTAAAAAATTAAATAGAAATAAATTTTTTTTTTAAGTTAATATTAAAATAAATAGAATTTTATTTATAAAAGTATTAATTAATTAGAGTTATTTAAATTATACTATTATAAATAAAACTTTTATAAGACTTTTTAATTTTCTATATATTAAAATATATTTCTAATAATTTAATAAAATAATAATAAATTAAGATTAGATTATTGATATTATCTACTTTAATATTAATATTTATAGCTATTAATAAGATATAATTTTTATATATATTATTTAAAATTAGATAGATAACATAATTCTAGATCTCTTTTAAATTAAAATTATAGATAACATTTATTTTTTGTATAAAAAATATATAGATATTTATTTAAAGATTTTTAAGAAGATATAATATAATATTAAAATTAGAAAAGCAGAATAATTAGATTTATCAAAATAAAATTTTTAAAAGTGAAAAACGTAAATATAAAAATAAATTAGAAGTTATTTAATAACTTTTTAAAATTAAAATATTTATAAGTTAAAAAGATTATATTAAATAATATTAATAAAATATTATAATCTAAAAAGAGTATTAATATTAAAAAGAAATTATTAGAATAGTATTAATTATAATTTAATATTTTTAGTTAATAGTTTATTAATAAACTATCTCTTTATAAGTTTAAAATTAATTATAAGATTTTATTAAACTATAACTAGAATAATATTAAAAAATTATCTCTATATAGATTACTATATATAAATAAAAAAAGTTATTACACTTGTAGTGCTAAGCAGTATATAGCGATATACAAAGGTCTGCAGCTATTACCTCAGGCTATAAAAAAGAGGTAGATGTTCTATAAATTAGTTTACTTACTTACTATTTATCCTGTTTATCTTTAGAAAGTAGATCTATATAGAAATTTAGTAGTAATAGTCTTTTCTTTTTCTTTTTCTTTTTTAATAAATAGTATTCCTATATTTTAGATCTTAATATTTTTAAATATTATTTTTAGTTATATTATACTATTTATTCATCTTCTTTTTAATTTTATTAATTTTTTCTTCTTTTACTATTTAGCTATATTAATATTTAATATTAGCACTAGTACTATTTAAACTATATCTTTTATTATTATAAAAACTATTAATATCTTTAAAAACGTTAATATAGTAAAACTAGTAATATCTTATAATAAAAGGTAAGATCCTATATCTCTTAATATTAAATAAAATTAGTAGATCTCTTTCTTATTTTAGAAAGATAAAAAAATAAAGAAATTTCTTGTAGATACTTTTTAGAAATTTATAGTATAGATAAAAAAAAGATCTAAATAAGTTTTTAATATTAATATAGTAAATTAGAAAATTATATTATTCTTAGTAAATAAGATAGTAATTTTAAAATAAGAGATAAAAAACTTTTAATATACTATTTCTTTTAATAGTAAATAGTTTATAAAATAAAATACTAAGTTTAAAATAGAAATTACTACTTTAATAAATAACGTAAATAATATTTTATATTAGTTATCTCTTAAGAAGACTATATATTAAAGAATAAAATAATAGTAAAAGAAATTTATTATTCGAATTATAAATTAAGCTAATATAATCTTTTTTAAAGAAAAAATAATTAAACTATAAGATAGTAATATTTTAATAGATAGAAAAGATATTAAATTTTATATCTAGAAATCTATAATCTGTAATAAGCTTAAGAATAATATTTATTATTACTTAATAGTAATAATAAAAAAGTTATATATTATTAACTATTATATAAGAAAGGTTTTAGTATACTTATCTTTAAGATATTATAGTAATAGTATATTTCTTTACTTTAATATAAATAATATAATAAACTATCTCTATAAGTATTTTAAAAATAGAAAGATAGATTAAAACTTATAAAAAGTCTAGAAATCTAGTAATAAAACTAAAAAATAATTTTAATACCTTTTTTTAGTAATTTTATATATCTAGTAAATAAAGTAAAGATCTTTAATAATTACTTAATAAAAAAATTATATAATAAACTTTTAACTATATTATAAAGTTAAATAATAAATTATAAAATATTTAAATATAAGTAGTTTATAAAGTAATACTAGATTATTTCTTAAAATATTATTATATAGTAGATTTAAAAAATTACTACTTAAATTTTAATTTTAATTTTAATAAACTATAGAGAATAGATCTTAATATAGGATAGTACTTTAATAATATTAATAATCTTATTTATATATCTAATAGATAAAGAATAGATTATATTTATTGAAGAAAGATAATATTTTTATTATTAAGAATAAGGTTATTTAAACTATAATTATTTCAAATAGCTTTCTAATATATTGATTTCTATAATTATAGTAACTAATATATGTAGTGCAGTACGGTATACAGAGGTCTGCAGCTATTGCCTCAGGCTGCAAAGAAGGGGCAGATGTTTTACAGATCGCTTTGCTTGCTTGCTGTTTATCTTGTTTGTCTAGAGAGAGCAGATCTATATAGAGAGGCTTAGTAGCGAGAGTTTCTTCTTCCTCTCTCTCTCCCTAATAAACAGTATTCTTATGTTTTAGATCTTAATCTTGTCAAGCTTTGCTATCAATTATATTATATTATTTATTTACCTCTTATTTAATTTTATTAATTTTCTTTTTTTTTACTATTTGGCTATGTTAATATTTAATATTAGCGCTAGTACTATTTAAGCTATATCTTTTATTATTATAAAAACTATCGATATTTTCGAAAACGTTAGTATAGTAAAGTTAGGACTTAATAAAGGATAAGATTTTATATTTCCTAATACTAAATAGAATTAATAAATCTCCTTTTTATTTTAGAAGAATAGAAGAATAAAGGAGTTTCTAGTAGATATTTTCTAGAAATTTATAGTCTAGATAAAAGAGAGGTTTGAGTAAGTTTTTAATACTATTATAATAAATTAGGAGACTATATTATCTTTAATAAATAAAATGGTAGTCTTAGAGTAAGAGATAAAGGGTTTATAAGAGATTATTCCTTTTTATAGTAAATAGCTTGTAGTGTAAAATATTAAGTTTAGAATAGAGGTTACTATTTTAATAAATAATATTAATAATATCTTATATTAACTATCTTTTAAGAAAGTTATATATTAAGGAATAAAATAGTAATAGAAGAAATTTATTATTTAAATTGTTAATTAAGTTAATATGATTTCTTTTAAAAGAAAGATTATTAAATTATCTAATAATAATATTTTAATAGATAGTAAGGATATTAAATTTTATATTTAAAAATTAGTAGTTTATAATAAACTTAAAGAAAACGTTAATTATTATTTTATAGTAGCAGTTAAGAAGTTATATATTATTAGTTATTATGTTAGTAAAGTTTTAATATATTTGTTTTTTAGGTATTATAGTAATAGTATATTTCTTTATTTTAATATAAATAATATAATAGATTATCTTTAAAAGTGTTTTAAAAATAAAAGAATATAAGTAAAGGTTTATAAGAAATTCTAGATCTTAATAATAAAGTTAAAAGATAATTTTAGTAATTTTTTTAGTAATTTTGTATATTTAATAGGTAAAATAGAGATCTTTAATAATAATTGTTTAATAAAGGAACTATATAATAAGCTTTTAACTATATTATAGAGTTAGATAATAAATTATAAGATATTTAAATATAACTAGTTTATAAAGTAGTATTAGATTATTTTTTAAGATATTATTATATAGTAGGCTTAATAGGTAGCTACTTGAGTCTTGATTTTGATATTAGTGAATTATAGAAGATAGATCTTGATATAGAGTAGTATAATAATAATATTAATTATATTAATAATCTTATTTTTATATTTAATAGATAAAGATTAGATTATACTTATTAAGAAAGAATAGTATTTTTATTATTAAAAGTAGGGTTATTTAAGTTATGATTGTTTAAAATAGCTTTTAAATACTCTAGTTTTTATAATTGTAGTAATTAGTATAGATATTTATTTATAAAAGTTTAAGGATTTAGATATTAGTTCTAATTTAGGAAATATATAAGTCTAGAAGAAGTTTTTATTTTAGATTAGGTAGTATCTATAAATACAAAAAATAATAATATAATAGACTTACTATTTTTTACTAGTTTTACTATAATAGTATAAATCTTAATTAAAGATTAAAGTCTTTAATTTTATATATTTATAGATATTAAAATAGATATTTATATAGTAATCTATCTATAAGTAATAGATTAGTTAGATATATTTAATTTTAAAATCTATTAATTACTTTTTTTTTAAGATTTTTATATATTTAATAGATGTTGAGTAGGAAGTATTATTTACTAAATTTAAGTATTACTAGTAGTTGATAGCTATTGTTTAGGTAAAGTAATAATTTTAATAGTGGATATTAGTAAGTATAATATAATATTAAAACGGTTATAATACGCTAAATATAAGATTTTTATAGATTATTATAATTAATAGCTATATTAGATTTTACTAGTAATATATAAATATAAGTTAGAAGAATTTATTAAAGAGATATCTATTATTATTATACAATCTATTCTTTTATTAATCTTTTAACATCTAGTATTAAATAATTATTAAATAGATTATAATAGAAGAGAGTAGCTTTTTTTTTGGAGTATTCTTTTTTGTAGTTAGAATTAACTATAATTAGCGTTTTTAAAGTTGTTTATATTTATTCCTATCTTAATATTTGCTATTATTTTATTTAATATTGTAGCTATAAGTAGAGCTGGGTTTAATAGATAGATTTAGTATAAAGATATAGAGATCTTTATAACTAATATTAATAAGATTAAACATATTATTAATAAGAAGTTATTATAAGAGATAAAGATTAATAAGCTTTGTGAAAAAGTTTTTAGATAATATTATGATTTCTTAGATATCTTTTTAAAGTATGATTTTAATATTTTACTATTTTATAGAAGGAGAGTTAATTATAAGATTAAGTTAGTAGATAAAGTTACTCTAGACTATTATTTTTTATATAAGATAATAGTAAAATAGTTAGAGTTTATATAAAAGTATATTAAGAATAATTTTAAAAAAGGTTTTATTATATCTAATATTATATTTTTTACTTTTTTTATTTTTATAGTTAAGAAGTCTAGAGAAAGTTAATATTTCTATATTGATTTCTGTAAACTAAATATTATTATAAAAAAAGATATTTATTCTTTTTTTTTAATAGATAAATTAATATAGTATATCTAAGATATAAAAATCTATACTAAATTTAATATTTAATAGGATTTCTATCGAATTTAGTTAGATGAAGATTTAGAGGATTTAATTATATTTAGGATTTGTTAAAATATGTTTAAGTTTTAAGTAGTGCCTTTTGATATTACTAATAGACTAACGAGCTTTTAATGTTATATGAATTTTATACTAGGTGATATATTAGATATTTATATAATAGCGTATATTAATAATATTATTATTTATAATAAAACTAAGGAGTAGTATAAGTAATATATTAAGATAGTATTATAGCGATTATATGATTTAGGCTTATAAACTATAATTTATAAGAGTTAGTTTTATATTTTTAAAATTAGATTCTTTAGGTTTATTATTTTTTTTAATAGTGTTTATATCAATCTAGAAAAAATATAGGTAGTTATTAAGTAATAATAGCTTTAGACTATAAAGTAAGTTTAGAGTTTCTTAGGTTTTTATAATTATTACTAGAAGTATATTTATAACTTTAGTTATAAAGTAAGAGTATTTTTCCACTTAATAAAGTAAACTATATTTTAGGAGTAGATAGATATATGTAAGATAGTTTTTAATAATTTTAGAACCATTATAATCATAGCTCTAGTCTTTGTTTATTTTGATTTTATAGTTTAGATAAGAATAGAGATTAATATTTTTAATAATATATTAAGTGGAGTTTTATTTTAGAAGTTAGATAAGAATTAGTATCTTATAATTTATTTCTTTAAGATTATAATAGAATTTAAACTTAATTATAAGATATATAATAAGAAGTTTTTAATAGTTATTTAAGGTTTCTAAAAGTAATATCTAGAGCTAGTTAGATTATTATATATTATTAATATATTATTAGATTATAAGGCCTTATAGTAGTTTAGGATTAAAAAGATACTAAATATACGCTAGATATAATAGTTTTAGTTTTTAAAAGATTATAATTATTAAATCTTATTTTAACTAGATATGAAAAATATAATTATAGATATTCTTTTATAGAAGGATATCTTTATATGGTAAAAATAAGAGTAATAGATACTATTACTAGAGAATATTTAGTATAATATGTCTATTTTAGGAGTTACTAGATTATCTAATATTATAAAATATATTAAAAAGAGTAACTGTGATTATATGAGTCTGGATATTCTTTATAAGAAGGCGTATATTGTTAATAATAATAGTCTTTAATAGTTAGAGTGTATCTTATTATTGTATAATGGCTAGTTAATAGTTCTAGGTAATGATGATCTATGTACTAGATTGTTAGATAAGGTTTATAAATTATCTTTAATAGTGTATCTAGGTATTAATAAGATATTAAAGCTATTATTAGTATAATATTATTAATCTTCTATAGTTGATAATGTAAAGATATATATTAATAGTTGTTATATATATAAGTGTATAAAGTCTTGGATAAATAAGAAGCTAGGTTTTTTATAACTTTTACTAGTTTTTACTAGGCTATAGTAATATATTATAATAGATTTTTACTTTTTATTTAAGGATAAATAAAGCTTTAATAATTTGATAGTTATTATATATTATTTATTAAAGTAGTTAGTTTTAATCTTTTGCTATAAAGATATTATAACTAAAAGGGTTATTAAGCTTTTTATTAATAATATTATATAATGGATAGGTCTATTAGATATTATTATCTTGGATTAAGATTTATAATTTGTTATAGAGATTTAGTATAAGTTTTACTGTATGTTAGATATTAAGAGAAAGCTATTAATAGCTTACTATTTGTAGATTAATAGCTAGATAGAAATTGTAAACTGTTATATTATATAGTATTTGTAACTGTATGTTAGTTATTTCTAAAATAACTAGTTGGATTGGGTAGCTGTTTTAGATTTAGAGATTGTGTTTTTGCTGTTTGTTATAACTAGGTAGTCTTTATTCTTTATTAAATAAGGTTATAAATTTATATTTATATTTAATTAGAAGCTGTTTATGTATAAGTATAGTATATATTATATTTATAAGATATAAGGATTAGTTTGTTAGAGTATGATTAAGATTTAGGAGCAATAGTGTTATTAAGCTAACTGATATTATTAAGAGTTTAATTTTGTTGTAGATGATTTTATTTATATAATACTAGATAGTTTAAAGTAAGATTAATTAAATTTAAAGTTTAGTAATAAGTATGTTAGTCTTTTTAACATTATTAAAGATTAGATATATATTTAAGTTTAACTTATTTAATAGTTTTTATATTTACTTTGTTTTTATTCTAAAGAAGTTAAGGAGGGTGTTGAGAATATTATTTATAAGATAGTTTTTGGATTTTGATCTTTTTATGGTAATTGTGGGAGAAGATAAGTAGGAAGTTAAAGATATTCTAGATATTTAGCTATATTATTATAAACTTTAATATTATTTTAAATAGTTTAGTTTTAATAATATAGATAAGTAGTAGTATCTTATATATAATATGAAGAATATTTTATAGAAGGTTTAGAAGTTTTATATTTGCTATTTTATAAAGTTAGGATCTTTGTAGCGATTATAATAGTAGATTATGGTAGTACTAAATAATAAAGTTTTTAATAACGTTTTTAATAATAATGTTGTTTAAGTTTTTTATAAAAAGAGATTTATGTATAGTAGTTTTTTTTTTTTTCTGTAACTTTTTTTTAGGTGTGTTAGTAATATACTAGTGTTTATAAAGGATATAAATATATCTAAAAAAGTGATAATGATATTTTTACTCTATCTGTTTAAGTATTTTCGGCTTTTTTATCTGCTTAAGTATTGTTAGTTTTCTTATCTATTTAAGTCTGAATTGTTGGTTAATAAGTGTTTAAGAGGCTAAATAGACTTTTATCTAGGGGTAGTATAGTATAGTATAGTATGTAGAGATCTGTAGCTATTATCTTAGGCTGTAAAGAAGAGGTAGATGTTTTATAGATCACTTTGCTTACTTGCTGTTTGTCCTGTTTATTTAGAGAGAGTAGATCTATATAGAGAGGCTTAGTAGTAAGAGCTTTTTCTTCCTCTCTCTCTCCCTAATGAATAGTATTCTTATGTTTTAGACCTTAATCTTATCAAGCTTTGCTATTGATTACAATATAGATATTTATTTATATAAGTTAAAAAATTTAGATATTAATTCTAATTTAAAAAATATATAGATCTAGAAAAAATCTTTATTTTAGATTAGATAGTATCTATAAACATAAAGAAAAATAATATAATAAACTTATTATCTTTTATTAGCTTTACTATAATAGTATAAATCATAATTAAAAATTAAAGTTTTTAACTTTATATATTTATAAATACTAAAAGAGATATCTATATAGTGATTTATCTATAAATAGTAGATTAGTTAGATATATTTTATCTTAAAATCTATTAATTATCTTTTTCTTAAGATTTTTATATATCTAATAGATATTAAGCTAATAGTATTATTTACTAGATATAAATATCTCTAATAGTTAATAGCTAGTATTTAAATAAAGTAATAATTCTAATAATAGATATTAATAGATATAATATAATATTAAGGTATTTATAGTATACTAAATATAAGATTCTTATAGATTTTTATAATTAATAATTTTATTTAATATTATTGATTATATATAAATATAGATTAAAAAAATTTATTAAAGAGATATTAATTGTTATTATATAATCTATTTCTCTATCTATTCTTTAATATCTAGTATTTAATAATTATTAGGTAGATTAGAATAAAAAAGAATAGCTTTTCTTTTAAAATATTTTTTTTTATAATTAAAATTAACTATAATTAATATTTCTAAAGCTCTCTATCTCTATCTCTATCTTTATACTTATTATTACCTTTATTAATATTATAACTATAGATAAAGTTAGATTTAATAGATAGACTTAATATAAAGATATAGAAATCTTTATAATAGATATTAACAAAATTAAGTATATTATTAATAAAAAGTTATTATAAGAAGGTTTTTATATAATATTATAATTCTTTAGATATCTTTTTAAAATATAACTCTAATATCTTATTATTTTATAGAGAAAGAGTTAATTATAAGATTAAATTAGTAGATAAGATTATTTTAAATTATTATTTCTTATATAAGATAGTAGTAGAATAGTTAGAGTTTATATAAGAATATATTAAAGATAATCTTAAAAAAAATTTTATTATATTTAATACTATATCTTTTATCTTTTTTATTTTTATAATAAAAAAACTTAAAGAAAGTTAACGTTTTTATATTAATTTTTATAAAATAAATATTATTATAAAAAAAGATATTTATCCTTTTTTTTAATAGATAAGTTAATAAAATATATTTAAAGTATAAAAGTTTATATTAAATTTAATATCTAATAGGGATTTTACTAAATTTAGTTTAAAAAGGATTCTAAAGGTTTAATAATATTTAGAGTTTATTAAAGTATATTTAAATTTATATAATACTTTTCAGTATTATAAATAGATTAGTAAATTTTTAGTATAGTATAAATTTTATATTAAGTAATATATTTGATATTTATATATTTATATATATTAATAATATTATTATTTATAGTAAAATAGAAAAATAATATAAGTAGTATACTAAAATAATATTAAAATACCTATATAATTTAGATTTATAATTTATAATTTATAAGAGTTAGTTTTATATTTTAGGAATTAGGTTTTTTAATTTTATTATTTCTTTAGATAGTATCTATATTAATCTAGAAAAGATATAGATAGTTACTAAATAATAATAGTTTTAGATTATAAAATAGATCTAGAGTTTTCTAAGATTTTATAATTATTATTGAAAGTATATTTATAATTTTAGTTTTAAAATAAAAGTATTTTTCTATTTAATAAAATAAATTACTTTTTAGAAATAAATTAATATATATATAAAATAATTTTTAATAATCTTAGAATTACTATAATTATAGTTTTAGTACTTATTTATTTTAATTTTATAATTTAAGTAAAGATAAAGATAAATATTTTTTAGAAATTATTAAAAAAACACCCTCTTCCGCTATAGTAATACCTTTTTACCTAATTAAGAAGCTAGACACCTAGCTTCCTAGATATCTATATTCTTACCTATTTTACCTCTTACTGCTACTTCTACCCTATTATTACTAGTTTTCTATTACTCTATAATCTATACAGGACCTACTTTTCCTACTAGATTTACTAGGCTATTAATATACTATTTTACTCGCCCTAATATATTATATTTAATACTAGCCACTTTATACCTATCTAATTAGGAAATAGAGGCTGATTTACTAAAATAGTGTAAATTATATATTTTTCTATTATAGATATCTATTATAAACATCTATTATAGACGTCTATTAATAACATCTATTATAGACCTCTATTATTATAAACTCTAAAAAAGAAGTAGATATATTAATAAGTAGTATATAAACAAGCCTATTTAGAAAGTAGGGTATATATAAGTAAGACTACTAAATAGATAAGAGCGGTAAGCGTATTAAGAAGAAGTTAAGTAGTGGGAGTTATAGTAGGCTATAACAGGAAGTAAGCAATTTTTCAGATATTAAAATTAGGTAAGAGGGTATTGCTATAGCGGAAGGAGGTGTTTTTCTAGTAATTCCTTATTTTTAATAAGATTTTAAGTATAGTTTTATTTTAGAAATTAGATAAAAATTAATATTTTATAATTTACTTTTTTAAGTTTATAATAAATTTTAAATTTAATTATAAGATATATAATAAGAAGTTTTTAATTATTATTTAGGGTTTTTAGAAATAGTATTTTAAGTTAGTTAGGCTACTATATATTATTAATATATTATTAGACTATAAGATATTATAGTAATTTAGAACTAAAAAGATACTAAATATATATTAGATATAATAATCTTGATTTTCAGAAAATTATAATTATTAGATCTTATTGTAACTAAATATTAAAAATATAGTTATAAATATTTTTTTATAGAAAGAGATCTTTATATAATAGAGATAAGAGTAATAGATACTATTATTAAAGAATATTTAATATAATATATCTATTTTAGGAGTTACTAAATTATCTAATATTATAAAATATAGTAAAGTAAGTATCTATAACTATGTAAGTTTAGACGTTTTTTATAAAAAGATATATATTATTAATAACTTTATTTCTTAATAGTTAGAGTATATCTTATTATTTTTTAATAGCTAGTTAATAATTATCAGGGTATAGGTAGATAGGATATTATAATAGAAGATGACTAGTAGGAATAGGGTATAACAAGATAGGTTCTAATTAATTGCGGAGCGTAGCGAAGCAATTACTAAATAGCCTCCCACGCATGTCATGTGACCTGACTTTCTACCACTGGCTTCAGAATCATAGGAATTGGGCAAATGTAGCATTTTGAAGGCGGTGAGTTTGTGGCATAGTCTGCAAATAGTGCAAACGGCAGAAAGGCCGCGCTATACCCTTTTGGGAAGTGTAGTCACGTGAGCTCATTTTTGTACTTATCATTTCTTGGGAGTCTAAAGGTGCTTAAGCCCCCAGTGTCAATTATTTATTATGTAAATTTAATCTTGCTCAGAGTATAGAGTAATTGACCTAGCGCTACGCCCTGCAATAACTAGCGGGTGGCTAAACGCCATCAAGGTCCCTTATAGATAATAGATAGGGATAGACTATTTATAAGATGTAGCTTAAAAAGCTATAATAAGATCTAAAACTAGAATTCTAATAAATAGATTAAAGATTATATACTATAATCTTCTTTTTATTAAATATTATAATTTATACTATAATAATACTTTTTTTTTAAACTAAGTTCTATTAAGATAAGATTTATATAAATATCTTTAATAAAAGTTTTATATAATTTTATAAATGTGATCTAGATATTTAGTAGACTTTTTAATAAACTTATTATAGCTAATCTATTTAATAGTATATTTTAAATATAAGTCTTTTTAGCTTTATTATTGTTAATAGGAACCTAGAATATATTTAATTTCTTATTTTTCTAGTTTTTTAATTTTAATAGATAATATAGATTTAATAACTTATCTAATTATTAGTTTTATAATAATAAGTTATAGTAAATTAATATTAAATATAAAATAGATCTTTATACTAGTAAATAGTTTAAATTTATAAATATAGATATTTATAATTTTTAAAATTTTAAAAAGATTTAGATATTCTTAATATTTAGCTAGATTAGTTATCTAGAATAGTATTAGTAGATAAAGATATAGTGATAATTTATTTATATTTTATATTAGATTTATATAAATAGAATCTTAGTATAGATAAATTTAGTTAGTTTTTATATTTATATAATAAATCTTTTTATATCTTATATTATAGAATAGCTATTCAGCTAAGATAGTTTAAATCTAATATAAAAATAGAATCTATAATTTATATAAGATAAAGAGATTTAGATATTTTTTAAATAATAGAAATTTATTATAAACTCTATTAATAGAAGTTATTTAAACTAGTTATCTTATAAATAAGATATATATACTTAGAAATATTATTTTAAAATAGCGTTTATATATTTAGTTTATCTATTAATTTTTAAATAATATATAGTTAATAGTAGATTTATAATTTTTAAATATTTTATTAGATATTTTTAGAATTAAGTTATAAATTAAAAATCTTTATTAGATATAATAATATTTAATATCTAGTAAATATATAGATAGATAATTTTTTTAATATTATAGATATCTTTATAATATATAAAATATTTTATTTTAGTTAAATAGTTTATAATAACTAAAATAATATTATAACTATTATTTAAGAATAGATATATAATAAAATCTATACTAATATTTTATTAAGTTTTTTTAAATATAAACAGTTATTATAAAATCTTTTAATAAACTTTTTAGATAGAGATAATATAGTAATAAGTATAATAGTTTTTTATCTAGTTATTTATATACTAGTATATTTTAGATTAATAGTATTCTTAAAATAATGATTTAAAAATCTTTAATTAGCTAAAATATCTTAGAATAGATTTATTATAGTATAAATATAAAATCTTAATTTTTAATTTATTATTATTAAAGATATATAAATAATTTTAGTAATAGAAATAATTACTTTTTTATTTATAATTAGCTAATATAATTTTAAAATAATAGCTAATATTCTTATCTAATACTTTTAAAATTAATTATATTATTTCATTTTAATTATAGATTTCTAATAGTAAATCTTTAATTATAAATAGTAATTTAGATAAGTTATTTTTAATAAATTAGATTTTTTTAAAAAAAATAATAATAATAAATAGATTAATAATATTAGATAAGATAGTAATAATAAGCTAGATTTTAATAGTAGTAAATAAAGCTTTAAATAAATCTAATAATTTAATTAAAATAGTTATAATAATTCTATTTCTTTATTATATTATAATATTTATCTATAAGTTTTCTTTTTTAAAATAATCTAACTCTAATATACTAAATACTTATCCTCTTTTTTAAAAATATTTTTTAATTAATTAGAGTATTAAACTTTTTATTTTATTTTCTAGATTAATATATAATTTTAAAATTAAATTAAAATAAGAATTTAGATTATTATATTTAATAATAATTTAATAATTTTATTATTATAAAATATTCTAGATTATAATAGTTAATTATAACTTTTATAAATAAAAGTATATCTTTTAATTTAAATATTATTTTTTAAAATAATAGATTATAGTTAGTAATTCTTTATTATAAATCTTATAATTATATTTAATAGTAGAGTATTTTTTAAAGAAAAATATAATAAAATATAATAAAATATAATATTATTATATTATTATATTATAATAGTATACTAGTAGAAATATAATTAGATATATCTATCTTTAAAATAATCTTTTTAAATTAGTTAAATATTTTTAGAATAAAGATAGAGATAAATATCTTTTTTAAGATTTCAAAATTAAACTAATAGATAGGTATCTATTTAAAATAGATATTCTTTTTTATAAATCTTATAAATAAGATAATAATTTTTAAAAAGTTTCTAATAAAATAGTAATAAAAATTATTAAAATTATTAAAAGCTTATATATTAGTTAAATAAGTTAATAATTTCAAGTTAATAATTATTATAATCCTATTAAAATTTATATAGATACTATCTTTATTAATAATAATATTAAGAAATTTTATTTTAGAGATATAGAATTTATATTTTAACAGTTTTATAAATAAGCCTATCTCTTAAAAATATTAGAAAACTTTTTATATATATTCTATATATTCTATATATATATAGCTGTAAATTAAGATATCGTTTAGATAGGTAATAAAAAAGTAATCTAGGTATTCTTATAATATATTATTAATAAATTATTAAAAAGGTATAAGGACTTCTATTAAATTAAATAGTATAATTAATAATTTAAATAATCCTAGTTTTATATAAAAGATAGTTGGATATTCTTATCTTTCTATAATTTATAGATTATTAAAGATAAAGATAATATTAATCTTTATAAAGAACTTTATTCTTTTTAAATTATTTAAAGTTTTTTTTATTAATAATAGTAAGTAATAATTTTTAGTAATCATTATATTTAATATATAATACTCTATATAAAAATAGAAATTTTTATTAGATTTCTTTATAAATAGGATAAATAAAATAGTAGATAAAGAACTAGATTAGATAAATCCTTTTTTTAAGTTATTTTTAATCTAGTCTTTTAGAATTTTGAGTTTATTTTAAGATATAAGATATAAAGATCTAAATAGTAAAGATTTCTTTTTTTATAAAATTATCTTATACTTGTATAATTTATAAGATAGTAAATACTTAGCTTTCTTAAAAGAGAATACTTTAGTAAAATCTTTAAATTCTTTAGATAATATAGATATAGAATTAGTTTTAATATTAATCTAGAGATATAGAATAGTTTTAATATCTATAGTAATAATTATAAAGATACTATATTTCTTTTTTATATATGTAGTATATATAGCTAGTAATATAACTATTATATTTTATTTTTTTAAGATTAATAGATTATATAAATAAGCTTTTTAAGATTAATAGATTATATAAATAAGCTTTTTAATTAGGATTTAATAAATATCTTATAAAGTATCTAGATTTTTATATTTTATAAAGATATATTATAGTTTTTTTGGTAATATTTATTATTATTATTAAACTCTAGATTATATTTAATAAAATAAATATAAGAGTTATATATTTTTAGCTATAGAAAATCTAATATAACTAAGTAATATATTAATTAGATAACTAGAAAATAGATATTCTTTTCTTAATAATTATTAATATAAAAATATATCTAGATATAATAAATAAATAATTTATATTTAATTTCTTATCTATTAAATTCTTTTAACTAAATAGATTTTATTAGAAATATAAAAATAAGATTATTTTTTTAAATCTATTTTTAGTTAATAAATCTTTTTTTTTTTAATTTTAAAATCTAGTATAATATAATTTAAAAAAAATTTTTTTTATGTAATATAATAAGTAGTATTATTAGATTAGAATAGTAAATCTTTTTTTTAATAAAAAGGTTATTTATAATAGTAGTAAATAGATAGATAATATATAAGTATAAAGTCTAGTTATATTTTAGACTAGATTAATTTTTTTCAATAAGTTTTTTAGAAATAATAAATAGAGATAGATAAAGTAGTTATAGAGATTATTAAATAACAAAAATAAACAAAGAATAATAATTATTTAATAAATTATTAAAAGATAATTATTAATTTATAAATAATCTTAAATAAAGTATTTCTTTAAATTATAGTAAAAATAAGTTTTTTATTTATAATAAGTTAATAACTAATAGTATAAAAAAATATTAATAAATAAAAAATAGATTTATAGTATTAGGATTTATAAATAGAAAAATATAGATCTATTTAAGATTAGATTTACTAGAATTTTATTTAAAAACTTTTAAAAAGTTTTTATATTAATAAAGTAAATTTATAAAATAGTTAATAAGTTATTATTATATTAGATTTAGTAATTTTTTAAATTTTAAAGAAATCTTATTAAATTAAAATAATCTTTTTTAAGTAGTTTATAATATAGTAATATTTTTTTAATTTTTAATTAATTATTTATTTAAGTATTGTAGATAAGATTTTATTATATATTTTACTTTTTATAATAAAATATTAGTATTTAATAAAAAATAAACTAAATTTTTTATTTTTTTATTAAAGATAATAAAGTTTATTTTAAATATTTTAAAAATAATTTAAATTTTTAAATACTCTTTTAAGATATTTAAAATATTAAAAAAATTATTTAGTTAATAGATATTATTATAAATATAAAGTAAGATTTAAATATAAAATATATTTTTTAAATAGTTAGTAATATAGATTATTTAGAATTATAAGATTAAAAAATAGTTATAATTAATATTTAGTTTTTTTTAATCTAGAAAAAGAATTAATAAAAATCTTTTTAATTCTTTTTAAATCTATTAAAATTAAAAAAATATTTAAATTATATATAAAAGCTAGAAGATTTAAAAATAAATAATAAAGATATTTCTATAGTAATAGTTATATTAAATTTAATAATAAATTTGAAAATAAGAATAAGTATAATATTTATTATAAACATAGTAAATTTAATTATATATATTTATATAACTTTAATTTAAATAATATTTTATTATATTTTATTATAAAGTTTTTTTTAGTATTCTAAGATAATAATATCTTAATAATAATTATATTTAGTAATAACTAATTTATTTAATAAATAAATAATTTTAATTTTTATAATTTATAATTATAGTTTAACTTAGATTATTTATTTATAGATATTAATTATATTAGATTAAATACTTTTAATATAATTATAAATATAGTGATAATATTTAAACTATTAATTAAAATAGTCTTTTATATACTTAATAAATTACTTTAAATTATTAAATAGAGATAAAAATTATAAGACTAGTTTAAATATCTTTTAAGTAGTTAACTCTTAAAAGAAGAAGTTATATAATATTAGAGTATAGGTAGATAGGATAGTATAATAAGAGATAACTAGTAGGAATAAGATATAATAAGTCGGGTTCTAATTAACAGGTAATAGATAGGAGTAGATTATTTATAAGATATAGCTTAAAAAGCTACAATAGGATCTAAAACTAGAGTTCTAATAAACAGATTAAAGATCACATGCCGCGATCTCCTTCTTACTAAGCATCACAGTTTATACCGTGACAAAAGATATTTAGAAGACTAAATAGATTTTTATTTAAGGATAGTATAGTACGGAATAGTATGTAAAGGTCTGTAGCTATTACCTTAAGTTGTAAAGGAAGGGTAGATATTTTATAAATTGCTTTACTTACTTATTATTTATTTTATTTATCTTTAGGAAATAGATCTATATAGAGACTTAGTAGTAATAATCTTTTTTTTTTCCTTTTATTTCTTAATAAATAATATTCTTATATCTTGGATCTTAATACTCTCAAGTATTACCTATAATTATAATTTAAAGTTTTCTAAGATTTTATAATAATTATTAGAAATACTCTTTTATTTAATAAAATAGATTATTCTTTAAAAATAGATTAATATATATAAGACAGTTTTTAATAATTTTAAAATTATTATAATAATAACTTTAGTACTTATTTATTTTAATTTTATAACTTTAATAAAAATAGAGATTAATATTCTTAATAGAGTTTTAAGTAGAATTTTATTTTAGAAGTTAAGTAAAGATTAGTATCTTATAGTTTATTTCTCTAAATCTATAATAAACTTTAAGTTAAACTATAAAGTTTATAATAAGAAGTTTCTAATAATTATCTAGGATTTCTAAAAATAATATCTAGAATTAGTTAGATTATTATATACTATTAATATTTTATTAGACTATAAGATATTATAATAATTAAAAATTAAGAGAGTATTATATATATTAGATATAGTAATCTTAATTTTTAAAAGACTTTAATTATTAGATTCTATTTTAACTAGATATAAAAAATATAACTATTTATATTTTTTTATAGAAAGATATCTTTATATAATAAAAATAACAATAGTAGATATTATTATTAAATAATATTTAGTATAATATATCAATTTAAAGATTTATTGGATTTATTAGATATTATAAAATATAATTTAAAAAATAAATATAACTATATAAATTTAAACTTTCTTTATAAAAAATATATATTATTAATAATATAAGTTTTTAATAACTAGAATATATCTTATTACTATTTAATAGCTAACTAATAATTCTCAATAATAGTAATCTATATATTAGATTATAAAATAAAATTTATAAGTTACTTTTAATAATATATTTAGATATTAATAAAATAACAGAACTATTATTAATATAGTATTATTAATTTTCTATAGTTATAGATATAAAGATTTATATTAAGAACTATTAAATATATAAATATATAAAAACTTTAGATAAATAAGAAACTAGATTTTTTATAACTTTTATTAATTTCCAATAAACTATAATAGTATATTATAATAAATTTTTATTTCTTATTTAAAAATAAATAAGATTTTAATAATTTAATAATTATTATATCTTATTTATTAAAATAGTTCATTTTAATTCTTTATTATAAAGATATTTCTATTAAAAAAATAATTAAGCTTTTTATTAATAATACTATATACTAAATAGATTTATTTAAAATTATTATTTTAAATTAAAATCTATAATTTATTATAAAGTTTTAGTATATATTTTATTAGATATTGCAGTTTTTCAAAAAAGTTATTAATAGTTTATTATCTTTAGATAGATAGTTAAATAAAAATTATAAACTACTATATTATATAATATTTATATTTATATATTAATTATTTTTAGAATAATTAATTAAACTAAATAACTATTTTAGATTTAAAAATTACATCTTTATTTTTTTTAATAATTAAATAGTTTTTATTTTTTACTAAATAAGATTATAAGCTTATATTAATAAGAACTTAATTTTATTATTAGTAATTCTATTCATATAATATTAGATAGTCTAAAATAAAATCAACTAAATATAAAGTTTAATAATAAATATACTAGTCTTTTAAAAATTATTAATAAAATTAGATATATATTTCAATTTATTTTATTTAAAAACTTTAAAATTTTTTCTATTTTTATATTAAAAAAAATTAAAGAAAATATTAATAATATTATTTTAAAAGTAGTTTTTAGATCTACATCTTTGAATAGTAATTTTAGAAAAGTGTGAGTAGTAAGTTAATAAGATTTTAAATATATAGATTTATTATTAAAAGTTTTAATATCGTATTAAATAATTTAATTTTAATAATTTTAATAAATAATAATATCTAATATATAACTTAAAAAATACTTTATAAAAAATAAAGGATTTCTATATTTACTATCTTTTAAAACTAAGATTGCTATAATATTAATAATAATAAATTATAGTAGTATTAAATAATAAGATTTTAAATAATATTCTTAATAATAGAATTATTTAAGTACTCTAGAAAAAAGGATATTTATATAATAGTTTTTCTTTTTTCTATAATCTCTTTTTAGATATATTAACGATAGTCTAATATCTATAAAAAACGTAAATATACCTAGAAAGGAAATAATAACTTCTTTATCGTTAGTGTCCTTTTCTATTAAATTATAAATTACTACTTAACAAAAAATAAATATTTAAAAAACTAAACAGACTTTTATCTAGAGATAGTATAGTGCTAAATAGTATATAGCAATATATAAATAGAGATCTACAGCTATTATCTTAGATTATAAAAAAAAGATATTTATTTAATAAATCACTTTACCTTGATTACTATTTATTCTATTTATTTTTAGAAAGTAGATCTATATAGAGATTTAATAATTATAGCTTTTTCTTTTTCTTTTTATTGCCTAATAAATAATATTCTTATACTTTAGACTTTAATATTCTTAAGTATTACCTTTATTTATAATACTTATATAAAATATTAACTAAGTTATTTAATAAAAAGTTTATTTAAATTAATAAATTATTTATTATAGTACTAGTATTTCTAATTTAAAATTTTAATAGAAAAATATAATTCTATATTAATCTATATAAATAATGTTATTATTTATTCTAATTAAATAATTAAGAATTATTATTAGAAAATAAATAAAATTTTTTAAAAACTAAAAATACTAGTCTATATTATAGTATAATATTTAAAAGTTAAAGTTTAATTAGAATAAAATATTTTAGATTTATTATATATATAAATAAAGAAGTTTATATTAATCTAATAAAGATAGAAATAATTAAAAAATAAAAGATATTTAAATTAGTTTATAATATATATAGGTTTTTAGGATTTACTAATTTCTATTAATTATTTATATCTTAATTTACTATCTTATTAATATTATTAATAACAAAAGATATACTATTTTTATAAAATAAAAAATATTAAGAAATATTTAAGAAATTTAAAAATCTCTTTATTAATATATTAATCTTTATATACTTTTAAAAAAAATAGTAGTAGAAATTATATTATTATAGTAATAAGAAGATAAAAAACTTATATATTATATCTATATATTATAGAAATTATTATTAGTAGAGTTAAATTATAAAAATTATAATAAAAAGTTATTTATAACTATATATACTTTTTAAAAATAGTAATCTGGATTAAAAATAATATCTTATTTAACTATTATAATAGATTATAAAAATCTTTATTATTTTAATAAAATATAATATCTAAATAAATAATAGATATAATAAGTAAGATTAATAATAGAATTAAATTTTATACTTTATTATTAATTTAAAAAAATTATTATTTTATTAAATATATTATTAAAAAAAGATAGAATTTATTATAACATATTATAGATAAAAGAGTTTTAAATTATTTTTAAATATTTTTGTAGAAAATAATAATTTAATATAGAATAATAATATAATATAAATAATATAATTAGATTAGATTTAGATTTTATAATAAATATATTATTTTTTTAAAAAACTAGAGTTATTAAAAAAATAAAAAAAATAGAATAGATAATAGAATATATTAAATATATTTTTAAATTTTATAAAAAGATAAGTATTATATTATTGATAAAATATATATAAAAATAAGTTTTTTAAATACTATTTTAATAATTAAAGGTTATTATATTTCTATTAAAAGATCTAGATTTCTAATAATAAGTTTTTATAAATAAAAATTATCTAAAAAATATATAATTTCTATCTTACTAGATATTTTAGATAAGATATTTATTATATATATAATACTATTTTAGTATTTCTTTTAACTAGATATAATAAAAGATATATAATAATTTCTTTAGAACTATATAGTCTATACAAAGAATTTAATCTAATAAAATATAAAATATAGATTATTAAAACTATTATTAATTTAATATTAATTATCTATTATTTTTTATCTATAATTAGATTATATAATAAAAAAAATAGATTAAAAGATTAAAAAGATTATATAAATGTTTATTATCTATATATAGAAAAACTAAAAAGTTTATTACTAATAATTATTATAATTATTAATAACTAAGATATCTTATTAATAAAATTATTAATTTCTTTTTTACTTATAGTTATTATATTAATTTATTAAATATCAATAAATATAACATAACTAAAAAATTAAGAGAGATAATAACTTAACTAATAATTTCTAATAAGTCTTTTATAAAATAATTATAGAAAATTATTAAGTAAACATAATCTATAATTATATAAAAAGATATAATAAAAATAGATAAATAAATCTTATTAAATAGTTTCTATCTATTATATTAATAATAAAATTTAATTTAATTTAATTTAAGAAATATTTATTTCTAATATCTTTTAAAAAATTTAATTAAATCTATATATAATCTTAAATAAAAGAAATCTTTATATTATATATTATCTAATTTAATATCTTATCTAACATATATCTAATATTCTATATTAAACTAATTAAACTAATATTATTAAGTCTTTTTTTTAAGTTATAGATAATATATAATTATTTATAATAAAGATTAATAATAAACTAGAGTATAAATTAAAAGAAATTTTGGATTTTAAAAGAAAAATATTAAAAAAGATAAATAGATAAAAGTTTTCAT
Source organism: Penicillium bialowiezense (assembly GCA_026122735.1). Classification (NCBI taxonomy): domain Eukaryota; kingdom Fungi; phylum Ascomycota; class Eurotiomycetes; order Eurotiales; family Aspergillaceae; genus Penicillium; species Penicillium bialowiezense. The sequence continues at coordinate 1,564,927 of JAKZFB010000005.1, read as the reverse complement.
AAAATAAGAAGATTATATAGAAATATTATAAAAAAGATTATATATAATTAAAGATTGTTTGATTTTTAATATTTATAAGTAATAATTTAAATTTTAAGATATATCTAATAAAAGACTAATATTAATAGAGATATTATAATCTTTATACTAAGATTAATATATTAATAAAAATAAAAAAAGAGATACTATTATAAGCTAAAATTTAGAAGTAGATTATATAAAAGTATATAATCTAGATATCCTATATAAAACACTTAACTATATATAAATCTCTTCTTTTTTTAAAATTAATATAATAGTATATTAGCTTAGTCTAATTAAATTAATAAAGTTTTAGCTTTTTATAGTAGTCTAGTAAACCTAGTAGAATAAGTAGGTCCTATATAAGTTATAAGGTAGTAGAAAAGCTAATAGAAAAACTAGTAATAATAAGATAGAAATAGTAGTAGAAAAAAAAATAGATAAAAATATAAATATCTAAGAAATAAAATATCTACTTTTCTTAATAGATAAAGTATTAAGCTAGACAAAATAAAAAGAAAGTCTTATTAGTTTAAATAAATAAATACTAAATTCAAAAAAAAAAGAAGAGAAAAAGAAGATAAAAGAGCTTATTAAAATAGAGAACGTCTAGTAGATCTCTATCTAAAGATTCTCTTATTCTAAGTTTTATTATTACGGAATGTAGCGAAGCAATTACTAAATAGCCTCCTACACATATTATGTGATCTGACTTTCTACCACTAGCTTCAGAATCATAGGAATTAGGCAAATATAGCATTTTGAAGGCGGTGAGTTTATAGCATAGTCTGTAAATAGTGCAAACGGCAGAAATACCGCGCTATACCCTTTTGGGAAGTGTAGTCACGTGAGCTCATTTTTGTACTTATCATTTCTTGGGAGTCTAAAGGTGCTTAAGCCCCCAGTGTCAATTATTTATTATGTAAATTTAATCTTGCTCAGAGTATAGAGTAATTGACCTAGCGCTACGCCCTGCAATAACTAGCGGGTGGCTAAACGCCATCAAGGTCCCTTGTATAACCTATATAAAAGCTATAGAAGTGTTAATCTAATAGCTACCCTCGTATATAAAAACTATTTAACCCTTTAAATACTAAGATTAGTTCTCTAAAAAAAGAAATAAATACTGTTTTATTAAGTATATACTAAATATATTTATTTCTTTATAAGTAGATTATTATTAGATATATCTAGTTTATCTTTAATATTATTGAATATAGTATTAATCTATTTATATAAATACTTTAGAAATTCTAATTTATTAGAGTACTTATTATAGAACTATTCTATCTTTTATAATATATATTTAAGATTTTATATTTTATATTATATTATATTAGAATCTATATCTTACTATTTAATATAGTATTATAATTTACTATAATATAAATATAAGTTTAATAATTTTTTAATATACTATTTATTTTTACTAACTATTTATAAAGATTATATTAAATCTAAAAATTATTTAGTTAGTAGTAGATAGTCTAGTTTTAATATATAATAAAATTTATTAGATATAAATATTAGATATAAAAATATATTTAAATAATAATTATAAATAGATAGAAATAGTTTAAAATATAGTAAAAAAATAAATATTTATATTTAAAAATTTTTAAAATAATATAAATATAATTATTTGTATTAATCTTAATTTTCTATTATTTCTTATCTATATATTTTTTTAAATATTTTATACTATATATATATATTTTTTTATTATATTTTAAACTATTTCTATCTATTCTATAAATTTATCTACTTATATTATACTCTTATAAACTATCATTTATAATATATTAAAAGAATTATCAGAAAAACACCCTCTTCCGTTATAGCAATACCCTCTTGCCTGATTTTGATATCTGAAAAATTGCTTGCTTCCTGTCACAGTCTACCACAACTCCTACTATCTAACTCCTTCCTAATACGCTTACCGTCTTTACCTACCTAGTAGTCTTACCTATATATACTTTATTTCCTAAATAGACTTGTTTATATGCTGCTTGTTGACATGTCTACTTCCTTTTTAGGGTCTGCGGTAATAGAGGTTTATAATAGATATTGTTAATAGGCGTCTACAATAGATGTTGTTAATAGGTGTTTATAATAAGTATCTATAATAGAAGAGTATACAATTTACGCTATTTTAGTAAATTAGCTTCTATTTCCTAATCAGATAAGTATAGGGTAGCCAGTATTGAATACAATATATTAGAGTGAATAAAATAGTGTATTAATAGTCTAGTAAACCTAGTAGGAAAGGTAGGTCCCGCGTAGGTCATGGGGCGGTAGAAAACTAGTAATAATAGGGTGGAAGTAGTAGTAGGAGTAAAAACAGATAAGAATATAGATACCTAGAAAGCCAGATGTCTAGCTTCCTAATTGGGTAAGGAGGTGTTGCTATAGTGGAACGGGGTGTTTTTCTAATAATTTCCTATATTAAACTAATTAAATAATATCTAAGATTTATAATTATATTTAATAAAAAAAAAAGATTAATCTATATTTATTAAAAGTAAAAATATAACTATAAGATTAATAAAAGATAATTATTTTAACTAATTATTTTATAAATAACTAATATATAAATATAATTTTTATATAATATATTAATTCATTCTCTTTATTTATCTATCTATTTATAGATATCTTATTATTAATAGATTTTACTTAATCTTTAAAATATAATAAAGTTTATATTAATACTCTAAAATAAAATATAGATCTTAATTTAATACTACTATATTTAAAAATCTAGTTTACTATATAATATTATTAATAAATAATCTTACTCTTTATTTTATAATAACGTTTTTTATAAAAAATAGAAATAAGCTTTTTTAAAAGATAATAAATTATAATTGTTATTTTTTTAAAATTTTATTTATCTTAAAATAATAAGTAGAAATTTATTATTATATATTATTAGAGCTAATTAAAAACTAATAAAGGCTATAATAGATCTAGAATATAATCTTTTTATATCTTTATTCTTAAAGTCTATATTATATTAATTACTCTATTTTAAATAGTTAATAATATTTAGATTATCTTAATATATAAAGATAATCTATAGACTTTATGTATCTTTCTATTATTAATATTTATCTAAAAGTAATACTATCTTCTCTAATTTCTTTTTTATATTTATATCTTTCCTAAAGAGTATATTAATAATAATATTAAATTTACTTAGATAATATTAGATTTTTAGTTAATACTATTTAAAAGATTAGTTTTATTAGATCTAATAAATATTAAGTTAACGTTTTACTCTAAACTAATATAAAATCTAATAATCTATAAATATTTTAAATATAAACTATTCCTTTAGAAATTAATAAACTTAATCTTTGATTTTTATAGAATATATACTATTACTAATAATTTATAATTATATATCTTATATTTGTACTTTATAAAATTTATTATTTTAAATAGAAATATAATAAGATATTAATAGCTATCTAATTTTTCCTATAAAAGTATTCATTTATAATATTATTAGAAATATTAATATTAATTTTTATCTTTATATTAAAAGTATAATAGTATAATATAAAAACTATAATTATTAAATATTTTAAATCTTTAAATATATTATAATCTTCACTTATCTACTTTTATAAAATTATTTTCTTTATTAAATAAATTAATAGTTTAGTAATTTACCTATAATTCCTAATAAAACGTTTATAAAAGTTACGAAATCTTAGAAAAGATTATATACATTATATTATTAATAATATTTATTAGTTATTTATCATTTTAACTTTTATTAGATTAGTAGATTTATTATAGTAATTGATTATAAAATTAATAAATCTAATATGTTTTTTATAAAACTTATATTTATAAAAGATAACTTATAATTTTTTGATTTATAATTTTTTAATTTATAATTTTTTAATTTATAAATATTTAAAGACTTTATATATATACTAAATATATTTGTTATATATATTACTATAAATTAGGATATTATTAATATATATAGTTATACAATTATTAATAGAGTTTTTTGATATTAAATTAATATATTATTAAAATAATATTAAACTATTTATAATATTAAAAAGAACTATAGTAAATTTAAATATCTTAATCTTTATTTAAAAGATTATAAGATCTTTAGACTTTAAGTCTATTTTAATATAATAAATATAATAAATATCTTTAAATTATTCTTTTTTACTATCTTATTAAAATTAATATAACTAACTATAATAATTTTAGAATAATCTATTTCTAGTAAATCTATATATATTTAATTAGTTTAATAGATTTTGAAAATTTTAGTTTTATCAAAATTTTTAATATCTTAGATAATATTAATTTCTTATATATTATCTTAAGTATTAAAAACTAATTATATCTATTATCATCTTATTAGTATATTTTAATAAATATAAGATTAAGTTTATTAAGAATTTTTATTAGAATTAATTATATTATCTTATTAACTATCTCTTCTTATAGAATGTAAACCTTTATTTCTAATTTATTTAGTAATAATTAGATTAATAAAGACTTTATATAATTAATATTAATATCTTATCTAATTAACTATAGATATTCAAAAGTTATATTATATCTATTTATATTAGTAATTAATATAAATATTCTTACCTATCTATATTTATTAATTATAAGTAATATTAATATCTTATACATAATTACTAATAATAGATAGCTATTAATAATTATAATTATAATAGATTTATTTAACTTTTTAGTTTTTAGATTATATAGTTTTAACTTTTTTACTAAGTAAAATTAAATTATAAAAAAAATATTAGTTTTACTATTGATTAATATATTAATATTAAAATATAGACAATTAATTAATATTTAAATATTAACTATAAAACTTTATCTAGATAGTAATTCTATTTTATTTATAATAATAAGTAGATTTATATCTAAAGAGAAGATTTCCTCTAGATATAGTTATTTTTTAAATTATTATTTTTTTAAAAAATAATTAGTTTTAGATCTACTATAATAGTAGTAATAGTATTAATAATTATACTAGATTAGAGAGTTCAAAATAATCTTTCTAATTTATCTAAATATTCTATACTCTAATAACCTTACTTTTAAAAAATAAAATATTTATTCTTTTTCATTAGTATTTCATATTTAGTAAATAATATATAGTTATAGTAAGAGATTAATATACTATTTCTTTTTTAATTTTAGATATAGAGAAAATCTATCTAGAAATCTTTTTATTAGATTATTTATATTTTAATAAAAAGATATTAGTATTATTTTTTCTATTTTAGATAATATTTATTAAATATAAATTCTTAATATAAAAGTTAACTATCTACTTAAATATAATATAATTATTATAAGTTAAAACCATTATAGAGTTCCATAATAAATATAATAATTTACTAAAAAGGTTATCTTTCTAATAGTTTACTTAGATTTTAGTTTTATATATTAATTATAAAAACTTAATAATAAAATTAATCAAAATATCTTTAAGTTTTATTTTTAAAATATGATAGATTATTAAAATCTTAATATATTAGTTTAAATTATAAAAGATAATCTTTAATCATATAAATATATTTTCTATATTAATATATAAATTCTTAAAATTAGAATTAGAATAAAAGTTAATATAAATTAAAGTTTTTTTATTATAACAACTATTAATATAAAGTATATAATAAATAGATTTAAAAAACTAATTAATATTAACTAGTAATTTCTTTTATATAGTTATAATCTAGATTTTATAATAAACTATTTTACTATCTATTAATATAGAGAGATTAGATATTTTTTATAATTATTATACTAAAATTTATTTAATAGTTTTTATAATTAATATACTCTTATTAAAATTAAAAATTTATTTAGTTAGTTATATTACTTATTTAGATAATTAGATAACTTATTAAATATTTATAATTATTAATATAGTTAGTTCTTTTTAAATATTAATAACTCTCTTTAGATATTAATTTATATATTTATAATAGTAGATTATATATTCTTTATTATAATCTTATATCTTTTTTTTAATTAATAGATAGAGATAGATCTATTTAATTCTTTATTTTATTTATCTAAAATTTTAAATACTTTATTATTTTAATTATATATTTTTTAATATATTTTAGTAAATATTTTAAAATAATTATATTTAAGAAGATTATCTAATTTACCTTTTTTTTAATATATTATTTACTATTATATTTTATAAGAATAATATTAAAACTAGAAATATTAGATATTTTTATTAAGATTAATTAAATCTATAATATAGATATAGGGAATTATTAAAAAAATACCTCCCACTGTTATAACAACACCCCCTTACCCAATTAGAAAGCTAGACATCTAGCTTCCCAGATATCTACATTCTTGCCTATTTTACCCCTTACCGCTACTTCTACCCTATTATTACTAGTTTTCTACCACCCCGTGACCTACACAGGACCTACCCTTACTACCAGGTTTACTAAGCCATTAATACACTATTTTACTCACTATAACACGCTATATTCAATATTAGCTACCTCGTATCTGCCCAATTAGGAAATAGAAGCTGATTTACTAAAATAGCGCGAATTGTATACTTTTCTATTATAAACGCCTATTGTAGATATCTATTATAGATACTATATAGACTTCTATTACCACAGACCTTAAAAAGGAAATAGATACGTCAACAAGTACGTTAGAAAGTATAGTAGCAAGCAGGCCAGCAAGTAACAAGCGCGTCAACAAGCAGTAAGCATATTAATAAGCAGTAAGCGCGTCAACAAACAATATATAAACAAGTCTATTTAGAAAGTAAGATATACATATATAGGAAAGACCCCTAAATAAGACAAAGGCAGTGACCCATTTGGGAAGGAATTGGGCAGTGGGAGTTGTGGCAAGTTGTGATAGGAAGCAAACAATTTTTCAAGCATTAAAATCAGGTAAGGGGGTATTGCTATAGCGGTAGGAGGTGTTTTTCTAATAATTCTCTAGATATATTAAGATAGTCTTTAGATTAAGATATATTAGTTTTAATATAGATTTAAACTTAGTTTAGTTTCTAATTAGTTAATAATCTTTATTAAAATATTAGTAAATACTTATATCTTAAACTTTAAGACTAATAGAAATAATAATAAAAAAGATATTTAGTATTATATTAAGCTAGATAAAATAAAAAGAAAGTTCTATTAGTCTAGATGAATAAATATTAAATATAGAGAAAGAAGAAGAGAGAGTGAAGGTAAAAGAGCTCGTTAAGATAGGGAACATCTAGTAGGTCTCTACTTAAGGTTCTTTTTATTCTAAGTCCTACTATGTGATCTATATAAAAGTTATAGAACTGTTAATCTAATATAAAGAGGGTATTACTATAGTAATAGAGAGTTTCTCTATAATAATCTTTTTAGTATATTAAAAGACTAATTTTATAAAGTTTTAAAAAATAAAAAATTATTATTTTCGTATTTACTAAAAATAAATATATTATAGATTTATTTATAATCTAAAAGACTATTTAACTAAAAAAACTTTTTATAGAATTTTAAATTTTATTTAATACTTTTATTAAATTAAAGATTAATACTATTAAAACTATCATATTAATAAAAAAATGTTATATTTTATATTTATATTTAATATATTTTAATATATTACTATTACATTTATAAAACTATAATTATTAAAAATATTTTCTTAATCTTTATTATTATTATAGAGATAGCTATAAATAGATTTATAAAACTATTAAATAAGATTATATTTTAATAATATATTTAATAATTTAATATATATAAATTTCTATTAAAATTAGATATAATAATAATTATAATTTATAAATCTTTATTTTAATATTTATTTAAAATATTACATTTAATCTAATTTTTATAATAAGCTAAAGCTTTATTAATTCAATTAGATTAGATTAATATACTATTTATATTAATCTTAAAGAGAGAAGAGATTTATATATAGTTAGATATTTTATATAAGATATCTAGATTCTATATTTTATATAATCTACTTTTAGGTTTTAACTTATAATAATATCTCTCTTCTTATCTCTATTAATATATTAATCTTAATATAGAGATTATAATATCTCTGTTAATATCAGTCTCTTATTAGATATATTTTAATATAAGCTTAAATTACTATTTATAAATATTAAAAGCTAAATAATCTTTAATCATATTTAATTTTTTCTATAATATCTTTATATAATTAATTTATCTATTTTACTTAAACTTTTATTTTCTTTTTTCTTTTAATATATTTCTTTTAAAAATCTAGAATCTTTTTTATTCTATATTCTACTTTACTGTTAATTTTTATTATAGGTAATTATATATTATTTATAACTTAAGAAAAAAAGAGATTTGATAATATAGATTAAATTAATTTTATATAGAATACTAGATATATATTAGATAAGATATTAAATGAGACTATATATAGTATTAAGATTTTTTGTATTTAATATTATATATAGATTTAATTAAATTTTTTAGAAAGATATAAGGAGTAGATATTCTATAGATTAAACTATACTCTATTATTAATATAATAGATAAGTACTATTAAGTAGAATTTATTTATCTATTTTTATTATATCTCTTATATAGAAATAATTATGGATTATATTTATTTAGTAATCTTCTATAATTATTTTATAAAAAACTTATTAATAAATATAAATTAAGTTATTATTTATTTTAATTCTTTAATTATTTTATAATTATTAATATTTAATAGATTAATATAATACTTATATAAAAAAAGATAATAATCCTATTAATAAAACATCTTAATTATAAAGAAATATAATAATTATTAATAATAAGCCTTTCTAGTTATTCTATATATAAATAATAAAAATTTATATAATCCTTTTAATCTTTTGATTTATTTTTTTTATTATATTATCTAACTATAAATAGAAGGTAGTAAATAGTTAATATTAAATTAACGGTTTTTATAAATAATATATTAAAGTCTATTTATAAATTGAAGATCTCTATCGTTAATAATTATTTTCAGAAACTTATAATATATATAGAAATATATTAAAAAGATTTTTATAATTACTTCTAATATGATCTTTTTGATTTTAATTAAGATTATTATTTTTTTTATTAAAATAAAATTTACAATAAAATCTATTAAAATCTTAGTCTAGATTTATTAAAACATTAGCACTAATTTTAATAACTTATATTTTATATCTTACTAGACTAAACTTTTTTTAATAGATTATATAGTTCTTAAAAAAATATTGTATATCTTTTACTATATTTAGTTAAAAGAAATAGTAGAATAGTATTAAATATATAATATCTTATTTAAGATAATTAGTAATATAGAAATTATATATTTTTCAGATAATTTTTTTTTATAAAGATTTATTATTAAAGATTTAGATCTTTTAATAGGAATATAATAAATTTTAATTATTAAAATAATATTCAAAAAGATTTATTTTTGTATCTATTTTGTTAGAAATATAGTAATTATTTTTTTATAAAATTTCAAAATATATCTAATATATCTTATTATTTATTCAATCTTTTTTCTATCTTTTTTATAACTCTAATTTTTTAAAAAGTAGTATATTTATTAGAAATCTAAATCTAGTTTAGTTATATTATCTATATTATATAATTAATTATATTAAATTATTACTTTCTTTAAATTATTTAAAAATAATTTAAAATTTTTTTATTTATAATATCTTATAGTAAATCCTATCTTCTTTTTAATAATATATTTAATAAAATAATAAGTTTTTAGATTAATAACAAAATATAAAATTTTATTTTATTATTAAATTTATCTATTATATCTATTATTTATTTAGATACTATATTTTATTAAAATAATAGAAATTTTTATAATCTATTATAATAATAAAATAAGATATTATCTTTGATTTAGATTACTATTTTTAAAAAATATATATAATTATAAATAACTTTTTATTATAAATTTTATAATTTAATTTTACTAATAACAATCTTTATAATATATAGATATAAAATAGTGAATTAAGATATAAATAATTAATAGAAATTAATAAAACCTAAAAACCTATATATATTATAAACTAATTTAAATATTTTTGATATTTTAATTATTTCTATCTTTTTTAGATTAATATAAACTTTTTTATCTATATATATAATAAATCTAAAATATTTTATTAAGATCTATTTAAACTCTAATTTTTTAATATTATATTATATATAATAAATATGTCCTATATTTACTATTAAACCATATTAATAACCTTATATATTATAAACCTAAGCCTAGAAATAGATTATATAAAGATATATAACCTAAGCGCCCTATATAAAGTGCCCAGCCACATATAAATCTTTCTTTTCTTTAAGATTAATATAAATAGTATATTGACTTAGCTTAATTAAATTAATAAAGTTTTAATCTTCTATATATATTAATCTTCTAATACTATTATTAAAACATTAGAAAAATCTTAGATACCAAGTTTAGACTATATAAAAAAAGAATCTTTAAATTATCTTTAATTTAGAATATATTTACTATTAGAAAGCTCTAGATACTAACTTTAGATTCTATAGAAGAAGAATTTCTAAATTACTTTTAATTTAGTATATATTCATTATTAAAAAGTTCTAGATATTAAATTTAAGCTATAAAGAAGTAAAATCTTTAAATTATTTATATTTTAGTATATATTTACACTAAAATAGAATAGAATAAAATAGTCTAAATTAATAATAGATATTTAAGAATAATCTTAGTTTAATAATCTGCTTTATTAAATATAGTTAATAATATAGTAGCTAATATAAAACTAATAGATATAAGTTAAATAAGTAGTAATATAGAATATCTATATATACTAATTAAAAGAATTACTTATAGTAGTAAATCTTAATAATAGAAATAAAAGAATAAAAGTAGAAAATATAGAGTAAGATTAATTTACTATTATAATATAGCTAAAAGTTTAGATTAAGACTTTTTATAAATTATAAATAAGACTCTCTAATCTTACACTATTTATAAAAAATATTAATAACTAGTTTATCTAGTAAATTATAATAAAAAATAAGTTAGAAATTAATAGAAATATTATTAAATTATTTTCTAATTAGTTTATTTATATTTTCTTTTAATTAAAAAAACTTATATATAAAGTATATCTAAAAAACTATAAATTTTTATAATTTACTTAACTATTTTAATTCAATTTAGAGTAATTTTAATATTTAAATATAAGTAGCTTATTATTTATATTAAATTTATTAAATTAAAAATATAACTTTTTTAAGATTTTTATTAAAATTAGAAAGAGAGTTTACTAATATAAATATTACTAATTAATCTAATAAAGTAAAATAATAAATCTTTTTAAAATTATAAAATAAATTAATAAGTATTTTATTAATAAAGTATAGTATTTTCTTTTTTTATATTAAAATAATTATTTAATTTTATAAAATAAATATAGATATAAATATTTTAAATATTATTAAATTATTTTTCTAGAAAACTATAAAATTATTTAATAAGATAGATTAGATATTAATAATATTTATAAATTATATTAATTTATATGTTAACTATAGATATAATAATTCTAGTTATTAAAAAAAGGCTTACTAGATTACTAAAAAAGAAATATAAGATTATTATAATAAAGGTTAGTATTTATATTATAAAAGATCTAGTTACTAGATTATAGAATATCTCTAGCTATCTATTAAGTATTTAGATAATAAAAGTTGTATTACTATTATTAGATTATTAAAAAAAAGAAAGATTAGAGTAATATTAGAAAGAAGTTAAAATTTAATATATATATATATATATATATATATAAAAGTTAAAACTAATTATAATAAATAATATTAATAAGATATTATAATCTAAAAAAATATTAATTTTTAAAAGAAGTTACTAAAATAATATTAGTTTTAATTTAATCTTTTTAGTTAATAACTTATTAATAAACTATCTCTTTATAAGTCTAGAATTAATTATAATATTTTATTAAATTATAATTTAAATAATATAAAGAAATATCTCTATATAGATTATTATATAATATAAATAAAGAAAAGTTATTATATTTAGAGGATTATTATATAGACACTCTTTACCACTATAGTAATACCCTTCTTACCTATTTAAGAATATAAATATCTAATTTCCTAGATATCTACTTTCTTACCTATTTTACCCTTTACTATTACTTCTACCCTATTATTACTAGTTTTTTAACTAATCTTTCTACCACCCTATAACCTGTATAATATCTACCTTTTTTACTAGGTTTACTAGGTTACTAATACACTATTTTACTCACCTTAATATGTTAAATTTAATACTATCTATCCTATATCTGTTAAAATAAGAAATAGAAACTAATTTACTAAAATAATATAAAAAATATATAGACGCTTATTAATAATATCTATTAATATTAACTATTATAGATATTTATTGTAGATACTATATAGATCTCTATTACTATAAACCCTAAAAAAGAACTAGATATATTAATAAGTAGTTACTATGTTAATAGGTAACTAGTATATTGATAGGTAGTAAGTATGTTAATAAGTAGTAAATATGTTAATAGGTAGTATATAAATAAGTTTATTTAGATTATAGGGTATATATATATATAAAGGAAAGATTACTAAATAAGATAAAGATAATAATCTATTTAGAAAGGAATCGGGTAATAGGAGTTGTAGTAGGTTATAGTAGAAAGTAAACAATTTTTTAGGTATTAAAATTAGGTAAGGGGGTATTACTATAGTAGTAGGGAGTATTTTGATAATAATCCTTTATATTTATATAAAACATTAATTAACTTATTTAATAAGAATATTATTTAAATTAGTAAATTATTTATTATATTATTAATATTTTTTAAATTTAAAAATCTAATAAAAGAATATTATTTTATATTAACTATTATAAATTAAGTATAAAAGATTATTATCTATTATTATTAATTAAATATTATAAAAGTATTTTAATAACTCTATATTAACTTATATCAGTAATATTATTATTTATTTTAATAGAATAATTAAAAACTACTATTAAAAAGTAAATAAAATGTTTTAAAAATTAAAAATATCAGTTTATAATATAATATTAAAAGATTAGAGTTTAGATAGATTTTAATAAAATATTTTAAATTTATTATATATATAGATAAAAGAATTTATATTAATCTTAAAAAGATAGAAATAATTTAAATATAAAAAATATTTAAATTAGTTTATAATATATATAGTTTTTTAGGATTTATTAATTTTTATTAATTATTTATATCCTAATTTACTATCTTATTAATATAATAGATCTAGTTAACTAAAAAGAATATATTATTTCTATAAAATAAAGACTATTAATAAATATTTAAGAAATTAAAAAACTTTTTTATTAATATATTTATTAATCTTTATATATATTTTTTTTAAAAAAGAAATAACAATAGAAATTAATATTTCTAGTTATATTATAAGAGCTATACTATTATAGTAATAAGAAGATAAAAGACTTATATTTTATGCTTATATATTATAGAAATTATTATTAATAAAATTAAATTATAAGATTTATAATTAAAAAACTATTTATAATTATATATATATTTTAAAAATAATAATATTTTAATATAATTAATATAACTAGACTAGATTTAGACTTTATAGTAGTTCTCTATATTTATTATAAAGACTCTTCTTACTAATATTTAAACCCTCTCTACCTTATTTTAATATCTAAAAAAATATATATATACTTCTACAGCCCAAAAGTAGTTTCTATAACCTATAATTCTTTTTATATTTATAGATTATAACTATAATCATATAATAAGAATATAACAATCCCTAGAGTACTTACTTTAACTATATAAATCTTTAATAAAAATAAATTACTAAAAGATATTATTATTCTATATAATATAGTCACATAATAGTCATATAATTATATTTCTTAATTTATTATTAAAAATATAGTAAAAATATAATATTATATAACTATAGTATATAGTAATAAGAGATATATATTAGTAGTAAAGTTCTAAAATAGTAATTTTATAAATACTTTATATACTAGATATCTATTTTTCTAAAGAAGTAAAAAAAAGATTTAATTATTTGAAGAGAGATTTAAATATTAGTAAGAGAGATCTCTATAATAATTTTTTAAATATATTACTTTTTAAAAAACTAGAATTATAAAAAATATATAAAATAAAATAAAATAAAATAATAAGATATACTAAATATATTTTTAAATTTTATAAAAAGATAGATACTATATTAATATTTAAATAGATATAAAGATAAATCTCTTTAAATACTATTTTAATAATTAAAAGTTATTATATTTTTATTAGAAGATCTAGATTTTTAATAATAAGTTTCTATAAATAGAAATTATCTAAAAGATATATAATTCCTATATTATTAGTTACTCTAAATAAAATATTATATATTTAATACTATCTAGATATTTCTTTTAGCTAGATATAGTAAAAGATATATAATAAATTCTTTAAAACTATAGAATCTATAGAAGAAATTTAATCTAGTAAGATATAAGATATAAATTATTAAAACTATTATTAATTTTTTAATAGATTTTATGATAGATCTTCCTCTAATAAAAAAAGATAAAGCTATAAACTTATTTATTATTATAAATAGATTTATAAAAAAGTAATATTAATTAAAATAATTATAATTATATTAAAAATAATTATAAAAGCTTTTTTAATATATTTTTATATATATTATAGATTTCTAAAAATAGTTATTAATAATAGAAATCTATAATTTATAAATAAGTTTTAATATATTATCTATAAAAAGTTATTAATTTAGTACTAATTATTTACAATTTTTTATTTATTATTAGATAGTATAATAAAAAAAGGAGATTAAAAGATTAAAAAGATTATATAAATCTTTATTACTTATATATAGAATAATTAAAAAAATTATTATTAATAGTCACTATAACTATTAATAATTAAAATATCTTATTAATAAAACTATTACTTTTTTTATTATTTATAGCTATTATATTAATTTATCAAATATCAATAAATATAAAGAACTAAAGTTTTATTAATTTAATTAGACTAGACTAATATACTATTTATATTAATCTTAAAGAAAAAAAGAATTTATATATAGTTAAATGCTTTATATAGGATACTTAGATTTCATATCTTTATATAATCTACTTCTAGATTTTAATTTATAATAGTACTCTCTTTTTTATTTTTATTAATATACTAATCTTAATATAAGGATTATAATATCTCTATTAATATTCATTTTATACTAGATATATCTTAATATAAGTTTTAATTACTATTTATAAATATTAAGAGCTAAATAATCCTTAACTATATCTAATCTTTTCTATAATATCTTTATATAATTTATTTATTTTACTAAAATTTCTATCTATCTTTTTTTTTAATATCTTTTTTAAAAAATCTTAAATCTCTTTTACTCTATATTTTAGTTTACTATTAATCTCTATTATAGATAATTATATATTATCTATAATTTTAAAAAAAAGATTTAATAATACTAGTTAAATTAATTTAATATAGAATATTAGATATATATTAGGTAAAATATTAAATTAGATTATATATAATATTAAGATTTCTTTTATTTAATATTATATATAAATCTAATTAAACTTTTTAAAAAATATTTAAAAAAAAATTTTTATAAATTAAATTATATTTTATTATTAACATAGTGAATAAAAGTCATTTAGTAAAACTTATTTATCTAATTTTACTATATCTTTTATATAAAAATAATTATAATTTATATTTACTTAATAACTTTTTACAATTATTTTATAAATAATTTACTAATAAATATTAATTAAATTATTATTTATTTTAATTTTTCTATTATCTTATATTTATTAATACTTATTAAGTTAATATAATAACTATAAATAATAAAAAAAGATAATAATTTTATTAATAAGTATAATAACTATTAATAATAAACTTTTTAATTATTCTATATATAAGTAATAAAGATTTATATAATCTTTTTAATTTTTTAATTTTTTTTAATATTATACTATTAAATTATAAATAAAAAGTAATAAATAATTAATATTAAATAAATAGCTTTTTATAGATAATATACTAGAATCTATCTATAAATTATAGATTTCTATTATTAATAATTATTTTTAAAAGTTTATAGTATACATAGAAATATATTAAAACAGTTTCTATAACTATTTTGAATATGATTCTTTTTTATTTTAATTAAGATTATTTTTTTTATAAATCTATTTATAATAATAAATAAATTTATAACTCTATCTTCTTTTATTAAAAGAAGATTTATAATAAAATCTATTAAAATCTTAGTTTAAATTTATTAAAGAATTAGTAATAATTTTAATAATCTATAGTTTATATCTTACTAGATTAAACTTTTTTTATAGATTATATAGTTTTAAAAGAATTATTATATATCTTTTATTATATTTAATCAAAAGAAATATTAAGATAATATTATATATATAATATCTTATTTAGAGTATATAATAATATAGGAATTATATATTTTCTAAATAATTCTTATTTATAAAAACTTGTTATTAAAAATCTAGATTTTTTAATAGAAATATAGTAACTCTTTATTATTAAAATAATATTTAAAGAAACTTATTTTTATATCTATTTTATTAATAATATAGTAATTACTTTTTTATAAAATTTAAAAGTATATCTAATATATTCTATTATCTATTCTATTTTTTTTATCTTTTTTATAACTCTAGTTTTTTAAAGAATAATATATTTACTATAAAATCTAGATCTAGTTTAATTATATTATCTATATTATATAATTCATTATATTAAATTATTATTTTTTTAAAAAATATTTAGAAATAATTTAAAAGTCTTTTATTTATAATATCTTATAGTAAGTCTTATTTTCTTTTTAATAATATATCTAATAAAATAATAAGTTTTTTAGATTAATAATAAAATATAAAATTAAATTCTATTATTAATCTTATTTATTATATCTCTTACTTATTTAAGTAGGGCATTATTAAAAAGCACCCCCAGTGGATATTACAACATCCCTTTAGCTAATAAAACACCCCCCTGCCTTAATTTTCAGGAAAATATGACATGGCTACAATAGCTGCTTACTGCCACACCCTTAAGATAATTGCCACGCTTTAAGACTCTCAGTGTTTATGGGTGGTCTCTATAGTCACGTGACTAGAACATAGTAACCCTTAGAGTACCTGTTGTAACCACACAAATCTCTTATAAAAAGAAGTCACTAGAAAGTACTGCTATTCTTCTAAGCTCAGTCACGTGACCTTCACGTGACCACATATCTCAATTTTGTGATCGAAAACATAGCAAAAATGCAATGTCACGTGATCAAGATATATGGCAATAAGAGGCAGGTGTTGGCAACAAGGTCCCAAAAGGGTAATTTTGTTCATGCCTTACATACTAGGTGTCTTACTTCCTAATCGGGCTAGACGGGTCTTTTATTAGCCAAAGGGGTGTTTTTTTAACGATCCCCTTTAAGTATTATACTTTATTTAAATAATAAAGATTTTTATAATCTATTATAATAGTAAAATAAAATACTATCTTTAACTTAGATTATTATTCTTAAAGAGTATATATAATTATAAATAGTTTTTTATTATAAATTTTATAATTTAATTTTACTAGTAATAATTTCTATAATATATAAATATAAGATATAAATCTTTTATCTTTTTATTACTATAATAGTATAGGTCTTATTATATATTTAAAAGTATTAATTTCTATTATTATTTCCTTTTTTTTTAAATATATAAAAATAAGTATATTAATAAAGAAGTTTTTAAATTTTTTAAATTTTTACTAATATTTATTATTTTATAGAAATAGTATATTCTTTTTAGTTAACTAGATTAATAGTATTAATAAAAATTACAAAATCTTAGAAAACTATATATATTATAAACTAACTTAAATATTTTTTATATCTTAATTATTTCTACTTTTTTTAGATTAATATAAACTCTTTTACTTATATATATAATAAATTTAAGATATTTTATTAAGATTTATTTAAATTTTAACTTTCTAATATTATATTATAAACTAGTATTTTTTAATTTCTAAAAAACTTTATTTACTTTCTAATAATAGTTTTAATTATTTTATTAAAATAAATAATAAAATTATTTATATAAATAGATATAAAATTTTAAAGATATTCTTATAATATTTAATTAAAATATTATTAAAATATTATAAATATATTAGTAAATTTAAAAAATATAATATTTTATTTAAAAAGATTATACTATATATAAAATACTATCTTTTATTTTTTTATTAAAGATAACTATTATTTTATAGAATATAGTAATAATATCTAACTTAATAAATTATTTTATATTTAACTTATTTAATCTATAGTAGTTAATCTAGAATCATATTTTTTTATTAAGTTTTTAAATTAAAAAAGATATAGATATTATAGTAGATAACTTATTAATTTAAATAAAATTTTACTAAGTAAGTTAATTAATATTTTATATAGATATAATAACTTTTCTTTATTTATATTATATAGTAGTTTATATAAAAGTAATTTTTTAATATTATTCTAATTATAATTTAATAAAATCATATAATTAATTCTAAACTTATAAAGAAATAGTTTATTAATAAGCTATTAATTAAAAATATTAAACTAAAACTAGTATTATTTTAGTAATTTCTTTTTAATAATATATATAAAAACTATATCTTATTAATAACTATAAATATTAGTATAAAAATAGATGATATAGATAATCTAATCTTAATTTATTATTACTCTATTAAATTATTAAGAATATATTTTAATATGTAAGAGATTAAAAAATCTAATAAGAATTTTATTTATAATAGTATAATTTAAATAATTATAATTAATTAATACTTCTATAGATTAAATATTTATTTTAATATTAATTAAAAAAAGTAATTTCTTATTTCTATTTAATTTTTTAACTTTCTTTTATTTTTATTTATAATTTAGAATAAAAGTTATTTATTTTTTAACTTATTATTATTAGTTATTAAACTTTTATTATCTAGATATTTAATAGATAATTAAAAATCTTCTATAATCTAATAACTAGATTTTTTATAGTATAAATACTAATCTTTATTATAATAGTTTTATATTTCTTTTTTAAAAATTGAATAAACTCTTTTTTAATAGTTAGAGTTATTATATCTATAATTAATATATAAATCAACATAACTTATAAATACTATTAATATTTAATTTATCTTATTAAATAATTTTATAGTCTTTTAAAAAGATAGTTTACTAATATTTAAGATATTTATATTTATATTTATTTTATAAAATTAGATAATTACTTTAATATAAATAAAAAGAATATTATAATTTATTAATAAAGTATCTATTAATTATTTCATAATTTTAAAAAAATCTATTATTTCACTTTATTAGATTAATTAATAATATTTATATTGATAAATTCTTTTTCTAATTTTAATCTAATTTTAATAAGAATTTTAAAAAAACTATATCTTTAATTTAATAAATCTAATATAAATAATAAACTATTTATATTTAGATATTAAGATTACTATAAATTAAGTTAAAATAATTAAATAAATTATAAAAACTTATAATATTTTAGATATACTTTATATACATTTTAAAGTTTTTCTATATAAATCTTTTTAATTAAAAGAAGATATAAATAAATTAATTAAAAGATAATCTAATAATATTTCTATTAATTTTTAACTTATTTTTTATTATAATTTATTAAATAAATTAATTATTAATATTTTCTATAAATATTATAAGATTAAAGAGTTTTATTTATAATCTATAAAAAATCTTAACCTAATTATCTAGCTATAGGGGATTGTTAGAAAAACACCCCCTTTCCGCTATGGCAACACCCCCCTGCCTGTTTAGGAAGGTAGACACCTAGCATGTAAGGCACTAATAGAATTACCCTTTTGGGACCTTGCTGCCAACGCGTGCCCCTTATTGCCATACACCATGGTCACGTGACATTGCATTTTTACCATGTTTTCCCTTAACAAAATCAATAAATATGGTCACGTGACTACATTGTATAGAATAGCAATACTTTTTAGTAACTTATTTTTATTAGAGATTTACATAGTTAAAGTAAGTACTCCAGAGGTTGTGATATTCCTATCGTGTGACCATGGTTATAGTCTATGAATATAGAGAGAATTCTGGGTCGTGGCAATGCGTTTGGGGCGTGGAAGTATGTGCATGTCTTCTCAGGCATCAAAATCAGGCAGGGGGGTGTTGCCATAGCGGAAAGGGGGTGTTTTTCTAACAATCCCCTAGCTATATTATAGTATGAAGTTAATTTTATTTTTTATTTTTTATTTCTATTTTATTATTAAAATTTACTATTATAGATAATTCTTTTAATTAATATATATAGATATTCTATACTACTATTTATTTAATTTATATCTATTAACTCTATATTAGTTACTATATTATTAACTATATTTAATAAGAAAAACTATTAAGCTGAAACTATTTCTAAATATATATTAAATTATAAATAATTTAAAGATTCTTCTTTTTTATAACTTAAATTTAGTATTTAGAACTTTCTAATAATAAATATATACTAAATTAAAAGTAATTTAAAGATTTTTCCTCTATATAGCTTAAACTTAGTATCTAACGCTTTTTTAATATTTTAATAATAATATTAGAAGATTAATATATATAAAAGGCTGAAGTTTTATTAATTTAATTAGGCTAGATTAATATACTATTTATATTAATCTTAAAAAAAGAAGGAATTCACATATGGTTAGGTGCTTTATATAGGGTATCTAGGTCATATGTTTTTATATAATCTACTTCTAGACTTTAGCCTATGATAAAAAGAAATAATAATAAAAATTAATATTTCTAGATATATAATAAAAGGTATACTATTATAGTAATAAAAAGATAAAAAGTTTATATCTTATATCTATATATTATAAAAATTATTATTATTAAAGTTAAATTATAAAATTTATAATAAAAAGTTATTTATAATAGGCACACAGGTCATCAGGTCATCAGGTTATCAGATCAAGTTTTTTTACCAGTTCCTACCAACACTAGAGCCATAATTCTTTCTACTCATTTTACCAGTAATAACCAGCTATTAATACTAGCTACTAGCTATCAAAAAATTAAGCGAGTTATAGAGGACATTATTTATACTAGACCTAATTCGGTTAATATGATTTTAGAGCTTATCAAGCTGAGTTAGTAGTAAGAAGTGGTAATAGAAGTCGTTAGGTTGAGTTGAGTTTCTAGAAACTCACCCTAACGAGCTTTGTACTAGTCCTATTTAGGAAGGGTATATAATTACTTAATTAAATTTTCTATAATTTACTAGTAAAGAATTTTAGAAAATTATTATAATAATAATTTAATTTAATTTAAATATAATTTACTAATAATTATTTATCGGTTTAATTTATCAAATTTACTAGTGATTTTTAATTAATTTATTTACTAATGTTTACTAATAATTCTTTATCTATTAAATTTATTAAAATTACTAGTAGTTATTATTTAATTTATCTACTAGTAATTTTTTTAAAAAGACTTTAATAAAAAGATTTGTTAAATTTATTAAATTTATTATATAAAAAATTACTAATAACTTATAGTAATTTATAGTAAATTTAACCTCTTTCTAAATAGGACTAGCGTAAAGCTCATTAAAGTGAGTTTCTAGAAACTCAACTTAACCTAATAACCCCTATTACCACTTCTTACCACTAACTCAGCCCAACAAGATCTCAAATTGTACTAACTACATTGAGCCTAGTATGGGTGATGTCTATCATAATATAATAGAATTTTTAATATTTAGTAACTAGTAAAATTTGTCTAATAATAAATAAGATTAATAATGAAATTTAATTTTATATTTTATCATTAGTTTAGAAAACTTATTATTTTATTAAATATATTATTAAAAAGAAAATAAGATTTATTATAAGATATTATAAATAAAAGATTTTTAAATTATTTCTAAATATTTTTTAAAAAATAATAATTTAATATAATTAATTATATAATATAACTAATTTAACTAATTTAAATTTAAATTTTATATTAGATATATTGTTTTTTAAAAAACTAGAGTTATAAAAAAGATAATAAAATATAAGATAAATAATAAGATATACTAAATATATTTTTAAATTTAATAAAAAATTAATTACTACATTACTATTAAAATAAAAATAAAAATAAATCTTTTTAAATATTATTTTAATAATTAAAAGTTATTATATTTTTATTAAAAAATCTAAATCTTTAATAATAATTTTTTATAAATAAGAATTATCTAAATAATATATATTATATTATTTTAATACTTCTTTTAATTAAATATAGTAAAAGATATATAATAGTTTTTTTAAAATTATATAATCTATAAAAGAAATTTAATCTAATAAAAGATTAAATATTAAATATTAAAATTATTATTAATTTTTTTAAAAATCTAGATTAAGATTTTAATAGATTTTATTATAAATCTTTTTTTAATAAAAAATAGAATTATAAATTTATAAAAAAAATAATACAAATTAAAATAAAAAAGATTATATTAAAAATAATTATAAAATTTTTTTAAATATATTTTTAAATATATTATAGATTTCTAAAAATTATTATTAGTAATAGAGATTTATAATTTATAAATAGATTTTAGTATATTATTTATAAGAAATTATTAATTTAATATTAATTATCTATTATTTTCTATCTATAGTTAGATAGTATAATAAAAAAATTAAATTAAAAAAATTAAAAAATTATATAAATCTTTATTATTTATATATAAAATAATTTAAAATAATTTAAAATTAATAGTGATTATAATTATTAATAATTAAAATATTTTATTAATAGGATTATTATCTTTTTTTATATAAGTATTATATTAATCTATTAAGTATTAATAAATATAAGATAATAAAAGAATTATAATAAATAATAATTTAATTTATAAATATTTATAAATATTAATAAATTATTTATAAAATAGCTATAAAAAAGTACTAAGTAAATATAAGTAATAATTATTTTTATATAGAAGATATAATAAAAATAGATAAATAAATTTTATTAACTAATTTCTATCTATTATATTAATAATAAAATTTAATTTAATTTATAGAATATTTATTTTTAATATCTTTCTAAAAGTTTAGTTAGATTTATATATAATATTAAATATAAGAAATCTTAATATTATATATAATCTAATTTAATATCTTATCTAGTATATATTTAATATTTTATAATAAACTAATTTAATTAATATTATTAGATTTTTTTAATTATAGATAATATATAATTATCTATAATAAAGATTAATAATAAATTAGAATATAAAGTAAAAGAGATTTTAGATTTTTAAAAGAAATATATTAAAAAAAGAAGATAAATAGAAATTTTAGTAAAATAAATAGATTATATAGAGATGTTATAGAAGAGATTAGATATAATTAAAGATTATTTAACTCTTAATATTTATAAGTAATAATTTAAATCTATATTAAAATATATCTAATATAAGACTAACGTTAATAGAGATATTATAATCCTTATACTAAGACTAGTATATTAATAAAAATAAGAAAAGAGGTATTATCACAGGCTAAAGTCTAGAAGTAGATTATATAAAAGCATGTGATCTAGACATCCTATGTAAAGCGCCCAACCGCGCACAAATCCCTCCTTTCTTTAAGATTGATGTAAATAGTATATTGGCGTAGCCTAATTGAATCAATAAAGCTTTAGCCCTTTATATTTTATATATAGTTAGGTGTTTCTATATAGAGTACTGGGTCATATGCTTTATGTAATCTATTTCTAGGCTTTAGCCTGTGATAAAAGAGGTTATATAGATAGTATTAATATTAGTGTTTAATAATAATTTAACTAAACAGTAAAATAAAAAAAAAATTGATAAAATTGATAAGAGAGAGAGTAAATAGTATAATACAATTGATAGTGAGGCTTGAGATAATTAAAGTCTCAAATACAAGAATACTTTTTATTAGAGAAATAAAGGAAGAAGAAGAAGCTATCTATGTGGAGCTTTTATATAGATCTTTTTCTGTCATAAGTAAACAGGATAAACAGCAAATATTAAAGCAATCTATTAAATAAATGCCTTTTCTTTGCAGCCTAAGGCAATAGCTGCAAACCTCTGTATGCCGCTTAGTACTATATTATATGTGCAGATCTCTCAGTACTATATTAAGTAGTTGATTTAGCTAATGAAGTTGATAATTAAATCTTGTATTTTTTGTTTCAGTCCCAGACCAATGAGGAACTAGGTGGAGACCGGATCCGGGCGGTAAGAAGATCCCTAAGACACTTCCTGATATCCAACCCCTTCTTCCCCAACCACATCCCAAGGCTGATTCGGATCTATCGGCAGTCATGTCCAGCTCAGGTGCAGATTTTGATATTTCACAGGTGAGCCCTTCCGTTGTTATCATATGTCAACCCCGAATCGTCTAGCGGAAACACTACCAATGACTTAAATCAAATCACCTTGTCCAGCCATTGCCTCTCCTATCACGCAATGAATCTATATCTATATTGGTGGAATTCAACAAGCTAACAATCAACTATTTTTACAACTATAGGCGCTTGCAGATATCGCTCAGTAAGCCATTTGAGCCAAGCTATCACCATACGCCTTTTCACCATCTAATGGTTTTGTCGCAGGGGTGAAATGACAGCGTCGGCTCTAGAAACAAATCTCATTGCGATTGAAGGCAGAGTCGACGAACTATTGGCAGCACTCGAAGGAAAAGAGATCTCTAAACCAGACGAGGCTGCTGCTACCCAGTGCACCGACAGCCAACTTGGACAAAGTCCAGATCAGCGAGTCGAATCGTCGAACAGCCCATCCAAATGATACTGCCCGTCAGGCCCCTTCTCCACCACCTCGACCTCCGTGACGATTCCATCAATCAGAGCTGCGGGGGTGATGTCAAACGCCGGGTTCCAGACATTGATACCTGGTGCCGCAATGTGTACGGTCTCGATGGAAACGCCGTCGGTGTCCCCAGCTCCCGCACGAGGCCCCTTGATGCTGGTTACCTCGGATGCTGGTCTTTGCTCAATAATAATATCCTGTCCTGATTTCGTGGCTAGGTCAATAGTGGTACGCGGTGCAGCAACCAAAAACTTGACCCCATGGTGCTTCGCCAAAACAGCCAAAGCATACGTGCCAATCTTGTTGGCCGTATCTCCGTTCGCTGCCACCCTATCAGCTCCCACCACAATTGCCCCCACGCCCACTTGGGCATCCGCAAGCAACGCAGCGGCCATAGAATCCGTGATGAGGGTAGCTGGGATTTTATCATGCACCAATTCAAAGGCTGTCAAGCGAGATCCTTGATTGTAAGGTCGGGTCTCGGTGCAATAGGCATGTCGTAGAATGTTCTTCGCAGCTAGCGAACGAACTACACCCAATGCTGTACCGTATCCCGAGGTGGCCAGGGATCTACCGATGCATATGTTAGCTCGTATCATGCAGACGGGGCGCCCAGAAGACCCTACCCAGTGTTGCAGTGTGTCAACACGGCAACTTCAGAATTTCCCGCCTTGGTAGCGTACTTCGCGATCCACTCCGCGCCGTTGTGCCCGATCCTTTGGTTGTCATTCAAGTCATCCCCCAGCATTGCTTCTGCCGCCTGAATGAAAGTATCCGCAATGTCGCTTCCCCGCGATCCCGGCACTTTGGCGCGGTTCAGCACCAGGGTCTCCAGTTTGCGCGCCGCATCACTCAGGTTGACGGCGGTCGGCCTGCTCGTGACCAGGTATGCGAGTTTGTCGGAAATGAATTGACACATTTCTTCCACGGTTCGATCCCCCTGGCCCGCTTCCGCGGCCGAGGTCAGCTCGGCGGCGAGCGCAAGCATTGCGACGATCGCGATCGCCGGTGCCCCGCGGACTTTCATGTCCTTGATAGCGTGCCATCCATCTTCTGTTGACCGAATGGGAATGAACGTTTCGATGAAGGGCAGCTGTAATTGATCTAGGATCTCAAGCTGTCCCTTGCTGTATTTGATTGCCTGTAACATCCTTGCGCTGTGGTCAAATGTTGTTGCGGGGGAAGATCAGAAAAGATAGCCAGGAAACCTCGCGGGGTCTCGATGCTTATCTAATCATATTGGGTACCAGTTGACCAGTTGACGGAGCTTGATGCATTGTTCGTGCACGTTGAGTATCTATATCATGGCATGTCATCGAGCCTGGCCAGATACTATATTTGCAAATATCGGAGATGGTTTCAGAGGTGGCACTGTTATTACTATGTAAGGACCACTTGCATCTGTGATCAGGCCGATGGTAGACCAACCATATGCATAGAAACCGAAGCAACAAGGGAGATCTCTTCTCGAAGCTCGGCATTTTAGGGCATGAGAAGCAACATGACAGAAACAAAAGCCGAATGGTGGCTTGGTCTTCAAGCGCAGTGATCATGATCTCTTGTGGTGTCGGTCTATCAACACCTCAAAGCTCGTCCGTTCAGATATCCCGCCTGAGAAGGTCCTCAATTATGATCTGGCTCGCCAAAAAAAAGAAAAAAAAAGGTTGCTCTTCCAATAAATCATGAACTGTTACCGGAGCCGTGAGTGCTCATCGGTAGCATCGAACACAAGTGGTGGTTCGAATCAACTGGCAGAGATGTAGAGTACTGAACCTGCGATAAGTAAAACATTCGATAAACCAAGAAAGAGGTGACGCACCGTTGTTTCCACGCACAAAGGCATCTCCATAGTTCCGTCGTAGCTTTCCGTTCACGTACTCCTCGGTCTTTTCGAGGGCGATGTTCATGTAGCCATCGACCGATTGCAGCTCGCCTATATCACAATTAATGGCATATTCCTCGCAGGGACTGAAAATGACCAATCACCCTTGTAAACGACACCGGAATTGAGCTTCACAATCACAGGTGCGCCAGTGATTTCACCCAAGAAGACTGAGGGATCTTTCCCTTCGGAGGATGGTCCATTTTCCATGATGACGGGTTGCAAGGTTCTCTGAAATCAAGCATTAGCAATGAGAAGAGCAGCACGGCTGGAAGGAGACGTACCGAGATTGAGGTGGTTGCTATGCAAATGTGAGGGACGGGGAAGCTGAAAGTCCAGAGGCACTGAAGGCGGTGAGCCCGATAAACTGGCGCGGGGGTGTGCTACTCCAAATCTGGTAATTTGCCGATTTTCCACTCTACTCCGTGCATATATGCCCTACAGCCAGAGATCAATTCCCGTTCTCTTTTCTTGCCCGTCATTCTGCGATGAGCTCCTTTTTTAAAAGGCCCTCATGGGCCAAGCAGGCAGAGGAAACGGGCACTGATTTCTATCGACGCTCAGAACAGACCTATTCTGATATTGTTGCTGCCCACCGAGAAGCACATCAGAACCCCAAAAAAACAGAAAGCAGTCCAGAGGAAGCCAAGAAACGGCGTCGGATCTCTGAGCCAGAGGAAAAAGTGGACATCGCCCAAGAGGAGATAGATCGCGGGGAGCTCACACCGAACCCGCAGGTCTCGAGCTCTCCAGATCCTTCTTCGCCTGACCCAAATGATCGTGAGGTTGTTCAAAGCCATAGCCCAGAAGTCCCTCCGTATCTGCCACGCGAGGAACCTGGATCCCCTGAAGCATCTGTTCCTCATCACGTTCAGCTATTGAATGCGTCAAATGCCATCTCAAATGCCACAGAAACCCCAAGCCCTCCCCAGGCTGCACCAAGCCCCCCACCCTATGACCCGATCGTCCAGATCATGATTTCGTCAGAGATTGAGAACACCAAACCACTCCTCATCCATCGAAAGATGTCACAGGGACTCCGAGAGGTGCGTTTGGCCTGGTGTAACCGCCAGAACTTTGCACCAGAGACCCGCTCCTCCATCTATTTGACCTGGAAAGGTCGTCGGTTGTTTGATGTAACGACTTGCAGGAGTCTTGGACTTTCTGTCGGACGGTCTCCGGCCCTTCCCAGTATTGACGACGATCCTCTGGCCGAACAGGAAAAATTACGCATACACCTAGAAGCAGTTACTGATGCGCCGTTGACGAATCAACCACCTCCATCGGAAGATCTGTCTGGCCAGGGAGCAGCCCCAGCTGACGATGACCAGGGCGAGCCATTAAAGCTGATCCTGAGGAGTCCCGGATTCGAAGACTTCAAAATCAAAGCAAGACAGAAAACCCTGGTCTCACGGCTCATATCTGCCTTCCGAGACAAGCAGGAGATTTCCATGGACCGCTCTATCACCTTGGTATTTGACGGGGACAATCTTTCTCCAGATTCCTGCCTGGGGGATCATGACATTGACAATCTAGATCTGGTAGATGTCCTGATCCGATAAGTCTCAATCTCCAATGCGATTCCCAGACACTGCACGGAGAAGCATTTGAACCATGTAAACTAATGTAATTATAAAAAGCAAGCGGCCCTCTTTGGCCACAGAGCACAATTTATTCTTTTTAATACTTTACATAAACTTCATGCGAAGTACTCCGTAGATTGACTACACAGTAGATGACGATCACATGATATCGATAAGCCGTGGGGCCCGTCTATTTTTTTTGGCGGGCAACGACATTGTCTTCCACTCAACACCAAACGTACACTCTTTTGTTCACCAGCATATCCTTTCGGATATACGTAATCTCAACGTCCGGTTTCCCTGCATTGTCAATTCGTCCCGATTCCAGTCATCTCCCCCGCCATGAAGGTCATCACCGCCAATTTCGTGACATGCGCCGTGAAGGAATGCAAGACGTCACCGGCCTCATTCCCATTACATTTCCACGATGCCGAACTGGAGCAGCAGGAATTAGAATTCCAACCGGAGTTTATCCGCAACATCATTCCCCGCATTGACTGGGAGGCCCTCCGCACAACGGCCAATGAGGTAAAGCAGAACTAAACCGAGTTTCATACATAGAGGCAAATCAGACTGACATTCATGCAGTTGGGCTTCCCAACTCTCCCAGATATCAAGCCCGAGGGCGAGGCACTCGACAACGAACAGACCCTGAAAGATCTGCACCGGCTGTTACTCGAGACGCACGTCTCGGAAGGGAAATTGGTCTGTGGAAACTGCAGCCACGCATATATGATCAAAGAGGGGATCGCCAATTTCCTCCTTCCCAGCCATCTAGGTGAGAGAGAGCCGAGTTCATACCTGACTGGAGTCTTTGCTAATCTTGCTATTCAGTTTGAGCAACCCTCCACACTTTTGACTGTTACTATGCCAAACCGATACCCCCCAAGCCACCGGCTGTTTAGAGGCGTTCTTAATGAGAGACGGGATCCCATTGTCAGTTCAGGATACATGGGATTCCCGAGTTAGAATACGAAGAGCTGAAGAGTGCAATCGACGTGATGCTTTCACCCTCAGGACATTTCGCCCTGTAGGCATCAAAAAAGCCAGTGGAATTTTGGAATTGGTGTATTGTACAAGAAAGTTGTAGTTTATGACATCACGATCGCCATTGACAACTCAATGCTCTCCCCTTTGAACGCCAACCTGATACAACGCCGGTAGATGATGGGTGATGGGTGCTCTGATCCCTCCCCAAATAATTGAATAGATGAATAGACGACAGCCACAGGATAGCTTTAGTTGAGGAATCCCTTGCAGCCTGTCGAACCACAGAGGCAGGGAATACGGTCATCGCTGTCCCACTCCCTTTCGAACTTGTAATCGTAAGTCAACTCCTCATCTGGAGAAAAGAAAACAAAGTTAGCATGTGTGCCCCAGGTTGATCGGGTGGTTGCTACATACCTCGTTCGATGTCTCGGAGCGCATAAATGACAATTCGTTTACTGCCATCAACCTTGATGATTTTGGCAGTGCAGTTCGGGGTACAGCTGTGGTTGATGAAGCGGGCAATACCTCCTCTTTTTGTGGCATCGATCACAGTGTTCTCATCGATTCGGAAAAGATAACTGCTGCCGATTCCACTCTTCAAGTACCGCCTTTCTCTCATGTCGGCGACCTGCTGGCGTACTTTCTCACCCACGTACTCAATAATCATGTCGTTGGCAGTGATGTTCTCCTCAGCATACAGTCCCCAGTTATGAATGGCGGAGCGAGCAAAGCGCACAGGCTTCTTGCGCTTTTTGAGCTGATTGAAACGGAGAACATCTCCATCGCCGCTGGCAGTGGGAAGAGCTTGCTTCTGTGCATTGATGTCTGCAATGAGTCGTCGGTTATTGACTCGCGTCGACCGCGATGTCGACTTGGATATGGTCTTGGCGGCTGCAATCCTGGCAGCCTCGGCCGCAGCTGCCTGAGGATCTGCGGTAGCGTTCGCTTCGCGCTCTTCGCGGGCCTTCTGAACCTTGATTCGATGGGGGAGGTATTTGGATTTCTCCGCTTCCATGATTCTCTTGCGACCTTCTGTTCGAGCAGATCCTGTGACGTTAGGGACATAGTATCCAGGAATGCTGATGGGGTTTGCGGTTGCGCCGGTCTCCAGGCCGTTAAGGGCCTTGATCTCCTTTTGTTTCCAACCCCATGCACCCAGGCTTCCGATATTAGATTTGGGTTGGTCCAGTAAGGCTTCTCGAAGAAATTGCATGTCTTCGTCATCCTTGATCAGGGTTTGCCAGCCGTCCAAGTCAAGTACAGTGTTTTCATCATCTGCCACAGTGGCACGTGGCTTGTCCTTGGACACGCCCCATTCAATCTCTGTCCTGGGCTCATCGATGGGCTCATCGACAGAGGCATCGTCATCAGTTTCTTCAACCGATATCTCCCGATCCTCGGGTTGATCGTGCGTGGGCAATTTGATATGGTCTCCCGCGACATCTTCGTCACCAGCAGTTGCAGAAGGTGCCTGGGTTTTATCTGCGTCCTCCGCTTCGGCAGTCTGGGAGTCCATGCCAAACAACTCATCCTCCTGCCGCTGCCTTTTCCGAGCCTCCAGGTCTTCGTTCAATCGCTTTCGCTTGTGTGACCTGGGAGATAGGTCTCCCTGTAAGTCGTCGACTAGACTCTCGGGAGCATCATCGGCGGCTGGGGCGTGTTCATCGCTCTCTTGCGATGAGCCCAATTCATCTGATTGATAGCCCTGATCGCGTCTGTTATCAGATGAAGTAGAGCTTGCGCGACTCGGGGGCCGACTGTCTGGTTCGTCTGCATCCCGGGTAGCGGGGGTGTGTTGCTCATCATCCGAGTCTTCATCGTCGTGCAGTTGCTGCAGGCGATGGTACAGGGGACGCACTTCCTTTCTCCGCAGCGGCTGTCTGCGCCGTTCATCCAAGAAGGCAGCACCCGCGCGGTCAAGGCCGTGGGCCTTGCGAATGCGAGGAAGAGCAAGGACATTCAGACCCGCTGGTTGGGAAGGATCTCGTCCGTTTGCCAAGTCGCCTCGCGAGTCCGGAGTACCAAGAGTGCTGTCAATTCGGAAAATGGGCCGCTTGGTACCTTCGGGGTCCGCAATGCCCAGTTTTTCTCTTTTCGCCACATGCTTGCTGGGCTCGAGATAGTCGTAAAGAGCCGGAGCGGCAATGCGCGACTTCACGTCCTCGAGTAGCTTGTCCCTCAGGTCGCGAATGATGATTGACAGTACCTCCCGGCACGGGTCCAGGTTCAACGCACGCTGCTTCTTCTCCTCTTCTATGTCCAATTCCGCTTCTCGTTTTGTCCGGTCTTTCACGGCTTTGTCTCGTCGTTCGGCCCGCAGACGCTCTGGACTTGGGCTTCGTTCGTAAGTCGGGTTCCCGTAAGGCTGGCTTTCCATGTTCATGATGTACGTAAACAACGGTTGCATGTGGCATAATCGATGGCAACGTTCGGTTTCCTCCTCGCCTCGGCGCGAATTCTCGAAGATGATGTAGTATCCGGTTTTGTCGCAACGGATGTGTTTGTATGCAAAGAGCCGGAGTCTCTTGCGGAGATGTGGAACCGTTGTGCTGAGGACTGGGACGTAACAGTGCGCAATGAAGATGTATGGCTCTCGTTTGAGTTGACTCAGGACTGCGGTCTCTTCCACTAGAGATTGCACCACGGGAGGTCGGACTGCGGCCCGGGGTCCTTCTGGAATGACGAGTCCGGGGCGTATTGACGATCGGCCGGAGGGCCCTTTGGGGGCGGTGGGGGGAGGTTCGCTCTTCTTGGGCAATTCGGTCGTCGCGAGGCTGCTGGGCGGGGGTGGGTTGTTCTTGGATGCGAGACGTTGCGACTCCACGGCCTTGGCGGTCATTCGATCGGAGACAATGCCGTCGCGGTCCAGCTCAACCCTGATTCTGCGGGTCCCGATGCGTTGTTCCTTCTTGCATTCAAAGTATGCCCGCCGGGCCGCGCTGGTCGCCGAGACGGATCCGCTACCTCGGCCGGTGGCACTATCCTTGTATTTGACGGAGCAGATTCCTAGAAAGCGGCCGGTGATGGGGTCTGTGCGGTTCTTGATTTCGGCCACGTCGCCAAAGCTCGAGAAGAGCGCACTGATTGGGGCAATGGGGGTTAACGGATCAAACCCTGTAATCACCACTTGTACAGGAGGTCCGGGCCCAATGCTGGTCGCGGCGTCGTATGCCCATGGTTTCAGTGTATACGGCGCCGGGCGGTATTTGGTTTTTTGCTTGCAGCCCGATCCCCGGTTGTAGTTGGGAATGGAGAGACGCGGATCGGCCGGAGGATCCCCTTGGTGGGTATTGATAATATCAGTATACTCAAGCTTCCTCCGTTTTTCCTTCGATGACGTTCGCTTGTCCAGATCCGGGTCGTACACGACCTTGGAGCCTATGACCCGAGGCTCGACGTTGCGAATTTGCGACTGGGGCGTGGGAGGGGTGTGGATGGGAGTGATGGAAGATTTTGGGGGAGACATTTCGGGCTGGGAGCCCTTGGTCCCGGTGTCGCCTGCGAGTTTTGACTGCGCCGGGCTCGAGACCTTGCCGGGCGGCGAGGACTCCGCATGGGTGACTGGCGTCAGGGTATCAAGTTGGGATAGAAGGGGATTTGCTGGAGGCGCGACCTCCGTGGTTGGCGCGTGAGTGCTGACGGTCAATTCCGGTCCATGCGGAGCCGATGAAGGGTCCGGGTCTATTCCCTCCGTTGTGTCGGGTGTCTCGCCGTTCCCAGAGGTTTTGGTGGCCGGCACTGACACCTCCGGGGAACCTTCGGAGAGTTCATCGACCTGGACTTTTCGCCGTCCCTGGGCGGTCTTGTAGCGCTTCTGCTGCAGCACTGAGGGGGCGGTGGGGAAGAAGTCTGCAAATCCGGCCGAAGCGCGTGACATGGTGAGAGGTTGGCTACACGCCAGAGACCGCGCGATCAGAAGGCAGCATCCTTGACGTATCGGCTATTGCGAACACATGCGACCCGGGGCAGGTCCAATTTGAGTAGAAGGATAAGAAGGAGAGATCACCAGAAAGATCAGGACTGAAAGAATGAAAGGATCGGGCAGAGATCGAAGATTCAAGGAGCTTGACGCGATTCCAGAATTTGCAGGAGGCCAAGACGCGATCGAGCGGAAGGAAGTGGAAAACGGTGGGGACCAGAAAGGACCAAAGGGATGTGAACGACACATTGTACCAGGCACAACACCAACACTCTAATCTACATGACTATGGTGATTATGTAGACTATTACAGAGTAGACTACTTTGTTTTCTCTTTTCCATCTTGAATCTGCATCTTTTTTTTTTTTCTTTCTCTCGTCGTTGATGTTGTGACCTCACCGCTACCTGTTCACATAATGGGTTGTCCACCTAAGTGGAAGTACCAGCCAAGTACCAACCAAGTGTCAGCCATTTATCGTCCACAGTGTTCAAGTGTGAAGTATATTTATACTACACTTCTTATACTTCATACTTCATACTTCACAATCCATACTTCATGACACTGAACCAAGCCACACATAATCTATATTGACCAATCTGGTCTTTCAACATATTCAGTCCCGACACATCACAAACCTCTGGAAAATCCAAGTAACTAGTCTGCTGTCTCGTATATATGCCGCTATTACCTGCAACTGCAGAGGTTAGTGGTTAGTATTAACTAAGTAATCCTTCCCCGGCATGGAGAAAATCCTCCACTGGGGAATGAGACCAGTCTGAGCCAATGGAGATCTTTTCATATGATCTCTCTGCTCCGGTGTACTCCGTACACTCCGTACTCCGGAGTAGTGAGTCTCACTATATGCGGCGATGCCGGCCAGGGGCAAAAATAAGTAGCTGCAGAAGCGTGGCACGTCAGTCCTAAGGAACCGAGTTTTCAGGGGAATATAAATTTAGAAAAAAAAAAAAAAAGTGGGATCTTGGGGGCTCCGCCTCATTGTGGTTTGACCTGAGTGCCGAGGAAATTGATGCCGAGAATGATATTCTCTTGACATGAAACAGGATATACTCGTTATATCATTATAGTCATGCCTAGTTGAGTCTACACCGTATATACTCCCTCACTCCAGATGATTGTCGTTGTACTTCCTCAATGGCCCTGCATTTGAGGTATAGATGATCTATAGGACACCTCACAGCCCTAGGATCGAACGGATCACCTTTTCTCTGCTAGTCCCAATAGCTGACTAGTTCATAGTGAACTAGTATACTAGCAGAATAGCAGAATAGTATAATATTATTATTAGTAAAGTATGCCAAGTGAGACATTCCCCTAGGAACCAAGTTGGCCCGAGCATTCAGGCCGCCTCATTGGATGTGAGCTTGCACAAGAAAGAGCTAATAATATCGCCCCTCCCCTTCTTCCCCCTCTATAAATACGAAACGTCTGCGTCGTCTCGTTATTCATCTTTCCCTTTCTCCTCTCTCTCGCTGTTTGATACCCTTCTCTGACTCCCCTACTTCCGTCCATCTCTCTATTTCCCCCCCTAATACCCGTTTGTTATTGCCCATCATGTGGTAAGCTCGTCTTTCGTCCCTCCTCGGCTTGACCGACTTACTGACCGATCCAGTGGAATCTTTGGCTACATCAACTACCTGGTCGAGAAGGACCGCAAATTCATCATCACAACCCTCCTCAATGGTAAGTGGCTGGCAATCTCCGTCGAGATCTCGTTCCTCCCCCCGCTCACCGTCTTTCCCAGGTCTCTCCCGACTCGAGTACCGCGGCTATGATTCCGCCGGTATGGCCGTCGACGGCAACAAGAAGAATGAAGTCCTTGCATTCAAGGAAGTGGGCAAGGTTGCCAAGCTCAAGGAGCTCATTGAGACGAGCGACGCCGACATGAGCAAGACCTTCGAGTCCCACGCCGGTATCTCTCACACTCGTTGGGCCACCCACGGAACCCCCTCCCGCCAGAACTGCCACCCCCACCGGTGAGTCTTTGATCCCCCAAAATCAGTGGGCCCAATCCCCGGAATTCTTTGTGCTGACTCGATCTGGGATAGCTCCGACCCCAGCTGGGAGTTCTCCGTCGTCCACAACGGTATCATCACCAACTATAAGGAATTGAAGGCTCTGTTGGAGACCAAGGGTTTCCGATTCGAGACCGAGACCGATACTGAGTGCATTGCCAAGCTGGCCAAGTACCTCTATGACCAACACCCCGACATTGAATTCACAGTCCTGGCCAAGGCCGTCATCAAGGAGCTCGAGGGTGCCTTTGGTTTGCTGATGAAGTCCGTTCACTACCCCCATGAGGTGATTGCGGCCCGTAAGGGTTCCCCCTTGGTCATTGGTGTGAAGACCTCCAAGAAGATGAAGGTCGATTTCGTCGACGTCGAATATTCCGAGGATGGTGTCCTTTCTGCGGAGCAGGCCTCCCAGAACGCTGCCGCCAAGAAGTCCGCCACGAGCCTCCTTGCTCCCCCGGACAAGTCTCTGCTGCACCGCTCCCAGTCCCGTGCATTCCTGTCTGACGATGGCATCCCCCAGCCCGCCGAGTTCTTCCTCTCCTCGGACCCCTCCGCCATCGTGGAGCACACCAAGAAGGTTCTGTACCTGGAGGATGATGACATTGCCCACATCCACGAGGGACAGCTGAACATCCACCGTCTGACCAAGGACGACGGTACCTCCAACGTCCGTGCCATCCAGACCATTGAGCTGGAGCTCCAGGAGATCATGAAAGGCAAGTTCGACCACTTCATGCAGAAGGAGATCTTCGAGCAGCCCGAGTCCATTGTCAACACCATGAGAGGTCGTCTGGACGTGGCCAACAAGAAGGTCACCCTGGGTGGTCTCCGTCAATACATCTCGACCATTCGTCGCTGCCGTCGTATCATCTTCATTGCCTGTGGTACCAGTTACCACTCCTGCATGGCTGTGCGTGGTATCTTTGAGGAATTGACTGAGATCCCCATCGCGGTCGAGCTTGCCTCTGATTTCCTGGATCGTCAGGCTCCCGTCTTCCGTGATGACACCT
This sequence comes from Penicillium bialowiezense, assembly GCA_026122735.1. NCBI lineage: Eukaryota > Fungi > Ascomycota > Eurotiomycetes > Eurotiales > Aspergillaceae > Penicillium > Penicillium bialowiezense. Next base: position 1,528,375 of record JAKZFB010000005.1, on the reverse strand, counting down.
GTGTCTTTGTTTCTCAGTCCGGAGAGACTGCTGACTCTCTGATGGCTCTTCGCTACTGCCTGGAGCGCGGTGCTCTGACCGTTGGTGTTGTCAACGTCGTTGGTTCTTCCATCTCCCTCCTCACCCACTGCGGTGTGCACATTAACGCTGGTCCTGAGATTGGTGTGGCCTCCACCAAGGCTTACACCTCTCAGTTCGTAGCCATGGTCATGTTTGCTCTGTCGCTCAGTGAGGACCGTGCCTCCAAGCAGAAGAGACGCGAGGAGATCATGGAAGGCCTCGGCCAAATTTCCGAGCAGTTCAAGCAGATCTTGAAGCTCAATGACCCCATCAAGGAGCTGTGTGAGAAGTCTTTCAAGAACCAGAAGAGCTTGCTCCTGCTGGGCCGTGGTGCTCAGTTCCCCACTGCCCTTGAGGGTGCCCTGAAGATCAAGGAAATCTCCTACCTTCACTGCGAGGCTGTCATGTCTGGTGAATTGAAGCACGGTGTCCTGGCCCTTGTGGATGAGAACCTTCCCATCATCATGATCCTGACCCGTGATGACCTGTTCACCAAGTCCCTGAACGCTTACCAGCAAGTCATTGCTCGCGGTGGTCGCCCCATTGTCATCTGCAACAACGACGACCCCGATTTCTCTGCCGCTGAGACCGAGAAGATTGGTGTCCCCAAGACCGTCGACTGTCTCCAGGGTCTGCTCAACGTCATTCCTTTGCAGCTGATCTCCTACTGGCTCGCCGTCGGCGAGGGACTCAACGTTGACTTCCCTCGCAACCTGGCCAAGTCGGTCACCGTCGAGTAAATTGTGTTTTTTCGGTTGCAAGTTTAGACGACTCTTATGATCCGGTCATCTGTTTATTTTTTAGGTGTTTTTAGCTTCGGGACAATGGAATCTCGTGATTTTCTCTACTTGTGTTTTCCCCCTTACCCTCAAAATTCAGATAGGAGAAATTCATACATTATATACCAGACAAAGATCCCCGTAGAGAAGGACAGTTGGGACGAAGTAGAGCGGAATGCGCCGTATGCGGTGATGCCATTCCGCCTCCCCCGCCAAATGCGGGACGTTTTTCGGCTGAGCTGTTTTGCTTCAACAACCACCTCAATTATCCCCGGTTCCCATTTTATCTCACTTCTACATATTCAATATGACCTCCATTAAAGGCCCCGGTGCTGCTCAGACCCACGACGGTGCGTGTGCCCACCTTCGGTTTAAGACCGTGGCTGATCATCCCGCTACATAGGTTCCGGACTTCGTGTCGCTATTATCCACGCCCGATGGAACACCAAGATCATTGACACTCTGGTCGCCGGTGCCAAGAAGAACCTGCTCGCAGCGGGCGTAACGGAGGACAACATCACGGTCCAGACCGTCCCCGGCAGCTATGAGTTGCCCCTCGCAGTGCAGCGGTAAGCTATGGAACCGCGGAGATCCGACATCTGGCCGCGCACAAGCTCACCTCACATAGACTCTACGCTGCCTCGCAACTGCAGGCCAACTCCTCCGGCGAAGGGATCAGCGCCACTGACCTTCTGGCGTCCCCGACCACCGAGACCTCCGCAGCTGCGGGGTCTTCCAGCCCCAAGAAGCCCTTCGATGCCATCATTGCCATTGGTGTTCTGATTAAGGGTGCTACCATGCACTTTGAGTACATCGCCGACGCCGTCAGCCATGGACTGATGCGTGTCCAGCTTGACTCGGGTGTCCCCGTGATCTTCGGCCTGTTGACCGTCCTGACCGAGGAACAGGGTCTGGAACGCGCTGGGCTCGGAAGCAATGGCATGCATAACCACGGGGAGGACTGGGGAAGTGCCGCTGTCGAGCTGGGTCTGAAGCGACGGGAGTGGGCTGAGGGCAAGATTCTGTAAAGGTATTGCAAATAGCTAGATGTCTTCGGGGCTACAATTCCACCCCTCTAATTAGGACAATCCAGAACCTACATTAGTACATTGAGAGAGAGGTCAACATTGGGTTTCCCTACCGACTTTGGTAGTAAAAAGGAACAGCTTCACAGAATCATAATTCTTTGGGAGCATAATCTATTACATGTTCACTCTTGCATCTGTTCGCCTTGGCCCTTATCCTCCTCTTCCTCGTCATCGCCCTCCAAGGAGCGCTTCGCTGCTTTCTCGGCCTCCTCAAGAAGCTCCTTAGGCACTTCCTCATGACGGCCCTTAGTCGGTCCGTCAAACGAGCTAATCCACGTCATTTCCAACTCGAACTCCTTGTCCTTACTGTCTTCGTGGGCCACGTAGATAATGCGAGCGGCTTCCTTCACACCGTCTGCCAGAGACAGATTGCCTGAGGTCAGATCTAGCTTCTCGAGTTCGGCCTTGGCGGCCTGTCGGCCCTTGCCAGTTGCGGCACCGTAGTATCCCTATCCATCACGTCAGTAAATCCAGCTCGCAGAAACCAGCACGAGTCATGACATACCCAATAGAGACCACTGGGTTCAATCATGTATAGACCGGGACCGCCGGCCTTCGCACCCTCAACCTTGCCGCCGGAGCCTGTTTTGGGTCCGTTGCCGACCTGTCCGTCCACCGGGAGCTCCGCCTCGGTATCCCAGCCACCGACGATAGCGGTCACACCGAACGGCCGTACACTTGAGTAGAGCGTGTACGCCTGCACGTAGCCACCCAACCGATTGGCCAGGGCGTTGGTGGGAATCGGGCCCTTGTAAGTACCTCTCCACGCGGAGGCTTCGTCTCGGGCTCTGGAAACAAAGTGGCGGCCATCGGGGACGAGTCCGGAGGAGACCTAGGAAGATGACGGATTAGCAAGTTCTCGAAGACAAAAGGTGGAATGTCGTACAATGCCAACATGACGATCCACCGATGCAATTCTCTTGTTAGCGCCGGGCTTTAGAAGCTTGCTAGTGATGATCTTTTCCACTGCCAACACCACACCGTCTTTGCATCTGATGCCGACGGCAGTACCGCCGTTTTCCACAGCCTTGACGGCATATTCGACCTAGACCGTTCTGGTGAGCACGAATCGAACTTGTGGGAGCTTCGGAGGAAGGTCTCGCGTACCTGGAAGTTCCGGCCATCTGGTGAGAATACCGAGTTGGAGAGATCGTAACCTGTGCCAATTGACGTCTAAAGATGGAACCTATCAGCTGTGATACCAGACACCGCAAGTCTGGGTCAACTCACCATGATGAGAATTCGGTCCGGTATTCAGGAACCACAGATAGCAAAAGCGACCGAGGTAATATCAGTGACCCGGGGGAGTATTGAATGGAGGGAAAAATGGATGAAGGTGAGGTTGGTAGCTCTGATGCTAAGCAGTGATGTCGCGTCACGGGGCTGCCTTGCAGCTTGGAATCACGTGATCCCTACCTGGCCGATACCTCTGGTTTGTATGTCTCCCCAGTATCTGCAGTGGGTACCCTCCAGGTACCTGCTATTGGCCGTAGTATAACCTTTTTAGAAGACGATTCAAGTGCAGCCCAACAACCATTTGGGCATCTTCTGCCCCTCCGTTTAAAATGCATTTCACGCTTCTTTTCTTGAACAGTTACAGCAGTCTCAGCAGCTTCAGTACATAGCCATGTCTTCTTCGATATTGCACCAGTGCCCTCAGTGCGGACATGTCTCTGATATCTCGAATGCACTAGCAGCTTTTATCGAAAACCCCCACTGTACACAGGTAGATCCCCTCTTCCCCTCCCCCTGGATGCAGAACTGACTGTGTATCAACACAGTGTGGCTTGTCTGCATCTGAAAGTAACCAGAAAGTGCAAGATGAACTCGCATCGCTGTTTGAGAGACAAATGAGCATGACGCAGTATCCTGTCACAGATTCCGTCGGATTATCAGAATATCCAAACAGTGTCGACCAACATTACCAGTCCCCGCAGTTGGACCAAGTCCAGAGCCCTCATTCCAGCGTTGACGTCCTGAGGTTCCATGGCCTGGATCCATACAGCCTGACCGCAAGCCAGCTGGAGCTATTTGACAATGCCGATGCTGAGCAGAGAGAACGATTGATTCAAACCTGGCAACTGTATTCTCAGATTGGGAACACCGACCAATCCAAGGACTTCGCCATGGAGGATTCAAGCATGGAAGTCGGCGATGAGAATACATCTGCCGAACCATACATGGTATCAGGTTACGAGAACAGCTCCCTCCCCAAGGAACCCACCACCGGGGAGTCATATTCTGTTTCCAAAGACCCTGTATATCAGAGTCAAGAGTGGTGGGAGATGACCAAGGCCGGCCCTATCGAATCAGGCTACGGGGCATTCCAAGAGATGAGGCGGTATTACCCCAGCTGTGGCGTCTATCGGTGTTAGTTCTGGGTGCATGGGTATCGGCGCAATTCGGCCTTTCTTTTCATAGTCTTTGCATGGTAATGCCTTTCTAAATGTGTCTAGTTCCCTTGCTTTTTGGTGGAGGGTCTACATTCTGCTTTTCTACATCTCTACATCTTCTACCATTTTTCTTTTCTGAAAGGAAGATAAAGCCAAGGAAATAAATTCCATTTTGCTGATAGTAATTGTTATTGTAATGTCCATCGCCCATAATTCATAGCCTGAAAATTCCAAGTCCCATGCCGTGGCCAATGGTCAAGATAAAAGAGTGTCCGCCACTGACATACCCATCAAGCAGTCGTTCCAAGCCATCCGGGCTTTCAAGGTTCATGCAGAAGAATTGATTGGATCAAATCCCGCACGAACAATTGGGAGGGAACTGTAGACTTGAGTTAGTGAGTCCAAGCACAGGAAAGCAGAAGCACATACATTTACTCCTCATCGACGTGAGAGTCGAGAGCAGCCATGGCCTCAGCGAGGGCATCAGCGGAGCGCTGGACTTCTTCGGCGGCGGTGGCAGCGCGCTTGGCCTTGGCACAGCCCTGGCCGCGGTGGGCGCACCACTTGGGGAGTTCCTGGGGAAGAGCCTCGGCCATGGCCTCAGCGAGGGCATCGGCGGAGCGCTTGATGTCCCACGAGGCATCGGCAGAACGCTTCATCATGTAGCAGCCCTGACCGGGGTGGGCACACCACTTGGGAAGCTTGGTGTAGGCGGCCTGGACGGAGGCGGCGCCGAGAGCGGCAACGACGATGGTGGTGAGCTTCATTTTGACTTGAAAAGGTGGAAACCGAAGTAGAGATTGGCAAGTTGGTTTGTAGAGCGAAAGACAGAGACGATGAAAGCTCGAGAGATGTCTGGAGAAAGTATCTGGAGGCGCAGACTGGCTGTGGTTTATATAGCCATGAGGTCTATAGATGGCGTCCAGGTCAATAACGAGGAAGCTGGATGGATGAAAGAACTCGTGTGGCCTCAATTGGGGTGAATAAGGTCGAGTCAGACGGTGTATTCGAGGCCATCTCGGTGAAGCGGCGTTCAATCAGCGGCGTTCAATCAGCGGCGTTCAATCAGCGGCGTTCAATCAGCGGCGAGATCCATCGGGATCAAAGAGAGCTGGGGATGATTGGGGTTGGAATGGTTCCAATAGCATCTTATTCCCTGCTATTGGGTTTCAACCGCTTTCAATTGCTTTCATGGTGGATGGGCGGTGTTCACGAGGCTATGACCGGAAGTAGGTGTGAATAAGGGAAGCGAAAGAGAAGAAGTATAAGCCAAGAGAATGAATAAGAGGTTGAATAAGGTCAGTAGCGAAAAGCGGAGGAATGGGGGATTCTCTTTGATAAGATCGGGCCGGCGCTAAGCCAAGTCGCGCGATGCCGAGCCCATCCGGAGCCTTTTTTTCCGTTTTCCCTTTCTGATCCTTTCCCCCCCTTCGCCTCTTCTCCAATCCCCATAGATCCTCCCATTTCTTTGGTCTGCATCATGTTCTCCCGAACGGCCCAACCTGCCCGGGTACGTCAGCTCTTGGCTTTCGGGCGTTTTCTGGTTTTTTTTGCTTTTTTCGCTAACGTGCGCTACTAGACCCTGCTCCGCAGTGCTTCCGCAGCTTCTACTCTCGGTCGCTCCGTTCCTGCGAGAAGTACGTCTCAATTGATCTCTCTACTACCCACTAGTCGCTAATAATCGCGTCGCAGCTTTCGCCAGCCTCCAGGCCGACACCCTCAAGCCCACCAAGTATGGTGGCAAGTACACCGTCACCCTGATTCCCGGTAGGTCGCACGGTTTTCTTCTTCGCATTGCGCCCTCGACTAAAGCTTGATTAGGTGACGGAATCGGTGCCGAGGTCGCTGAGTCGGTCAAGACCATTTTCAAGGCCGACAACGTTCCCATTGAGTGGGAGCAGGTCGATGTTAGCGGTGTTGACACCGGTAATAAGCACTCCGAGGAACTCTTCCGCGAGTCTCTCGCTTCCCTCAAGCGCAACAAGCTCGGTCTGAAGGGTATCCTTCACACTCCCGTCGAGCGCTCCGGCCACCAGTCCTTCAACGTCGCTCTCCGTCAGGAGTTGGACATTTACGCCTCTATCTCCCTGATCAAGAACATCCCCGGTTACGAAACCCGCCACAAGAACGTCGACCTGTGCATCATCCGTGAGAACACCGAGGGTGAGTACTCCGGTCTCGAGCACCAGTCCGTTCCCGGTGTCGTCGAGTCCCTGAAGATCATCACCCGCGCCAAGTCCGAGCGCATCGCCAAGTTCGCCTTCAGCTTCGCCCTGGCCAACAACCGCAAGAAGGTCACCTGTATCCACAAGGCCAACATCATGAAGCTGGCCGACGGTCTCTTCCGCAGCACATTCCACAAGGTCGCTGAGGACTACCCCACCCTCGAGGTCAACGACATGATTGTCGACAACGCCTCCATGCAGGCCGTCTCCCGCCCCCAGCAGTTCGACGTTATGGTCATGCCTAACCTTTACGGAGGTATCCTGTCCAACGTCGGTGCTGCTCTCGTTGGTGGACCCGGTCTTGTTCCCGGTTGCAACATGGGTCGTGACGTCGCCGTCTTCGAGCCCGGTTGCCGTCACGTCGGTCTCGACATCAAGGGCAAGGACCAGGCCAACCCCAGTGCCATGATCCTGTCTGGTTCTATGCTCCTGCGTCACCTTGGTCTTGACTCCCACGCCAACCGCATCTCCAAGGCCGTCTACGATGTGATCGGCGAGGGGTGAGTACCACGAATCTCTCAACCTTTTAAACCGACATGCTAATCGATTTTCTTTGCAGTCACGTTCGCACTCGCGATATGGGTGGTCAGGCTACTACCCACGAGTTCACCCGTGCCGTCCTCGACAAGATGGAGACGTCTCTGTAAATTTTGGAATCCGTCGTCCAATATCCCTGCTACGATTGAGGATACTGCCAGTCGATTCTTGGGCATGCCTTTGATTTCGTCTGATTGGATCGGCTGGTACGGTCCTCATTGATGTATTATCTTTCAATTTAGCTCGAAACGTCCTGGCAACTTATAGCAATAGACACCGTTTTCTTTTGTAATCATAAAACATTCATTGCATAAACACTACCTTAAGTAGTTGGGTATTAACATAAAAGATGGTAATGACATCGAAAAATGACATCTCGACAGGGCCAACTTTCGGCGTACCGAGGCCCAGCAACTTTTCTTTCCCAGCCTGTTGACATGGCCAGGGCTTGCTGGCTCCAAGTCCAAGACAAGACTGAATCCTCCGAGTTTCTTCGAGTGTGTGGAAGTAGCTCGTCGGGGAATTGAGCGCATCCACTGGTGATGGCGAATTGATACTTTGCAACCAAAGACTCGGGCGTGCATGCCATCTAGCCCTAATCCTCTCTTTGTTTGCTGGTGCAAACGGATTGCAACCCACTCAGAAAGCGATGCGACGCTTACGACCGGTGAACTTGGAGTTGGACTTGACGACCTTGCCCTTCTTCTCCATCTGTTCCTTCTTGTTCATGATCCAGGCTTTGTCGCCCTTGCGAGGCGGGCCCCGGGCATTCTTAATCTCCTGGGCCTTTCGTCGTGCGTCCAAAACACTCACGTCGTCCATGCCATTCACAACACCGGTAATATCGCCAGGAAGACCACCTCCTCCCACGGTCAGAACCAGATATAACTTGCTGCTCTTGGTACCGGGATCATCTTCGAGGATACCAGCACCAAATCCAGCCTTGATGGCAGCTCCACTGATCATACTCCGCTGGACATCGTTTTTGGGATAGAATTGGCAGACCGCACGGCCGCCTCGGCGCAGACTGGCGTACAGGCCCTCAAAGAAGCGCTTAAGACGACCTTCGGCGGTCACATCGCTGGTTTCCGCATTGCAGAGCCACTGGATGGCACTGATGCTGATGGCGGCATCGAACGCACCGGCGCGGAAAGGCACGCCCTGGCCAATGTCGGCGAGAAAGAGATCTCCGTCCACCTCGCGCTGAAGGGCCACATCCAGCATGCTGGGGGAAATATCCATGCCGATCCACGTATGCGGGCCACCTTCATCCGGGGGCACTTCCGACAGCATTTCGCCGGACAGACCAGAGCCACATCCCAGATCCAGAATCAAGGACGGAGACTTCAGATCGAGGAGTTCCAGGGCTCGGTCGGTCATGTTCGCCTGGATGTTGCGAATTCGCGAAGACTTGGTATACTTGCGGGATTCATTGTCGTTATAGAACAGGTCGGGGGGTCTAAAATGGAGCGGGTTAGTCTTGCGAGGACAAAGATATGGTGACTATCATACAGGATATCCTCAGGGCGCGACATGGTGACGAATGCGAATGCGAGAATGGACTTTGAACGCCGCAAAAGGTGAAGTTTGGAAATAAATTATTTATGTGGGGCAGTTGGCGCCTGAGGCCGCCGACCCCAAAACGTCCACGTCGTTCGCGTCGGGTCTTTTGGGCCTTTTCAGCTTCTTGTCCTTTTCGGCTTTGCTCTCTTTGCTTTTCCAATTCTCCTTCGTCTGACACCCAGCATGTGGATTCTACCGCTAGTGGGTTACTTCGGCGTGGTGGTCGGGTTCGCCTTCCTCACGCTGTCCATTGGTATGATGCATCTATAGAGCCGATGACAACAAAAGCTAACCCAAATAGCTTCGGGACTATACTATCTATCCGAACTCGTCGAAGAGCACACAGTGCTCGCACGCCGGCTGTTGACCCGCCTGATCTACGGCATCATCGCAGTCCAAGTCCTCTTGATGCTCATTGACCGATTCCCCGTGTCCTTGTCATTGCTGAGCATTGTCTCGCACCTGGTCTACGCCAGCAACCTGCGCCGCTTCCCCATCGTGAAACTGTCCGATCCTCTCTTCATCCTCTCCTGTCTCCTCGTCGGCCTCAACCATTGGCTATGGTTCCGACATTTCTCGCAGCCCCCTCCTCCGTCGAACAACTGGCGCCAGCCCTACGGAGTCAACTACGAGGAAATGCCCTCGTTCTCAGAAGTTGCCTCTTACTTTGGGCTCTGCGTGTGGTTCGTTCCGTTCGCCCTGTTTGTCAGTCTCAGCGCCGGAGATAATGTACTCCCAACCATGGGCTCTGAATATGCCACTGGGGACCGGGCCAATGGCCTGGGTCACAGCCGTGGCCCCTCCGACGGCAAATCCAAGAACAAAGGAATGGCCAAGGCTTTGGTTGATGGTGTCCGTGACTGGGCCCGGGAGAATGGGGAAGTGATGGGATTTTGGAGGGGAGAGCAAACAAGACGATTCTGAGACGAGAGACGAGAGACGACATAATTTGTAATTGATATAATGAATCTGAAGTACTGTGGTCCTACTTCGTGTATAAAACACCCCGTGTTCTCTAAGTTAGTCGTGTATATGAGTGTGAGTACATATAGTCAAAGGCCATCAAGTACTAGCTTTGATGTCATTTCCACGGTGAATTTCTTTACAAGCTCGAGTACTTTGTCCGATCTACTTGTATTGACTAACTAGTTATCCATAATGTGCCACCGTATCGCGTAACCTTTCCTCCCAACAAATTGTCAACTGAATATAAAAAAGGAGGTAAACGTATGGACAGAGAGCCACATGAGAAACGCTGAAAACAAGTAAATAGACAGAAGAGAACAAGAGAAGATCGCACAAAAACAAAGCAAGAGAAGGAGAGAACAAAGAGGAAGGAGAAGAGAAGAAGAAGAGAAAAAGAGAAGAAGAGAAGAAGAGAAGAAGAAAAGAAAAGAAAAGAAGAAAAGGGGTATAACGACGGGCCTCCCACGGCACGAGATCTCAACTCCAAGATGAACGGACAACCGCATCAATAGATTACCATTATCATTAAACATTCCCTTGCGACACCGAGATTGCCAAGTGGGTAAAGTCATCATTCGGCGGTCGTGCATGTCGTAATCGGTCGAGAGGGACTTCAATATCCAGAACAGAAAGGAAATAAAGCAAAAGAGAATTTAGTTGCCCTGGTAGAAAGAGGGATCTGGAGACTGGTTAGATATGGCTGCAGGCATCGGCTGTTCGGATCTCACCATCCATAAAGAGCATTGAGCTCTCTCGTCGCTTTGTCTTCGCGGATCGAGTGTCCTCGGAATTGTTGGGCAACAGCATGCCGTTCAAAGAAGAATATTGAGAAGCAGTGCTCGAGGATTGATTGTGTTGATCGTTCCTGGACGTCGGTTGGTCATAGCTGGGTTGCATCGGGATGAAGCCAGTGTTGTAGGGTGTCCTGGGGCCGTCAGACGGGCCATTGCCCCCAGCAGGGGTCCGGAAAGAAGTTTGATGATAGGAAGGCGTGGGAATGTCGGAGAACATTTGGTGGCGCGGGGACCGAATATCATCGGGCGTCAGAGAGTTGTCAACGGTCAGTTCTTTGGATGTAGTTGCAAAGCTTCTGTCAGTATCCCCAAAGATGCTATCATAGTCCGTGAGGAACATAGAAAAGACTGGCGCAGGGATGTTGAGAGTCGGGGCGAACACGATTCCCACATTTCTGACAGTCATCTTGTTCACGTCCGAGTTGTTGACAATCTCGATCAGGAACTGCGATAGAGCCCGCAGCAATGCCAAGTTGGGACTGGGCAGCTTGTGCACCAGAGAATTAAAGGCAGCAACCTTCTTTTGGCGGTCGTCGAGTTCAAGGACGCGAAGGAAGTCCAAGTGAAGTTCTCGAGTCAACACTGTGGTAGGAAGCTCTCGGAGATATTGCTTGAATAGAGAAGCAACGGCATGAATGTCGTAGTACTGATCTCCAGATACGAAATCAACATCACCTTCCGTGTTGAATCGTTCTTTCAAAGCCTTAATGACGACATTTGAACCACTCAAGCGGAAGATTCCTTCCTCGAGAGCTGCTTCCTTAGCATGGAGATATTCAATGCACCGGTAAACCACTGCTGGGAGCTCCACGTCGATGCCTGGCGGCCCGCAGTCTTGGACGGCCTCCGCTAGGGGTATTCCAAATACGGGTCTGACCGGGCCCGTTCGTTCGACATTTTGGGTTGCGACTAGTGTGTCGCTACTGGCATGGGCCTGGGTGGCAAGATCGAAAGAGGATCGGGTGCGGAATCCCCAGATGCTTCGTTTCTTCTCCTTGGTGGATGTCTTGGCTTTGTTGCCCCAAGCTTCCACGTCCTGGATGACCGCGCCGTTGGTGGGCCTAGAAATTAACCGGGGAGAATGCATTCCCTGATCAGGAGAGGAGGTGTTCATATCTCTGAACTCGGTTGACAGAGAGCCTGGCAGCCTTGGGGATCGAGGTGCCTGCTCAAGAGTAGATCCGATCGTCGGAGGGTCGGCTGGCACTGCGTCGTCAAAGCTAAACCCTTGGACCGAGCTTCCTGGGCCCTGGTCGGGGCTTTCAACGCCCCGACCGGATTTCTTGCCTCCACTGCCGAACAGTTTCGCCTTGGCCTCGGTGGAGTTCTGTCTCTGCGGGGGCTCATGTGTCTGGGATTGACCCTTTGAGGAGACGCTTCCATGTTCGTTTTCGGAAGAAGCGCTCTCAACGTATTCCATCAGAGCATCGACCCAAGTGTCACGCTCATCATCGCTCTCAGAACATAGAACATGGCGCACAAGGGCCGAAGAGTCCTTTTTCTTGGGTTCCAAAATCAAGAATGCGTGACGATACTGGTTATCGGCATCGTCCTCACCTCCTGGAGGTGACGAAGAACTGTCAGCTGCTTTGGGAGATTGCTTTCCAATCTGGGCATGGTGAAGTCTGATGGTACCCATATGCTGACCACCAGGGGTTTCGAAGTACTTCAGTTCAGGCCCATCAAGGACAAAGTATCTTTCTTTCCAACCGCCAAAACTTTTGCCTCGTTTAGTCAAGTATCCCTGCTTTTGAGGTTTCCCGTCGGGTCCACGGGAAAGATCGGGTTTTGCTTGAGCGAGACCTTTCAGCAAGTTAGTTTCGTCATCTCGAGGCTCAATGGCATCACTGGACAGGAATTGACAAATGGCCATAGCCGCGTTCTCGTCCATTGGGCTGTCCAAAAGACTGTCAAAGTATGCGTTCAATGCGGCACGCCTCAAATCAATCTTGGCAGGCGAATGACCATTGAAGATGTTCCTATCGGGTAATCTTCCAGCGAACGAGGAGGTTTGTCTGATCTTCTGATCCAGCTGGGGCAGAGCTCCGATCACTTTTTCGACTCGCCATAGCTCTGACATCTCAGATCGAGATATCACGCTGAGAGTGAAGACCGGCTCTTCATCCAACGGCTTGGACACCATGTAACTGTTTCTTGAGGGTCGAAGTCGCGACGAAGATACCTTGACAAGCACCAAAGGAAGAGCATTGGGAGACAAAAGCAGCCCGGGGTACTCATCCGATGTCAGTCCCTGGTATATGCTGTTTTCTGCGAAGTACGCAGATTTCGGGCTGTCTATCATGACGTTAGGATCGATGGATGGAATTGGGCCATTTAGCCTTCCAGTCGAGGGGGGAGGTGCGAATCCCATCGGGTTGCTAGCCATTCTTGGAGAAAGCGGTAACCCGGGGGCTGCACCACCGGGCATGTCGCGCGGCATGCGAGGCAATGGAGAATTAATGGGCCGATCTTCTGGTCGCGGACTCAGAGGAAGACCCGGGCTCATGGGCATGGCGGCGATCGAGCGCCCATTGAAGGATGAAGGAGGAGGAGGGCGAGAGTTCAACATAGATCCCAAGGAGTTGGAGCCACCGACATTCGGGGGTGATCTCGACGAGAGCTCCCGTGGAACGATCTCTGGGCTAGCAGAGCTCGCTACATCTCGCGCGTCCTGAGAAGCGGTTGCTTTGGCTGCTGATTGAGAGCTGCGGGTCTCCAATGCGAATTCCCGGTCATGGTCGTCTTGCTCGCGCGTCTTTCGCCTCCCGCGGTCCACGCTAGGGGGGCCGCCTAATTCATCGCCATAATCTGAATCTGAATCCGATGCTGCAACCACCGTGGGCTTGGCCTCGGGTTGACGTAGATTCAGTGGTGCAGGCGGGGCTTTGCGGCTTGGGTGTGGAAACCTGCTCTGGCCTTCTCCGATGGGGGATGGGATGTCAGTGGCGGAAACCGGACTGGCAGCACCGTCAAGCCCAAGCCCTTTCCGCAATGGCTCCGAAGGGGGGATTATAGATGGCCTGTTCGGCATCTGCTCTCTCTCTTCTTTGCCACCGTTGGATCTATCGGCCACCCCAGCAGCAGCTTGCGGAGGAGCCTCCTGCAGCTCTTTGACCTTCTTTCGGTATTTTTCCTTCTCCTGGAAAGCGCGCTCCAGATCCTTGTTGAGACCGAGGATGAGAGTCCTCTGTTTGTCCACAAGCTTCCATAATTGCGAGTTCTGGGAGGCTGCCTGATGTTTCTCCTTCAAAAGATGGACGATCACAGCCTCTGCCGATCCAGCCGCGCTAATCAGACTGTTGATATCGGCCGCGCTCAATGAGTTGATATCGAAGGCGGATCTTTGTGAGGCGGAGGACAGGGAGGAAATGGCCGAATCGATCGAGGAGGTGCGAGGCATGACGCGATGGTTGGAGCGATCTCCCGGCATGGAGTGTATCGAGCTCACGGAGGAGGAGGCAGATCTATCGGGCTCCGGCGCGCGGGATGGCTTGGAGGAAATGGTCTCGCTGGCTGAGTGGTTGCTCTCGGCGGATTGTGCGCCTATCATTTCTGGGGATTGCGACAAGCTATGACCAGTGCCGTAGGGGGGCGCGGGGAATGTTGCATTGGCCACGCGAGCGATTGGTGAGTGGGTTTGGGCCGGGGACGGGTGGGCGCTGGATCCTGGCGACAATGGACTGTGGGATGGTGTTGAACCGTCGACGGGGTGCGACTGGGGTAAGGAGCTCGTATGCAATGGGGACGGGGTGATATGGCGCCCAGCAGGCATGGAGCGGTCTGTCCGAGCGAGATAATCTCGAGGGATCAGGCCGTTCACAAAAGGTTGCTTCACAGAGGTTGGCGAGCTTTCATCACTACCTCGCCGCGGGAGTTGCGACATTACAAGGATTAGAATTCATTCGAGGGGTCAGGGTTCGGGGGGGCAACACGAGGCGAGGGCCCAGATGGCGCGGAACCCCGGAAGCTGAAGCTTAAGCGCCGAAGGAGGACAAGAAAGGGGCTGACAACCGATTGGCAAAGGTCAACGCATCACATCAAAAAACATTCACGGAAAAAAGAACTAAAAGTTGGAGAAAGTGAAGTGGGGGGGGGAAGAAAAAGGGGCTAGTAAGATGAGGCCTTGAACGTTTGCTGACCGGCTGATCAAGTGATCTACGAGGATATTTGAAGATACGAACTTCTATAGAGCATCTCCTGTTTATTTTGAAATAATGCCCTGATTGAAGATATTTTTCAAGGCTGTAGCACTGCATAGGAATATACCGAGGTCAATCAGACTCTATATAATCTATATCAGATTCTCATACCTCGGCCTCACCACCATGTCGTGCTACGTATTCGGCGCAACTAACGCTGTGGAACTCGATATCAAACCAATCTGGGCATTTGGAATCGAACCAGGACCACGCTGGAATTTCAGACACTCTATCAAAATCGAGGACTCCGGTGAATGCACTATGATACATGGAACACAAGAACAAAAATAATAATGTAACAAAAGTAGAGAGCCCGCGCAGCGGAATCAGGCGATGTTGCCAGCCATGCCCATGAAAATAGCCTGGGCGGCCAGCTGAAGGGACCAGAACCCAACTTTCTTGAACCGCCTTTTCCGGGCTTCGTCATCCACGACATCGCGAGCGAACGCATCGTAGGTCTAATAGGTCAGCGGGCAGTTGCGAAGAAGATCGGAGAGAACTTACCGCAGCGGAGAGGTCGTCCATCAAGCTACTGTCAAAGACGGTCCAACTGCCGTCGAAGTCATTCACTCGCTTCACCAAGCGGCAGTTAACAGGGATAAAAGTGCGCTTCGAATTGATGTAGGCCACAATGGGTCGGATCAAAGCGTTATTAATGTAAGATAGGTCCCGGTTGAAGATGGGCACCACGGCGCGCACGTTGTTGAGATGCACACGCAGGTCCATGACGAGGAAACGTCGGTCTTCGGGTGGGGATTCGGGGTTGGAGTGTGGAGAGAGAGGCTCCGGGTCTCGGCTGGAAGTGACGGTGGCTTCCAGTCGGTCATAGAAATCAGCCATGACCTTAGCCAAGCTCTCGTCGTTCTCGGAGGGCAGCATGATGTCGGCCACAATATCCACGGTCCCCTCGTGGATCCAGGAGAAAGGTCCCTGAACACCGCGGTTGAGGTGATCGATATTGAGTCCATCCACTCGTATCCGGTTGTGCTTCTTCCACGGGTTGGGCTTGCCGTCTTCTTCGGCCCCGCTGTTCAGGCGGTCATTGCCAAAGCCATGGGTTTGACGGGCATGGATTGTGAATAGAGAGTTGTCATAAGACCCCGACATCATATTGGCCGAGAGGAAGTCGTAGAAAAGCCATTGTTTTCGCAATTGCGGCAGATCGCACGAGAAGATGCTAACAGAGAAGGGGCGGAAATTGTCGGGTTGGTAAATGGTGACCAGCAGGTCATGCATCTTGAAAGAGTCAATCTCAAAGTCACCGGGATTATGCTCATGGCGATAAGACTTGGGATCTAAATCCTCCTCAGGCCAAAAGACGTGTCGACGGTCAACAACGCCTCGAATGCCCTTCACCTCGACATCATGTAGAGGCCCTTTGCCATTGAGCCATTTGGTAAATGATAGTGTGACGTTGACCGTCTCGATCGACAAGTCAAATTGTGTGTAATTAGTATCTTCTTCTTCGGCAGACGCGGCCAGGGCTTCGTCAAATCCGGGGTCCCCCCGAGCCGCAGCCGCTTCTGCTGCAGTCTGGGGTGAGCCTTTGCTGACATGGCCTGTGCCTTGGCCTGGCCGTTTTGACACGAAGACATTTTTAAAGGTGATGACGCCATTTCTCCATTTGGGCACGATGGCCGATTCGAAGACCACCTTGACCCCGGAGGATTTGGTGAGGTAGTTGCCAACCCATCCGGCTAGGGTTTCTGTTCAGAACTGTTAGAACCAAGATCTCACCGATCAAATCATTTGACTACTCACCTTGAGCAAAGACCGTGTTGATGGCAAGAATCAAAAGCGAGAAGAAAGTTGTAGTTCCAGCGACAACCCAAACAACATGACCCAGCAACACCCACGAGAAAAGAGCGGTTATCTCATCCAGGTTATAAGGACGAACACTTCTGATAGAGAACCACTTGAATCGCACTTTTAAGCGTGACCAGAACCCCGTCGCTGCCGCCAGAAGTTCCTCCTTGGTCGGTCGGTGAAGATGAGGCATGTGTGGTAGACGGTCCCTTAAGTGGAGATTAGACATTGTAAAGTGCTGAGGATCCTGCGATTTGTTCGACGCGGGCTGTGGATGCGTGGATGATTCTTTCGCAGGCTTGGTAGCTTTTGGTGTAGGGTCATGTTCATGGCGTGGTTGAGCATTTTGTGATGCTTGCTTCTCGTGTCGGTCATCATGAGAGGTATGTACAGTTCGTTTCCAGATGTACTGGGCGGCGATCGTTCGGGATGGGACAATACACGCCGCCGTCGACTCTGCTGCCGTCGAGGTGGGCGAGACACCGAGGACAAAGAAACTTCCAGAGGCGAATCTCCGGGTTGGGAATGTGGGTTTTTTGGGTAGAGTTGAGAAGGGTCGTGAGGGATTAGGTAGGCGTCCGTCCAGAATCGTCCTTGAGCTCGAGACATCGGGCGATATGCGGTTGATTCGTATGCGACCAAAAAGCGGATTTGCTGTTTCCCAGATATGGGCATACAGCCGGCGTCCCAGGTTGGCAGACATGTTTGTCATTACATCCTGGACTTTATAGAATTGCCGGATAAAATGGAGTGGTCAGAAATAAGCAAGGCAGTGTTGACGGGGAAGAGTTGCAGAGCATGAAATCATGAGTTTGTCTTGTTTGCATTCGGGTTCCCACAAGTTGCATTTTTCCGCTTCGGAGGGGCGCTGATAATTTTTGCGATAACAGCGGAGGAAAAAATTATTGCTCTTAACACCCCATACACATCATGTCCGCGCCCACAGCACTTCGCCAGGAGGCTCAGCCTCAGGTTCAACCCCAGGCTTCTTTCGGTTGGTCTCCCTTTGGTTTCCCTCACACACAAATTCCGCCTTAAACTAACGATTCTCCCAGATCACGACGATGAGATCCTGATTGATGCCCAAGCCTCGACCGAGGCTGTGCCCGCCAACCCCGTCGAGGAGTCCGCCGAGGGTGAAATGCGCATCGACGAAGAAGGCCGTCCGGTCTTCACACCCGCCAAGGACGTTGCTGCCGCATACCGCATCGAATCGCGAAAGGTCCCCGTCCCACCACACCGTATGACCCCGCTCAAGGCGAACTGGGCCAAGATCTGTCCTCCTATTGTCGAACATCTGAAATTGCAGGTTCGCATGAACCTGAAGAGCCGCTCTGTCGAGCTGCGAACATCAAAATTCACCAACGACGTGGGAGCTCTGCAGAAGGGTGCCGATTTCATCAAGGCATTCACTCTCGGCTTCGACCTCGACGATGCGATTGCTCTTCTCCGTCTTGACGACTTGTATATCCAGACCTTCGAGGTGAAGGACGTGAAGACATTGACCGGAGAGCACATGGGACGTGCTATTGGCCGTATCGCTGGAAAGGACGGAAAGACCAAGTTCGCCATTGAAAATGCCAGTCGCACACGAGTGGTTCTGGCCGACTCAAAGATCCACATTTTGGGTGGATTCAAGAACATTCACATTGCTCGTGAGGCGATCGTCAGTTTGATCTTGGGTAGCCCTCCGGTAAGTTTTGGTCCATACATATCTCCGAGGATAAATTCTGACAACGAAACAGGGCAAGGTTTACGGCAACCTGCGCACCGTTGCTTCTCGCATGAAGGAACGATTCTGATTCCGGTTCAAGTTATTTGAACTCATTCGGCATGGGGTGGGCGTTCGGGATTCTCAGCTTTTATACTGTCTTCTTTATTATGATACTAGAGACATGATGACGTACAACGTAAAGATATCAATTCATGGAAATTTCAGTCATTTCAATTATATTGGTGATCAAGCGATCGATAAGAGTCCACCTGGAAACAAGGTCATGGTCTTAGATTGCTTGCACTCTAATCCTTCTTCAGAGGATGGTAAATCTCCTCAATACCCTCTTTGGTGATGATCATGACTTGCAGACCATCACCGACCTCAATATGTCTCTCCACGGCGCTTGTAAAGGCATCCCGAACAAGCTGCTTGACAGTCTCTTTGGGCAGAAGCTCGGCCTTCACGGGCTCCAGAGCATGGCCCTCTCCGCTCCCGGGCACATACTGGTTCTTGAAGTTGACCTGGTTATCCAGGAAAGGCATGATCAAGCTTGAAGCTGCACCCGCCGCACGGCACTGTTCCCGCTCGTATGAGCCCACCGGGTCGTAGCTGTACAAAGCACCCACACCCTCCTCATCCAGACCAGCCAGAATCGCGTGTACGTAGTAAGGGAAGAATCGCTTCTCGTAGAGGATGGTCGACAATCGCTGCGCACATGCGCTGACTGACATGGATTTGCCATGCTGGTATTTGTACATCTTCACCACGGTGTCCAGCTTTTCCTTGAGGGCGTTTCCATCTGCGGCGAATCCGACGACGGACAGGATGATCTGAGCTCCGGCACCGGTTTCATCGTCACCGCCAATCTTGAAGACCTTGGGGACCATGCGAGAGTTGATATTGTAGCCGGATGTGGAACGAGTGTCGCCGGCGAGGATAGCGAAGTCAGAGCCAGTGATGCCGAGCGTGGAACCACCGTTGTCGGTGTAACTGGAATACATGTCAGCTTGCCATCCTGTCAGGTCATCCCAAGCAGGGTCCTTACGGGTAGAACGAGTGTTGTTTGACATTAGCGGATGTGGGCTCGGAGAAGGAGTATCCAATGGTTTCGGACTGGCCGATGAGCGACGTCATTTTGGCGGAAATGAAGCTAAGTCGAGTTCAAAGGGGAGACAGGAGATTCAAGATCGAATGGAATTAGGAGTTGGATGTAACAGAGCGGGATTGTGAGGTATAGAGATGGAGAGCAAAGAAGCTGGATTACGCGCGATGTAGCTGCCTTTCGAAGGCTGCTTAGTAAGGGTAGCTCAACGCCTAACCTCAGCCTGCTCCAACTACGTCAAGTATTGCATGTCTGACTGGATCTTGAATTCAAATGTTTTCTGGGAGGCCTAATAATTGCTAGGTTTCACTGCCGACCTTGGTAGTGATTCTAGTTTAACTTTGAATCGAGGTCGTATTCGCTTCCCAACGACGATCCCACTATACAACCGTCAGATCAGATAATTGAAGTTCACTTCCTGCGTTTGACGCATGGATTCCTGTCTAAATCTTCCCAACTCAAATAATTAAGCCATGTCTTCGCCAGGATCCAGTCGCACTGGGTCAACTGCTTCTGCGCCGCCCACCGATAGTATCTCTGCGCGGGTGTTCCAGATCACCAAGCGGCTGATGGAGCGGCACTACGACATTAATACACCGGATGACAGGCCTCTGTTCTATGGCGATATCTCACTATTCACTCCCAGCAAGCCTGACCTCACACTTCATGTGGGTGGGAGCAACAAAGGACCAGTGGTGGCGGTTTCCAACTTTTTGAAGCTTTCCGGGAACTACAAGCTTGGGGTCGGGAATCCCGACGACATGAGCAGTGTTCAGTGGGAGGACATGACCAAAGAACTTCTCCACAAACCAAAATACCGCTTGGAGACGACAATCCCGCGTGGCTCTGGTCAATCCCACGGTGAACGGCGGACGCTGCTGTGGAAACGCACCCGCAGCGTGGGAGTGGAAGGCGAAACGCCGTCCAGATTGACCGCTCGGAATTATAAACTAGTTGATGAGCGCAATGGGCAGGTTCTGGCCGTCTTTTCGGGTGGCAAAAGACCAGGTCGAGGAGGGAAACTTGAGATCAGAGTGGAATACGGGCAAGACTTCGATCATATGGTTTTGATATCTTGTTTGAGTCTGTATGAGAAAGCGAGGCGGCGCAGCCACAGGGGGGCAGCAGGTGGTGGAGGTGGTAGCTGAGCCGAGAGCATAATTGCTTCAAGTTCCGTGACCCCAAGCTCGATAATGTACTGAGTTTTCGGTTTCCCTTACCCAACATGTTTGCTACCCAGGGATCTGGGGATAATCGATGTTGGTTGCATGAGGATGCACCTTACCAGGGCGAACCTATCTTCGCCAGAAAGACTTGTAGCCATACTTTTGGTCGTTCGGGGCGCGGCACACCATGGAGATCGAATTGGTCGAGAGTGAACAAGTCCCTCATGTAGAACCAGAAACAAAATCAACTGAAGTCCGCTGGCCGGAAGTTTTTTGCGCCTCCATCTTTCGCCGCAATTCATGCTGAGATCTCAAAAGCTCACCCTTGAACCCCCAGGGAGGTAAATTGGAAGTACTCCATACATCGGCTGGCAATGAGGTATCATACTGAGATTGTTCAGTGATACCGGCGTGTGCCATCATATTTGCCAGCAAGCTAGGATTTTTGAGCGAGGTCGAGCTGGCCAGTTTAGAATTGAAGTGCACGCCTTGTTTCTTGAGTGCGAGGAAGTGTTCAAATTTCGCGTTGGCGGCTGGGTTTGGAGATCCGGGAGGCGAAGGTGGAATCTCGAGATTTGGTACCGGGGGTAGAGTAAGATCTTGAACAAGTGCGCGTGATGCTGAAAAGGGGGATACGCGTCCATTTGGCACACCCTTGTCTTCTGGAAGTGGTGCCATGTCTATAGATGCGGGTCCAAGCACAGGACCAGCCGGTGCCGCCAATGGAGCCGCGGTGGCGGCAGCAGTTCTCTCGTTGGGTTTTTCATTTGCAGGTTGCACTGTGGAGGGCATGAGCGCCCCATTCCGAGGTATATAAATCTCAATATTTGCGTTACCTGCACTCTGATCGCCTTTGCTCTGATCAGGTTGTAGCGTTGGGCCTGGCGCCTCCTTGTCTTGTGTCTGAGGTGGCATTAGCATATCTATTCCCTCTAGTATGTTCAGAGAAGGCACTGGTCATACCTGTAAACTGGGCGAAGGAGCCTGGTGCTCTACCTCATCGTCGCTGCTATCGTATCCAGCAAGGTCGAGCATGATTGCTTGTTCTCGGCACCAAAGACAATGTATCGCGTATGAGCACCGACAGCGTGTACTATTTAGCTCACAAGTTCGAAGTAATCTGTAATCTTCTGAGGTGGTTCAGGTGTCGCGAACGTTCTGAGAATCCCCATGCCTGGGCAATTGATACGCCTTAGTAAGCACCGCTCTCCGCCCAGTTGAGAGCTGACGGGGAGCTCGACTGCCTAGCTCCCATTCTATCGTCATCGCTTTGCTGTTATCCATCTCTGTATTTTCCTCCTCGATAATATCTCTCCCGTCTACAAAATCCTCTCAGCAGCAATCTTACTCCACGATGGATCACTTCCCTGGAACTTGGGGTCGCGTATGGGACCTAAATCTCCCAATCTCGCTTCTTGGCTAACCACCTTCCAGCCCAGAAATGATGTTTACGGCGCATACGACGCTTCATATCTGCAGACAACCGGCCCCAAAGCTCACACCTCATCTCCCGCTGTGACCGGAACCTCGGTGGTGGGTGTTAAGTTCAATGGCGGTGTTGTCATTGCTACCGACAACTTGGGTAGGCTATCCTTCTGAGGTCGATCTCGCAGCACGGTTATCTGACTAATTTCTCTTCATTTTTTAGCCTCCTACGGATCCCTAGCTCGTTTCTCCGATGTGAAGCGTCTGCGATCTTTCGGCGACAGGGCGATGGTGGGATTCGGCGGCGACGTTTCGGACATGCAATATCTCGACCGCCTCCTCGACACCATGGATATCAAAGAGAACTACTCAGCCCACGGCAACATGCTCAATGCCAAGAACCTACACACCTACCTCGCCAAGGTCTTCTACAAGCGACGCTCCGAGTTCAACCCGTTGTGGAACCACGTCCTGGTGGCTGGCTTTGATGGAGAGGGAGAGCCGTTCTTGAGCTCGGCAGATCTGCTGGGTACCACATTCTCCGCACCACACCTCGCCACCGGATTCGGTGCTCATCTTGCGGTTCCCATTCTGCGCCGCAAATTCCCCGAGGAGATGCCTCTCGAGGAAGTGACACAAGAAGCCGCGGTGGAGGCATTGAAGGAGTGCATGAAGGTTCTGTTCTACCGTGACGCTCGCAGTATCGACAAGTACTCGATAGCAGTGATCACCAAGGATGGCATCGATCTGAAGGAGGATGAGCAGATCCAGGGCCAAAGCTGGGCTTTCGCCGAGAGAATCAAGGGATACGGAGCCCAGGTTGTTTAGATTGGTTACATTAAATGCACACGGAATTATGGATCAGAAATCAGAAATCAGAAACCAGCTATATAAGATCTAATCATCTGCCCCGATGTGCAGTTATGTACAACTTGTATGTTTTGAGCCCGGCCAGGGGCTGGAAACTTTCGATCGCGTTTAAAGCTTAGGGCTGGGCTTGTCAAACACCACCCGGTTAACGCAGGATCCCACACCCTCTAGCGATACTTCGACTTCGTCGCCATCCTTCAGCCACAAGGCTGGCTTGCGGCCCATACCCACGCCCTGGGGTCTAGTATAGGTCAGTATATCAGATTCACCCCGATGATGCTTGCAAGTTCAGATGTACTCACGTTCCGGTAAAGATGAGATCTCCCGGTTGGAGCGTTGTGCCCTGGGAGAGGAATGATATCGTCTTGGCCACCTGGAAGATCATATCCTTGGTAGAAGAAGACTGAACCGTCCGCCCATTCAACTTGGTCGAAATCTGCAGAGCATTGGGATCCTTGATCACACTGGAAGACACAATTCCAGGGCCAAATGGCGCCCATCCGTCAAAGCCCTTTCCTAGTCCCCACTGGCCGCCACCCCGCTTGATCTGCCAATCGCGGTGGGAAACGTCGTTTCCAACGGCATAGCCCAGGACATAATCCAGAGCCTTGTGCTCGGGAACTTCATTGGCCTCTTTACCGATGACAATCACCAGTTCACATTCGTAATCCAAACCCTCTCCTTCCTGGGCAATCTGGGGGACGGGAATATCATCCGTCGGGCCGGAGATTGAGGTGACCGGCTTGTAAAACAGCACTGGGTACTGGGGGATAGGTAGGTTTGACTCCTTGGCGTGTTGCTCATAGTTCAAACCCAAGCAGCGAACGGTTCCAATGTCTTTGCGAGACAGTGGGGAGAGGAGCAGCTTCACATCTGCGACCTGCTCGGTGACCTGATGCTGTCCGAAGATATCACCCTGAATGACCCGGGCTTTGGTAGCTTTGGTGATGTTGCTCTCTCCCGATGGGAGGATAGCATCGCCGTAGTAGATCTGGCCATCTTTGGCCAGGAAGCGGACGAGGTTCTAGAGGAGGATTAGCGTATGTCGTGATGAGCAGTTGGTTCTGCAAATGTATATATATATATATATATATATATACGTTTATGCATCAGGATCCTAGAATATGATATTTAAGACCATACTGTAATCCACTTACCGTAAAAGTCGACATGATCTAGGGTTGTCTATGTAGTTGAGAGGATGAGGAGCGGAGAGGGTATAGAAGTAGTCTCGGGCGAGTCGGGGAAATGGGTCGGTTTCCCCACGGCGGAAAACGTCAGCTCCACCCAATCGCAATCTTTTCTCTTTGCAATTATGGCTCGGCTCTCCGGTCTACAAAGAGACGTCCTATCTCTCTATCGAAAATGTCTCCGCGAAGTTCGCAATAAGCCGGTGGTGCGTATCGCGCCCCTTGGAACGGCGCCCCTAGCTAATACCCCCAGGATGCGAGATCCAACTTCAAAAACTATGCCCGGTATGTATCACTCAATGACCGTGACAATCCCCGCTGAGACGGGCTACAGGACAGAATTCCAAAAGCATCGCTCGGTGAACAAGAAAGACTTTGGCACCGTGGAGTATCTCCTGCGCAAAGGCCAGCGACAGCTCGAGATGTATGCTTCCCCGGGGATCCGCAACATCCGATGAGCGAATGGCAGTCTCTGAGCTACACAGACCTACACGGTCTTCTCAGCTCGCGTGCGTTCCTCACCTCCCTCAGCGTCTTCGTTGGACTCACGAAGACAGATTCGGAGGTCTCCTGCGCCGGGTTCTCCCGACGCGACGCAAAAAGGCATGACCAGCCGTGCTGTGAGCCCCCTGTTCTGGAATCTCCAGGCGTTGTACATATACTCTCTCGGAGAAGCGATGTTTCTCCCGCTGTTACAATATCTGTGCCAATATATGCCAATTAGTCATTTGGATTCCGTCTGTTTCTGTATATTGGCCATTCGGGAATTGCCACCGGCTGACAGAAATATCTGGAAGCAGGACTATTTGATTATTTGATTATTTGATTAGCAATTATGATTTCGAATCATATAGTTGAGTGGTGGTGGTGATTGTGGTTGATTCGAGAAGTTGTTAGGGGCGTCTACTAACCACCGGCGGCTTCTGGATGCTTCCGCGCGAACTATAAGCAACCACTTCATTATCAACATCCAACAGCCAACAACATATAAAAAGGCCAGGAAATCCATGCAAAATAACCCAGACACAAAATCAAGAGCATTCAGGCAAACAGTCAAACAATCCCAATCTCAATCTACCCAACAATTCCATCACTTCCATCCCAAATGGCCTTCTTCTCCCAGCCCGGCTTCTCGCCACTTTTCCAACTCCTCAATGACTACGAGGCTCAACCCGAATACAAGCTCCCAGCTTCATGCGCGCCAGTCCAATGTCCCAAGCTGCAAACACCTCGCTCATTCGCCCCGGCATTTGACGTACGCGAGCTCGACGAAGGCTACTACCTGGACGGCGAACTCCCAGGCGTAGACCAAAGCAACATTGAGATCGAATTCACCGACCCCCACACCCTGGTGATCAAGGGCCACACCGACCGCGAATCCACCACTCTTGCGCCCGCTAGTCGCAGTCCATCTCCGGCGGGCTCGGCGGGCTGGCACCAGGCCACCGTCGAGGATGAAGACGAGGATGCGCAGTCGACCAGCTCTGCCAGCACTGCTACCACTGTCGAGGAACCCACAGACAAGGCAGAGCCTCACTTCTGGGCCAAGGAGCGCTCCATAGGTGACTTCCAGCGCACCTTTAGTTTCACCGCTCGTGTTGACCAGGACTCTGTTCGCGCAAGCTTGAAGAACGGTGTTTTGTCTGTCTTTGTGCCCAAGGAAGCTGTTCCCTTGCCGAAGAAGATTCGCATCCAGTGAGATGGATTGAATAATGATGCTTTATTGATGCAAGATATGTAATTTTATGAATTTTATGGTTAATAAATGTTATTTCTATGGAAACTCAGTCGCCTTCCCAAAGTTGTAGATGCGTCGTAGATAGCCAGAGCTAAGTCTCAGTCACTTTGGTTCCTTATAAAAAAAAAGAGACAACTCCACCTCCTTAATCAGGTGAGTATTCATGGATGTTTGGTGTTTCCTGGTCAAATCATGGCACACTAGAAATGCCGACTGGTCACGCTGAAAGTCATAAATATAGTGTTGCCGGAGGTGCCAACTTCCAAACTTTAGAATAGGTTGAACAGAAGAGGTCACAAGAGCTAGATCCCAGGACCATGACGTGTAGATATTGTCTGTCGCGACAGTTCGAATGGACACATTGTCTAAATTAGGAAAGAAATTGCAAGGGCCTGAGCATACGAAATGAAATATTGTACAAGTTGACTCGGCTGACGCGCTAAAGTTACATACGATCTAAGATCGGCGTCCATGCTCCATTGGCTTAGAGTTGTGCCAGCAAAGAATGGATGGTTGTGCGCAGCTCATCCAACGAAACATCCTCCTTGACGCCCAGTCGGCGGCACTGCACCTCCAACGTCTGGTTCTTCTTCCATCCGTTGCCGACGACCACAATGACTGGGTAACCAATCAAATCTGCATCGCCAAGTTTCCAACCCATGCCCTTGTCCCGGTCATCGAGAATCACGTCAACCGAGGCCGTGGCGTCATCGGTCAGATTGTCGTATACCTGATCAGCAATGGTCTCGAGGCCCTTACCTGGAACCACCACGACTTCGTAAGGCGCCACAGCCCGCGGCCAGTTGAGTCCCTTGGAGTCAGCAAGGCGGTTCGCCACTGCAGAGATCATGCGTGAGACTCCGATTCCGTGACAGCCCATCTGCATTGGCACAATTTGCTCCTTGGTAGATAGTTTAGTGTCAGAGCCAGAAGACTCCTCCAGAAGAGCCGAGTTGACGGATACTGAAGCGTTCAAGACCTCACTGTACCGCGTTCCGAGGTAGAATGTGTGCCCCAGCTCGACCGCAGAGTGACTAGTCAATGAGCCGTGCACGCATTGTGAGCATTGATCGCCGTTGTGCACGCGAACAAGACTGAGTTTGTTTGAGGTTCCAGGGAAGTGGTCCAATTTAGAGTATTCGATGTCTGAGGCCGTGCAGCCTGCTTCCTGGAGGAGGTCACTGAGTGGTGGGCGCTGGTACACCCGTACTTGAGAGTCGTACAAGTCCAATACACGCGGCCTCTGCGCTGGAGATTTGTTGGCCTTGACATGTTTTGTCCATAACTGGAGTGGATTTTCCACACTGAGATCGAGGTCAATACCAGCAGCGGTTGTGATGGCCTTGACGGCGTGTGAATTGACGTGGCGTTCAACAGGCTCCGAGGCGCCATTCTGCATTGAGAATTTGGGGTACCAGCCCCGCACAATGGTGTTGCCATCGTGAGAGATAGCCATCCACATGCCGGTTGAAATGGTCGGCCCACCTTCGACAGATGCATTGTCTGTGTTAAAACCAGGGGTGCCGGTTTTTTCAGAGTCAACTGAACCATGTGTCTTGCCATCTGCGAGTTCTTCGTTATAAACATGGTCACAGTGCGAGCAGCTCACCACCTCGTCCTCGCCCTTGGGACTGATGAAGTGATACTCATGGCTCAATGAACCGCCCATATTTCCCGAGTCTGCGGCCGCGACTAGATATGGGATCTTCAATTCATCGAATAGACCTTTGTAGGCTACTTTGACTGCGTTGTATGTCTTGAGCGCCTCACTCACACTGTAGTCAAATGTGTAGAGGTCTTTCATGATAAATTCTCGCCCACGAAGGAGGCCTTGCCTTGGTCGGGCCTCATCTCTATATTTGCGTGCTTGCAAAAGCATGTTAGCTGGGATGTTGAGTGCAAGATAATATTGTTCAAGCCTTACATATTTGATACACCCGCAGAGGCAAGCTCTTGTATGAAGTTGTTAGGTTGCCCACAAGAGTGGTAATTTCTTCCTCATGAGTTGGCGCTAGTAGGAATGGAGTCTCTTTTCTGTCCTTGAAGCGAAAGAACTAGCTGCTGTATCAGAAGCAAATTTCATCAAAGATGTGAATAGTCAGCTTACCTCGGAGCCTTGACTTAGCCGACCTGACTGTTCCCAAAGTTCTTGCGATGATAACGAAGATAGAGATACTTTGGAGGCACCTAGGATGATATAGATGAGCTGAGTTGCAAAGCAATATAGATGAAACGGCTCCTCTTACCCAGTGAGCGCATGTGCTTGTCAATTAGTCGTTCTAGCTTGTCCTGAACGCGCAGTCCGAGTGGAAGTAAATGAAACACCCCGGAATATGCCTGCAGAGTTATCAATCATACTGTTGCATACCAAAGGAGACGTATGCATACCTGACGAAGAAAGCCACCTCGTACAAGCAAGTCATTGGCATCCTCTAGACAAGTGTTAGTGTTGATCAGCCATCTTGGGGATATCCCAAGCCGCACCTTTTTCGCCATCAATTGGTTTCTTGGAGATCCCGCCTGTGGGAATCCAGAAATTGGACACACGGGCTCGTCCATCAATCTATATTATTTCAGTATTCACGCTTAAGTTGTTTGGATCTAGGTTCCAAGCGCGTACGTGAAGATTGCATCGTTGAGCGTGGAGACTGAAGGCCAAACCCCTCAAGGGTAAGCGCCCAAGAGCCGGCCGCAATCTAGAGATCATCGAAAAGGCGAATGTATGAAAGTGGCAGATATTCCATTCACGATGGAATGGCGCCGTAGAAAAAGACGGGGAGGTCCATGTTTCTTATCGGCCTGGTCCGAGCGTCCTGATAACCGCAAAAGATTTCTCCGTCCAATTTTCTTTCCTCCACCAAACCCAAACCCCAAACACATTACGCCATGGTCAAAGGGAAAGGAAAGCGCTCTTCGGACGCAAATGAGGCTGCCCCTGCAGCAGCTGTGGCAGCTCCTGCCGCCGACAGCATCGTGATGCCCGACGAAAGTGCCTTCGCAGGCCTGCGACAGAAAATCGAACAGCGCTTGAAGAACCAGAACCAGAATGCCGGCAAGGGAAAGAAGAATGCCAACGCCAACAAGCCTCCCGCGCCTTCAAACAATACTTTCGACAAGAAGGGAAAGCCATCCCCCGCCAAGCCCAGCCGACCCCAAGACTCCGCTCAAGGCAAGAAGCGGGATCGCAACGGCGAGCCAATTGCCCGGTTTGAGAAGAAGAGCGGAAAGGACCAACACGAAAAGCCAAAGGGATCCAAGAAGAGCAACAGCGACGAAACCCTGCGCCAGGAGATCCTTGCTATGGGAGGTACCGAAGAAGATCTGGATCTTCTTGCCGGTGTCGACTCGGAATCCGAGGTGGAAGGTGAAACCGCTACAGGAGATGAAGACCTCCGCAAGCAGCTCGCAAGTATGCTGGATGCTGCTGGCCACGTTGTGCCCGAGGATCTTGCAGACGACGAGGTCGAAGATGTCGAAGACGAGGAAAGCGACGAGGAAGTGGATGCCGAGGATAGCGAGGACAACGCTGAGAGCAGCGGCCCAGAGTCGGATATTGAAGAAGAGCCCGCCCACAAGGCGAAGCAGCCCGAAATTTCCCTGCCCAAGGAGTTTAAAAACCTGGTACGTTGCGACCTATCTTAGCTACGAAAACCCCGCTAACATATTACCTGACAGAATGTGCTTCCTCGCTCCGATTGGTATAATATCCCGATGCCTTCTGTCCCCAACACAAAACAGATGAACGCACTGCCGCGCCACCTGATCGACAAAGTTCACGAGCTTGCCAAGAACCTGCTCCAGGAAGAGAACGAGGAATATGCGGTAGCCCAAAGAACCTCCGCTTCCTCATCACACAAGTTCTACTCGACCATCATGACTTCAGGTACCCTGAGCGATAAGATTTCAGCGTTGACTTTGAACGTCCAAGAATCACCCCTCCACAACACCAAGGCGCTGGAAACCCTAATTGGCCTCGGAAAGAAGCGCAGTCGTGCGCAAGCAGTTGAAGTTCTGCGATCATTGAAGGATATGTTCGCCCAGGGTACTCTCTTGCCCAACGACCGACGACTGAGGGCTTTCGCCAACCAGCCCGGCCTTGTGGCAGCATTCCAAGGCGCCGGTGGCCGATGGAACGAGAAGGATCCTCTTCCCGGCGGTTTGAAAAAGAGCCAGCTGATTGTTTGGGCCTTTGAGAACATCGTGAAGGATCAATTCTTCGAGGTCTTGAAGATCTTGGAAATTTGGTGTAACGACGAAATCGAGTTCTCCCGGTCTCGGGCTGTTAGTTATGTCTACGAGCTTCTCAAGGAGAAGCCCGAGCAGGAGACC
This sequence comes from Penicillium bialowiezense, assembly GCA_026122735.1. Taxonomy (NCBI): domain Eukaryota; kingdom Fungi; phylum Ascomycota; class Eurotiomycetes; order Eurotiales; family Aspergillaceae; genus Penicillium; species Penicillium bialowiezense. Next base: position 1,498,428 of record JAKZFB010000005.1, on the reverse strand, counting down.
AACCTTCTGCGCCTTCTGGTCAACAAGCTTGGTGACCCAGGCAAGAAGATTGCGTCTCGGGCGTCTTACCTACTTCTGCAACTTATGCAGTCGCATCCTATGATGAAGCCTATCATCATTAAGTCAGTGGAAGAGGTGCTGTTCCGGCCTGGTCAGAGCTCGCACACCAAGTACTATGCCATTATTACTTTGAACCAAACTATTCTGCGACAGAAGGAGGAGAAGGTTGCTGCTCAGTTGCTGGACATCTACTTTGGTCTCTTCCTTGTGCTCCTGAAGCCTTCAACCGGAGGCAAGCCAGCCCCTCCTCCAAGCAAGCGTGGCAAGCCTGGAAAGGGCCTCAAGGGCAAGGACCACAAGGGTAAGGGCGATGATGAAGCTAAGGGCCAAGCCCAAGACGAGGAAATGCGAGAGAAGTTGATCTCTGGAGTCTTGACTGGTGTTAACCGTGCTTATCCCTTTACTGACTCTGATTCTGATCGGTAAGTCTGAAATAAACTCAATCACTAGCGATATACTGACCCTGAACAGCATGTCAAAGCATCTCGATACCCTCTTCCGTATCACGCACTCCTCAAACTTCAACACCAGCATCCAAGCTCTCATGCTCATCCAACAACTCACCGTGGCCAACAAGGTCTCCGGTGACCGTTTCTACCGTACTCTGTACGAATCCCTACTTGATCCGCGTGTTACTACCTCATCAAAGCAATCGCTTTACCTCAACCTTCTCTACAAAGCCTTGAAGAACGACCTCAATGTCCGACGAGTCAAAGCGTTCGTTAAGCGTCTTGTGCAGGTCCTCGGCATGCACCAGCCCTCGTTCATCTGCGGTATCTTCTACATGATCCGTGAGCTCGAGAAGACCTTTACTGGCCTTACAGCCCTGGTCGATCAACCAGAGGAACTCGATGACGACGAGGAGGAGATATTCCGCGATGTTCTTGACGAGGATGACGAGCAGCCAGAGGAAGCACCTGTTGTTGAGACTACGCCCAAGCAATCCAACGCATACGATCCTCGCAAGCGAGACCCCGAGCACAGCAACGCCGACCGAAGCTGTCTTTGGGAACTGCTTCCTTTCACCAACCACTTCCACCCTTCCGTCTCTCTCAATGCCAGCAATCTGCTCGAACACAAGCCAATGAGCGGCAAGCCCGACCTGACCTTGCACACCCTCACTCACTTCCTCGACCGCTTCGTCTACCGTACACCCAAGGCCAGCGCCGGTGTTCGTGGTGCTTCTATCATGCAGCCCCTCGCTGGTGGTGATACCATCGATCGGTTGGTGGAGGCCGGCAAGAAGGCCCAGAACCAGCTGCCCCTCAACACCGACGCCTTTTGGAAAAAGAAGGCCGAGGACGTGGCTGCTGAGGACGTCTTCTTCCACGAGTACTTCACCCGCGTCAACAAGGATAAGGATAGGTCGCGTGTCAAGAAGACCAAGGAGACCGATGCTGCGGATGGAGATGAGGACATCAGCGAAAACGAGGACGAGATCTGGAAGGCGCTCGTCGACTCTCGCCCCGAGCTGGAAGCCGACGAGAGCGACGACGATCTGGACATGTCCGACTTGGAATCGGCCTTCGACGCCGAGGACGCCGAGGGCGACGACGAGTCGGATGGCGGCGTCATCTTCAACGACGAGTCCGACGTTCCCTCCGACGAAGACGAGGAGATGGCCGACTTCAGCGAGCCCGAAGATGCCGCTCCCGCCAAGAGCAAGAAGGCCGCCAAGAAGCCTTCCAAGGACGAGGAGGAGGATTCCGACGACTTCGACATGGATGTTTCAGACGACGAGGCCTTCCTCGACAGCGACGAAGATCTTCCCTCCGACATCGAGCTCGGCGGTGCTGCGCTCGCAGAACCCGAGACCCCTGTTCCGGAAGAATCCAACAGCAAGAAGCGCCGCAAGCTCAAGCAGCTGCCTACTTTCGCCTCTGCGGAAGATTACGCGGCGCTCTTGGCGGACGACGACGACGGAATGTAAACTGTATATCGACTTGGACCGTGTTTCTGACTCTGGACACCTCCTGTCTCTGGGGGCCAAAAAATTTCGATTTGCATTTGGAGTTGTTGTGGGCTACCATGTTTTTTTCTTATTATTATTCCATGTCATCTATACCTAGATACTTTCATATCTATTTGGCGCGACTCTGTGGCCAATACTCAAACAATGTACATGCTTCAGAACAATTGTTCGGACAAAAAAAAAACTAGGTCGGAGTAGAGTACAAATAATCATACGGCGCAAGCCCTGCATCGGCTCGGCTTTCGGCAAGGAGGTTCAAGCTAATTAAGCTTGTTCGGTCAGCTCCGTGTGGCTTTCGCAATTGTGGAGTGTTGATGCCATCGCGGCGGATGAGCACGCAAGAGGCCAGGCCGTTCGGCTGGTATTAGTTCATGTATTTGGAAAGGTATTGTAAGGAGGCAATACGATCTATTCCTGCAATATACGCTGCACCCGATCAAACTCACATATAAAATGCATAACATGTAGAGCCTTAGAGGCTAGTTGGCTGTTGACGGCGGAGCCGAGAGAGTTCTTGTTCAATACCGCTATTTGGCTATTCACCCCGATTGGCTCGGTATGAACTCTCTTTGTAATTATCAAATGATGTTCAATTAGTCTCCATATAAGCCAGTTATATTATTATATCCAATATGCTGCAATGTACCAGTTTCAGACCGAAGCTGTTTAGAGTTGATCTTGATATGCTGACATCAGCAATCATGTGACCCGACGAGTTCGGTTCCAAACAAAACAAACGCCTCGTCAAATCACCATTGACCAATGGTCATTTTGGCCCTTTTGGCCCTTTTGATATTTCGCCCTATCAACCAACCTTCGACCTTCCCATCTAGTACACTATGTTCCACGTTTGCCGTGCACGGTACATGGAATCTGATCCCGACCGGGGCACTCCCTGAACAGCAGGGCCCTTCATTCGCCCGCATGCGGGGCCGCCAGGACCCACTGGCCCTACAGCATAATGAACGTGATATGATGGGCGCAACCGACATGACCCAGTGGGGGCTGAACCTCCAATCACTCGCAATTCACCCGTCGACCGCGTGCGCAGCCCCCCTTACTGTTGAGACCAGCAATGAGACAGATCGGAAGCTGGCAGCAAAAAGGAAGCGAGCCGATCACTAACTATTCAGGACTGAGCAAGTCTGACTGGATCCAGCTTCCATTCATGGACGTCGAGGTCCGATCGCTCTCTGGGCGCAAACTCTTGAACGGTCCTTGGCACTGCTTAACTTCAAGCCATGGCCGAAGCCGCCCATTGCGGCAGCACTCCATCACGTCACTGTCAACTTGCGATCGACAGGTTTTTCTCGTTCTTTTTCCGGTTCAACTTGGGGGCGTAATGCTCCATACCGCAATCTACCGAGTCTACTGGTACCTGGTGTACTCCATACAATACTCGATACTATCGACCCTCTTGGCTCACCTTTTTTTTTAATATTTAATTTTTTTAATTTATTTCGTCGAATCTCTTGACTTGGGATCTTTTGGGTCTTAGCTCGTTTCCCTCTTCCTTTAAACAGTTCTCTCTCCCCTTCCAAGTTTGGGATTGCGATCTTGTCCTGCAAATACTACCTCGATACCTCGAGTATCCGCATTTGCCCTAATCCGTCCATTTCTCTCTTGCCAGAGCTTTCACCACATCTCTTGTCGAATTCTCGATCTTGAAGGTAAATGATCGGCGCATTTATCACTCCCAAAAACGATCGCTCATCTCACTCTTCACCGCAGAGTACCCCAAGCATTACATGCATTCGCATATTTAAACATCTCATCTCAACTCCATAGAGTTGCCTCAGCGGGACTCGTCCGCTCTCTCACATCATGGCTGGGTTAAAAGAATCAACAAAACCCGCCGGCTGGGACCACGACCGGACTTCCAATACGTCTCCAGAGCTCTCCGACAAATCCGAGCAAGACCCGAAGCTGAAGGATTTGGACGTCGAGGGCCAGCGCCGCCGCAGCTCTCACCATCATGTCACTGCCATGGATGGCTCCTCAACGACAGAAAGCGTTGGTCGCCAGATTGAGATGGAATCGGAGAACACAATCAAGTACCGCACTTGTAGCTGGCAAAAGGTGCGCGCGCATTGAGCTCTTGAGCAGGAAGAACGCGACAGATTAACTAATTTTATTTTGTCACAGACCGCCGCATTGCTCTTTTCCGAGTATATTTGTCTGGCTATCATGTCATTCCCTTGGTCATATTCAGTTCTGGGTTTGGTCCCGGGTTTGATTTGCACCGTTGTCATTGCCGGTATTGTCCTATATACCTCACTGATTACCTGGTATGGCTTCATCATTCCACGATTTTCCCCGTGATCGTTCTTCTGTGATATCGAGATGCTAACAATCGCACAGGAGATTCTGCTTAAGACACCCTGAAGTTCGCGATGTTTGCGATATTGGCCAATACCTCTTTTGGGACTCCAAGATTGCTTGGTGGGCCACGGCAGTCATGTTCCTTCTCAACAACACCTTCATTCAGGGCCTACACTGTGTTGTTGGTGCTGAGTATCTGAACACAATGTCTGGCGGAGCAGTGTGCACCGTTGCCTTTTCTGCTATTGTTGCTATCATTTCCTTCTTCTTCTCACTGCCGCGTACCTTCAGCACATTGTCTAAAGTTGCAACCCTATCGGCATTCTTCACCTTTATCTCCGTCATCTTGGCATGCGTCTTCGCCGGAATCGAAGACCACCCCGCAGGCTACAGCCCTGCTACTGGAAATCCCATCGTGCTCGCTATTCCCGCCAAGGGAACAACATTTGTACAGGGCATGAACGCATTCTTGAACGTCAGCTACACCTTCATTGGCCAAATCACCCTTCCCAGCTTCATCGCCGAGATGAAGGAGCCCCGCGACTTTTGGAAAGCCGTGACTGCCGTGACGATCGCCGAGATCATCGTGTTCAGTCTGGTCGGTGCGGTGACCTACGTTTACGTCGGAAACCAGTACATGGTTGCTCCGGCTTTCGGCTCCATTGGTGATGACCTTTTCAAGAAGGTCTCCTTCTCGTTCATGATTCCGACTATCATTTTCCTGGGCGTACTGTACGCCTCGGTCTCAGCTCGATTTGTCTTCTTCCGTCTGTTCGAAGGTAGTCGCCACAAGAGCAACAATACCGTTGTCGGCTGGGCTTCTTGGGCTGCAATTCTTGCAGCTCTTTGGGTCGCTGCTTGGATTATCGCCGAGGTAATTCCTTTCTTCTCCGACCTGCTGTCCATCATGAGCTCCCTGTTCGATTCCTTCTTTGGTTTCATCTTCTGGGGTACAGCTTATATTCGGATGCGGGCTGAAGACCACGGACCTCGGTTTTTCATGGTCCGCGGTATTCGCGGATGGCTCGGTTTCATCTTTAATGTCTTCTTGATTCTTGTTGGTTTCTTCTTTTTGGGACCTGGCACATATGTAAGTTTCTACCGCTTTCTCCACCATGGCAGGCTATGCCAAGCCTTTCCCACATGTTTGATTCCGTTACTGACCCTTCTTAGGCTTCTGTCATGGCCGTGGTCACCAGTTACCGCGACGGCACTGTCGGTGGTGTATTCACCTGTGCAAGCAATGCCCTCTAAATCCCCGCAGGGCGGGGATCACTACTTCATTTGCATTTCAGACTCTGCATGTTTTCTTAATTACCCAGGGACATGGCCTCTGGGGACTTCTATGATTTTGATGATGACCGGGTTCTACCCAGTGAGAGGCGACTGGCTTTGCCATTTATAGTGGGATAGCCCACATTTCACATTGAGGCAAGTCCTTGCTTCGGCGATATCATGTTCTATCGCAATGTTCCTACTGTATAGCAAGGGAGTTTGGAGGTTGGGCTTGTTCTTATTTATTTGAGGTTATATAGTATACCCAAGTCAGTTCGCTATAAGCCATCTTAACGGCATGTTCCACCAAGCAAGCCCCATTGTTTTATTTTCGATATTGAGCCAACCAGATAGTCCACGATCTCTCCACGCGAGGGGAGATTCCCGACGATCGGCTGCGCTGCTCGGGCAAGCTCCCCTCCGCCTATCACCACGTGACTTTCCCGCCATGACTTCCCCGTGCTTTGGCGACTGCTTTTATGCTCCATTCCCTGCTCTTTTTCTTCTTCTATTTTGTCAATCCGATTGTTCCAGTTTTTATACACCATGTCTAGCGTCCGTTTACTCACACGAGGTGTTGACCTCGCCGCTGCGAGAGTCGCCCTTCACACTCCCCGCGCCTCTATCGGCTCCACTCTACTTCGGCGGGAGCTCTCCTCCGCGGCTATCGTGCGGCCAGCTGCTCTTCGGCCATTGAGGTCCAATGCCCCTCTGGCAGTTGCACAGTCACAGTCTGCGTCTCAGACCGTGCGGTATGCATCCAGCTCGACCGAGCCTCTCAGCAAAACCCAGCTCTTTGACCTGCACGTGCAGAATGGGGCTAAGATGGTCCCCTTCGCCGGCTTCGATATGCCACTTGTATACGCCGACATGAGCCATGTGGAGAGCCACATGTGGACACGCGAGAAGGCTAGTCTTTTCGACGTCAGCCACATGTAAGTTGACTGTTTCCTACCCTCAATTCCTTTGCAATGGCTGATCCAAGTTCCTTTCCCCAGGGTCCAGCACCACCTGAGCGGTCCCGGAGCTGCTGAGCTGCTGAAGAAGATCACTCCTTCCTCAGTGGACAAGCTCGCCCCGAACACCTCTACCCTGTCTTGCTTGCTCGAAGAAGGCACCGGTGGTATGGTCGACGATTGTGTCATTACTCGCCGCACCGAAGACACTTTCTACTTCGTGACCAACGCTGGCCGCCGCACCGAGGATCTCGCCTTCCTCACCGCTGAGATTGAGGCCTACCGCTCCAAGAACGGTGCCGACAGCATCAAGTGGGACATTCTCTCCGACCGCGCTCTCGTCGCGCTGCAGGGCCCCCTCGCCGCCTCCGTTCTTCAGCCGCTTATCAACACCACCAACACCTCTCAATCCGAAGCCGATCTGAGCACCCTCTACTTTGGCAACTGCCGCGAGCTCTACCTCACTCTCCCGGATGGCAGTGCCACTGCTCACCCTCTTCTCATTTCCCGCACCGGTTACACCGGTGAAGATGGCTTCGAGATCTCCATCCCCACCTCAGGTGCCCCCAACCTGCCCCAGCAAGTCACCGAGCTCCTTGTGGCAGACAGCAGCAAGAGCCGTCTCGCCGGCCTCGCCGCCCGTGACTCTCTCCGTCTCGAGGCCGGCATGTGTCTCTACGGCCACGACATCTCCACTGCCCAGACACCCCCAGCCGCCGCACTCGGCTGGGTCGTTGGCCGTGACCGCCGCGATGCCGCAACCGCCACTTTCAACGGCGCTTCCACCATTCTCTCCCAACTCGCCAGCCCCAAGACCATTCCCCAGCGCCGCGTTGGTTTGACCGTCGAGAAGGGCCCTCCGGCTCGCGAGGGTGCTGTCGTCGTCGATATCTCGGACCCTGCCAACATCGTCGAGGTTGGCGTTGTGACTTCCGGTCTGCCCAGCCCGTCTCTTGATGGCACCAACATTGCCATGGCCTATGTCAAGCAGGGCCTTCACAAGAAGGGCACCGAGCTTGGTGTCAAGGTTCGCAACAAGGTCCGCAAGGCTACTGTTGGCGGTATGCCTTGGATTGAGAGCAAGTTCCACCGTCCTCAATAGAGAACTGCATTGGTTTGAATTATTTTTTATGGGTTTCCTTTAAAGAGAAAGAAGTTTGTGTCAAAGACTAGCGTTTGTGATTTACCCTTGTATATATCCAATTTACGACAATTTTTCAAAATCAATTGATCTTCCAAGTATTCGTTGGTGTGCGTACGGCCTTAGGAGTCTTGCTTTGATTTAAAACCTTTAGATTCTTTCATGGTTGAAGGAAACTCGAGGCTGAGTTGTATAATTTGGAATCGAAGAATCAAAAAGACGACAAAGTATCCTAAACAGGAGTGTTCGTTCTCAAATAATACTAACTAGCCTTGACCAGGATGGGCCCTACGGGCGTGACCATCGAGATGCAAGGACCGCTTAGAAATAAGACCTTCAAATTCTTCATTCAAGCCATCCCATCGGCGCTCCTGAACCGCAAGGGATTCATAGTCAACGTCCGCCGAGCCCCCAGAAACAGAAGGTGGCAGATCTTCAGGCTTGGTCCCCCATTCACCTTCCTCTTTCCCAAGAACAAGGACCAGATCACCCCCCTCAGTGAAGAAATCATGACCGACCCAATTCTTGGTATACGGAACCCCATTAAGCGTAGCAGACTGAATGAACCCATTTCCACCAACCGCAGCACCACTCACATTCGCAGTGTTGTATTCCGCCCAATTGGTCACACTCAGCGTGGCGTTCAAGCCTGTGATGGGCGAGACGATACTGACGGACTCAAAGAAAGGAACGGTGAGGAGATAGACGTCCTGACCAGGGTTCGGAAATAGACCCATCATGGCCATGGCGACGAATGAGCCCATGGCACCGCTGTCGTCATTTCCTGGAAGTCCAGCTGGCGTTGGCGAGAAATAATCTGGGATGTAGGTGCGCACTCGAGAGGTGGATTTTCCGGGGCGACCTGCGTAGTGGTATTGGAAGACAGTAAGGAAGGCCGGCTCATTGCCAATGTAAGTGATTTTTTGGTCGTGGAGGTAGTCTAGCCGACGGACGAAGTTGTCCGGGCCGCCGAGGAGGTCGATTAGGGCTGCCATATCGTGGGGGACGAAGAATTGGTACTCCCAGATGCTGGACTCGAATGTCTCGCCAGCGGTATTCTGCAGGGAGCACGCGTGACCACTGGTATCGATATTGGAGCATGCGAGGGGATCCTGGAAACCCCATGTTCCATTCAGGTACTTTGGCTGGAAGAAGCCGGTGAAGCCGGTGTCGTTCCCCTTCAAGAACGAGGTCTGGTCTTTTTTGAATAGGTTCAGCCAGTTCCGAGATCGTTGTTCATACCAATCTGCGTCGCCTGTCTTATTGAGACCAGTGGCCATTTGCGAGATGGCAAAGTCATTATACGAATATTCCAGCGTACGTGAGATGCTTCGAGTCATCGTGCCAAATCCTTCATAATCGAAGTCTTCAACGGGGATATAGTGGAGAGTCTTCCAGCTATGTAGCCCACCGCGGCCTTCGCTAGACCAGTCGTAGGGTTCTTCTTCGGCATCTTTTTGAACAGCTGCATATCCGGCGTCCCAATCAATACCACCCTGAAGACCCTTGAGAAAGACATCTGCCAGAATGTTATCGGCATTGGAGCCACCCTGCGTGTAACCTTTGCAGAGAGACATGCGGCAGTCAGGGAGCCAGCCCAAATGGCGCTGCGTGTCGATGAGCGAGCGCACCATCTGGATCACCGAGTCTGGGTCGAAGATTGTAAGGAATGGGATCTGAGAACGGAAAGAGTCCCATAGGCAGTAGAAGGAGTCGAAATAGGGCTCGCTACTCTGCCAGAGCGGGTTCTCCCCAGTATAATTCTGGGGATTGATCATAGTTCGGTAAATTCCACTATAGAAGTTAGTGAGCACAGAGCCATCGATATTGTCCCGAGAGACTCGAATTGGCGCCATCTTCTCGGTCCATTGATCGATTGCTGTTTGATGCGTTGTGTTGAAGTTGAAATCGGGAATTTCAGCTTCAGCATGAGCACACGCTTGTTCAGTGCTCATAAAGCTAACGCCCACCCGAGCCAAGACTGAGTCTGTTGCTTGCTTGTAGTGAACAAATCCACCGCCCTAGCCATGGTTAATGGGCGTTTTACTACAGGGATTTCTGTTTACTCACAGGAAGCGGGTAACCGTTGATACTTCGCGAGATCTTCAGATCGTGGACGTCAGCGCTGGCACGCGAATTGACAAAGATACCACTGTCCCACTGTTCCGTCGCACTTTGAAAGTCCGCACAAAAGTGCAGGGTATATGTCCCCGATCCAAAGCTAGGTGCGAATCGTGCATCACCCGACATACGACCTGTCTTCTCATCCACGGATATCGTCGCATTATCCTGTCGAGAGTTGGACAAATCGGTAAGATCCAAAAGAATCAAAGGATTACTATCATTCGGAAATTGGAAACGGAACAGAGATGTATGCTGGGCAGTAGTCATATCGACTTGGACGCCGGATTCGAGCTCAATGCTGAAGTAACCGGGGTGCGCCTGGACGGAGTCGGGCTTATATTTAATCTTGCGCTGGTTTTTCGGGTAAACACAACCATTCACATCGTCGCCGACGCAGTTCGCGTGGGCAAAGAGAGGGAAATTTCCCAGCGAGGGACTTCCTCCAGTGCCGGAGTCGTGCATGCTGGAGAACCCGGTGACGCTACCATTTTCGTAGGCGAAGCCTCCCTGGTTGCTTTCCGAGTCTGTGTCGGCCACGGCCTTGGCCATGCCATAGGGCAGTGAGGCACCGGGGAAGACGTTTCCTGCAGACGTTATTACTTGTGCTTGGTCTCTTGTTATATGAGCGTACCCCCGTTGGCGCTGCCGATCAAGGGATTGATATATTGCAGCACATCGTACGCGTGAGCCGTGTGAGCCAGCACGACTGACAGAAGTAACAGCTTGTGCATTGTCGAGGGATGGAGAGGGAAGGCGAGTTGAGAAGTTGGAGATTCGCTCTGGTTCCCCCCATTCCCAGCGCGCCTGCCTGGTATGTGCCCTTGTTTGCCCCGTGTCTTTCAATTTTTCGCACGTTGCATTTCACATGATGCATTTCACAAGACACTGCATTGCATCGTATCATGTTCAAGCTCGGCGTGTCGCGCAACTGGAAGTCAGGCCCGGAAAGAATTGAAAATTGGTAACACGACCTTGACAAATAGTAAATACTTCACTACGAAACGATCATTCGGACATTTCTCTAAAGGGATCAATGTTAACTTTCAAAGCAATCTAATAGTCCAGTATGTACAGGAAAACTGGAGGGGAATCAAGTCAAACACCATGTCCAATCCGCTGTACAGGATTCTTGTATATGAAAAGCAAAAAAGGTAGATACAATCATAAATACAATCATAAAGGGGCAAGCCGCTTACTGCTTGGCGGGAAGGTAGCCCTTGGAGTCCAGGTACTCAATGATCTGCTTAACAGCATCGACAACGGGGAGGTCAACGTTCTTGATGTGCACCTCGGGGTTGGCAGGAGCCTCGTAGGGAGCGGAGATACCAGTGAACTCCTTGATGATACCCTCACGAGCCTTCTTGTAAAGACCCTTGGGGTCACGCTGCTCAGCAACCTCAACGGGAACATCGATGTAGACCTCGACGAAAGGCAGACCGGTCTCCTCACCGGGGGTGGGGACCTCGTGCAACTGACGGGCACTGTCACGGTCCTTCTGGTAGGGGGAGATGAAGGAGGTGATGGCGATGGAGTTGGAGTCGGCAAACAGCTTGGAGACCTCACCGATGCGGCGGATGTTCTCGTTGCGGTCGGCCTCGCTGAAGCCCAGGTTCTTGTTCAGACCGAAACGGATGTTGTCACCGTCCAGACGGTAGGCGTGGACACCGCGGTCACGGACGAGCTGGTGCTCGAGCTCGACGGCAATGGTGGACTTGCCGGAGGCGGAGAGACCGGTCAACCAGATGGTGAGACCCTGCTGCTTGCGCAGATCGGTGCGCTCGGCGCGAGTGAGGCCGCTGGCGTGGAAGGTGATGTTGCTGGTGGAGGTTAGTCAATTGCGCGGTTGTATATGATGGAGAACGAAAGGGAGTACATACGTAGACATTGTGTGATTAATTGAATGAAGAAAGAAAGAAAGAAAGAAAGAAAGAAAGAAGAAGTATGGAGGGGCAAGTTAAAACGGGGCCGCGTCAGAGCGATTTCGCTGATCCGCGGGGGTTGCGCCATTCCTTGGCAGTCGCAATTTTCTTGTCTCGACGTCTTTTTACTTCTTTTACTTCTTCTTCTTCTTCTTCTTCTTCTTCTTCTTTCTTTTGCTGGTCTAATTGGTATCCGGAATTAAGGCGAAATTAAGGTCTATCATTGGCTTGGAAATTATATACATCTAAAAAAAAAGGAACCAGGAACCAGACTCTAATCGCCACTCAGTTGGCCACCTTGTGCAGATTCGCCAATGCCTAGAGAAGTTAGTCAGGTCCACGTTTCATATAGACGGGAACACGTACAGCAGCCTGCCTGGGCTCAATGAACAATGCCTTGGACTCAACCAAGACCACAGGCGCAGAGCCATCAAGCGGGAGGGTCTCAATGCGACTTTCCACCCAAGCCTTACGGCCCTCCACCTTAACAGTCTCCGCGCGGAGGGCAACGAACTGGTCCGCCATCGCCGGAGCACGGTAATCAATGTTCAGATTCGCCGTGACGGCAACCTTATTGGGCAGAGCCGGGAAACAGCATCGAGCCATACCCTCGTCCAACAACGTAGCCAGTAGACCGCCGTGCACGATACCGGGGTGTCCACACATATCGCCGCCCAGATACATGAGCGAGACCATGCTCTTGCCGTCGCGCTCGCTGAACACGTACGGAGGAACCACGATCTTACCGGGTCCTGCCAGCGTACCCGCAGTCAGACTGCGGGCGCGCAGGGTCTCGGGGATCTTGTGATGAGGACGCGCTTCTGTGAAGTCCGGGTTTGCGCGGAGAGCCTCGGCTTCGGGGTGTGTGCGAAGGGTCTCGTCGATCACGGCGGAGGCCGCGTCGGGGGCCTGGAAGGCCGTGAGGGTCTCTTCGTTGGTGGGGATAGGAGCGGCCATGATGCGGTTGAGGGTGCGGAAACTTTGGAAAGATAGACCGGCGCTGAAGGCGAGTAATGCGATGGTGCTGAATCCCAAGATGCGGAAGACGAGGCGGAATGGGCGAGGCTTAGGCGACGGAGAAGCGGTCTGGTTTTCTGCAGGTGGGTTAGACTTGACAATTCTAGGTGGGAGAGGAGAGCGGACCTGAGAAGTAGGTCTTGTATTGAGGTCGTTTCGGGGCACCGGAGAAGGATCGGTAAGCTGAGCGCTGAAGTCGGAAAGAAAGAGAAGAAGAAAGAGAGGAAGATGTGGGTAGACGGAACATGATCAACAGAAAAAAACAAGTAAAAAAGGCTATTAAAAGAGTGGATGTCTAGATGGATTCTAGAAGCGTTGAGATAAAAGAGTGGTTGAGATTACACTTACCTCGGCATCTTGACTTTTGGACTTGGCAGTCGGCGACGGGTTGCCGTTTTTACGTCTGGACTTTTTTTTCTAAAATTATCCTTTTGCATAAATTTATGTTTGGCGTACGGAGTACGGAGTATACTGTTCTTAGTTCACTTTGATTTGGTCTGGGCCCTACAATCATATCTGATACCGATCTATAGAACTGCCTCGGGATATTGGAATAGAATGTTCAATGCTAGTTTGTAATGTACGTCGGACTCCAGTATATGACCGCAATGTCTCACCTTAGTTGAACTCGAATTCGTAAAAGACGTAGGGCGTGTACTCCGCACTCCCCTCTCCAGTAGCATGCATCTCTCCAGGGTCGTCGCGCTGCATACGGCCCTTCTTGTCTCGCCCAAAGGCATTGCCAGCCAAGTACGAGAACTTATTTTCGAGGCTCTGCTTCGCGCGATCTGCCTGCTTGGCATTTGGCGTCTATAACCTCCAGTTAGCAACCCCGTAGCGCGACACGCCAGAATAGAATCCCAAACACATACCCTGACCAAAGCGCAGACAAAGTCCAACGGCAGTCCATACCGCAGGACAGTCTCAACAAAGACCCTCAAGACCAGGATGTGCACCCAGACCATGACAGCCTCACTCCAGGCAGTGCGTCCAAGTCGTAACGTCTCGCCCCAGACCTTGCGCTCGTCACCACCCACGCGCTCGACCTCCTTGCGCTCCTCCTCCTTTCCGCCCTCGACATACTTGAAGTCACGCGGGATCCACTTCTGCTCGCGGCACTTATGCACGAACTCCACGCTGTGCTTCTTGAATGCAGTCACGGCGTATAGAGTGAACTCGCTATCCTGAGCAACCAGCTGCGCAGACCGGGGCACCACCATGGGCGCAACCGTTTCATAGCTCTGGAGGAAGTCTTTGACTAGTTGTGCGGGCACGGCGATGAGATGGGTTTCAATGTAATCGGAGTTCTGGATGATGGATTTCGGGTCGATCACCGAGGCGAGAGACTTGGTGGAAAGGTTTCCGCTATCGCATGAGCGGGTTAGCAGGGTTCTCTGCCAACTCTTTCGCGAAGAATCACTTACGTTTGCTTCCGCTGCAGTGTAGATAGCGTATTCTTGACCTGGTTATATTGGGAGTACTTTTGCCTGATATCGCTGTCGATGCTGGCGGCTTCCTAGAGTTCGGTTAGTATGTACCCGACGAGTGCATGCCCCTGTGTTTCCCAGATCTAGCGATATTACGCCAGGCGTTGCGAGCGGGCAAGTACGGACCTTCTGCAGCAGATCAATCAGCTCCGCCAAGGGCTTGTCAGCCCTGTATTTGACCTTATTCCACTGGAAAGTTCGCAGGTACTGGTCCACGGGCTCTGAATCAAACAGTCAGAACCAAACGACCCTGGGCCCTGAGGCAAGAAGACCACATACTATCATTGACGACCTTCATCTGCTCGATTTGCGCCTCGTCCCCCTCGAGGATGTTCTTCAGGGCATCGCCGACCTTCCCCACCACGCTTTGACAGGAGGCCTCGAGCTTGGCGAGTTCATCTGCTTGCTGGACGAGGGCATCTAGCGTGCCGATCTTGAATTCCGGGATGGGGAACGGAGCGGCGGTCTCGGGGGAGACGGTGGTTGAAACGGCCTCGAGCGCATCGTCGCGGTGGTGCGAGGGGACGATGGAGTTCGGGAGGGAGAGCAGCAGGTACTTGCTTGGTTTCGACATGGTTATGAGGTATGGACTGACGAGGGGCGAGGCTCAGTCGTTGAAGCTCGGTAGGCGGTGGGTGCTTGGACCACCTGGCCCGTCACTACACAACGCGAGTGCTCCGTACATCTCTTGCAACTACATCTCTTGGACACTTCTATATGGATCCATATGTTCTACAATGGATTGATTGCACGGTATGGCTGGTCTTGCCGAGATATCATTATACCAAGTAGATAGAATGCAGATTTAACTGATGGCTTCTGCGTTCCCCGATACTCCGTATTCTCCATCACATTCAACTTTCAGAAATAGTACCAATCGTCGTACCAATCATCGTCCCAGGTCGATAAGCATCTCTCACACAATTGGTAACCACAATCCTCGCATTCAAGGATGTAGTACGGAAGAATTTCCTCACAGTATTCACATTCTGCTTCGCCCGGAATACTGACCCAATCTCCTTCGTGGTCGCAATCGTCAAAGTCGACCTCGAACGCTCCCTCCTGCACCTCGCCCGCATTTGCAATAATTCCTTGACGCCGAGCTGTGACAGCTGCTGCTCTTTCGATGAGTCTGGCCTCATCCCAACGTGCACAATGACACCGTCTCCATTTGGCTGCACAGACATAGCAGTATTGGTGACCGCAACGACAGCTTCAGAAGGAGGTTCAGGTTAGTAGATTTCAAAGAGCGAGATCGGAGTGGACTCTTACGTGATATGGTTGCACCCACTTCGAAGCTCGACCATATGACGGCAGTTCGGACAGCGCCGCCATCCTTCCTCCCGTGCAAGGGCGAGTACCTCTTCGTCGGGGTCAGGGCACTGACCCGGATGAGCGACCAGTTTGCATCGTACGCATGTCCGACGAGAACATGATCGGCATTTCCCGAGACTTCCACGGATATCAGAGGGCAGAATATATCGGGAGCAGGCTGGATTGGAACAATAGGTGCGGGCGTGGTCATTGTGCTCAATCTCCTTTTCGATATACCTTTCCCAAGTCGCATCGTTGATGAAGCAGCGAGCCTCTTCAAGCGGCAAGACTTGGCGACAACATCGCGGTGGAAACAATTTCTCATCCGTCAGCGAAGTCTCCAGGAGGCGTACTATGCACCCGTCGCAGTAACGGTGCGAGCAACTGGCGGTGATCAGTTCAACCTCATAAAACTGTCCTAGGCAGGCTGCACACTCATGCTGCACCGAAGTGGGCACTGTAGGCAATCCAAGAGCCATGTGGATGTCATCGTGTGCCAGCCCACCTTCGTCAAGCTGCTGCTTCCATAATAGTAGAGCAGTATGGCGGTCGTTCACCTGCGAGTCTGAGACGCCGTCTGTCTGAGCCGCCATATTCTTCAGCTCGCCGTCGATGTCTGAAAGGATCGTCCGCATGATCAAGTCTGCAGTATGCTGGTCCACACTTTCACTGGCATCAGGCTCCATTGTGATAGTGTGCAGCTAAGACAGGGGCCCTGATGACCGAGAAGAAGAAAGTGTGAATGGGTTGACCAACAAGCTGCTATGCTCTGGTCACTCAGGAACAATTTGGCATAGAAGGTAGACGTTGAAGTGATAGCAGATGGAAGAACGTGCGATGAACCTGGTTCCCTCTTTCAAGGCCGCTTGTGGACGACCGTGTATGACAGAGACATCAGAGAATAGACGAGGATGCCCTGGAAGTAGTCGAAAGAAGGAGCAAGACGAAGAAGTACGACTAACGAAGAAAGCAGAAGGGGGAGGTGAGGACGAGAGAGAAGACGAAAGAGAAGAGAGAAGAGAGATGGGGAGAAGAAGAAGAAGAAGAAGAAGAAGAGGAAGAGGAAGAGGAAGGAGAGGAAAAAGAGGAAGGAGAGGAAGAGGAAAGAGCACAAGCACACGTGCCACTTCACATCAGTTGGACCTCACCCTCTTCAATGTACCCTCTTAAATGTACTTCAAGAACTTGGCTTATTCTCAATTCATATCGCGAATATCATTCTAGCAAAGGTCACGTATCTCCCGCTATGTTCACCTTCTAGTTCAGGTTGGGGTTCTGATACCACAACTGGACATGGACACTGTCCAACAGTTTCACAGTCAGGCATTGCACACCCGCGGATTCTGAGATGAGAGTTCCTTGCGTGATACCATTTGACTCGATGTGAATCAACTTCGCAATACATGATGAGCATGGTCAAAATGATGCAGCTGACAAGGACAGTCTCTTTCTGCGAACGGCTCGACTCATGGCAAACGAGATCTTGACCCAGGCAGGTGATGGATTTGTGAGCATGGCTCAACGCCAGGAGCCTCTCGCGATCTTCGAGATGTTCAATTTGCACGGCTTCGAATTGACGTTGCCTGGCTGCCAGAGCTATGGCGGTATGCGGCACCGCGGGTTGTCCTTCAGACATTTGAAGGAACAATCGGCTCCGAAATTCATTTTCGAAATACTCAGAACACTGCACTGAGGTGCATTTTCAGAACTAGTTCAAGAGCCATCGTTCGTTCCCCACGAGACCCACCTGGCTCGAGTTGAGCGGGAGGTGATCTCATGGTGTATTGCAGTTGGCATGCCTCGTCCCGCGACTGATGCCAAGGCCGGGTTCGCTTATCGGGTATTCTGCATATCCATCGCACTTTCGGCCGGTGCTGCGGTTCTTGCACGCCGGTTCGGCTTCACACTTTTTGTGACGTTCTAACCTGGGTCACTGACGACTGCCGATGGTGAGAAGACCACACCTGCTTGCAAGTGACACACCCCGTGCGCACCTTGGCATGCTTTGGCATTTTCTTATCTTACATGCAAGCAGTATGGAGTATGCGATATAGGACTACACTTCTTGAGGGGAGATGTTATGGTTGCCGCGTATGAACCCCACTCTTGGCGCCGATCCATAGGCCTCTCTCTGCGTCTCCAACGGAAGTACGAGTCACTGTGGACGTGGCATGTCGTGTTCTTGCATTTGGGCCTGATACCGGAGGATTGAATGAATCCATTCGCTGGCCATTGGCCATTGGAGATGAGGAATGGATGGTCTACAGTATAGAGCATGGATATAATGTAGTATAAGAACCAGAGAATGGAGATTGATAACAAGTGGATCAACCATCCACTCATTTTCTCCATTGTATGCCAGTAGATCACCAAGTTGTTCATATAACCATGTCGATATGCGTGTATGCTTTACTCCAAACATTCACAATAGGCTATAGGCTATTAGGCCATTCGTTCCATTCAGCTAATTAAAGAAACACGTGATGTGTTTCACAATATCGCTGAAACACCAGCAGATGAAAAGGGTCAGGGGTCAATTCGGAAATATTAACATTGACTTTGGTGAAACAGAATACTTAGTCTGGAAAGCCTCAGAGGGAGTTTAAATGAGCGTATCATGTAGCTTAACTAATTTAATATAACGAATCCCCAAAAGTCGGATTCAGGAGTTGTATACTTGCTACGTGGGGAGTTCCAGCGGCAGAAACTCAGAACTCCCCTTCCCCCCCCCTAACCACTCCTCCTGGACTCTCTGCCTATTTGCCGTGGCTCAGCTGGGGTCTCATTCACGGCTTTCTTTTCTTTTTCTGCATCTCTGGCTTCGGATCTCATTTCCCTCCCGGGCTGCTGATTCATTTCCCACGCGAGGGGCACTTGTTGCGCCTAATCCGCACACACACTCACGCTTATTTATCTGAAACGCCGTGGTAGCACCGAAGTGGTACGTCCAGATCTCGAATCCGTGGTCAATTCCGATTCCCCTACACGCTGCGGACCCGGCGGCTGAACCCTCCTGACTGCTTTTGAGCTTGTTCGAAGCTGGGGGATGCCTGGCACTCAATCCGACCCTCGACCATGAATCACGTTTTGTTGACGCACCCTTCTGCAGGTTCAGCCACCATCTGCCGTTCTTTCAGCACCCCTGTCGCATCGCCCCCTCCAATCCCGCATCCCCATCTCGTTTGATCACCCCCTCAAACGTGACGACAAGGCGCATTGCCCCGGAACGAGCTCCGCATACGCATGTGACAACCGGTGAACCTTCTCCCTTGCGATCAGGAATCGCTCCTTGTCAGCCCTGCGTTGGCCGGACTTATCGCCGAGAGTCTTTGGAAAACGGAACACGGCACACGGAACACGCTGGACGGCGCGCGATAAGCGATGGATCCCAACATGGAAAACCAGGCGTACCCCGAGTCTCCCATGGAGCAAGACGAGTCCTTTCCCTGCAAAGGATGTGGCGAGGTGGGTGCGATATGAAGAGTGCAATCAGTGCTGGGGCTAACAAGTCGACAGACCCTCGAAGAAGGCAAAGCGTTCGAGCTAGGTAAGTGGAGCGAGTGTGGTAGCATGCGCGTGGGTTTAGATCGCTAATTTCGCACAGCTGGCAACCGGTGGCATATCGATTGTTTCCGATGCAGCACCTGCAGCACTCTACTCGACTCGGATGCGCATCTTCTACTGTTGGGCGATGGCTCCCTTATTTGTAGCAACTGCACCTACAGCTGCAGCTCCTGCAACAACAAGATCGAGGATTTGGCCATCTTGACAGGAGACCAGGCGTTTTGTGCGCAGTGTTTCCGATGCCGGAACTGCAAGAGAAAGATCGAGAATCTGCGCTATGCGCGCACGTCACAAGGCATCTTCTGTATGGAGTGTCATGAATCATTAATGGCCAGGCGAAGGAAACGGAAAGCAGGGGGGAGTAGTGGAAAGAGGCCGGCGGGGCCCAATGTGAAGCTGGACAAGTCCCTGCCGTCGTTGCCTCCGCATTTACTGGAGGAAGCGCAAGTAGTGGACGAGTCGCCGAGTGAATATACAGGAACGCCAGACCTGGGACGGGCTGCGGAAACACCTGATCTCGACGAGAGACCAGCTAGTGCAACGTCCAATCAGGTCGCTGATACCGGTACGTTCCTTCCCATTCGTTTTTCATTGTGTCGTCAGATCTACTTGCATTGTGCATAGTGTTCGTTGTGGTTGCATCGCGGGTCACGTTCTTAGTCCATTCGGGGCTATTTACAGACGTCTTGTATTCGCCTCTTCAATTGGCGTGACCTTTACATCCCATTCGGCTATCACAAACAGTATTGTCTATTCGACATGATGTTTATTCCGTCAATGTATGAATGGTTTACTTACCATTTTCCAGACAATCTTATTCTTCCTTCAAGCACCTACCGCAGCAACCGGCACTCAATGATTCAAAACCCCGAACCTGACGGAGGCGAACTTTTGATTCCTCTTGCCTTTGATCCATCTGCTGAAGGACGTTCTTCCCGCGGCCACTCACAGACACGGCAAGAGCCCCCTCGCGATTACTTCAACCAGGTTCGTTCCGGAGACTCTTCACACCGTGCATCCCGAGACGGGCGTGAATACCTGCAAGAACCCTCTTCTCGAACTTCTTCTGAAAACCCTTCGCCCCATATTGCCTACCAAGAAAAGAATTGGGAGCGCAACGAGGGCAATTCGCCTGATAAAGCGCCCCAAACTCTTGATTCATCCCGGTATACCAGGGAGAGCTCTGCTCGCACCTCATCTGATATCCCCATTCATCTCAAAGACGCGAACACCAATTCCAGCACCGCCAGCCCGGAGAACAGGTCCAAGGAATTAGTCAACGAGACAAAACGGCCGGCTCCCTTAGAAAGTGTTACTTCAGCCCCAGCTCGCCCCTCGAGTGAGCTTCGTCGTCTCCACGACCACGGTTCCAGAGACTCGGCCTATTCCCAGCACTCCGGCATTACCAATTTGCCCAAACGTGGAGACTCCTTGGAAGGCAGGCACCACCAAATACCAAGGAAGGAGGTTGGAGCCTCGCCTGCCTCATCTCATTACGGCGATTCTCCCATGCTGCGCAGCGACACCTTCGAACAACCAGTCCAGCCTACCCCGTTGAAGACAACCCAACTTGACCAAGACCCATCGGAAGGCGGCTCGCCATCTTTGCTTCGCTATAACAGCGGAGGTGACTTTTCAATGGACGAAGAATTGTCACGTATCATTGGCGGAGAGGATGCCGTTGGGCAGAACAATGATTCTTTCCTGAGACGTGTCTCACAATCTGTCCGACATGGCAGAAGCTACAGTGAGAAGAGTGCACGTATCAGCAAGGATGGGAGGAACCCTCGATCCCCCGGCGGTGGTAGCATTGCTGGAACGGATGTTGGCAGCCCGATCGCAAGTTCTCAGAGCGAAGAGATTTCCTGGCTTCGGAACGAATTGCGTAAAGAGCGTCAACGAGTTGCGGAGTTGGAAGCAGCCGCACGTGCCACTGCAGATGTCAAGCAGGTTAACACTGAGCTTTCCGAGAAGCGATCCACCATGGTTGTTCTTGACGCCCAGCGCGAGATTGTCCTCCGCGAACTGACCGTGCTCACTGATCATATGGAAGCTGAGAAGCGCGGTGGAACGAGTGGGCCATTGGATCTTGGAAAGCTTTCGAACCATGTTCTCCGCGAGCTCGCAGAGTCTATCCAAAAACTCAAGGAGTCTTATGCGCCGCAAATTGAGGGTCTCATTCAGAAGCGCAATGACTTGTCTGATGAACTGGAGGACATGAACACCAAAAAGGAGAAGAGCTTCCAGGAGTTTGAACAACTTTCTTCCAAGAATGCCCAGCTGGCTGAGCTGAACAATCAATTGGTTCACCAGATTCAAGAGCTCTACAAAGCCATAGACAGCCAACCGCGGTCGGACGGCTTGGGAATTTCCCACAACAAAGAAAAATCAACCGCTTCACTCGAAGGCATGAGAACTGGGTTTAACGATCTTCACCCCTCGGTCATCGCCAGCACTCACATTCACGAAGATTCCGAACCTGCTACCGCCACCGTCGTCCCAGGTCCTCAAGTTGTCAGTATCCGCAAAGGACAGCCTCGCAAGTTCAACTGGAAGAAGGGTGGCCAGAACGTCGCCAAGGGTGTCAAAGGCCTCAAGGGAGCCTTCATGGGCACCGAGGGACAAGAGGGTAGCGGCGGTCTTCCTCGTTCCCAAACTCAAGATCCGAGCCGCCAAGGCTTCGGATTCTTTGGCAATCAAAGGAATAAGCAGGGTGGAAAGATGTCACACGCCGACAGCGTTCCTGTGCTGAATGAAGTTGCTTCCAGTGCTGATAGTACCGGTATGTGCCAAGTTTCCCCTTTTCATCTGATATGTAAGTGCGTGGTTCGGTCGACTAACGTTGCTCAGTTCTATTCGGCACTGATCTTGAGGTTCGCATGGAACACGAAAAGAGCATCATTCCGTTCATTGTCACGCGGTGTATCCAAGAGGTCGAATTGCGAGGTAAGTTTTTGTCCCATTTCTCGATGTCTTCAGTCTTTTAACCCATGAAATTAGGCATTGACATGGAGGGAATCTATCGCAAATCTGGCGCTGCTTCCGTTATCCAAACAATCCGCGAGGGCTTTGAGCGCTCTCCATTCGAATACGACATCTCCGACCCTGACCTCGATATTCACGCGGTCACATCTACCCTCAAGCAGTATTTCCGCAAGCTTCCTAATCCCCTGATCACCTACGAAGTCTACGAGCTAGTCATCGATTCCGGTGAAGTCAACCCTATCTCCGCGCGCATTGAGCTTCTGCAAAAGAGTCTCCTTGAACTCCCTCCTGTGCACCGCGACGTCTTGGAGTTCCTCGTCTTCCACTTACGACGTGTGGTTGAGCGCCACACCGAGAACCTAATGACCTTCCAGAATGTCGCTGTGGTCTTCGCGCCGACCATCATGCGCCCCGAGAGTCTTGCCCGGGAAATGACCGACGTACAGAAAAAGAACGATGTGCTCAAGTTCCTGGTGGAGAACTGCCAGGAAATCTTCATGGGCATGCAGAACTAAATCTGCCCTTTTTGGTAACTTTTGGTTCCAAAGACTGCATCGCTTCACTATTCATAATTTTATCGGCATTTTTGGTGCTATGCCTCTCACACTTCTCTTCTCCCTTTCTCTGTTTCTCTGCTTCCCTGTCCCAGCCTTTGTTCATACAGATACCACTTGCTCATATTTCCCTTCATTCTGAACCAGGTTGGCCAGGTCTCCATTTCCCCCTTCGCTCCCTTTCTCATATTTGCGAAGTGTCAGATATTGTGTTGTCGTGGGGACTAAAATTATTATTATGGGTGGTTTCTAGTCCTCTTTGTTGCACATGTTTTGTTCTCGAGCATTCCAGCGTTATGCGCCCTTACACAGCCAGTCGTAATGCGACGTGCAGGTATCAATATGTCGATAAACTTGCAATATGATATACCATGATATCTGTGAATTCTTTTTGTAGGCTTCGTAAGTCAGTTTCCTCGTATCTACATACATTACAGTCTGCTGTATCATTCTCCATTACCTAGTATCCACTATAGGTAGTCTTCTGATGAAAGATAGCCAAAAGCAATGCGAAATTTTCATGATAATACTACATACGCTACTATGCTGATCTGGATATGACGAAATCCTTGCCAATATAGGATCAAATGACATATCAACAATTGCTCATCGAGATAGAGCTGGCTTCGGCCCACAGAGCATCTCCGCATACCGCAACGTGTTCTTAGTTGCCCCCGTATCCAGAAGACTGGGATTGATACAGGCAAGAACAGCGGTCTTGCACTTGCGGTTCTCTAGTGGATCAAAAACATGTTTCAGGACTTTGGTCAACATGCTCTGCCGGAAAGGAATGTACGGCTTCTTAGACGACTTCGTAGACTCGGCATCAGATATGCCTCGAATACAGTCTTTCAGCACCGAGAGACTCATGTTGATCTCTCGTGTCTCCTTCATTCTCTCATTCGAGTGCGAAGCCAGATCACGCGCTGCTTCCGAGCCAGCCAAGTCAATGAGATACAAAATCCCTTCTCCCGTTTCAGACGAGGGATCTTCCATCCTGAGACGGCAGATTCCATGAGCGCGCGAGGAACCGTCGTTTTTGGTTGTTGGGGCAGTTTGTCGGAGTTTACTGGCTTCTTCGGTGAAAGAGAGTAGGTCCTCTTTGTTCCGGACGTTGTGCTCTTGGATACCCACGAGCTGGGTTCTCCCGCTGCTGTCTTCGCGGATTGGGAATGATGCCCGGGAGCTTAAGAGGTCTGAACATTCATTAGCAAAGAAAGAGTTATGGATTATGTGGGGAAAATTACCAAATGCAGAGTTCCCAGCTAGCTCAAAGAAAGCAGCGTGAATGTTTCTCTCGCCCGGCAACGTCCCATCAAAGAGAGCTTCCGCGACAAGGCGTTCAATATCGCTGATAGAGAATGTCTTCCCCGAGCCTGTTTGCCCGTAGGCAAAAAACGTCCCCACATTACCCTCCCACGCCCAGGGGATGAGCGGGTACACGGTGCTTTCATAGATGGACTCAGTTGGGTCATTGGGACCAAAGACTTTGCCAGGCGTGTACGTTGTAGACTGCGGTAATCAGCACCATCTCATCAACTGCCCTCACCATCACTGAGCGGAGAAGAATGGGAATCGGACAGTATGTCCTCAGATACTTACATTCAAAGGTGGGAACCCCCTGACAACCCGGCGTAGATCATGCAGATCCACAACCCCACTATCGTCGACACGAGGGAACACAGCGACTACCTGACCTGAAGACGTTTCGTGCTCCAGCATTGGGCGAATGCGAGCTGCCACGGTGATATTGGAAGCTTCATAGATGACTTTGGTCTTGGGTGGGGGCTTCAATCTCAAGATCAGCATTTGGTGGCGAGCTGCGTTGTCGAGGAGGAATTGTTCCATCTTAGCAATTGCCTAGAGCAGAGAAGTAAAGAGATGAGAGAGTGTAGAAAGAGAACGAAGATGTTTTGTATATATCACACCGCCAATCATCACATAAGCACGCGTTTGCCTGGGCGTTTTGGGGCCGTCACAACCTGGGAACTTCCAGTTACCTATTACCTGGGTTATGGCTTGAGTTTCTCTCCGTGCTGTAGTTGTTACATCGAAAACACTGAAAGAAGGTTGGGAGACCTTTAGACCATTGTTAAAGGTGCCAAAGAACAAAGGCAACCTTGGAAGATATAACGCGTAAACCACGGTTGAACGATATATAAAGTCCCGAGGTTACCCAGAAGTATTTGGTTAAAAAGAATCTTTTTGGGATGTTAAACTATGGGAATCCACAGAATAGCATGTATAGCTTCTTACTAAGAGAGATGTTGACAGAAGTATGAGGTTCAAATGGATATGAATAAAAACTGTATCCTTCTATTGATGTAAAAGACCTGCTATTTATCCATGGATGCTGTTCGATATGTCTGTAGAAATTCCTAGAAGCCTTTGGCTTCTTGGCTGTCTATACAATGGCAATCTCCCATTGTTATATCAGGCCGTTTCATAGAAGCAAGCAAATTGGTGATTCTACAAATGCCTGACGGACAAATGCATATGCATGAATATGCTTCATACAGAGCTTCACCGCTATTTACCTGAGGCATCTGCCAAGAAATTGGAATCGCCACTAGGTGGCTGCGTCAAAGTATGGCGCAGCATGTGGGAAAGCTCAACATGGGAAGGATATGAATTCCAGATCAGAATAATTGATTTGACTATAATATGTAGGGAAGCATGAATCAAATGTATGAGATGCTCGCCAATGTAGTGTAATGTAGACAGTATAGACTCACTATCCTCACATGTTCTCTGGGCTCGATATGTACAATGAAATTCGTCAAGGGTCATAAGCAGGTGTATATACAAATGCAGTGCTATACAGAGCAAGCAGGCTCAACAGCCAGTCTTGCTTTATAGACGGTGTTGGACAGGCGACTCAGGGGCCGGGATGCACGCGGAGATCTTCTCCGTGGGCTCCTCCCAGCCCAAAACGTGGGCCATTTTGTTATATGAGTCAATACCGCGACGGGCATGATCAGCAGGAACAAAGGCATCAGTTTCACCAAGGGTGCGGCTGAACAATTCAAGAGAAACCCAGCCGCGGAAGCCGAGGTCCTCGAAGAAAACGCGAGCAACATCCAGAATGGGAAGATATCCACCACGAGATTCCTCGAAGGGGAACAGGCGGGCGTTGCGGGACCAGTTCATACGGGTAGGCTGGCCAGCGACGTGGAAGGGGTGCTTCTCATCGAGAGGAGCAGACAGACGCTCGCCGTCGACGAGCTGAACATAGAAAATCTTAGCCGGGTCAATGTTCGCAGTGCGCAAACGTTCCAGCGAGGCTGCCAACTCAGCCGCCGCATTCGGTGTGCAACCATCAGGCGACGCAGGATCAGCATACACGCGACCAGCAATGTTAAATGAGTCAAGGCAAAGACCAAAGTTAGGACGGTTGACATCGCGAACAATCTCCCACGACGCCTCCCAGGTGTTAACATGATCACCCCAGCAGAGAGCCTCGTAGACAAAGCGGAAGCCCGCGCCAGCGCCCAGATCCGCCAGACGCTGGAGGTCGCGCACGATGACCGCGCGATCACCGGTAGTGCGCGCAACACCGGTTTCAGGGTCCGGGCCAAGGAAGTTGGACGGAACTTGAATCATGTCCGTGCCCAGCGCCCGTGCCAGGGTGAACCACTTGGGAAGCTTCTCGTTGACGAGTCTGTCGGACTCGCTGCGGTCGATGAGACCTTCATACATCGAGAAGGGCTGCAGGCAGATGATGGTCATGCCGAGACGGTCACACATGCGCCGGGTCGAGCGAGCGGCTTCATGGTGGTCACCAGCGAAGACTCGCTGGGCGTAGCAGTCGAGGTCATCGAAGAAAAGTTCGATGCCTTCGAAGCCGTGGGCGGCGGCTTGCATGAGTTTGCCGGGGAGGTCGTGGACCCAGG
Organism: Penicillium bialowiezense; assembly: GCA_026122735.1. Taxonomy (NCBI): domain Eukaryota; kingdom Fungi; phylum Ascomycota; class Eurotiomycetes; order Eurotiales; family Aspergillaceae; genus Penicillium; species Penicillium bialowiezense. The sequence continues at coordinate 1,471,845 of JAKZFB010000005.1, read as the reverse complement.
GCCGGCCCAGGGACATGGAGGCGATGCCGGGGCGGTTGAAAGCCATTTTGAGAGTGTTTCAGGGTGGTCTGACGTATTATTATGCAAGTGTGGTATGTTTTCCAAGTTTATATTGCAGAGGGCTTATAAGAAGGGAGGTGAGGAGAAGTGTGAGAGAATGTTTTCAAGCAGAGGGCTACGGGATCCATAAGAGATAACATTGCGACAAAACGTTATCCCCTAATAAGCCCTAATAAGTCCTTGATCCCAAAAACGTTCTGCCTGGTTCGACGGGCTTTCATTCGCTTTGATTCGTACGTTGATTGCGAAGCAGAATTGAGGGGAGGTCAGCCGGCTAAGCGTTATCCCCGGTTTCGTTTAGCCGTTTACCTCTCCCCACAACTTCTCCACTTGGACATTGCATTTCTCGTTTCTCATTAGAAACCCCATTCCCACTTTACCAACAAGAATTGCTTTCTCCGTATGGGTCTGACCGGAGCAACCGGCCCCGAGTTACTGGGAATCCGTTCGAAATCCGGGGCAATGTCGCTTTCTCCGCAATCAAAAAGCGTACTAAGGCCGGATTGAATTTCCGTTTCTATCTCACACACTATAGCTTTTTTAGAGACATATCTTCTGTTCGCCCATATCACCTTCGTCGTCCCAATTGAACCATGACTATCAAGGTTGCCATCGTCGGCGCAGGCCTGATTGGCCCTCGTCATGCCCAATCCGTCATCACCAACCCATCCACCGAGCTGGTTGCGCTGGTCGACCCAATGCCAGCAGGCGAAGCAACTGCTTCGTCACTCAAGACAAACTACTACCCCTCCGTGGCCTCGCTGCTGGCATCCACCCACCGACCCGACGCCGCAATCGTCTGCACCCCAAACCACACCCATGTCCCCGTCGCCAAAGAGCTGCTCGCCGGAGGAGTCCACGTCCTCCTCGAGAAGCCCGTCAGCGACACCCTGGAGACAGGTCGCTCTCTGCTCGAGTTCGCCAAAGCCCCGGAACAAGCCCACCTCAAACTCCTAGTCGGCCACCACCGCCGCTTCAACCCCTACGTGCGAGCCACCAAGTCCGTTCTCGACAGCGGCTCACTCGGCCGCCCCATCGCCATAAACGGAATCTGGACTCTCTACAAGCCCGACGCCTACTTCGCCCCGCCAACCGACTGGCGCGCCTCGAATGACCGCGGCGGCGGCGTCATCCCCATCAACCTCGTCCACGACATCGACCTCATGCACCACTTCTTCGGCCCGATCGTTCGCGTCACCGCTGAACCAACCCTCCCCCAGCGCCCAAGCCCGCACAAGGCCGACGAAGGCGCCGCACTCACCCTGCGCTTCGCATCGGGCGTCGTAGGCACGTTCCTAGTTTGCGACGCGACGCCCTCACCGCACAACTTCGAGACCGGCACTGGTGAAAACCCGCTCATTCCGAAGACTGCGACCGGTGGCGACGCGGACTTTTATCGGATTTTTGGTTCGGATGCTTCGCTGAGTGTGCCTGATCTCACGCGGTGGAGCTACGATGCTAGTCCTGAGAAGAGTTGGAATCATGAGCTGAGTGTTGAGCGGATTCCGCTTCCTGATGACGAGGCGCCGTTTGATTTGCAGCTGGCGCATTTTGTGGATGTTATTAATGGGCAGGCGGAGCCGAGTTGTTCGGGCGAGGAAGGATTGCGCGCTTTGGTTGTTTGTGAGGCTGTTCAGAAGGCGATGCGATCGGGACAACCTGTAGATATTGATGTTGATTTGTTGAGTAGGTCGGACTAGACTGAACCTTGGAAGTGGGTTAAGGTGAATGAAATGCAATTTGTATTTATAGGAATTAGAGGAAATCTTCAGAAATTCAGAAATGGGTATAATCATTTGCACTATACAGAAAAAGGCGTCAAGTCTTATTCTTCTTTACACTTGTGTAAAGCGTACATAGCCAAGTCACAAGGACTATACATAAAAGGTTCATCATATCAACGGGGCATCAACAGAGCTGCACGTCATCAAGATAAACAGCAAACATCAAGGGAAATTCCACGGTCGCAGAGTTCAAGCATACTTCGGCTCAGCCGCAGTATCCTCAACCTGCTCATCACGAAGCTTAGACGCACCGAGACCAGAAGCCTCGACATCGTGACGGAACTGCTCCTCGTTCTCACGCAGCTGAGCGACCATTCTTCCATGGGCACGCCACACGGGCTTGATGTCAAAGAGACCATCCATGCTCTCGAGTGGGATACCCTTAGTTTCAGGAATGAGGAAGTAGACGAAAACGATAGAGCACATCATCAGAGACGCGAAGAAGAAGTACACTCCGTATCCCATGGCCGAGAACATCTGCGGGGTGAAGCGCGAGATGAGGAAGTTCCACAGCCAGTTGGAGGCGGCGGCGCAAGCCTGGGCAAGCGAACGCATGTTGGGGTCGAACATCTCCTAGAAGGGTATTAGTAAGAGTCGACTGAGCGAATCGTCATGAAGGAATGCTTACCGAGTTGAGAACCCAGGGGGTACCGTTCCAGGTCGGGGTGTAGAAGACGGTCCACAGATAGAAGAAGAACATGGCGGCAATACCGCCGCCGCTCAAGCTGTCGCTCTTGTTGTTCTCTGGCTGGGCGATCTTGATATAAGCGCCGACGATCCACAGGCAGACAGAGCCACCTGCAGCACCGATCAACAACAAGTTACGACGACCGACGTGGTCAATGAGCCACAGGAGCCAGATGAAAGTCACTACGGTCTTCACGACACCGAAGATTCCGGTGGTGAACAGACTAGTGTTGGTACCCTTGACACCAATCTGAAAACATAATTAGCATTGAATGATGAATACTGGAAGGTGAATCTTGAACTTACCGACTTGAAGACAGTAGGGCTGTAGTAGTTGATAGCGTTGATGCCGGAACCGTTTTGCCAGAAAAACAATGCGCTTCCGAGGAACAAGCGCCACATGACCTTCTTGTTGGTTCCAGCGGCCTTGAAGGGCTTCCAGAAGCCGACGCCAATGCTACGGCGCTGTTCGTCCAGCGCCTGGTCAATGGCACCGATCTCTTCGATCATATAGATATCATCTTCGGGCAATTGGCGGATCCAGCACAGGTTCTTGATAGCCTCTTCGCGACGACCGCGTCCGAAGAGCCAGCGAGGGGACTCGCGGATGAAGATGGCACCGATAAGCAAGAGACCGGATGGGATCAACTGAACCGCAAAGGGGATAAGCCATTGCTTGTGACTGGGGGCTAGTGTTTCATCAACACCAAACTGTAGATAGATAATTAGTATTTGACACAGTAAAGAGGACTAAATGAAGGATAAAACTCACGTTGATCCAGAATCCTACAAGACCACCAACTTGCCAGCCCAGCTCGTACACACCGACCAATCTACCACGGATGGCGGGGGGCGCCAACTCTGAGATGTAGATAGGAGTAATGTTCGAGCCAGCACCGACACCAATGCCAGCAAGGACACGACCAGCGTACAAAAGGCCCAATCCTCGGTCCCCGTTGGCACCGAGCATAAGACCAGCACCGAGAGTGAAAATCAAACCAGCAGCCAACAAACCCATCCTGCGACCCCAGAAGTGGCCGATCGGGTACGCGAAGAAGGCACCGAAGAAGGCACCGGCCTGGTAGCAGGAGACAATGTTGGCACTGATCAGGTTCTTCTCGGGGTCTTCCATGAGGTTGAAGCCGAATTCATTTTTGAAGGAGTCCAGGGAGAGAGTGGTACCAATGAAGGCACTATCGTAACCGATCATGCAGGATGTGCATGAGGCCACAGCCGCTAGGAGGTAGACCTTCCAGTTGTAGACGGCCTTGGGGGTCGGGCGGTCCTCGACCAGCTTGAGGATAGACATGGTGAGGGTAGGAGGGGGGGAATTGAAGAGGTCTAATTGATCTCAAACCCCAATGCGAGATGCAAAGAGGCAGTCAGGGGTGCGTCCTGGGTTGGACGATCACCACGTGGGAATTGAAGTATGGAATGCAGGTGCAGGGGGAAGGGGGAGAGCAGAAGTAGGTAAAGATAGAGTTGAAAGATGAAAAATAAAAAGGACGGCGGCGCGTCTTTTAAAGCTCAGCTAGCGAGGATAGACGGGATCTAAATAGGCTCTAGTCCCGGACCGTCGATTTGCCCTGGGGTCAGAGAGAGGAGAGAATCTGGGGTTGAGCAGAGAGGAAAACGTGGAGATGTGGAGGCGGAGAAAGGTATAAGACACGAGGTGAGCGAAAACTTTGCTGTATCGCAGCCAAGGAGCGGCAAAACAAATACTCTAAGTTCTGAGGTCTGGGCGACAGAGACTCGAAGGATTTTGCCTCTTGGCCCCCCCATTGTGGCTTGAACCGATTGACTCGGTGTGAACGACCAAGGTCTGACCAACAGGAGCACTGCAAATCGCCGCCAAGAAGAGACCAAGCAACCAGAAGAGGGTGACTAACTCGACCAGAGCAGAAACAGCCAATAACAGCCTGCCAAAGGCCGTCACGGAGAGCCCCAAGGCCAGAAGCGAGAGACTTTTTGCCTTTTGTGGGGATGCTCCGATGCCGCTTCAGAGTGGAGCCGTGTCTGCACATCCCGTGACAGTTGAGTCTATCAGCTTCAGATCGATCTGGGGTACCCCGGGGGGCAATGCAGTGCACGCCCCAGTCTCGGAAGGGTGAGAAATAGCGAATGGGCGTGTATTTCATTGGTCAAGTCAAATTGGATCCACGAGCAAGCGAGGAGGGAGGGGAGCCAATGGCAAAAGGTGGAATTATTGGTGGTGGATAAGCGCTTTCCCCCGATCTTCCGGTGCAGCCACATTCCTTCTTGATAGCCCCCTTCCCCCGGGGCCAAGGCATCCAAGGCATTCGGTTGAGACATGGATGTCTTGTTGAATCTCGGTAACCTGAATGCTCCTATTGGCCTCGGCAATGCATGTAGCTGCGCGCCATACCCAATTTCCCCGTGGGGTGGGGGGAAAGCATTCAGCCCATATGTTGTGCAGCGTGGTGCAGTCGTTCCGAGGGAGTAGCAGCTGCACCTGCGGAGGGTTAGCAGAATACTTGTATCTGGTTCTGATTGAACGGCTGAATGTGTCACGACCGTTAAACACCGTGGGAACCCCGTGGCGGACCGCAGTGCAGGCGATGAGTTCATAGACCAAGTGGGGAGAGTAAAAGTGTTTCTCCGCCCCGCGGCTCATCGCTTTTTCATCGCCTAAGGGTTTTCCGATCACAAATTCCAATATCATTATAACACCGTAGTCCTCCCCCTCCCCCTCTTCTGATCGACACACACACACACACACACACACACACACACACACATCCATCATGTCTATCACAGAAATCAATCAAACGCCCGAGGAGCCCATCTCCATTCCCGCCCACCTCGATGGCGTCGCCTACTTGTACGGCCACCCACTCCTCAACTCCCTCTCCCCCCCTCTTCACCAGACCGTCTACAATGCCCTCGGTCTCAACTGGACCCAAATCCCCCTGTCCAGCGTGACAGGCACATCAGAGACCTACCCGCCCCCATACACCAAGTCCCCACCAATCGAAAAGTACCTGGCCTCCATCAAGTCCAACCCCAAGTTCGTGGGCTCATCCGTAACGATGCCCCACAAGGTCGCCATCATGCCTCATCTGGATGATCTGACCGAGCACGCCCGCCAAGCCGGCGCCTGCAACACCATCTTCCTGCGCGACGACGCCAACGGCAACCGCCAGTACGTCGGCACCAACACCGACTGCGACGGCATCCGCGAAGCCCTCGTGCAGAACGCCCCCGACGCATCGCGATTCCGCGGCCGGCCCGCGCTGATCATCGGCGGCGGCGGCACTGCCCGCACAGCCGTCTACGTGATGCGCCGCTGGCTCGGCTCCAGCCGCATCTACATCGTTAACCGTGACGCGGCCGAAGTCGCTGCCATCCTCGAAGAGGATCGTCAGCGGAACCCCGATGCCAATGCCCAGGCTCCTTTGATCGCTGTCACCGACCCTGCTGAGGCGGCTCGTCTCGAGTCCCCCGCTGCTATTGTGTCCGGTATCCCCAACTACCCCCCGAAGACCGAGGAGGAGCTGCGCTCCCGTGCGATCATTCAGGCTTTCCTGGGTACCGCGGCCAATGCCGAGAAGCAGGAAGGTGTGATTCTGGAGATGTGTTACCACCCCAACCCCTGGACTGAGATTGCGGCTCTGGCTTCTGCCGGTGGCTGGAAGGTCATCCTTGGCTCTGAGGCTCTGATCTGGCAGGGTCTTGAGCAGGCCCGTCTCTGGACTGGGAAGGATGTTATTGGCACTCCTGGCCTTGTGCAGGAGGTCAAGGACCTGGTTGCCAAGACTATCGCTGAGCGATCTGGCGCCAAATCCAGCCTGTGATTTGATGATCATATTCGATGTTTCTTTTAATGACTGTATAGAGCGCAAAATAGTTGCCAATTTGCATTGTCTATAGATGACTTCGGGAGTGGGTGGCGTCCCTTCTCAATATATAAATATATCTTTCTATTCCTCTGGATCTAACTAGAATGCCGATATGTAAATATGAGTACCGAGGCGAGGCCCGAGGGGCAGGTCTCTAAATGAGATCATCCAAAGTTTAAGATCAAAATGCCCCCTTAGGCACCTGGTCGGGAATAGTCCAAGTTGCGAACACGGCGCCAGACTTCACGTACCGTGCGCTCCTGCGTTTCGCGACCTGTCTCCGTAGCGGAGGGACCAGCCGGTCTAAAATGTCAGTATCATCCCGACGGTTCTCAGAATGCGATAACTCACCTGATAGCTAAATACAACCGACTGCCGAGTCGGACGTCTTCGATCGGGCACGTTGCTTCATTCTCTGGGGGGTTAGCAGTGGTCATCAGGCCACCGGCCTCAAGCAGAATTGCAGCACCAGCAGCAATATCCCTGGGCGAACAATTAGCGCAATTCTTACAAAGACAGAAATTCAAACTCACCACTCCCAACAACCACCTTCCCACCAAATATCAAATGAACCCATAGCAACATATGCCAGATCCAGCGTCGCACTACCTAAGCTGCGCATTCCGTGCACCATTCCACCCCTCCCAGACCGGCTTCCCAGCTCCGCGGCCATATTCACAAAGCTCTCGATCTTGCGGTGCATATTACCGTCGGGAATATCGCGACGGTCCTTTCCCCACTCACAGGAGAAAACACATTGTGCCGGCGCGTTGGGCGGCATGGGAGGGATAGGGTTGTGGAGGAGAGGAAGGCGGCGAGTCTCGTTGAGCCACGCACCGCGCCCGGTGCAGGAGGACCACAGCTGGTCTGTAAAGGGGGCGTAGATTACACCGATGACGGGCTTGTGGTTGACGATGAAACCGATTGAGACGCAGAACATGGGGAAGATGTGGGTGTAGTTTACAGTTCCTGGGCGAGATTAGCTGGGGTCGAAGCATTGTATCAACGTGGACCGTATTAATGGCACGTTGCTGGAGCTGAATTACCGTCTAATGGGTCGATGCACCATGTTGGTTGTTCGTCGATTAAATAGTCGCGGGATTCACCTTTGGCATATGTTTCTTCGCCGAGGAATCTGCAACTATTAGCTCGCCGCTACCAACATAAATCAAGGTGATCACTCACTTGTGAGTCGGGTATCTGGCTTCCAGGTGCTTGCGAATAAATACTTCGACGTCTGTTCGATAGTCATATCAGTGACATCATTCTGGCAAAGTGCGGCGCGGCGATTCTCACCCTCATCAGTCTGCGTCACGATATCTACTGCGTTCTCCTTCTCCTCAAAGGCGTTGGCATCTCCACCTGCGACGCGCTCGTCGACGCGGTCCATGAGCATCTTGCCGGCCTTGCGACCCAGGTCTATCGCGAAGGTGTAAATCTCGTCGAGCTCATCTTGCGGAAGTGCAGCCATGATGAGAGTATTTCCGAGGTGTGTAGGTGAGAAGAGGTATGTTAGTAGAGGAAGAGTAGGGTATTGAAAGAGGGGAAGTTGACAATTGAGTCACTCGGTGAAAACCTACCGATTTGCTTATCGACGAGGTCCCCACTGCGGAGATCTATCGATCGTGAGTAAGCAGCCTTGAACCTCTATAAAAGCGTATACTTTTTATAGTAGCTTGACAAATGAGGATGAATATCTGAATATAATCCAAAATATAACTCCTAGGCAGCTCAGGGGTAGAATTGGCATTTGGCAAGACTGGTGGATTTATAGAGTGCATCCACGATATAGTACCCCGATGCTTAAAATGCTGATACTACTACTAATTCAAAACCTATGACTCGGTTGTGATCGAGGAAGAACGATGTGATACATATGAAGAAGCACAGAGTGTAGTTGCCAATTCGTTATTAATCGTAACCTGCTTGGTTCATTTGAATGAATAGCCAATTTTACTCCTTAACCCTAATGTGGTCAACCTTTCAACACCAGAGCGGGATAGAGATTGCCAGACATCAGAGGGGCTGTGCATTCTGTTCCTCTAGCTCGTTACTTTTAAAATCCAAGGGCAACCTCCTTGAGAAGGGGTAATAATCCTAAGGTCCACATCGGGAGACGAGGCTCAACACGGGAACCAAATTAAGAGATCTACTTCGTTCACTAGGAAAATCACTACTAATTACGATTGACGTATAAATTTAGCGAATAACCCTTGATGAACACCAGCCGCCAATTCGTACAAGAGGTTCTCCCCAGAGTGATCTAACCCTGCCAAGTCTCGTATTCTACGGCGATCGCCAATCCCGACACGAGCCATACGAGAAGAAAGGCTCGGTTGCGGAGGTGAACCTATTTATGGTTACACTGCATATGCGGCTGGTGGTACTTTTGAACTGCCCCTGTGGGATGTCGTAGTATACTTCCGTGGTATATAAGTCACTGAAGTATCTGGTAGCCACTATGCTTAGACCCTGAGCTCCGTCAAACATTTCTCTGTTTCGCAAAAATGCACTATAAACTGTTACTCACTGCTCTCCTCTCTATATGTCTCCCCTTTGCTACTGCAGCCGACTCTCGCTACTGCGAGGGAAACCCGACCCTTAACCCCAAAGACTTTACTCTCAAGGAGTCTGCCGACAATGCCCACCTGCCCGTGCTTTCGAAGCACTTCAAAGCAACAGGCAAAATTGCCAGTGTCACAGCAGTGCTTCAATCTGCAAACCGGGATCTGAAAAAAGGCTCGCCCCCAGTTGGTAACAAGAAGCCCTCCGAAGCCTGGGCATGGAACTCAGGTGACGACAAGACCAAGGAGTGGGTTCCGCAAGGGATCACCAGCTCTGCAGATGCCCTTGGAAAAGGAACCTGGAACGAGCACGAGGCGTGGATTGTGAGTTGGTACCGCGATGGAGACAGCGTGCGACTCAGCTTCGTCGACCGCAAGACCCACAAGTATCGCCATGTAATGCTCGTCTATCCGAGCGCAGACGATGACTTCAAGTCCATCGCCATTCATGCAGGCGGCATCATGTGGTACGGAAATCTGCTGTATGTGGTCGACACTAAGAATGGCATTCGTGCCTTCGATCTGGACAATATCTGGGAGGTCGAAATCGCCGACGGGGTCGGTAAATCCAAAGACGGTAAATCGTACTCTGCAGATGGATATCGATACGTGCTTCCTCAGGTTCGGTGAGTTAGCCTGAAATTATGCTGTGATAGGAGACTAATAGTTGAAAGGTGGTACAAGTGGACTCCTGGCACGGCCTCTCCGTTCCGCTTTTCTTGGATATCTCTTGACCGCAGTGACTCACCGGATACTCTTATGGTGGGTGAGTTTGTGCGCGATGGAGAGAAGTTCAAGGGGACCGATACCCCAGTCCCCATCCGCTATGTCAAGTATGATCTGGACGCTTCGACCCGCCGATTGCAAACCGCGAACGGTATCGCGACAGCAAGTTGGGCTCACTGTGTCAACATCCCAAATGTCCAGGGGGCTGTCTCGTACGACAAGAAGTTCTACATCTCGCGCAGTACTGGTAGGGCTCCTAAGAAGGGCGACCTTTTCACCTGGGAACAAGGTCAGACCGCGAAAGAGCACCAGGGTTGGTTCATGGCGGGGAATGAAGATATGAGCTTCAATCCTGTGCGGAAGGAGTACTATACTGTCACCGAATATGACAGTGATCGGTACGTTTTGGCATACAAAGTCTAGTTGTACTATGCCTACCATGCTCTTCCGATGGTTCCTAACAAACACGGAACCTTGGAATCTAGCAAGCTTAGAAATCAGAAACAATGAGACTTTGGGTGTTTGAAGAATATTCCACTCAGTTTTCCGCTTAACAATTGCCAGTTCCCAATGTGAGGAGATATTTGGAAAGCATGTCAAAAGCGTACAAATTGCCTCTTTGGGCGAATTTGAAGCGTATTCGGGTGGGGCTCCCTCTTGGCGTCATCGGGGCATTGCCAACTTGAAAGTTATAAAGTCTCCTAAATTCTCGAGAATTCATGGAAATCCTCAGAACTAATTCCTTCATCATATCAGAATCGTGAGAATGCATATTTTGGTCCTAGGAGCTAACGGTAATCACTCCGTTGTGACCCCATGCCATTCTGTATCCTGACATGAACTTACTCTATAGGTGCTATTGGCCGTATATTCTGTGAACTCGCTCTCCAGGAAGGTCATCGAATCACATTGTTCGTTCGAACGGCCAGCAAAGTTCCCGAAGACATCCGTCTCCACGCATCAACAAATATACTCGAAGGCACGCTCGAGGTCGACTCGGACTTGCACAGAGCGGCGGAATGTGGAGCCGATATTTTTGTCTCTTTTGCAGGGCCATCATATGGGTCAAAAGGAACGGTATGGAACTATGCGAGAAGCCTTGAGTTGCTAAAGTCGAAAGCTCACCGATGATTACAGCCTTTGGCGGATGGCTACAAGCTCATGATCCCCAAACTTGCCTCGCATAATATCAGCCGTGTACTCATTCTATCTACACCTTCTTTCAGGGACCAAATTGACATCGAGACGTGGAAGTGGCGTTCTGGATCATGGTTCATGAAAATATTTTTTCCAGACGGGTACCGGGAGATGGTGAGCGTTGGGGAAACGGTCTCATCCAGCGCAGGCATCCAATGGGGAATCTTCCGGGTTGGTGGACTAACCAACGGAGAGGAGGCCCCGGTGGAGGCAACATATCTGGGGACTGGAGCGGACAAGACATGGATCAATAGAGCTAGCGTGGCGAGATGGGTTTTGACTGAGACTGTGGAGGGAAAATGGATAGGAAAGGCGCCTTATATTTGTAACAAATGAAATAAAATGAACTGCATTCTCAGGTTCACCGCCCCGGCGACGGGCCATTTGCGATGAGACTGACTCTCCCTCGTTTTGGTTTGTTACCAAAGGGGTGCGATCATTCTTATGCCACAAAGACGCCATCACACTAAGTCGCGGGGAGGCTGCAATCGATGCAAGAGGCGGAGGATAAAATGTGATGAGAAGGGACCCCCTTGTGCCACTTGCAAAGCGCGAAACGCCGAATGTGAATACTCCAATGATCTCTTTCGGCCTTCTAGCTGGATGCCACCCAGCCAAGAAGGCCCGGGAGAGACGATAGCGGTGCCTGGAGCACTACCTCCAGAATTGTCGATGGAAGATGCTCACGGTGGTCGGAGCAATCCTTCAAGCTCACCCATACACACCCGAGAATTACAATTGATGCATCACTGGACATTAAAAACATGCCACAGCTTCTCCGCCATATTGAGCGATGTTTTCCAAACCTACGTGGTGAAACAAGCTCTCCAGTACCCATTCTTGATGGACTCGCTGCTAGCCCTTACGTCACTGCATATGGCATCCGAACTCGCAGTCAATGATTCGGAGAGGTCGGAACTGATACGTGATGCTCTTCGCTACCAGACCAGGGCAATGCCTGCATTTCGCCAGGAGTTAGGAAAAGTAACGTCAACAAATTGCGATGCGCTCTTTGCATGTTCAGTCATCCTGATGGCCTGTAACTTTGTGTTCCCATCTTTGGAAGCCAGCGATGAACTGGAGACAAATCTGAGAGTTCTGTTTCACCTCCTCAAGGGGATCCATTCTATCATGGACCAATCGCGTGCTTCTCTCGAGGATGGGCCGTTCAGGATGATCATTCAACATTGTTGGGAGGGAGATCCAGCCCTATCATCAGGAAAGCGGGTTCTGCCTTCGGAATTGAGAAGCATGTGCGAAGCGAGCGCCTCGCAGAGTATCTATCAAACTGCCATTGACACTCTTGAGGAATGTGCCAAGGCGGAAGGAATGGTGATTCCTTGGATAGTACTGGCTGGTGAAGAGTTTGTAGAGCAGATCGAGAACGGAGAGCCGTTGGGATTGTCAATCTATGCTTGCTGGACGGCACTCATGGCAGGTCAAGAGATGTGGTGGGCCAAGATTGCGGGTCAGAGAATTGTGCGAAATCTGGGGCAGTTGAAAAAGGACGATGAGTGGAATAGTGTTTTACGGTGGGCAAAAGAAATATCTCAGGCAGACACGTACAACTAAGTCTATAGAAGCTCAGGGAGCCTGGAAAATCTGAAATCTCATCTCCTGTTCACACGATAGACGTAACCCTCATGTCCAATCAAACCCGTCTATAGTTCATGAATGAGGATATATGATGCAGTCCAGATCTCATCTAAGCATCGTAGGTATTCATTGCAAGATTCAAATCTCAATGCCTGTTGAGAATTGATACTGAGAGATCAAGCCAAGTCTGGTAATGTTTTTAAAACCAAAAAGATCCACCGACCATTCCGTTTGGCGAACCTCTCAGGACATTGAGTTGCGCCGCGAATTGGCTCGAGAATTGGCGCGAGAATTAACACGAGAGTTCGCACGCGAGCCCACAAAACTGCCTGTGCGACTTCCCATGGTCTGGCGTATACGCAAGCTTTGTTGGGACCTCGCGAGTTGATTCGATCTTCCTTGGATATCGGGGCTTTGCTCCAGGATACGGTTATGCGTCTCTGCGCGGGCATCGATCAATTGCTGGGCAAAGGGTGAGCGCTTCCTGAGCACAGGCCCATACCAGTAGATCACGTATACGGTGATGACCAGAACGACGGATATGGCGACTGTCGACTTATTAGCAGAGCCCAGAAACGACAGCGGTTATTGCACGATGTAGGAACTTACATAGAATGGTGGATGCATATTCGAGATGGTACTTGCCACCAATGTCTATACGGAAATCAAACAACGTTAGCAAGTGTCATAATATCATGGTTTTTCTGTTGAAAAACGTACTCTCATAGAAGGGTGTGGCGGGGACTGTGAGAACTCCGGCTAAGAAATCCCTAGACCAGCCATTTCCACCAGCTGCAGAGGCAGAGTAAGGGCCATAAGCGCAGATCATGTAGTCAATGGTACCCATGAAGATAGTGAAATTTGCAATTCCAATAATTGCTGAGAACACCATAGTGCCAATCCAATGACATTGTGGAAGGCTAGTCCACGCAAATCCGATCATACCAATGGGAAGACACAATGCCGTGTACAGAAGCCACCAGAGCCGAGACTCATATTGTGCACGCTCGTCGTTGGGCTTCAGCTGTCGCTCCCTGACATTGCGTCTGATTACGGGAATCGCGATGATCCATGCGATGACATACCCAACCATGATGGGGAGAAAAGATAGACCGAGAGCAACGGGTCCAAAATCCCACTGCGCATAGACCAGACCAAAGGATTGGATGAAGATAAATATCAGTGCATCGGTGAACCCGCTCAGCAACGACAGGGTGAGGACAATAGGCTCTGTAAGAAACATGCGAAAGGGTCGAATCCAGGTGATCAATATCTCCTTCATGGAGAATCGCTCTTTAAATGAGACCAGTTCATTTGGGCCATATACATCCTCTCCCTTCTTTCTTCGCTCCTTGGCAATGCGATCAAGCATTATGGTAGTTCGGGTTTCGGGGACGAGCACAAGATGGGCAATTTGAACGAACACGCCAAAAATAAGCTGGATCCAAATGTTCCAGCGCCAGGGTAGATAGGCTTCGACGAATCCCCCTACCACTGGCCCCAATACAGATCCGCCGACAGAGGAGAAGACAACGCATGCAACGGCATACTGTTGGTCCTCTGCCTCCCACAAATCGGCAATCATGCCAAGGGTGACAGAGCCACCAGCGGTACACATCCCCCCTAGAGCCCTTCCGACCATGATAGTGGCAAAATTCGGGGCAATTCCAACCGGAATCTGCCAGATGTTGACCAGAAGGAGGCTCAGCTGTAGAATGGGCTTTCGGCCAAGTTCCTCACTCCACGGAGCCCAAAGCTCACAGCCGAAGGCATAGAGCACGAGGAAGATCATGGCACCACAACGTCCTACTTGCTTGCTGACGTTGAACTCCTCTGATATTCCTGTCAGTGCATTGGAATAGAGACTTGTGTTGAAGTTCATAGACGTCTGAACGAAGAAGATGACCAGGATGATAGTCCATTTCTTGGACTCGGAGAAGGAGTAGCCAAGCTCGGCATAGCAATCAGCCTCTGTGAGCTCAACTTTCGTCTGTTCCGGGAAAGACTAGAATGTCAGTTCATATCATTCCAATCCGGCTGCTGGACTCATACCTTCTCTTGCCTGGGGTCACATCGATCGATGTGAGTGGATGAGGAATCGGACTCATCCCTTCCCAGATCTACTTTGGGTTTGGAAGTCACTGCCATTGTCGTGAAAAAAAAAAAAAAACAGTTTCCCAATGAGGGTCAATAGCCTGACAAAGTATACAACTTGGTTAACTGAAGGTAAAATTCTGAGAATGACTAGGACCCCGCGGGGATATAAGAGCGGATTCAACCCGGGGTATCTCCATATCAACCATGCCAAATAAGCCAAAGCGCAATGATATCGGCTAGACACTGACGAGAGCCATGGCCATTGGAACAGCAGCCTGCCGAACTAAACGGGACCAAGTGGGATCCCTCGGCGTGTAGCGGGGGGTTTCTGACGTGCAAACCTCCTCTGAGAGGACAAGGGATGCCGAAAAAAGCGGCACTGAACGGACCGATCCACAATTTCCAAGGTGTTAGTGTTAATCGGCTCCGAAGTCAACAAAAACATGGGGCCCCGACCTTTGGGGAGCGGGAAGTTCTACCTAAAGCGGACAGAAAAGGTAGTTGATGTCCGCGGATCCACTGCCCAATTCCCGCGACGTTCGCTACGTCGCATAGTGCGGGATGTGATCAGGGTTGCCTTCTTGTGCTACATGGCCTCAAGACTTGTTTTGTTGCAAGAATCCAACACTAACAAACTTCATAAGATCGACAGTACTCAACGGGGCGGTGGTTCCCGGCATGACATGACCCCGACAGACTCCATTTGAGCTATACTGGATAATCGGGCCTTGTAACCTGCTTTATCTACATACAAATGTTCATTTCGCTCCGCCATCAACATCAACCACAGCCCCATTGATATAACTCGCAGCATCACTCATCAAAAACAGAACCACACCAGCCACCTCTTCCGCAGCTCCAAATCTCCCCAAACTCGACGTCTCCGCAGTCTTATCAATGGCCTCAGGGCCATTCTTCACAGCGATATTTGTCGGAGTATGAATATGGCCCGGTGCAACCACATTCACCCGCACACCCTTCGGTCCCAGCTCCAAAGCCATGGACTTCGAGAACCCAACGACGCCAAATTTGGACGCGTTATAGATTGCCCATCCGGCCATTGCACGAGACCCAGCAATGGAAGATACATTGACGATTGAAGAGCCCCGCTTCAGATGAGGAATGACGGCTCGCGTCATTAGATAGGTTCCTTTGATATTTGTGTCGACAATCTTGCTCCAATATTTATCCGTGGTATCGGTCAGTGCATGCTCTGTGGGGTTGACGCCCGCGCAATTGAACACATGGTTGATCTGGCCGAAGTCACGGATGATGGATTGCACAGTCTCTGCGTTGCCCGTGGGAGATGTCACGTCTAGTTTGTATATGTGATGCTTTGGACCTAGGTCCAAGGAGCTGAGAGCGTCAATGTTGATATCACATAGTGCTACCCGAGCATTGCTGGATGATAGTTGTTTGAATGTGGCAAGTCTAAAGGAATTAGCTTTGTTTGTCGAAGAATGATTGAGACTTACCCGATGCCACTCGCGGCACCTGTTATTAGGACACATTGTCCTGAAAAGTCGTATGAGATGGACATTTCGAGATACAAAGATAGTGCAGCTAGTCAATTGCGGTGGCTTCAACGGAGTGAGAAATCTAGGGAGGCTTTATCTTGCAAGGGATGGCAGTATAAGAGCTCCCCAAAACCCCAAATCTCCTAATCGAGACATGATGCATTACAATACGTAAATGTCTTCGGACGTATATTAGCGTTATCTGCTATCAAGCTGTCCACCATGAGTGTATATAATACTGGTAATTTATACTTACCCCAAATGAACCCCAAATATCTCTTGGCATTTGGGGTAACACATCTCGGTCATGAACAGATCAAATTACTACAAGACAAACATGAGATTTGGTAATCATAGGTATCATCAAGCTAAAGTATCGCCATCCATGTGGCACACAGCAATATTTTTTATATACATGAGGTGAGAGATAATAGCATCACCCTCTTCACTCAGACGTAGCCCATTGTCATCTTGAGCCAAGTGACTTGCAAGAATTCAAGCTGGCTGCCCATCCATTTGCTGCAGCCTGTCCTGTATCGCATCATGATCATCATTTCCTTCGTCATCTCTGTACTCTTGAAGCACAATACTTCGCATAACACGTCGTGGAGCGCGACGACCGGTGAATAGCTCGAATTGAGCAAAACCTTGCTCCGGAAGAACATCAAGACCGTCCAAAGCCACCCAGCCGCGATGAGACAGGGCTCGGGTTTGTTTCATGAGAGGGGTGTTGAGAGGTTTGTATGCCAACTAGAGAAAAACGATTAGAATCAGGTTCCATGTACGGTGTATATGTACTGTAAACATACCTCGACGACAACACCACCTGTAGGGCTCTCCTGCCACTGAGCGGGCAGTTGGAAGTTCGGAGCTGGTTCACCGCCAATACTGTGAGCAGGAATGCCCGAGACAACGATGGTAGGTTGTTTGAATTCGGTAGGCCAGGAGTCGGTTAGAGATTTCAGTATATGAACGGTAGGACGGCCAGACCCGCTGGCCTCATTTGAGTGAAGATCTTGTCGATTGTAGTGTCGGGCCAGCCTTTCTGCGTTGGCCACTGTGCGGTTGTAGACGAATATGTTCTGGACGCCGAGATGGATCATGGAGTAGATTGCAGCACGGGCCATACCGCCAGAACCAATCACAAGACCAGTTGTCGAGGATCGTACTGCGTTCGCCGGGGAAAGACCACGGCGAATACAATTGCAGATTCCTATCCAGTCGGTGTTGTCACCATGTAGACCCTTGATAGGACCTGCACGGCACTTTTCAAGGAAGACGGAGGATTCTTGTAGATGAACATTGTCCAGATCTTTGACGTTGCGAATAGGGATGAGGGTGTTGATTGCGCCGATAGCGCGGGCGTGAGTAGACATCGAGTGGAGGAGAGGGATGCATTCGGTTTTGTATGGGAGACTGACACTGGATCCACCAAAATACTGGTTCTCCACTAGGTCATTCAGGCCCCGAAGGGTAGGCGATTGATGAATTGAATAATTGTGTGGCAAGCCGCAGATCTTGAAGGCAGTGTTGTGCATTGCAGGTGACATACTGTAGGTAGTGTTGGCACCAAACACGAAGAACTGCATAGGATCCAACGTGAAGGAGCTGTAAAGCGACTGCTGGACCTCACGCGCTGTGATCCACGATCGCAAGTGAGTGCGGCTCTGTGTCACCAAAGATGGATGTGTGACCGGGGAGAGGACGGGATTGAAGCAACGAGACAGCCGGCCCAATGGGCCGGTGTTGTATGCTATTAAAGAAAGGGCGGTAACAGGCAGACTGTGGACTCGGTGGCGGAATCTCTGTACGGCGACGTTGTCTTCTGGCGTCTCGGCAGGTTGACAAAGTCGAACGATGTCACAGCCTAACCTTTTGGCCCTTTCGTAGACTTTCATGTACTCGTCTCCGTCCCAGCCACCAGGCAGGGGTTGGAAAGCTTCAAAATGACCAATGATTCTGGTCCGTCCACTTGAGGAAATGATCTGTGAGAGCAGGTGATCGTCGCGGGTAAGATCCACAGTTAAAAATCCCGTTGACAGCCGCAGCCCGTGCCGGACGAGGTTTAAGTAGATCTCATCTGAACTGCGTACCGGGTTTTGGCTAGGGGAGAGAGAGCCTGGTGAAGTATAGCTTTCCACGTGGTAGATCAAGGGCACAATGATGTTACGCCGAATTGTCGCAATCGCCTGACTGATGCTATCTGCGAGGCTCGAGTCAAGGCCTGGCTGACCAGTAGGATCTGTCACGTCTATGGCAAGCTCGAAGGCATCGGCGGAAAACTCCAGCTCCTCAATATCCACCTCCTTCTCGCATACTTTGGAGAAGGGCACCGTAACCGCGGTTGTATAAGTTCGAGATTCAACTGGTAACAGTGATAGCGGAAATGATGCATGCTGGCTATTGAGCTCGGCAATGTCACCGGTGATGAAAGCAATAAAGCGAAGGAAGTCTCGCTGAACGCGCTTGAGAGTAAGGAAAGGAATCGGAGTGTGTGATCTGGGTTCTGTTCTATGTGCCGGTGAGTCGTCACTCTCGGGGGAGGCATCGCTTCTGGCCTCCGATAGATTGAAGAATTCCAGATTTGAACACCCTCGGTATATGGGGCCAGATAAATCTAGAAAGTGCCGAACTTTCTGTGTGTCCCACGCTTTCAGGTAAAGTTGAATACTCTCTGGATCCCGAATCACATGGATGACAGGATGGGTTTGTGCGAATTCTCTCAGCAGTCTTTGGCCATTTCGCTCCATTGAACCGGCCCCACAGGCAATCACGCAACCTTCTTGGTTATCCTCCAGCATCGACTCAAAGACCCGCGCTTCCTGTTGGCGATAGACTAGCCCCTCATTCTCCTTTTTGAATACCGCGCGGGGACATCCGACGCTCTGGTGAAAGTAGCGGTCTGCGTCAATCAAGCGGCGCCCGGAGGTCGCCGCAAGAATGACAGCTAGACTTGATTTACCAGTTCCTCGAATTCCAATCAAGACAATGGAAGCTTTCGGGCTGAAGGTTCGCGGTGTCTGGAGATGTCCATTTTCAAACAACACGGGAGATCCGCGATTAGAATGTAGGTCCCTTAGCGAGGGTGGCCGCGAGGATGAATCCCCAGAGGCTTCTCGGTACTCGCTCAATCGGCGGGAGGGGGGTCGAGAGATATATGGGGCGGTGGGGGAGGGTATGGCAGTGTGCTTCCGAGGCCCGTCGTCAAGGGTCTCGGGCTGGAGCTTTCTCTTCGCAGGGCGTACTAGCATGGACATAGCGTGAGGTCTTTCGGGGGTACGAGGAACAAGGGGGTCGAAAAGAGTCGGTGACCCATTACCACCAACCGTGATATGAAGAACAAAAGGGCCCAAAGGGAGGATATGGAGAAAATGTGGAGGAGACACCGATGTGGTAAGCGTTTCCAAGAGTTTGCGGGGGAAAGAAATTACTACCGCCGTTTACGTAAGGCGGACGAGTGCTCACCCGGGACTTTTCGGCTGTCCCCTTCCCCGCGGGGTCGGTACTGACACTTTTTTGCTTGCATTAGGATTTGCATCACTCGTGACTGTGAAGGTGTTCCCAGTGATTGACTCTACCGTTCGTGACACATTTGAAATCCAACATCTCCAAGGACTTTCAGCAAGTGTGCAGCAGAATATCCTCGTCAGGCAAAATCTGGGATTACCTATTGCGACGCACTGACTGGCTCACCGCTAGCCGGGTATCCATCTTCCCCGGAAGAATCTCGCCTGTGCACCTGAGCACCTTGCGTCGTGCTGCACTTACCCTCCCACGCCGGAAATTCGATCCCTCTACGCTCCCACCGTCCCTAATCGATACTAGCGGGTCGTTTATGGCGTAGTCGCCGGCTCGTCCGTGCAGCCGCCAGTCGGCAAAAGGTTCATCTCTCGCTTCGAAACATGCGCCGGGCTCTGACAGGTGGATTGTGAAAAGCACCATGGGCGCGGAACAGCGCCAAGCCACTGGCTCGGGCGCCAAATTAAAGAAACGAGCGACTGAGCCCGATGAGAATGAGAAAGCCGCCGGGGAACCCAAACGCCAACGAGTCTCACGAGCCTGTGATAGCTGCCGATCGAAGAAGGACAAATGCGACGGGAAACAACCAGTATGCTCGACATGTGCAGCTCTCTCCCGACCATGCACCTACAAAGCCAATCCGAAAAAGCGTGGCCTGCCCACGGGCTACATTCGGTCTCTGGAGTTACTCTGGGGACTGGTGTTCCAGCGAATTCAAGGAAGTGAGGATGTGATGCGAGCTCTGATGCGATCGATCAACCTTCCCAGCCATCTAGCCACATTGGGGAAGGAGGCGGAAGGCTCCGATGCCTTGATGGCTTCCTTCAAGAACAGCACGGTCCTTCGGGACATCGAGCGTATCTTAGTGATGCTGGAACAACCAGAAGAGGAGAGAGATCGAAACTTGCAGGCATACGGGGAGGGAGAAACACCTCTTGATGTCGACACCATTCTTTCCTCGGCCGAAGCTCAGGAATGGCAGATCCCGGAAGGGCTCGAAGCTCGTGAGACACCAATGTCTGGAATATCACCCACTCGCACGGGTGTGGGTATTTCCCCCTTTAAGAATCCCACACGAGCAACCAGAGAGTGTGGTGTCCAGACCACCCAGTCTGAAGATTCGCCCTCGCCCGCCTTTGCTCCTCAACCACATTACGACGACCCTCGATCGCTATCAAGGGAAAGTCCTCTTCAACTCCCCTACAACGCATGGCCCCTTTTCGACGTCTACTTCTCTTATACGCAATGTTGGTTTCCAATATTAGAGAAGCATGATATCCTTCGCACCGCCTTCCAATATACGGAAGGCGATGTCTACGTTCGACGTTTTGCGCCCGGCTCTGGCGAGCACGCCGCGCTATGGGCTGTCTTAACTCTTGCGTCGCTCCAGGATGCTTCAATTGCCGCCACTCGGCAGGCGGACGAACAACCTAGAGATCAACTCACTCCCTCCCAAATGTACGACATCGCACGCCAATTGATCCCTTCCGAAAGCGGCCCTCATGAGATCGGACACGTGCAAGCACTTTTGATCCTAGCTCTGGTCAAATTCGGACAACAAGAATGGACTGCATCCTGGATGTTGGTTGGCCAAGCTGCACGGATCTCCAACGCATTGGGTCTTGATCAACCTTCGTATCCATCATCCTCGAGGACCAACGATCAAGAAAAACAGCTTGCTAGAGCAAAGCATGTTTTCCTGGGGTGCTTTGTGCTCGAGACCCTTATTGCCGAACAGACTTCACAGTGCCCCTCGCTACGGAGGGCAGACCTGGCAAGAGTCGGGTCAATTAACGAGGATGGACTAGAGGAGTGGCATCCTTGGGAAGACCAAACTGGCTTACGTCCCGCACAATCCTCACGTTCCTCTATGCAACGTGGGCCGCTCCATGCTTTAAGCACTTTCAACCGTCTTGTCAGCTTGGTGTCTATCCTCAACGAACTCTGCTGTTGCAAAAACGATCCAACAATATCGCGATCACAACTAGAGCAGTTGGAGCTACAGCTACAACGCTGGGTAGCAGCACTACCCAAAAGCTATCGGGTTGATCTACAAAGTAGACCTGTGCGACTCGCTTCACCACACATATTCGGCTTGGAGATGACATACGAGAGTGTCGCCATCGCTCTCAGCTCTCAAATAGCGATTCGTGAATGCGACCAGAATATACTCGATCCCCCTCACAAATACCGTGCGACGGAAAGCTCAAAGCGGCTTCTGCAGCTCCTCCAGGTCTACATGGAAACATACAGCTTCGCTGCCACACCTCCAACCTTCGGCATGATGCTCCGATTTGGTCTCCCACGAGCTCCTTCACGAGAACTTCCATCAGACCTCGATATCGGTTTGCGAAACAAAATCCACACATTCTCATCTCATCTTTCTGCGTTATGGACCATGGCAGACCGACAAGCGCCTGGTCACAGCATGGCCCAGCGGCCTCAACCCATTCCCATAGGCGCTTCTCCAATGTCACAGACCATGGATGGTTCGACCAGTGGCGAGATGTCACTTCCAATGGGCATCTCAATTCCAGCCTCACAACACCTCACTCCGACAGACGGAAATCCACCTCCGAGTAGTTCACATACCACGGCACCTCCCCCGGACCAATTCCTCTCTACACCATGGCTTCGGGCCACACAGCACATCGAAGATGTAGCACTCCTGCCAACCCCTCCATCCCTCAACTCCGCTGGAGGCTCGTCGGAAATGGCCCCGCACCAAGGACACATGGGCGGCCCTGTCGGGAGCGGTCTTGCCCACGCGGCGCCCGCCCCTGGCAAATCTCACAATGGGACAAACATGCTTACGCAGCTTTCACCCACTTACCACCACAACCCACCATATCACCCAAGCGCGTATCAAGATCCGTCACTTGCCACAGGCTCCTTTGTTGATGTCGATGGATATGGTGCGCCACGGCGGCAGCGGATTGCCCCAGACTTAGATGCATTATTCGACGAACTGGCATCTCTGGACGGCGCCGAGAAGTAAGCAATCCCATTGTCCCGCCATGATGCTTTACTAACTGACAATCTTTATAGGGCCGATAACCACCCGGAATTCATGCAGAATCTCGGCTTCGTCTCCGATGCTGGCATTCCCGAACTTTACTCATTCTCTGGTCAGGTCGAACCTTTCCTGTTAGCTCAAACTCAGCAGCTACCCGGTGATGGCACTCCTTCTGGTGTGCGACACGAATCACAATCCTTGGGGATGTCGGGAACTCCCAAGCGATGATGGAATGTTGGATAGGTGCCTCCGAGCATGAGTATCTCAGCACATTCCATGGCCGCTGGCCGGTCCTCGTCGCACACACATTTAGTTAACTTGAGTCTTGGCCTCTTGATTGCCTTTGGGGGAGTTTCGTTGCATATGGGAGCATACTGGCGCACATCAAATTGACAAAAGGAGACCTACAGGTCCCAAGGGCTTACGATACGAAGATCACACTGTATCTTAACTGTTCGAAGAAAATGTATGCATACATAATTGAAACATGAAACATGAATTCATCCCTAAAACTATATACAAGAAGATCACCCCCCACCTAGAGCGCAGCCTTGGCCTTCTCCTTCTCCTCAAAGTTCACACAGACATGTTCCACAGCAACCTTATACCCATAAACACCCAATCCCACAATAATACCCGCCGCCTTATCACTAAAGTACGAATGATGTCTCCAAGGCTCCCGCGCATGAACATTGCTCACATGCAGCTCGATAAAGGGAATCGACACGCCGAGCAGCGCATCCCGGATCGCAACGGATGTGTGGGTGTATGCGCCGGGGTTGATGATGATACCGTCGACCTTTCCGCGCGCAGCCTGGATGCGGTCGACAATGGCGCCTTCATGGTTGGACTGGAAGGATTCCAGTGTCGCGCCGTGGCTGGCGGCGATGTCGCGGCTGTTGGCCTCCACGTCTGCTAGTGTGGTGTGGCCATAGATGTGGGGCTCGCGGGTGCCGAGGAGGTTGAGGTTGGGACCGTTGATGAGGAGGATTGATTTGCCCATTGTGTATAGATTGTATAGGATTGAATTGGTTCAGTTGTGTGTTCTAGGTGGGAGTGGCTGTTGCACCTTTTTTAGTTAAGGTCGGCTATGTTCTATGCGGCCTCCGCATTCCGGCCCCGCGGCCCCGCGGCTGAGCGCTTTGCCGTTTGTGGAGCTTGACTAATTTGACCTTTTCCATTGGGTGTCGTTGGTCTTAATGACGGAGATTAAATGATACCTCAAGTGTGTCTCTTTTTCAAAAATAGAAAAAGACGTTGGCTCTGGGTCGTTACAAAAAGAGCTGCAGGCGTGATCCATACTTGGTCGAGCGGTTAAACCCAGGGCCGCAGGCTAGCGTGGCCCCAGAATGGTCACCGGGCTCTGGGGTAGCGCGGGGGCACGGTGCGTGTGATGGATGCCCCGCCGGGGGGCGAGGCCATCCACCTGGGCACCCGTAATATCAGGTCGGGATAAAAAGCTCATAAAGGCTTGGAAGAATAAACCAGCTTGCTTTATAAGCGAGATGTGCTAGCTAATAATACACTGCCCGCCAAAACTCAGACGGTGAGTCGAGTCAAGATCCAGACATGAGTCATTGTTGAGAAAGGATATTAATCAAGGCTTCGAAAGATTTCTAATTTTTCATGCTGACACTCCCAAGTTCTTAGTCAAAATTGCATGAATTCTCTAGAAAGTTGATGTACAAGATCGGATTCTGAGGAACTCAACAGACTTCGTGCAGTTGGCGGTAGTTTTGCGCAGCCACCAAGGCAACCAAATGAAAGGCGCCTCCAAGCACAGCAAACATATGCCAAAGCTGATGCGAATGACCCCAAATATCAAAGCTCCCAGGACTCAGTCTCTCTGGGAATCGATAGACAAAAACGCACACTCCAGTCAAGAGTGAAAGTGCCTCTGCAAGGTACCACCCAGCACCAATCTCATTCCTCGCACGAGTCCATCCCACCTCGATCACACTTTGGATGATAGGCAGCATAGCCGAGATAGCTAGCAAGGAGAACACACCTCCTCGCAGCGTTCTCATCTTGTTACCTCCACCGCCAGTATCGAATAGAGTGAAGGCCGCGCCAATTGCCGAGAAGACATTAAGCCCCCAATACACTTTCTGAACAAAGGGTCTGCAGTAAAATGCATAATAGGTCATGGAGGTTCCAGCTCCAAAGGCAAGGAAACAGATTCCGAGGATATCCATTCTTCCCCAAAGATGATGGATGTTGTAAGAGTGGCTTCTTAGGGTATGGAACCCAGTACTAAGGCCAAAGCAGATGGCTGCCGATATCAAGAAGGTTCCGAAAGCAAAGACATCGCCGTGGGTGAAATTAAGGTCTTGAGAGTTTGATGCGGTGTAACTCAACATAAAACCAATAACAATAAATGCCATTGAGCCCAAAAGATGAGTCCAGATATTCATTGTCTCCATGTGTAAACAACGCCATAGTCGCAAAGATCGTTTGTATGAATATGTGGGCATCGGGTGGCCTTCCAAAATATAGTCGTTATCACGCAGCCATCCAGGAATCAGATCTTTGCTTGCGATGGCTGGCCAGTACGACTGGTTATCTGGCTTGGGCGTGGCTGTCGGGCTCTCAGTCAACAGTTGGGAGTCTTCGAGCGGGGCGGGGGTCGCGCGTCGGGACATCCTCGCGGTCTCGAATATCTTCACCCGTGAAGCGCTACAGAAATGAAAATCTCAGGAGAATCCAAAAGAAGAAGAAAAAGAAATTCGTGGATTGCGCTCAGAGATGAAACGATCTTGGCGAGGGTGCATGCTTTTCACTAATTTCTAAGCGCCTCTTTTCGCGCGCGACACGCGACTGCAATCTCATCACACCGAACACGTGTCACAATTGGTGGGCTGAAGTCTAGTTTCTAAAAGAGGCTACTTCTACAATATAATCCCAGTACGGAGTACTTTCTGTGAAGTACTCTGTCTTTTTCATTGCCGCTTTGGCTGGTTTGTTGTGATGTATCTCGAAAGAGCCATGCGCGCTAGGCTTACTCTCACAGTGGCCTCGGGTGTATGGCACATATCACAAAGTCGAATTAGCTTCACTGATACCAATCGGTACCTCTCGGGTCTTTGGTAACGGGTTGAAAAATGTGTGGTTTTCACGGCTAAGCGCCCCTTAACAAGCTATGCATGATGCCCCTCGTTTCAGGGCCAATTTCGAGAACTGCCTGGCGGCTAGAAGACAATAGTTGGCCAGAATTTCTCGAGATAGCAGCAGGGCTGAAAGCTTGCAGGTAGATTTTGCTATCGATGCCAGTGGTAACTAGATCAGAAGGGGCTTGGACCTATGTGCCCCTGTAACTGTTCTTTCTGTGGCGCTTTCATGGATTGATATGGGTGCTAGGTAGCCATTGAATCTGAAAGCTATATTATTATAGTTGCCCAAAATATGGATGCTGTATCTAGTCTATACGCTACGCTTTCGCATGCCATGAGTGCCATATCAAGTAATGTCACCGTCGGCTGGATGTCCGGGCCCAACACACGAGGAACGATGGACATCATTTGGTCTTCTTTATTGACGGTCTTTCTCTGTACTTGGACAGCAGTTTGTCTTAACCTCCCAAACCCTAAAGAGAGTCAATTTCAAATCCTCCGTTGCCGAGTGAAGTGGATGTTTTGGGCAATTGTCTCACCAGAATTGGTGCTCTCCGTTGCCATTGGCCAATATGCTTCAGCGCGGCGATCTGTTAAGCGTTTCCGCAAGCTGGGAATGAGTAAAGACAGATGGACTCTTCGGCACGGTTTCTATGCAGATATGGGTGGTATGCTCCTTCAACCTAAAGACAGCACACCCTTTCTTGTCAACAGTCGTCAATTGGCGTATCTCGTCGAGAAGCAATACTTGGAATGCCCAAAAATTACTCAAAGCGAGATATGGGATAAATCAAAAACGGATACGCTCGCTAGACTACTCAGCTTGGCGCAGGCTACTTGGCTGATGGTTCAACTGTTGGGCCGCTTCATTCTCAAGCTTCCAACCACTACGCTTGAACTATCCGCGGGTGCTATCGTGATTTGTACATTTGGAACTTTTATCTGTTGGATGCACAAACCAAGCGATGTCCACACTGGCATTGTGCTCAGCACGGATTTCAGCACGGCCGAAATTCTTCTTGAAGCTGGTGATGTTGCTGCCCAACCTTACCGCCATACGCCCCTAGACTTCGTCGCCAAACAGTCGTTCACTTGTGGTTACGATGTAATGCAATTCTTTGGATTGCGTCTTGATGACCATGAACGGCCCTTGCGGAGTTTTCCAAATGACCGTTTTCCGGATATCGGAACTTTTGAGAAATTTGCCCTGTTTTGCTTGACCTCCGCATTTGCTTCCTTTCATCTCATAGGATGGTATTTCACCTTTCCATCTCGAATTGAGAAGATTCTTTGGCGGGTATCAAGCTCTATTGTAACAGCTTCAACCGTGCTATACTGGATCTTCGAAACAATAGCTGCCCGCCAGCGGTTTGGCAGGTGGGACAAATATTTGGTCTGGCTACGGCTGAAAAAGCCCCCATCACGGCAGAAGATCGATGCAGAGGCCACTTTGGCGCGTCAGGACACTGTCAGCCGGCTAGACGCTTTTGAGAAAGAGCAGAGAGAGGCAAAACCTATCTTACTTTGGGAAGTTGGGGTTATTCTTCCAGTGATCTTACTGTATGTCAGTGCTCGGGTTTATATGATTGTTGAGGTATTTGTTAGTTTGCGAGGACTACCAATCGGCGCATTCACAACGTTTGATGTCGCAGACGTGTTACCTCATTTGTGAAGAAAGATCTTCTCACAATCATCACAGAGAGGTTTAATATTTTTATCTTTATTGTTTTCTCAAACTACTTGAGAGAGTTGAGCAGCTGCCGCGTTCGGGGAATTATGCGACTTTATGCAAAGAAGGTTCCGGCTCCGTTCCGATCCATGGCTCGGCTTCCACCATGCGGACCAATCAAATCACCCGGTGAAGTTAAACTCAACTTCCAAGTCTCGCATCAAAATCTTCAATTTCGCGATTACTCTACGACTCCTCCACAACAGCTATCTATCTGGCTCTTTTATCGAGTTTCTTCGAATGGAATAGCCAAATGTCCACGCGTTCTCCGGAACAGACAGCCGCCAAAGGTATGCTCAATCCCAGGCCCAAGCCCGCCGAGCAAAAATGCTGACGATGACAGATTGTCCCACGTGCCAAAGGCGACGTATCAAGTGTGACCGGGGCCTGCCAACGTGCCGCAAATGCGGCAAGCGCAATCTTGAATGCCCGGGGTACGGGCTAAGGCTCAAATGGGTCCAGGGGGTAGCCAGCCGCGGTAATCTGCGGGGTAGAGCAATTCCATCGGAAAATGCGACCGCAAACCCAAGCTCGTCCCCGGAGAATGTGACTGAATTACGCACTCTCACCAAAGACTCAAATCTATCCAACTGGAAAAACCGCCCCGCGCCCCTGCACTTCCCGTCGGGGATTTTCCCGTCGCCCACTTCAGAGCTTGGCGTGTCGCAGGCTCGACCACTCCATGTCTCACGATTGCTTTCTTGGTTTAACGAGCGAGTCGCCCATCGACTGGCATGGGTTCCGCAGCAGAATGCATGGCGACACATGATTCTGCCTATGGCTGAAAGCTCCGAAACTGTCATGTCTTCGATTCTGGCAATTGCTGCCCACGATCTGGCCACTGAGTATGCTCCAACCGACGTCGGTCATGGAACGTTCCAAC
The DNA here is from genome assembly GCA_026122735.1 of Penicillium bialowiezense. Classification (NCBI taxonomy): domain Eukaryota; kingdom Fungi; phylum Ascomycota; class Eurotiomycetes; order Eurotiales; family Aspergillaceae; genus Penicillium; species Penicillium bialowiezense. The sequence continues at coordinate 1,443,500 of JAKZFB010000005.1, read as the reverse complement.
AGATGTCGAAAAACTACCAAAACAAATCACTTGCGCTGTTAGCGCAAGAACTCAATGGGCTTTCGATTTCTTCAACCACGGCATTGGAGGCGAGCACGACCTCGGCTTACACCCTCGCTGCTGTCATCATTCTCTGCAATAACGAGTTCATGAAACCCGAGGGTGCCGGGTGGCGAGTTCACTTGTCAGCCGCGAGAGAGATCATCTTAGCAGCCAAGGGGCGACCCTACCGAGCTCATCAGCTAGCCTGCATTGAAGAGTTCCTCATGTTGGAGTTCTACGAAGCGTCGGTATGGGCCGACCTCACTACTTTCCAAAACTACAACGACACACCCAGAGTTCCGCCCACAGGCGCCGAGAACGCAGTGTTCACTGATTATATTCGCATTATCGATCAAATCACCCGACTGGAGCGTCTGAAATCCCAACCCGGACCAGCCGAGCAACCTCTGCAAAAATGCGGCCCGATCCAAGATATTCATTCGCAGATCGACGCTGCCAGAGATAACATGATGCAGCTCAGTGCAGCTATCCATTTCTCATCAGAGGATGATCAACGAGGATTCGAGCTGGTGATCTGGATGTATTACCACGCAACTATCATCTACAGCTACCAAGCTCTGGGTGATGAGTCCTCTACATATGATGTCAGCACGTCCCGCGATGAGATCCTGCGCTGGGTGCCTTTTCTGTCGGAGACTCGGGACGGCATGTTCGCGCAAGATCTCGTGTGGCCCCTGTTCACCTCTGGAACAGAACTGCGAGGCGACCCGGCCAACCAACAAGTTATTCGGGAATGCTTTGGCAATGTGATGCGTATCAGTCGGATTCTGGATCGAGCGCGTGTGTTGGCCTTTTTGGAGAGGTGGTGGTGTGAGCCTGATACGTCCACGTCGTGGATTGATATGGCTCGTAGGCAATCGCATGATCCAAAGCTTGATATCCTTGTGGTTTGATGGGTATATCGTCATCGGGTCATTCTAAATACAGTTGTGGTCTTGTAAATAGAGCCGGCGAGAAGATAACAACGATAGATGTATCATATCGCAATTGATTTCTTTACTGGTTCAAATGTTTGGATCCAGCGATTTGGTGAATTTTGGTGCGATTGATACATGACAAACTACCAGAGTAACTGAGAAGATCCCAAAACAAAAGAAAAGATTCCTGCACAAACCTATTGGCCAAGCAAAGTGGACGCGAGGCACAGTTCACAAACGTCCCATTTCGAAGAAATACAAGAGAGCATTCATCGTTCTTCAAGACGATGCAATACCAACCATAGAGTAAAAGGTAGTGAGTATCCTGTGTGTCTGCATTAATAGCATTAGCATTGCTCCGAACTGGGCTACCATGGGCTTTTTTTTTGAGAGACTGGACCATTGCAACTCACATGTCATCATTCAAAGGCTTGATTGAATTCCATTGCCATTTTCTCGGTGCCTTGTTTATTCGCAAAATGTTTGTCTGCTGAGAGACACCATTGTGTTCATTCATCATCATCATCATCATCATCATCATCATCATCATCATCATCATCATCATCATTTCTTGTTCCAGTCACTGTCACGCAACCAAAGGTAGAAGAGGTCAGGCAGTTGATCCTTGGAGAGTGTGCTCAGCTCATATTGAGCCGCCATAGCAAAGATGAAGTGATTTAACATCCGTTCAACGTAAGCAGACTCCATCTCAACAAAACACCCTTCCGATTTCGCTTTGTTCTCCCACTCTTGTTGGGCTTCAGTCTCGTCATCCGACCACTCTGCGCGCTTGCACATTTCCACGAGCACAAGATCAAAGATAAACGGAGGGAAGATCGTTTTGTCCATCACATGAATCTCAATGAATTCGAGATCTTCGTCTGCAAAGCCACCCGATCTCAGGATTCGCAGAAACTTGGCAAATTGAGGTTCTGTGAAATCATAGCCGGAGCAGAGACTTTCGATATCAATGGTATCGATGCGGAAACGGTCCAGTTCGATCAAGCTTCTGATGACTTCGACGCGGGAGTCTGGACCCTCAGCAAGTAGACCGAGTCGTTTCATTTCGTCATGGAAAGGATAAGAGTCCATCCCAAGGTTTAGCTTTTCCAGTTGCTCGATCATAGCCTCGGAGACAGGGTCGTCGTGGCCTGATGTTGCAACATCGGGGGGCTGGATCTGGCTTGGTGCAGACTCGATCGCAATGTTCAATCTCTCCAGTCTTTCGATGAGCGTGTTGGGCGTGGCCTGAGAGGCAGAAGAAACAACGCGTCGTGATATTCGCTCACTTCGACGCAGCGGTCGATTCGGGGTTGACATTTCGACGGTGATCGATCGGTGAGCTGATGGAACGAAGGAACGCGAAGGTTAGAAGAGTTTTGAGAGAACGAGGTGGAAGGTCAAAGGGTGGAGGCAGAAGAAAAGGAAGGTGAGTGAGTTCGAATAGTCCGGCCAGGCTGATTGATCTGATTTACAGGACCATGTTTATTTTCTTCTCGTAATGCTTGCCTGAAACCACTTCTTTGCGCTTTTCGAGCCTTGCCAAATTTCCATTTAGACGCCTTTTACCTCTCTGTCTCAAATCGGCATTGGCAAAACTCACGGGACTTTGTGATAGCTAGCCTAACATACGCTTCCTTCCAGTGGTGATCGAGCACAATTATTCATATTCATTAGATTATATCTCGTTAAGCTCAAAGGACCATCATGAACTCAGGGTTTCGGTCATCGTTATATCCTGCATATTGATCATACTTTCCATTCTTCTTGTCACGGTTGACTTTTGCGCAATATAACACATTGAGTAGAATCCTAGAATGGTCAGCCAGGCTCTGGAACAGAACTCGTATACTCACATGAACCAAGCAAACACCAACAACACCAGAATAATAGTATGCCCACGGTGGAAGAGAGGTCCGTCTCGGCTTGGGTAGTTGAAGGCTAATCATGTTAGTTTATTCACGGTAGAAGAAAGGAGACATACTCGCTACGAAGCCTCCGGCATTCGCGATAGCTAATTGCATAGCCGATGTGGTGGCACGCTTGTAATGACCTGCTGAGTTGTTTGACAGCCACACAAGAATACACGGCACGCTGGCATATTGACCAGTTGCCATGAGGAAGGTCATGCCGTATTGGACGCGTGGGGAGTTGATGTTGGCGATAGCTGCATAGCCAATGATGGCAATTGGGAGCGTGAATAGCATCACCACGCCGCGCAGGCGGAGACGGTCAGAGATGATAGCCACAATAACTGGGATACATTAGATTGTGCAAACGACTGGGCAATCTCGAGGTACCGGTGATAACAGCTGCGACGGCGTATGGAATGACGGACCACAGCTGGACCTCGTTGGCGTCTTTGGCAAAGCCGAGGTTTTTGATGATCGTGGGAAGCTATGATTGTTAGCTGTGTACTTTTTATACGGGATTGGGACCTTGTGTCTTACAAATAATCCAAATGAGTATAGCCCAGAGAGGATGGCAAAGTACGCCGAGGCAGAAAGCCACACTTGGACATCCAAAACACCTCGACGTACTTCAGACCATTTGAATGATTCTGCCTCGGAGGCCAACGTTCTGTCTATGTCAATATACCACAATCCTGCAACATGCAACAGGAAAAGTATCTTACCCCTCCGCTGACCTGGGGTTATCCAGCATCAGTCGCTCCCGTCCAAATGCCTTTTCTTCGGCAGTCAAGAACGATGCAGTCTCCAGGCTGTTCGGAAGTACGAAAAAGCTCAAAACTCCACAGATGAAAGTCTGTACGGTTAGTAAAAAGCTGATTATGCACAAGTGCAGCTTACCAAGAGCCCTTCGATGATCAAAATCCAACGCCAGCCTTCAATGCCGCCTCGAGGTCCAATTTCGGCCAATCCCCGTGCAAGAAGACCTGCTTCCTGTCAGTTTCGTCCCATATTAGACCGGAAGAATCCATACCTCCAAAGGCACCTGACAGGGAAGCAGCTGTATAGAACAAGCCGATGCGTAGGGCCAAATCCCCTCGTCTATAGAATGTTGACAGGTACAAGACCTGCCGGTCAGTTCACATTCAAGTCGCCGGCAATGGAAGCTTACCATCCCAGGGAGTAGACCACCCTCTGCAATGCCTAGCAAAGCTCGCACCGCGACAAATCCAGCGTAGTTTTGGACGAATCCCAGGCACATTGTAATAATTCCCCAGACGGCAGTCAAAAAAGGCAGCCATAGCTTAGGTGAGGCCTTTTTCAGAACCAAATTACTGGGCAGCTCGCTAGGGGACAATTAGGTTTGAGACCAGCATCGCAGAGGGCAAAACTCACCTGCAAATATAGGTGAGATAGAATACCGCCAATCCAATGTCATACTGATGATCCGTGATGGAAAGATCCTCTTCCAATCCAATAATTTTGGCATTTCCGACATTTGTCCGATCCAAGAACGAGCAGAGGAACAATAGGGCGAGCATTGGGAGGATTCTGGGCCGGTCAGCGTCGCTATTCTCCAGAGGAAATCCCACCAACCTCGTATCCAACTTCAGCATAATCCTCCGCGTTAATTTCTGCTGGTGCGCCTGGTCTCCATGTCGGTCGAGGGGCGACAGCATTGCTTTCTCGAGTTGTTCGATCGTCGATTTGGGCGGGTCCATGGTGAATTGCTTGGCGACGCAGGAATGAGCTTGGTTTTCTAGGCGCATTCAAGTAGAAAACCAGAGGCTCTGGAGGGGGGACAAGCTCGAGTAAATAAGCACACGAAAAAAGCCACCGGTCGCCAATTGTAGAGCCGAAGGGTTCTTCCCCGGTTTCTTTGACTAACCTTGACCAATCCAGGTGGGTGCAAAGCAATCGAAGCCACTTTCTTTCCCCGCAAGTGAATTCCCCGGATTTCGGTCCCGTTCCCAAGTAATGTTACGGTAATATTACCCCGTATGGTCATTCCTCCCGGTATCGTTCGGCGCCTACTTTTGATGTCCGACTCGTTCCTCCGACGCCATTCTTAATGGCACCACTTGCGCCTGGAAAACTTCCTCCCTCACAGAGTCCAAACATGTCGAAACTTTCTAGCAGCCTGAAGGCGCTAATCAATTCCCCTACCGCCCGCCCCTTCACCGTGCCCGCCCCGGCAAACATAACCTCGGTCTACCAGAAGATCCAGCAAACGGCACAATCAAACCACGTTTCGCAGCCATCATGGGTCGCCCTATCGGTCAGTGTCAATTCCCACGCCCCAGAAACCCTCTAACAGTCACAGACCGCCGCAACCATGACCATGAACTCCCCAGAGTCCCTCACCGCGCTCTTCGATCTCGCCGCCGCAGACAAGCAAGTCGAAACCGCCGAGCTGATCCGAGAAGTCGGTCTAAAGTGCATCAGCTTCAATGGCATCCCCCGCACAATCAACTGTCTCGGAGCCTTCAAATCCAGCCTCCCAGACTCGGTCGAGAGCAAGCTCTCGCGCACGCCGACCCGCGCCCCCACCCCGGAGAACATCTCCGGTATCAGTGAGCGCGGCCATGCGCTCTGGGACTCCATCTATCGGCCCTTTGAGAAGAAGCTGTTTAACAAGCTTGCGGAATCGCATCCGGATTTGCCGGTGCATATCCTGCATGCGAACTACGGCGCGCTGCTCTCTGATCCGGAACGTTCTACCGGTGCGTCTGCGGGCCGCATCTTGACTTCCATCGTTGCTGTCGCATGTCTGCGATCCCAGTCGGGTGTGGGGCCACAGGTGACCTCGCATCTTTTCGGGCTGCGAAAGGCGCTTGAGGATGGGTCTTGGGCTAGTGATGTGGAAGGAGAGCAGGGGGCGCGTTGGCTAGCCAGCGATGAAGGGAATACTTGGATTCTGGAGAGTGTTGATTCCATTGTTGAGGCTATTGGACAGGGTCAGGGATCGAACTTTGCTCCTGGACGGGCGAAATTGTAAATATAAAGTGTTGTGATCTGCGACTCGAACTTCGATTCTGTCTATATCCATGATGGTGCAATTCGAATGTACATATATCCTTGCTCAATGCAACTACATCTATTCCATAATCTCCAGGGTCTCGGCAATCGTGAACTTCGCGTCCGTCTTCTTCTGCACCTCTTCCACCTCCACGCCCGGAGCAAGCTCTGTCAGCGTGAGCTCGCCGGTCTTGCGGTCCACTTGGAAAACGCACTATTCGGTCAGCTTGATTCGAGTTCCATCGGAGGGAGAAGTGTGGACTCACCAGATCCGTGATGATGGTGCTGACAACGTTGGCACCCGTCAGAGGCAGGCTGCACTTCTGCACAATCTTTGGCGATCCATCCTTGGCGACGTGGCTGGTAGCCACGACAATCTTAGTTTTTTCAGGGTTGGAGATCAAGTCCATGGCGCCTCCCATGCCCTTAAACACCTTGCCAGGGATCATGTAGTTTGCCAGATCACCATTGGCGCTCACCTGCAGGGCTCCAAGGATGGATACATCTACGTGACCTCCGCGGATCATACCAAAGGACTCGGTGCTGTCAAATGTGGCGGCTCCAGGAACGAGAGTGACAGTCTCTTTTCCGGCATTGATGATGTCCCTAGTCTCGTTAGTAAACATCATTAGACAACGTCGGTGCACTTACGCATCAACCTCCTGCTCAGTTGGATAGTCACCCTAAAGACGTTAGCTCGGCATCCAGACTCAGGTCAAAGCAACTCACCATTCCGAGAATTCCGTTCTCTGACTGAATCCAGACCTTGACATCCTTGGGCAAGAACGAAGGCGCCAGGGTTGGGATTCCAACGCCCAAGTTAACATAGTATCCCGGCTTTAGCTCCTTGGCAGCCCGACGACCGATGAGCTCTCGTTGAATCTGAGCAGCATCTCTGACAGAGCCGGTAGCACTGGCCTCGCCGGAGCGCAGCTTCTTGTTCTCAATATGCTTCTCGTCCGTCGCGGGAACGATGCGATCAACAAAGATTCCAGGCAAGTCCACATCATTGGGATCAATTGACCCCACCGGAACGATGTTCTCAGCCTCCACAATAGTGAGGGTTGCGGCCTTGGCCATGATGGGTCCGAACGCCTTGGTGGTGTATCTATCCCAATTAGCATAAAACACGCCAAACAGAGAACACTACTCACCGGAAGACACAGTTGCCAGCCTCGTCGGCCTTCCAAGCCCGCAGGATAGCTACATCGCCTGTCAAAGCTTCTTCCATGAGATAGGTCTTTCCATTGAACTCGCGGGTCTCGCGTGGCTTTCCGGACTCCAAGACATTTCCGGACTCGTCCATGCGGACGGGGATCTTTCCTTCCTGGATAAAAGTGTCTGTTCCATCAGCATGGTACATGTCCTGTCGAGTGTTCATACATACGGGCTCCGGTGGGGGTGAAGAATGCCGGAATGCCAGCACCTCCTGCGCGAAGGCGCTCGGCCAATGTACCCTGCGGGCAGAGCTCAATGGCAATATTTCCCGTCAGATACTTCTTTTCCAGCGCCTTGTTGTTACCGAGGTATGAAAGGATCAGACGATTGATCTGACCATTCTGCGAGAGCGTCGAGAGTCCACCTTTGCCTGCCGAACCTGCATTATTTGAAACAGCCGTCAGGGAGTGTAATTGATCAACGCCTCGGCGATGCATAGCATTGATCAGTGTCTCTGCATTCGTTAGCGCGTGCTTCTTATCATCCACTCATGTACGTACCCGCTACTCCGCACAGTCCGAAGCCCGAGCTGAGGATCGTCGATCCGCTCTTGATGTCTGTCACGGCAGCGTCGGCATCTTTGAACACTTTTGAGCCTCCGCGCTCGATCTTCGGGGCCAAGGATAGTAACGGTGCTGTTGTGGAGTATTTTGTGCTTGTGGTGGTGCTGAACGGGTGCGAAAGGCGCACGCTATAGCGAGCTTTGAAGAAGGGTGAGCGGCATGTCGCCAGCGCATTACGCGACAATGTCGCTGTGGAAATTCGAAGAGCTGCCATGTTTAACAATCTGAAGAGAAAAAGCTGCGAGATGAGATCATTCTATTAAAGCGTTGGAATCGGCTAGTCGGAGCTACTTTTGGGTGCCGAGACCGATCGGAACCGGTTGACTCCGAGGCTCTTGACGTCGGTCGGCGCTTCTTTTCTCCTCCTACGCCGGGCCATTCCAATGCAATTAACGCTTCTTGAACCAGCTCAGCGTCTTCTTTTTGAGCCAAGCTAGCTTTCCTTCCGTGTCTGCGGTACCATCGGAAGCCGTGATATTGCATTTGGCTGCTTCTGGCTGAGACTCTTCGTGTTTGTCGATGGTATTATCTCCAAGAGCCTTGCCCTCTTGTTCACGCTGTATACGCTCACGTCCACGTCGATCAGCGCCTTCAATGCCGCTCTCGCCAAGCATAGCTGTACCCATGGGGCCGGGCGCCAGGGCGCTCCAGTCTAGCGGCATGTCTTTTGCTAACAGTAGGCTGTTTCTTATTTGGATTGTATAGGATACATGGTAGTAAGATGGCTCGTATTATCTACTTTGAATTGGCCCCCATTCTTTTCGGCCCCAGATCGTCAATGGGGCGGACTGATGTCATTTCGACCCAACAGGAAAGTGATGTTCGTTCAGTGAGTCTGCGATCACCAGTCTCGGCTGAGCCAGACAAGTAACTCCGTGATGGCGCATGAGTCGTGGTAATGAAGCTCCGCTGCAATGACAATGCAGGATAATACCACCCAGAGGTACTCATATAGGATCGCTTCGTGCACGATTCCCAGGTAGCGTAGCCAGTCCTGCTTCGTTATTCTCCTGGCAGCTTCGAACGTGCTCAGTCGTCTTTCTGGGCCTTCGCGGTCAACGGATAGAATTGACAGGTCATCAACTGGAAGCATTGATGCCGCCACCTTGGCATAGACAGCCCTGGTAACAATCGCTGCGAGCAAGTACAAAAACAGCGGCGCGGCAGTGGAAAACACTATCATTCTTGGAGAAAAGTCTTCGCGTGGAGTTGCGCCTTGGAAGTATTTGACAATACTCTGTGTCAGATGATAAATAGCATCAGGTAACACAATATCCAGAGAAGCGGCGGGAACAAGAGCGAGCCAATCTCTTCCACCGGGCATCCTCTGCCAAACAGATTTGTCTGTAGACTTGGACAGAACGGTATGAAGCCAGGCAGCATGGATACTCATCAGAAGGAGTCCCAGCGACAACTTTGACGCCATATACATCGGGAGACTCAGGTCTGATATGACATACATGCCAGCCAGAGACGCCGCCACGTATGAGATGAACAAGTTGAGGCCAGTCGAAATGAACCGTGTTCGGCTCAAATGGTGACGAGCCACGCTCTGCTTGGCAACTAAGAATTTGGTATTGGGGGGTTTTTGCATGTTGTATATCGAGAATGCAACAGTGCTTGCGATGCCACCCATCTCTCGGAGAGGATTCTTTTCCATATATCCACCGCGCCACAGAAGCTCGAATGCCGTGAACAAGAGGAGATTAATGAGAAGAACTGACTTGGCACAGTCCAGGACTTTCTTGCGCAGATTGCCTTTCCCTTTATCTTCTTGGGGAGTGGAATCATTCTTTTCAGCTTCACTGCTCTCGTCTCGGGCAGGGGCTTCTAAGAGTGCGAGCGCAGATACAATTCCATAGTTATATTCAAGCTTGATCAATCAGTCCCAGTGTCTAAAGCTGCAAGCTGGTGCTCGATCTTACCTGCACAAACACATATAGACAGATGAGTGATGTGGCCGTCACGGTCACTGGAATCTCCGTCACATCTGACACACCATCGGTAAAACGCAGAGTTCTGAACAAGACGGCCGAAAAATTGGGTAGGGATCCTAGAGGCATTACGAAGATGATTGACTACAACTGGAAAAAATCGTGAAGTTGGCAGTGGCCCCCGGCCCCCGACGGGGCTGAGTAACTTTGATGCGAGATCGTCTCACGACGGTGATATTGACTGTTGCCTACTTTCCCAAGACTCCATTTGTAAAGTCGATCACTTGGGCTTTCTCGAGCAGTCCACCGAGGCTCTTAACGAAGTTCTGGTGCACGGGGTCTTCGCTAACATAGTAATCTCTATCCGAAGCGCTGCTGAATTCGACGACAAATGCGTGTGTGATTCCTTGCTGTTTTCCCAATTAGTGGAAGATCTACATTTCACCTTGTGCTCTTACCTGAGCACCTTCGGGGGAGTTGTCTATTCCACCCGACGAGGCTTTAATATAAGGCTTTTGAGATGTTGGGTGAAGGCAATTGTCTCGGAGTGACAGCATACGAGTGCAGGCCTATACAGGTCAATAATCATAAGAGCACAAGATCGAATAATCCTACATCATTAATGACCTCAGTGGCCAGGTCCGCTTTGAATTGAAACAGAACAATATGAGTGATCGACATGGTGAGTAATGATATGAAGTAAAAAGTAGGAAGAGCGCAGAGGCGTGAGGGGTCAAATCAATGACATCACGTGTCTGGCTATGCGGCTGAAATAACGATACTAATAATGGACAAATGGACAAATGGACTTCGTGGGGAGAAAGTCGAAAAAGGCGTGCAAAACATGAATCATAAGGGTATAAAGTAGTCATCCTCGTTAAAGATGGAAATCCGTATTGGCAAAATCAAGCCAATCCCAATCGAGCATGTCATCCAGCGGAACGTCCGGGATCGAAGCGCCGAATGCTGTACCAGCACGGTTGACCGCATCGACAATCTGGTTGTCAGACATGGCCGAGAAATGCATCGGCTCGGACCAAAGCTCTTCTGGCAGCCGTGGGATCTGGTTCACGGGGAGCGCAGGTTCAGCTCTTGGGTAAACCTCGGATTGGGAGGATATGGTCGGTGCACGTCTGATTAACTCGCGCAGAAACCTGCCGTAGAGTAGGGAGGCACCATTTCGATGACTCGGCGTTGAACCAATTCTTTCGAGAACTCCCGCCGTTTCTTCAATAAGGTTTCGAACGCTGGGTGCTAGGCTGGATCTACTGTCACCGGGTGTCACACTGAGGCTTAGAGCAGAGCAAGCGGCAAAAGAGATCATGATGACCGTGTTGTTGGGCATGGACTTCAGTCGGGATTCGCCCTGTATAGCTGCTCGTAGAACGTTCAAGGCAGAGGACAGTCCGGCGGCCCGGAAAAATCGTTTTACTTCAACAGGAGCTGTGGGGTGGTTTATAACACCGCCGTAAGTCGAAAGCTGGGTGTGCGTGACCAGAATCTCGACATATGGAGGCAAAGAGCGAGCTGGACGGTCAGTATTCCAATATGCAGATCATCGATCAATAGAAAACTTACATCCCCTTTCACCAATCGCCGGAGCCCAGGTGGCATACCACCTTTCGTAGAAAGTTTCAATGGTTTTCTTGATCCTATATCGATCAGCGATGCTTGTTTGAGGGTGTAAGTTTCCATACGATTGAGCAACTTCTGAGCCAGTGTCCACGATTCGGTGGCTGTCACAGCTTGATTTCACTTTACCGAAGAGCCCATCCTGGGATGATTAGATTGGGACCCACATGATGCATGAAATTATATGCTTACAAGGTCTCTTCGAAGAACTGCCATCGAGTTCATAGGTCCATCACGCAAATCTGCAACGTTTGACAGATGCCAACGGTCACAGTTCTCAATGAGTGTTGTCGGTGGAACTGTATAGCTTCTTCCGCGCGCAAGGCATACGCTGTGGAAAGGTTAGTCTGCATAAAACACACGAGGTAGGTAGATAATGTTACCCCCGCTCAACCACGTATAATGCGATCCATGCTCTTTCGCGCCTTCGCAGCAGGCGAACCCCCCACTCCGACGATGGATCGACGTCGTCAAACCCATCCATGTGCAAAGCCCGCTTCGCATCTATGCAGTCTGCACGCGCCAGGCGACTTAAAAGCCCTTGATCAAAGCTCGAAGATGGCGAAACTATCTTGTTCAATGACAGATCCAGAGCAACAGTCAATGCCATCGCAATATATGAGCAGGTGTCATCGTCCCCCAAGCAATCGCCCGGGGACATCCATGGTACATTCACCATGAAAGCCAGAACGATCTCGACAGATCTGTGGCGATTGGTGATCACGCGTTTTGCGAGCCATTTACAGTGCCTGGACAGCCTCGTTGAAAGAGCCGCAGCCGAGGGAAGAAACAGAGCGGCACCTGCCATAATGGAAGTAAAAAGAAAGGCCGACTGAGCGCGCACAAAGGACGGAATGTGCACCAGAGGATCGAGACCCCATCGAGTGTGTGCCAGATTTTGATAGAAGCTGATGGTCAGTCTCTGCATGTGGATTCATTGGTGGTATACTTACAATGAAAATAATGACTCCGACTCGTCAAATGTCACCAACCCCAAATCTACGGGGTCAACCTCGGGGCCGATGTCCAAGTTCGCGCGGGCTGGAACAAAGAACGACTTGGCACTCGGTTCTGAGAGAGCTTTACCTTGTAGCAACGTTGGAAGGGGCATGTGGATCGGTGATTTCGGTACATGGCGCATCCCCGTCGGAGAGAGCTGAAGGTCCGACGCCCTCGCAAGCAGCTGCAGAGGGTTTTCCGCATCATCCAGGGTCAGGCTCTCTTCGTGGGCCGCACGAGGAGATAGCAGACTGCGTGGCTGCTCTGTCTCGAGGGAAGCATCCTCATGCTGCATCATCTGCCCCTGCATCTGGGTCAGCAGCTCTTGCAGACCCGAAATGGCCTTTTGGGCATCCTCGTTTTCCGAGGGGTCGACCTTGGGCCGTTTGATGGCCTGTTCGATCTGGTGGATTGCCTTTTCCAAGCCCTTACGTTTGCTAGATACCTGTTATTCCTTTGATATCGCAGTTGACGTTGGAAGCCACTCACTTTTTGACACCCTTTTGTCTGCCCAGATGGTGGCTGGGCACTATGCATTCCAAATCGGACTGCCTACATTTCTCACACTGAGGCTCATCTGCTAGACGGTTGCAACGGATTTTACTCCTTCGACAATTCAGGCATGCCGCCTGTTTTCCCTGGGAGGGACCTGATTCGACCTCCATACCGGTGGTTGGGTGTTCGGCACAGGCAGGATAAGGAGGAAGTTGGTCACCGGTCGCCGTTCGCTTATCTAGCACTATTTTTCCAAAATCCTTCAACAGCCTTTCGCCGGGCTAGCTCAATCGGTAGAGCGTAAGACTCTTAATCTTAAGGCTGCGGGTTCGACCCCCGCGTTCGGCTCTTCCTAAAATACCAACATGGTCTTTAAGATTCTCTTTTTGCATTTTTTTTGCCTGTGTTAGTTAGTAGTTACTGCATGTGCGAGCATGAGTTGTGATATCTCTCTAATCTTTTTGCGGATTATACATCAGAAAGTCCTTCAAAGAATATAACTTTAGCGTCTCAGTGTCCCCCTTCAATTTTTGACCTCTGATTCCAGCACACAGGCATCCGTGCGAAATGTGTTGAAAAGTCTTACTTAACCCACTTGCCATTTTCCCACCCAAACTGACCAACTTTCAACCCTCTGATCTTCTTAAAATTGTATGACAGCATGTTTTTAAATATTTTAATGTGGAGGTTAATTTCCAAATCTTCATAACATACGCACCGCATATCTTAATAGAACTTTAAAATAAAGAGTTGTGGATTTTTAAACCTGGAGGGAAATATTTAGACTAGGAGTTGAGTATGGGTGCCTGTATATATACTTGACATTTCAGCCAGTCACCCTTCAACAATTATATATTTTAGATCATCGAGAAGAGATGTATTCACCTAGTCTTTACAAGATATCAAGTATCATAATCTAGGCTGTTACCCTATAGATTATGAAAGATACAGGGTTCAAAAATGGTCGATTTTGATAGGAAAATAGTGAGTGGGTAGGTAAACCTTGACTTGTGAACACATTCCGTATCAAGAAAGGGTCCTTCTTATTCCATAGCACATCATACTTGAAATAGAATGAGTGAATGGTATAGTATTAATTCATCTAGAAGCTCAGACCCCCAAGCACAGCTATCAGTACCCCCGCAATCAGAGATTCTTGAGTGCGGGCCAGTGCTTTTCAACCGGCGCGGGTCCAAATACAAGCTGGGTCTGGACCTTGCCTGGCACCAGGGCTCAACAGTAAGATGAACGCATTTGTCTCCAAGGAAGAAGTACGTATCACTGTCAAGAAAGTTAAGATGAACACCAATAAAACAAACATGCTATGCTAGAACAGGACTAGTCATCACGGGACCTGCACATCGACTCTAGACATTCAACACTTTCGTCTCCCAACTCCGCTTGCATCTATCTGTTCCACCCCTACGTTCTCCGAAGGACTCGCACTGCAGAAAAGGGAGGTTCGCTTGGCAATCAGCAAAATTGAATGGGGGCTAGGCATAACCTTGGAACCAATTCTCGAGGCAGTCTGGCCAAAATGGACGAGGATTCTCGCAACAGTAACCCAGTACGTGCATCCTTCTTCAGAGTAAATCTTCTAACCTTCCGATAGTCCTCAAAATGGGACCTTCTTAACTACATTCCCTACATTCTCTCGTCTAATACCAACGTATGCTTTCCTCCCTCAATGAGACACCAGCCTTCTATCGCCACACTGGAAGAAATCCGAAGTGCGAAAGACCTATGTCCGCATAGTATGGGAGGCTGCAAATCCTAGAGATCAACCCATCAACTATATTGAAAGTGGGACCTATGGTTCAGATGGGAGAAGCAGAGGCCCTCTGTCTTCTGAGGAAAAAGACATCAGTCCCTGTCCCCGAAGTCTCCAATGCTTACACAATCGCTGATATCGGATTCATTTTGATGTCGAAAATCCCCGGTATCCCTCTGGAACAATGCTGGAAAGATCTGACTCGGGATGCCAAGAGCTCTATTGTCCGACAGCTCGGCGGCTTTATTCGGGAATGGCGCCAGATCGAAGGACCACTCTTCGGATCTATTGATGGTGATTCATGCGAGGATGTCCTCTTCCAACATTCATGGGACGCAAAACCCCGTCGCTATGGACCTTTTCTGACAAGGAAGGACTTCAATCAAGGGGTGGTAGAGGCTCTCCGTAACTCCAGACCCAATGCCCAGCTCACGAAGAGAGATGAGCCCCTGGTGGAGAGAATTCTCGCATTGGGTGACCAGGACGAAACAAAGGTGCTCACGCATGGTGATTTGCACCAAAGCAATATTATTGTGAACGGTGATGTCGTGACTGGAATCATAGACTGGGGCGCGGCTGGCTATAGTATATCTGCAAGGGAATACTTTTGCTTACGGTGGCAAGCGATAGATCTAGAATGGAGGGATCTTATATCCACTATACTCGACACCGACGAGTATGAGTTTTGGGCTGAAGTTAATCAGTCCATGGTGGACTATACAGGGATCTGAGTAAACTTGGCTCAGGTGAGAGCAAATTCATGTGAGGAGCGTACCCGTTTGATTGAATGGGGCTTGATGGCTTGACGAAGATCCGAAGAAAGAGAGAGAAACGTGCGGTAAAGTATAGTAATATTGTCGGAGACGGGAAGGAGAAGAAGAGGGAGAGAGGGCTCTCTACGCTATTGAAGCTTGACCAATCAGGCAGCACGTAGGACTCCCGACAACCACTGCTTCGGGAAGGTGATCTCCGCCCAAACCGGATAGTCACGTGTTATTGGATCGTCCCGCTATGACGAACACCGATCTTCGATCTTGTTTACCTTTTCCCCTGCAGCAAATATGGCATTGACAGTGGCAGTCGCCGGCGCAACTGGTGCCGTGGGAAGAACAATCGTTGAACAGATCCTGAATGAGAACAAATTTTCAGTGGTGGCTCTGACACGAAGGGTATGTTCTAGTAAAGCAACTACCCCACCCCTAATTCCTCAAAGCATGCCCATTGACAATTGAATAGGAACATGTCGAATCACCAGTCAGTGGCGTAAAATATATACAAACAGACTATGATGATCACGCAACACTGGTGCAACAGCTAGAGCGCCATGCAGTACAGACGGTGATCTGTGCAATCGGCATGCTAGGAGATGACTGCTCAGAAGCCCAAATCAGTTTAATCAAAGCTGCCGACGAAGCCAGCACGGTACAGAGGTTCATAACGAGTGAATTTGGTTATTTTACACATGAAGAGTATTGCCTCCCGAGCCCTCGCCCCGGTTATACCGGAGACTCTTTTGCACCTGAAGCTGACACACACCGGCAGGAGACGGCATATTGATCCCGGGATTGACTGGTTCTTGGAAGCTGCCAATATTCTCAAGAACAGCAAATTGACCTATACTCGCCCTGTGTGCGGCGCATTCATGGATTTCCTGGGAATGCCACACGCTCGTTCAAATATTGCCCCGATGAACATTGTCGTTGATGTTCTCAATCGACAAGCTTGCATTCCTGGGGATGGAAATACCCCCATCACCATGATTTACAGTTATGATGCTGCAACCTTGGTTGCCAAGCTGCTCGAAGTCGATGAATGGTCTGAATTCAGCTTTTGCAATGGAGATGACACCACTTTGAGTGAGGTTTTGAGGACAGCGGAGGAAATCTGCGGTGAGTACTCTTCCCTGGAACGATATGCGGTTTGTTCTAACTCTCATGCGATCTGAAGGTGAAAAGTTTGAAGTCAAATACATCAAGGCCGAGGACGTCAAAGAAGGCAATATCCCTATACTCAAGGTTCCCGACGGAAGTGGCATACAGCCAGAAGAACTTTTAGACTACAGTGTATTCGGGTATCAACTTTACCTCGAAAGAGGATTTCAGTTACCCGACGAAGGGCGCATTGGAAGCAGATTCCCCGGTTTCAAACCGAGGACTGTGCGGGACTTCTTAGAGTCGACTTGGAGACCTCATGTATAGTCAAGTCATTGGCGCAGGCGTTTTCGAAGTCTCAATCACTATTGGGTCCGCCTTGAATTCTCATGTTTCACCATCGCAAGCTGTACAAACATGATTGGAGGACAAGAAACATCGTCAAACTAGCCTTGCAAATCAGGTCAATAGCCAGGTTATAGCCAGGTTATAGCCTGGTTTTCAGATTAATTATTGTACTTACAAATTACTCATCTTTTGAAATGTTTTGAACATCACTTTTCTTTCCACATATAACAATGAGTTTTGCTAGGAGTGTACTCAGGCTCCGAAACTTCACCTCACCTTTTGTCGCGTCGCGCACGTTTCCTAGGCAAAGAATTGGGCATCGAAACATAGCTCAAACTTTTTCCACGGCATATTATACCCCTATCCACCTCCACGAAATAGAAAAACACGCTCACCCTGCTCAATTCCCCCCGGTGCAAAGCCAGACTCCACGCATCCCGCACATAAGCCCTCGCTTCAACGAGGCCGACCGAATCGAGGAATATCTCCACGAGGACGGCCATCGTGCCTGGGGCTTCGTCATCTACCGCTGTACCTACGAGAGCGACACAGCCTGGGATGAATTTATGCACCGTCTACTCGCCAACACTAAGGAGACGCTATATTCGAATGCGGGGCTTGATTTACTTGATAATATCGCCGTGACCGTCTTCGAGGACGCGAAGTTTGACGGAGCCACTGCGGCGATGGTCAGAGACCATTTCCAGCGGTGGACGTCGACTGCAGCGCAGCAGGAACAAGGCACCGGCGCGGGACTGTCGGAACGCTACTTGCACTGTATTCAGGTTACGCAGGATGCGTTAGATTCGGTTCTTGCTGGTGACGGTGGGTATGTGCGCCTGGTGAGGGGGAATTGGAAGGAGTATGATCCGTACGAGGAGGGGGAGAGGGTAGAGGAGGAACATGAGGCGCTTGAAGGGTGCACTCTGGAGAATGTGGGATGGATGCAGGTTCCATTCGATGCTGTGATGGTTGTTCCGTGGTTTTACTTGCGAGGTGATGGTTGGCATCGGGAGTATCGTCGTCCGCCCACGATTGCTTGTTTCTAGCTTTTTTTTTTATCTACTATTGTCTACACGGAGTAGGAGATATCCACCTTCCCTTGAGGCTTCTAACAGGCGCAGGGATGATCTTTGCCAAGCTGGGCTTTCACTTCGGACGATCCGCGCATCGCCGCAGGATCCACGTCAGGCTCAGACGAAGACGCCGTCAAGAAATTCCTCCTCCAGGAAGAATACTTCTGCGGACATGCGCCGATCGTCCACGGAATCATTGAACATACCGGGCCTTTCCGCGTGTGGCCGTTATATTACTGCGCGGTCGAGCATCTGAGCTGGCAGACCTTGCCGGGTGTGGCGCTGGTGGGTGATGCGGCGCATGTAAGTACGCCGTTTGTTGGAGATGGGGTTAACTGTGTTATGCGCAATGCACGTGTGCTTGCGGGGAAGATTAAGGAGATGGAGATTACTCCGTACGGAGGCGGTGGGTGCGTATGAGCGGGAGATGTTTCCTTATGCCGCGGATGTGATTCGGAGGTTGTGATTGCGGGGGATGTGTTTTTTGAGTGGGATAGTTCCCATGGGTTGATGAAGGACCTTGCATCTGCGGATCGGATTATTCACGACGAGGGGGACTATTAGAAGATACCCAACTTGTCGGGAGTTCCAAGGTTCAAGATTGACCTAAGAAGGTTCTCATAAAGACAGACTTGGAGCACGTGCTGGTACTCTGTATATAGGGGGTTATCTTTCTATATTGCTCCCGAGGCCCCTGTTTCAACCTTGGAATTCTTATGATCTCCAGGGGGATTTTCTATAGATTTTCTCCGTTGCGGGGAAGCAATCTCGGTTCTATTCATTCAAATATCCAATAGATACTCCGTATACTCCGTATGCTATTCATCTTAAAGGAGTAACCTTGAAGTCGTTGAAAGTCAAAGAGCCTACCGGCGCTAACCGCATGTGGAATATCCTACGCACGGACCACGGCCATTGTGAGGCCGTGGGACGCCTCAACTTCCGTGCTCCGTACTCCGTACAAGGAGAGTACTCGAACTCACATTGGAATTAGAGGCTATCAACGCTGGAAAATGTACTAACACTTCCATTGCGACGATGCTGCCTGTTCTACTTCTTTGCCCTTGGTTCTGAGTTTGACTTTTAGTCCGTGTTCCTGGTTCTAGGCCAGACCAAATGATCAAGGCATATGGACCGGATCTCCCAAGGACCTCAGGGGCACGGAGAATTAAGTTGGCGTTGCCCAGTGCGTAATCTCAGGTTGATTGCGATTCTGGAAGATGCGACTCAGGGGGTACGTGTATCAGGGTGATCCACTTTGGTCGAGACATCTGAAAGGCATCATTGTGGGACGTGATCGCTCACTAGGAGGGGCGGGGAGACCGGTACAGTTACATGGAAGTGCACATGTCCAAAGCTAAATGTGTGTAGAGTGATTCTGTATGATCCAGTATGATGCATATAACTCCGTTCCATATACAATATGCATAGCCATGATGTATGTAGTAAGATCGGGGGATTGACACTGTAAGGCCCGACACCAGAATAGAAACTCTTGTAGAAGTATATTTAGTAGGGGGAAGAGAGGCAAAAGGTACAATTGGATTATGGGAGGCCTAATGGGCCACCAATCATAATGGAAGGCCACGCCCGGCTGAACCGTGGCATGCAGGGGCGCAGGGGCGGAAATGAGCGTAACTCTGTAATCTGGTATCTTACAGGTCTCTTACAGGTCTCATACTGCTCCGCCACACCTAATTTAGGTCGTGCACACTATATTCTACTATGAACCGAGTAGACTTGTCAGCCGAGAGGGGCTGTTATGATATAGCCCCATACCACCCCCATACACTCCGTACCGGAGACTCCTGTACTCCTCTTTGTTCCATCCCTTAAGACACGCTGGCCTCTACTTAAACCTCCGGCTCTCCCTCAGACCAGCTGTCCTTTTCCAATTCCCACGCTGACTCATTCTGATCTTCCCCCGGTCTGGTTTCCGGTGCCGATCGTGATGATAACGTCTGCCTTATCACACACATCCTGATATATCACTTCGTTACTGTCTCACGTCCGGCACCGGTTTTCCCATTCGACCTTTGTCAACAATGGCGGATACTATCAACCCCATGGACACCCTCCCCGCGTCCCCAGACCGGGAACTCTACTCAGTCTCTCCGGTGGAGTCATCATTAGACTCCCCCGAGCCGGAAGATGACATCAAAGAAGAAGACGATGATGAGAAGAAGCCCACAAAAAAGAGAAAGTCATGGGGACAAGAACTCCCCACCCCGAAAACAAACCTCCCCCCTCGGTATGTGCCTTGTTGATACATGATAATAGGAGTTCCCTGCTGACCGTCCTAGCAAACGCGCCAAAACAGACGACGAGAAGGAGCAGCGGCGGATAGAGCGGGTTCTCCGGAACCGCGCCGCCGCGCAAACCTCGCGCGAGCGCAAGAGACTCGAGATGGAGAAGCTCGAGACCGAGAAGATTCGCATGGAGCAGCAGAACCAGTTCCTCATCCAGCGGCTCGCGCAGATGGAGACGGAGAACAACCGCCTCAACCAACAGGTGCAACAACTCTCCGCCGAGGTCCGTGGTTCTCGCAGCGCGACTCCCAAGGCCAGCTCTCCCGCCATCGAATCCCCCACTCTCACCCCGACCCTCTTCAAACAAGAAGGCGACGAGCTCCCCATGGAGCGCATCCCCTTCCCCACCCCCTCCGTGACCGACTACTCCCCCACCCTCCAGCCCTCCACTCTGGCTGAGGCCTCCGACGTGACACAACATCCTGCCGCGGTGTTGTGCGACCTGCCGTGTCCGTCGCTGGCCTCGAAGGAGCCGGCGCTCTCCCCCTCTTCGACCTCTCCGACCCTCAACCTGCCAATGATGTGGCAGCTCCTCTTTCTGACGATGACTTCCGTCGCCTGTTCCACGGTGATTCACCCGCTGAGCCAAATCCTTCTTTCCCTGAAGACGGGTTTGCCTTTGACGTTCTCGACGGCGGAGATCTATCAGCATTTCCCTTTGATTCTATGGTTGATTTCGACCCCGAGTCTGTCGTCCTCGACGGCGTCCCCGGTCTTTCGGATGAGACTGCTCACCAGACTGCTAGCGTGCAGCCCAGCCATGGCGCGTCCACTTCGCGATGCGACGGGCAGAGCATTGCAGCTAGCGGTTAGTGAGCGGTTCTCTTCGAGACGGTCGGCTGGCGCCCCGGAGGCTCGACCGAGCTGGGAGTTGTTATTGACCATGGCCTGGGCCCTTGATAGTCTCAGTCCGTCGACACGCAACCAGCGGAACAAACCTGGACGGCAACGCAGTAATGGAAAGATGCATCGGATACGGAGTTTCCGGAGTTCTAGCGCGAGCACCCTTGTGAGGAAGCACCGCTGAGGGTTCTATTTGTATTATTATAATGGTTTTTTTTTGACGCAAAATCGACTGGCTCATCTTGCTCTATCAAGTGTATCAATCAATAGATATGGAGTAGTTGTAATTATTCACAGTAGAAGTATTTATACAGTATAGATGAGTGTGGAGATACTTCGAAGTGAAGTCCGTCCTAATTCGGAGATCTGCCTGATTCGGCGAATGCGGTCAGTGACGTTGCCACGCGCTAACTCCAAACTTCCTCTCCGCATCAAACAAACACTCTCACATACACTCTCATATAGACATCATGGTTCGCAAAGACCCCATTTTCGAAGCCCGCACAAATGTCAAGGTGAGTCCTACCCCACCCCCGCCATCTCCATCTCCATCGCATCTCAACTCCAACCCCGCCCAAGCCTACAGCCTACAGCCTACAACCTACAACCTACAAATACTAACCCTCCCAGCTCCACTCGAACCGGCTCAAAAAAGAAGCCGTCCGAGCCGAAGCAACCTTCAAATCGGAAAAAGCCAAAGCCGACAAAGCAATGAAGAACCACGAATTCCAAATCGCCCGCATCCACGCCGCCTCCGCCGTCCGCGAAAAGCGGCGGCAAGTAACCCTGAAGTCCGAAGCCGCCCGCGCCGACGTAATCATCAACGAACTCAAAGCCGCGCAGAGCACGCGCGACACATCGCGCACCCTAATGATGGCCTCACGGGGTCTGGACGCCGCCTCCCGCAGCGTGAATCTCGAGCACCTCGTCTCACACGCAAACAACTTCCTCGCGCGCTCGGAGGATTTCAAGATTGCGAGCTCTGCGATCGAGGACGTTGCGCAGGGCGTGTCGATGCAGGAGTATGGGGCTGAGGGTGAGACGGAGGTTGATCGGATGATGGAGCAGTTGGCTGACGATGCGGGGGTGAATATGAGGCAGAATTTGGAGGCGGATGCGGCGCCGAAGGAGGAGGTTAAGCAGCCGCAGGCGGATGCGGAGGTTGAGGATGGGCTTGGGGCGAGATTGAGGGCTCTGAGGGCTGCTAATTGAGTCCGGTTGGGCTTGGGGTGGGCTACGACGTTATGGCTTTGTATTCTGTGATTCAATTCATTGGCGTATATTTCAATCTGAGCTGGATTTTTGGACTTGTTTTCCTTTTCCTTTTCCTTTTTGCTTTTTGCCTTCTCTTTTTTTGGCATTTGACTTTGGACGGAATCTATCATTAGCAGTGGCGCTCATGAGGCTAGTGCCGATTCGGTTCCTGGCCGGAACGCTGGTTGTTTGGGACGAAGCTCGTTTGCTATCTTCTTTCCCCGTCTCCCTCTATTGCTCCTCTTATCTCCCTGTCGGTCTTGTCTATCTCTTGTCTCTTTGTCACACCCATATTCTCTTGTACATGGTCTAATTGGCATACTTCTCGGCCCTTTCAGCGTATATGCTCGCTTGAGGCGAAATGACTAGCGTGCGGCTAGATCCAAAACAGACAGCACCCTCCACTCCAGGGTGCAAATCCCGAAACCTCACCAATCACGGCCTCGCCTGGGACTACTCTAATACGGGCAATTTCCACCGAACTATGAGTTGGGAAAGCCGCCCCCAAAAGCCGCAAATTCCAGGGTCTGGAGGCGCTATCTCATTTTGCTATTAAAACCATGGCCGGCGCCTCTTTGCGCCGTCAAGCGCAATTTCTAAGAGGCCTGGCAATATGGCACTCATCCATTCGTTCATCTGCTTCCTGTCATTCGTTTTTACGCTCGTTCACGCGGCTCCTTGGATCGTGACTGGTTACTACGAGCAAGATGTTTACACCCAGGATTCCTACTACTATGGCTCTGAGGTCGTAACCACCGTCACTCAGTTCAGCCCAACAGCAACCCTCCCCGCCGAGGCGTTGTCCACTATCACTTCCACTGATACCTCCTATGACAGCTACACCATTGTCGAGAAACTCTACCCGACTGGCTATGGCGTCGAAAAAGACAGCGATAGCTACCTGGGATACTACTCCCTCGACACCGATGGTAACTACCACACCACGCTCTACAAGGTCAACGTGACCTATTCCGCCCCAACGGGCTGTTCAACCCAATGGACCACGACCTCCGCCGTCGAGGTCACTCCCCCAGCTGAGGTCCGCAATCTACTCCCCAGAGAGACCGTCGCCAGCTCCACCTCCGTCGACAACTCCCAGCCCTTCCAGCCAACAACCTATCTCTACGACGTCGTCTTCGTCGACCCAACCCAAGTCCCAAGCGCAGACCTCAGCTCCGCAAGCTACTACAACAAGCCCACAGCCAGCTACAACGGCGTCGGCTGCCAATACACCGGCGACTCCAGCTCCGGCTACTACGGCGGCTACTACTACGGCGACTACGACTACGACAACTGGTTCACCAGCAAATGGGGCATGGGCATCGGAATCTCCGGCCTAGCCCTCGTCCTCATCACCACCCTCGGCTGGGCAGGCCTCTTCTTCTTCCTCGGCATGATAGAAGCCTGGGTCCGTTTCCGCCGCCTCATGACCGGCTGGCAAACCCGTCGCGGTTTCCCCCTCTTCTGGGCCTTCTCCTGCTTCCCCATCTCGCTATTCTTCCTCTTCTGCTTTAGGAAGGGATTCCGAGCGCGCAGTCGCGAGGACGCAGATATCCTTAAGCAGAGGTGGGATGCTATGGGCTTTGGAACGAAGTTGCGTTTGTATTTCGTCTGGGGCTTCCGCTTTAAGTATCCCACTGTCTTGGGTCCTGCACCTCCTAGGGTGGCGGGTAATAAGAAGCCCAGTGAGTCGGGTCCGCGTCTGCTGGAGACGCCTCCTGCTACTGCTGCTCCTTCTGCTGCTCCTTCGCGGGATGGATCGGAGAGGGCGCCTGAGATGGCGCAGGCTTCGGGTGGACTGTCGGAGACGCAGAGGGATGCTGAGATTGGGCAGGCTCGTTGATGGCCTTTTGTTGGCTTGTTAAAATGTTATGGAGCATGTCTATGTCGTATGTAACTTATAATACTTAATTGATACCACTTGATGAGAGGGAGCATGCTCTTATGCTGGCCTTGTTAGTTTACTGTTACCCTACTTTCCCGCAATTGATAACATTCCAAGGTTGGAAGAACATCCATGGATGGTTTTGCATGCCAGTAAATACAGATGTGCATACCAATGTGATAAAATAACCCATACAGGCCAACAGGGCTTATACAACGATTGAAGAGTCTGAAATATGCAACAGGGTGCTTGATACTTGATGTAAAACTAGATCATCCCATTTTATAAACCTGACACCAGGGGAATTATATGCAGACCCTAGGAAGATAATCGAGAAAACAAAACGCCGTCCCAAACGTGCTCATGATCGTAAGCGAGATGCAGCGCCAGCTTCTTACATAGTGACATCCATCGTGTCATCACCAGCATCCATCGCATTCTGCGCCTCCGGGTCAGGAACAACAACACCGCGTCCTCGACCAGCGAGCAATTCCCTCCGAACCTCAGGACCAATATCCTTGTGGCCACGAACGAGCAACAGATCGAGCAGAGCCTCGCGCTGATCCTCCGTGATATCATTACGGTATCGCTGCGCAAACACCAGCAAAGATTGATGCCAGAGGACGGGCAGCTTGTAGTTCTTGGCACCGAGGCCGTTGCCGTCGGTCATTTGGTCTTCGGTGGCGACGCGGAAGCGCATGAAGTGGAAGACGAGGGCGTCGACGACCTTGAAGGGGAGCGCGTACTTCTTCTCGAGGAATACGCGGATGAACATGTTCACTGCACCGGTGCTCTCGACGTCTGTGATGGATTGCTCGGCGGAGAGATCGCACATGCGCAACAGGGCTGCGGCGGAGTGAAGCACGGGGACGGAGACGCGGGCGATGACGGAGGAGACGATGTGGGCCTCGCGAAGGGTGCAGGTACCTGTGGAAACGAGGGGGAAAAGAAGACCCTTGAAGAAGCAAGCTGGCTTGTAGAGGGCCTTGCGGAGGGCGTTGTAAGTGTGAACGTTTAGTTTCTTGGTCTCGTGAATTTCCTCGCGGACGCGCTCCAGCAGCACCATGTTGATGAACTCCTGGGCAACGTGAGGCTTGGAAGAGATGAAGATACGGGTGACGGCGTAGACGGCGTTACCGGTCCATGACTCTGGACGGGTGATGTCGAGGAGAGTCTGCCAGTTGGGCACGGAGGGGAGAATCTTGACGGGCTTGGGGAGCGGGCCAGACTTGTAGCGGGAGAGAATCATGCCGACCCTGTTATTGTGAGTTGATGCCATACAGAATGGCATGGTGGAACTTACTTCTCGTATACTTCGACGGCCTTGGCGGGGATTTGGACTGCGTCCTCGGGGATGCCCCCACCTTGAACGTACGGGGCATATGTGCCTCCGCCAGACTGCTTGGCTTCGTGTTCGGCGATCTTCTCGAGGATCAGATCTGCGAGGTTGGTGGGGCCAGCAGAGCTGGGATCCTTGGGGTGGAATATGGGGTCTTCCTCGTGGGGCATGAATTTGTTGAACATATCTAGGTCATTGGGATCGACCTCCTACGAGCAGTTAGAAGGGAATTCGATGCGCATATTCCGGTCTGCGTACCACTTGCTCGACTTCATCGTCAACCCAGTCGTCAGCCTCGAACTTGCCCTCGTCGTCAGAGAAAGGTTCCTCCTCCTCGAACCGAGTATCGAATTCGAATGCGCCGTTCGACTTCGGCTTGGGAGCATTCTTGGCTTCCTCTGCGGCGTCTTCGTCGGCGAGCTCTTGTCCGAGTTGGAGAATGTTGCGGGACATCTTCGCATCGACGAAGCGCTGTCCATTTTCGCCCTCCTCCTCATCGGCCTTGCCTTTGCCCTTCTTGCTGCTCTGTGTCCGAAGGTGCCCCGCCGAAGTGATATCTTCGGCGAGAGGGTTGTGTCGGCGTGCCATGGCGGCCGCGCGGGAGCTTGAAGCCTTGGGCATGATGTGATTCCTGCTGGAGATGGAGATCTGTAGAAATAATTCCAATCTTCGGCTTATCGAAGTCCACGGCGAACAATGTGTGGTAATATTTTTTTTTTCTGCCCGGCGGTGCCCCCCCAATCAACCTACACCGCCTCGGTCACTCACCGCTCTGAGCCGATCGGATTACTTTTCTGCCCAAGATGATTGACCGCCTATCAATCCAAGAGTAGGTGCTTGACGTCGGTTCGATTATTCCCCAGAGGAAAGAGTTGCTGAGGCGTGTGATCTGGATATATCGTTTTTGGGACCATCAAGCGCAGAAGCTGCCCGTTTGCACAGTCTGTACAAGGAGCACAGCGTCCAACGGCAAAGATATCCGGCGTAAGGGTCACAAGCTATGCAACCTGCTCACTGATTGACCTGAACATTCACCATCAATCCACTCAAACATGGCATCCCAAGCTCCAGGGTCATCTGCACCGTCCTCCAACATCAATTCCCCGATTCTACCACCCAATGGCGGACCCCACCTCAATGCGCAATTCACCGATTTGAACCCCCGGTCCTCTCCCGCTCCCTCTGCGCAAGGCGATGGCCGAGCCAAACGCAACAAGCGAGACAGTCGCAAGAAGCGTGAAGCCAAGGGCCTAGATACCGAAAGTGCACTACCGCCCCCGAAGAAACGCGCCACAACAGCAGCAAACACAGCCCTCCCCAGCTCAAAGCTGCGCATTCTACGCCCGTTGCTCCTCGCGGAACCCAATGATTCAGATCGGTTCCCTCCACAACCTCGACAGCTGAACCGCGTGGCCAGGAAATCGTCAGAAGTGTTGGGACGGAGCTGGGATTTCTACGAGGTCGTTGACAAGCTCACCAACAAGAATGGGTTCCGGTACAGCTATGCCATTTCGGACGCCGGCTTTCCTCACATCAAGTATCGCCAGACGGATGTTCGTCCGTACCATGCTCGCTTTAGCTTTGAGGACTCGCCGGCTGCTATCTCCTTCTCGGAGAATGCGACGGCTGTGACCACCAGTGATGCGTGGCACACTGCTCGCGCAAACGTGTGTGCGCGGGAGGGCACTTACTACTACGAGGCTCGTGTGATCAGTGGTATCGTCAATGATCCACAAGCGCCCCAGAATGGCAGGCCCACGGCTTCACCTCGTGGCCATGTCCGCATTGGCTTCGCCCGCCGGGAGGCTGATCTCGACGCGAATGTCGGGGTGGACTGCTACGGGTATGGAATTCGGGACGTGAATGGAGAAGTTGTCAACCGCATGCGGTGCGAGTTCTTCTTTCCCAAGGGTGAAGCTATCAATGAGGGAGATGTTATTGGAATGCTCATCACACTTCCTCCCCTTTCACTTCACAAAAAGATTGTCGAAGGGACCTACGACCCTGCTACGGATGGGCCTGGTTCTACACAACCCCCCACGGCAACAAATATCATCCGTGACCGGATTCCCTTCCATTACAAGTCCGACTTTTGCTGGCAGCAGTCCAACGTTTTCTCAACTAAGCACCTTCGCGACTACGCCTTCAATCTGAAGGAAACACCGACGTTTGGCCCTCCATCTCCGCTCAACAGCGAAGATGCCACCCTCCGCACACTCCCCGGGTCCAGCATTACCATTTTGAAAAACGGTGTTCCAATGGGCACTCCATTCAAGGAGCTCTATGCCTTCCTACCACCCGCCAGCCGCTTAGCCAACGGCACAAATAACCTAGGCATCGGCGAGCGCGAAAACGCAGACGACGGCATGATCGGCTACTACCCCGCTGTCAGCTGCTACGGCGGTGGCGCCGTTGAATGTCGCTTCGAAGGACCGTGGTGGGTTGGACCACCTGAGAAAACCGAGACCGGGGAGTCCATCCGGCCCATGGGCGAGCGGTTCAACGATCAGATCGTCGAAGACGTGATGGCCGATATGGTGGATGAAGTCGAAGCCATGTTCACCTGGGGTGGCATTGACGGTAATGTCATCAATAACAGCACAGAGCTCGATGGGTCTGGGGTGGTTGGCGGAGCGGAAGTGCTGAAGGGTGGAGTGGGAGCGGCGCTGGACTATGCGCTCACTGCTAATACCCCGGGCACTGTTGGGGCCTCTGATTCGGCGGCTAACAGCAATCGCGGAACACCGGCTGCAGGCGATGCCAGCACCCAACCTGCTGCAGAGGCTTCAGGCCTCGGGATGGATACCCCTGCCATTGAAGTACAAGGCGAAGGCGATGGCGATGGCGACGTGGAGATGACCTAACGCAGCGCTAGAAAAAGGCGATACAGGCGTTCATATTGATACCAATTCATGATTTTGCTTCTAGAATTTACACACTTCGATATAATCGTACAAGAGCCTTGGATCAATCCAAGTGCTTTCCCTCCAGCATCTCGCCAACTTTCATCACGAGCTGGTCATCTCCGTACTGGCCGATGACCTGGATACCCGCCAGCTCCGCGTCTTGTTCCCCAGAGACCGTGACGGGGACCGAGATGGCTGGCAAACCGGCCAAGCTAGCAGGGACGGTGTACACATCGGTGACGTAGCCTTCCAGCGGCGACTTGGGCTTCGACTTGTCCATCAGATCGGATAATCTGGGCGGAGCCGAGGGAGCAGTGGGACAAATGATGACATCGACGTCGTTCTCCTTTCTAATCTCAGTGCCATGCGCAGCGAGCGGGTGCTTAGCCGTAAAGACAGCATCGAAATCCTTCTGGACAAGACGACGCACCCGCTGAGCCTGGATGAAATAGTTATCGATAGCATCGGCACTTAAACTAAAAGTGCCGAGAACGATTCGTCTCTGGACTTCCTCTCCAAAGCCCTCTCCACGAGTATTCGCGTAGAGATACCCATCCGGCTTACCATCGCCATCCGGACCCTCGGCTCGAGTGCCGTACCGTACGCCGTCGTACTTGGCCAGATTTGAAGATGCCTCCGCTGGCCCAAGGACGTAGTACGTAGACAGCGCATGCTTTGTGTCCGGCAGCGAAACCGAGTGTATAGTGTGTCCCTGTTTCTTCAAGTGAGCGAGAGAATGCGCCCAAGCACGGCGCACCGACGACGTCAACTCGGACACGTTATATTCGACCGGTACTCCGATTCTCAGCGGAGCGGATTGCAATCGCGATGTTAGCTGTGGGTTGTGGAGAGAATGCTGAATGCGGTCGCGTGAGGGTATAGAAAGACTCGTTGGGTCGCGGTGGTCGTGCTTATTGAGGATATCTGCGAATATTAGCTTCACTCCACAGATAGACCGGAAAGTCCTACCAAAAATATCTCGGACATTCGCCGTAGTCTTTCCCAAGATTCCAACGGTATCCAACGAGTTGGCATATGCGACCACGCCCCAACGCGAGATCAATCCGTACGAGGGCTTGAAGCCCACCGTGCCCGTGTATGCGGCCGGCAATCTGACCGAGCCTCCCGTGTCTGTTCCCAGCGAGCTGTACGAGTCAGCAATTGTTATCTATCGCGACGAGCCCACTCACGCAAAGCACTGATCAGCGGCCACCGACGCCGCACTCCCACCAGAGCTACCGCCAGCCGAGGTGAATTCGCCCTCCGAGTCCCGACGCGGGTTCTTCACAGGTCCAAAGCGGGAATTGATCGAGTTTGAGCCCATTCCGAATTCATCTAGGTTCGTTTTTCCTGCGATGACGGCGCCGGCGGCCTCTAGCTGGTCGACGACGGTGGCATTGAACGGACTGGTGTATTTATCCAGGATCCCGGAGGCGCAGGTGGTCGGGAGATCGCGCGTGCAGATATTATCTTTGATGGATATGAGACGGCCGTCAACGGCAGACTTGGGGGTTCCTGTTGGCGCATTAGTGGGAGTGACATGCAGCAGTGATGGTTGTACCTTGTTCCTTGCGCTCGTCGGCCTCCTTTACGCGGTCCAGCCATGGCCCTGTGCGCGCAAGCGGTGTTATGAAGGCATTGAAATTATGTGATTGATTCGCGAGGCACCTCTCAGCTTCGCGCAGTAAGGACATTTGGAGAGTGTGAAGAGCGAGTTTCCCGGTGGGCCCGCGGCCGTTGCTTGGCTTTACGTTCTATACATTTTAACAGGGAAGACCACCAGCTTCATGGGGGGAAATAAGAAGATCAGAAGCTAGCTAGAGAGTCACATTAGCTCTGCAGTTCGTGCTATAGCCGAATAACCGTAAATAAATAATAGCTTGCGATGACTTCAGACTTCCTTCGGCCCGAAGTCGCCGACTCAGACGTCATCCGACATTTTCCTCTTTCTCTCCTTCACTTTACCTCAAGATGTTCTCGCGCAGCGTATTGGCAACGGGCCTTCGCCCAGCAGCTCATGCTGTAAAGATCTCACAGGCTCCATTGGCCCGTAGACATGTCTCAGTCTATGGCTACACACAGGCAAAGGCCCTCATCTACTCCAAATACGGAGAGCCCAAAGATGTCCTCCGGTATGGAACACGCTGCACCAAGCTTAAAACGCCAAACTAATACCCGCCAGCCTCCACAAGCACTCCATTTCCGCGCCCCATGCGACCCAGGTCAACCTCCGCATGCTGGCCGCGCCCATGAACCCAGCAGACGTAAACCAGATCCAAGGGGTGTACCCCAGCAAACCGCCCTTCCAATCGGCCCTCGGCAACGCCGAGCCCGCAGCCGTCGGCGGAAACGAAGGTGCCTTCGAGGTGCTGTCCACCGGCGCGGGCGTCAAGAACCTCAGCAAAGGCGACTGGGTGATCATGAAGCAAACCGGGCAAGGAACTTGGCGGACGCACGCCCAGCTGGACGAGTCCCAGCTCATCAAGATCGAGAACAAGGAAGGTTTGACTCCGTTGCAGGTCGGCACTATCAGCGTCAACCCCGTCACAGCGTACCGCATGATGCGGGACTTCTGCGAATGGGACTGGATGCGCGCGGGCGAGGAGTGGATGATCCAAAACGGCGCGAACAGCGGCGTTGGTCGTGCGGCGATCCAATTTGGACGCGAGTGGGGTATCAAGACTCTGAACGTGGTTCGTGGGCGGAAGACGCCTGAGGAAACTGAGGCTCTGAAGAAGGAGCTTAAGGACCTGGGTGCTACGGTCGTTATCACTGAAGAGGAGATGCTGACCGGTAACTTCCGGGATATGGTTCATCAGTATACGCGACAGGGCCGGGAGCCTATCCGTCTTGCTTTGAACTGCGTTGGCGGAAAGAACGCTACTGCTCTGGCGAAGACGCTGGCTCCTGATTCGCACATGGTGACCTACGGAGCCATGTCGAAGCAGCCCGTTGCACTGCCCTCGGGTCTTTTGATCTTTAAGAATCTCTCGTTTGACGGATTCTGGGTCAGCAAGTGGGGTGACAAGAACCCAGCTTTGAAGGAGAACACTATCAAGGATGTGCTCCAGATGACGCGCTCTGGCAAGTTCCAAGATATCCCCGTGGATAAGGTCGAGTGGAACTGGAACACCGAAGGCCCTGTGCTTTCCGAGAGTGTACAAGGCACTCTGGGTGGCTACCGCAGCGGCAAGGGTGTGTTCACCTTCACGGGCGGTGATGAGTGAGGACTGTACACTATGAAAAATTTAAACATATGCTATTCTGTCTTCTATAGTCATTGCTATAGACAAATCTAAGTAATCAACACTTCCAGTTCGCCTTCACCCAGTCCAAAATTAGGTTTGTCAGCGACATCTGGGGCATATACACGTCACTCTCCTTGGCAACATCGATATCAAGGCCGGCAAACTTGGCGGCCAGGACAATATATTTCTCAATGAAGTCGATGTAGACCAAATCCACAGTTTCTGACGTCTCGGTGGCATTGTTCAAAAGCACCTGGAGACAGTTCGGCACACGATAAAAGGAGATGGGTTCATGCACGGTATCATCGCCGTCTTTGCCTGCATCATCATCGGTGGTGTACCCAGGCACAAGCTTGCCCTTACCAGACAGAGTGGTTTGGTCGGAGGGACCTGCCCATGAGTGGGCCACCACATCTTCCGTATACGCAAGCTGCTCGGGAGGAGCCAGTGTGGTGGGGGAGTCGCCTTCCTGCAACGCTTGCAGGATCTGAGGCTGTTTGTTCAAGATTTCGACGATCAGTCGGGCTTTGTCGAGAGGCACGTCTTTTACATATCGGAAACCACTGGTGAATGGCGACACAATAAAGGTCGAGTCCTGAGTGAAGGGCCCCTGGAAGATATCAAACCTCATGGCACCTGTGTTCACCACGGCGAGCGCGGGCGCATCGGCACGCTTCTCGTCTTTCAGCGAATCAGTGATGACCTTCTCCAGCCATGTGTATAAGCTGTTCGGGCTCGGGTACTTGACTCGAGACATCCAAAATTCTTGTGGAGCGCAGCCATGGACCTGATCCAGCCTCAGGTCGGTCCGTGCTTTAGCGATCAGCCGGGAAACGTTCTGACCCTTTTCGGTGGGGAATGAACTTTCATCCAGACCAGTGTGGTGATAATACGAGAACAAGTTCTGGTCAATATACCTCCGCTTGAAAACGGGGTTGGCAACCGCGCTGGACAGGTGGTTGCTCTTGGGTGTGTTCAGACCGTCGATCGACGCAAACCCAATCGTCTCCATGAACCGACCGCTCGCCAGTCCATAGGCCTTTGAGTCGTACCGCGCGTAGTCACGGATATGCTGGTGTCCACCGAAGAACTGGATGGGGGTGTCCCAACGGACACCCCGAATCTCTTTAAAGATGGCCCGGTATTCCGGCGAGTGCACAGGGACATGGCCAATCACCACGAACAGATCGACTTCTTTGTCCCGGATAGCTTCCTGGAACCAGTCCTCTTTTATGGTGGAAGATACTTTCTGGACAACGGTGTTGTTATAGTTGCCGGTGAAGTCAAATAGGAAACCAAACGCGACTATACGGATGCCCTGTTTCTTGGTAGTGAACTTCTTGTACCGTGGAGCGAGAGGCACAAGCTCTTTGGTGGTTGGGTGAATAATATCAATGTTAGACGCGAGGTAGTTGCCTCGGAAGTTAGGAACGGTCGTGAGGAGTTCGGCCTCCGAGGTGTTTTGCTTATATAGTTCATGGTTTCCCGACGTCAACAAATCAATATGTTGTTGCCGTAGGATATCGGACAGGTAGACACCCTTCGGCTCGGACGAGTCGTAAAGGCCGTTCCCTTCGACTCGGTCTCCGGTGTCTATGACCAGCAGATCCTGGCCTTGGGCCTCCGCTTTTTCCCGCATACGGGCTGCAAATGATACATAGTCACCCCAGTCGGCGGAGTATTGTGATCTGCCAAAGTCAGTCAGGCTCCGTGCTGAGCAGGATATAGCCTACTCCTGCAGATGACCCGCCAGCCAGCCATGTGTATCAGTAGTATGGAGGAAATTCAGTTGCCCGAAATCGAGGGTACGCAGCGGAGCGGAGATGGGCTCGGGCGCGGAGGGTTGAGCGGCGAGCGCCGACGGGAGCAGCCAAAGGAGAGCGAGCATGGCCATGTCCTTTGATAGGTGGAAGGGGAAGTGAGAGTTCTGTAGTATATTGAATCCCACGAGATCCAGTTCACATCTGTGGAAAAGGACCCTGGGAGCTGTCAGTTGCATGCAAGTAGATAGTCCAGTCGATTGGCGATAAGAGCTCCTTGTAAGATACGCAATACCGTACAGGGCATTAATAGCGTAATACCAATACCGGTGAGCTGCGGTCCTTGAGATCACGTGCGGCCCAACATCTTTGGATGCAAATCCATCCTTCGAAGATTATTACGGCGATCAGTTTTCCCGATTCACCCACCTCCCTTCCATTCAATTGCTTGTGCGGTCCGTTCCGGTCTGCCCTTCTCGTTTCTTCGTTTGTCCTTCTCTTCTTCGATTACCTCGATCACATTTCCACAATGGCCGCTCCCCGACTTTTCCGCCCAACAGCCCGTCTGTTCTCTTCGCGCCTTGCTTCCACTGCTCTGCGCTCCAACCTGCGCCAGTCCGCCTGCGCCCCGGCTCTGCGTCGCGGTTACGCCACTGAGAATGGCACCAAGGAGGTCACCGTTCGTGATGCCTTGAACGAGGCCCTCGCCGAGGAACTCGAACTCAACCAGAAGACCTTCATTCTCGGAGA
Organism: Penicillium bialowiezense; assembly: GCA_026122735.1. NCBI lineage: Eukaryota > Fungi > Ascomycota > Eurotiomycetes > Eurotiales > Aspergillaceae > Penicillium > Penicillium bialowiezense. The sequence goes on along the minus strand of JAKZFB010000005.1, from coordinate 1,409,391 downwards.
GGAGGTCGCACAGTACAACGGAGCGTGAGTCGCACGGGAGCGAGATGAAGTCGAATCGCAATCGAATGATTATTGACTTCTGATAGTTACAAGGTGACGAGGGGTCTTCTGGACCGTTTCGGCCCCAAGCGGGTTATCGATACCCCCATCACAGAGGCCGGTTTCACTGGTCTCGCCGTCGGTGCCGCTCTTGCTGGCCTGCACCCCATTGTGAGTATACTCTGCGAAGGATTGATATATTGGACACGCGCTAATCCATCAATCAGTGCGAGTTCATGACCTTCAACTTCGCCATGCAGTCTATCGATCAGATCATCAACTCCGCCGCCAAGACCCACTACATGTCCGGAGGTATCCAGCCTTGCAACATCACTTTCCGTGGTCCCAACGGTTTCGCCGCCGGTGTCGCCGCTCAGCACTCCCAGGACTACTCCGCCTGGTACGGCAGCATTCCCGGTCTCAAGGTCGTCTCTCCCTGGAGCTCCGAGGATGCCAAGGGTCTCCTCAAGGCCGCTATCCGTGACCCCAACCCCGTCGTCTTCCTCGAGAACGAGTGAGTATCCCGCTAGAAATCCACCGGCACGAGCGGGTCCGCTAACGAGAACAGGCTTATGTACGGACAGGCTTTCCCCATGAGCGAGGCCGCCCAGAAGAACGACTTCGTCCTGCCCATCGGCAAGGCCAAGATTGAGCGCCAAGGAAAGGACCTGACCATCGTCTCCCTCTCCCGCTGCGTCGGTCAGTCCATGACCGCCGCCGCCGAGCTCAAGCAGAAGTACGGTGTTGACGCCGAGGTCATCAACCTGCGCTCCGTCAAGCCCCTCGATGTCGAGACCATCATCGCCTCCCTCAAGAAGACCGGCCGCATCATGGTCGTCGAGTCCGGCTACCCCATGTTCGGTGTCTCCTCCGAGATCCTCGCCCTCTCCATGGAGTACGGCTTTGACTACCTGACCGCCCCCGGTGTCCGTGTCACCGGTGCTGAGGTTCCCACTCCTTACGCCGCTGGTCTCGAGGCCATGGCCTTCCCCCAGGAGGACACCATCGTCAGCCAGGCCGCCAAGCTGCTGCGCGTGTAAGCTTGAGGAGCTTTTAATAATATAGCCATGTGCCTAGTACCCCTTCATCTGTTCCATTTCATGTCTCTGTTTTACCCTGCTTTTGTCGTCCAACGCTTTTAGACAGATTTTTGGAAAGCATGTACCATTACATTACATCCAGATCCGGGCCAGCGTAAAACCCTTTCTGCAATTTAGAATGATAGTCGATTGCTCCACTCATTGTATGCACATCAATTGATGTAGGCTTCGTTGGTGTTCAACCAAGTAGTTCAATGAAATTGAGCAAGAAGAAACAAAGATAATAATTCGGGTTCACTCCATGTGCTCCATACTCCAGTCGCCTTCCCATTCATGCAATATGCCCGAGAGCCATCACGCGGTAGCTTGGACATTCGGAGCCGCGCATCCAGCAAAACAATCCGTCGGACGACGAGGATCATAATATGACTCGGGACCCTGGCCGTACTCTTCATCATCATCACTGCCAGTCTCACCAGAGGTCTCCTTCTGTTGAGACCGGGCAGCTGGCAGAGGGTCCTCCTTAGGCTGAGCAGTCTCATCATCATCCCCAAGAACATTTCGCTTCACGGGTGCCGCGGGGGCAGCAGAACCCTTCACAGCAGCGAAAGAGCTCTTGAACCCTCCTTTCTTAAACCCTCCACCACCCGCACTGGCGCTAGCACGTGGCGCATTATCACCGGGTGTCTCAATGACTTTCAAACCGGCCTCCGCATCGGCTTTGCGTTCTGCGCGCCGCGCTTTCTCCGCTGCATTGGGGTCCCGCGAGATCTGCTTCAAATCTTGCATGCGCTTCCTGTGTTGGTGGTCATATGAACCGATATGGGCTTCATATTCCGGGTGGCGCGAGTAAGACTTGTTGCATAGTGTGCAGGTGAATGAGCTCAGCGCAGATCGCGCGGACTCCGTCTGGTTTGGTGAGCTTGTGGACTGTAGTTGGAGGGGTAGAGCATACCTTGGGAGCTGGGTTTGTTAGTCCTCGCTAGAGACACATTAGCTAGGAGCTTTGAGGTTCGTAGGTAGTTCAGCCATACCGGAGCCATGTTGAGATGAGGTTGCGGAGGGGAGCGCGGCCTATCACAGACGCCGCGTTTTTCGGGACTCAGCAAGATCGTCATCCCCAACTTTTTCCTGGTCTACGCATTTGACTGATGACTCTGTGACGAATTCCTTTTCTTTTCCTTTGTTTATTCATAGTATTCGAAACCTCAAAATGCCCTCTCACGATCTTCCAAAGCTGGAAGAAATCGACACCAAGTCGATCATCTCTATGCAAGAACTAGACCCCTCGCCTGTCGAAGATACTCCAGGCTCAGAAGGCCAATACTTCCCTCAGACCGAGCCTACTGCACAGAATGGCGGCTATCAACAGCTGGGACTGAGTGGTCATCGCTGGGATACATGGTGTACGTCAACAAGCCCACCAAACCCGCCTAAAAACATCTAACAATCGCCAGTGACTCGTATTCAACGATACTCTACCTATCCCCCGACAGTCTTCACCATCTTGCATTTCACCAACACGTCTCTGATTCCACTGATGACTCGCTCCGTACCCGCGAGCGAATCCTACCTCCTGCTCACGCGACCAATCTACCAAGCCCCAGGCCTAGAGCACCTCGTCCTCACCATCCCGGTGTTAGCACACATCGTCTCCGGAATCGCTCTTCGGAATATCCGGGGTGCACGGCGGGCAAGGCTCTACGGCGCCGAGACGCGCGCCCAACGAAACTCGCTATACTTCTGGCCTCGGGTGTCTCTGCAGGCTCGCTCCGGGTACTTCGTCGTGCCGTTGATTGGTCTCCATGCGCTCGTCAATCGGTTCACGCCTCTGGCTGTCGACGGCGGTAGTTCTGGTGTGGGACTAGCGTATGCTGCACACGGCATTGCTCGGAGTCCCGTGTTTTGGAATGCGTTCTACTTCTTCTTTGTGACTGCTAGCGTGTGGCATTTCGTTGGTGGATGGGCGACTTGGATGGGGTGGAGGGTTACTACGGCTCGCAAGGAGCGTAGCCAGAAACCCTCTCTTGACGGCTTGCTTGGGTTCTCGGATAGCACTACCCGGTCCAAGAAGCAGCGTAAGATGTGGTGGGTTGTGAATGGGGTCGCGGCTGCTGGTGCGGCTTTCTGGCTCGCTGGTGCGCTTGGTATTGTTGGACGCTCTGGTGAAGGTGCTGGTTGGGAGGCTAAGGGCTGGAATGAGATGTATAGCCAGGTCCCGATGATTGGGGCCTGGTTGTAAAGGAGAGAAGACCTGCATATAGCGATGTACTTCATGCATATCTAGAACTAGAATAATATTTAATGTATAAAATTTTGAATGACCCACAGAGCAGCAGGGATTTGAGCTAGGTGATGGAATTAATCACAGTTGTATGGTATCTCTTGATTGCGGGTAGTAAATGGCGTATGAACATAGTATAGACCGTTGGAAAGGGTGGAAGCCTCATGTCATTTTCGGACGCTTGTTCACGAAGCCAGAATCCGGACGAGACCGCTTCCGTTCCATTGCCTCCATCTCAGCCTTCATGATGCGTTCTTGTTCGGTCATTTTCTTAGGAGGCGCGAATACCGAGCCCTTTTTGCCCGCCAGCGGATTCTTTTTAACCGCCGCAAACACATTCTTCGGCTTCTGGGCCCCCATAGACATTGAGAGCTTGACAGGCGCCGGGGCAGACGCTGCAGGGGACTCGGTAGTGTCATCTGATGATTCTGATGGCTTGTTAACAGCCGTCGCATCTGTTGCAGTCGTATTTGGAGGCGAGTCAGGTTTCGTCTCAGTCTTCTTCGGGCCTAGTCCAAGGTTCAACTTCATGGTCTCACCCTCTTTCCTTTGCAACAGCTTTTCCTCGGGATCTTCCTCTTCTACCTGGGCCGAGGCAGCAGCCCGTTTGATCTGTTCCTTGATCTGGCGCTGTTCGCGCTCTTCGTCGCCCTTCTCTTGTCGTTCCTTCTTTAACACCGCTTCGCGGCGACGTAGTGTCTCAGGACTATTATCGATCCATGCGATGAACAGGCCCTTCTCGGTATCCTCCACTCGAACTTTGCCTTCTCTTCCGAGATGCGCCACGAACTGGGACAAGCTCTTCCATTGCGTACTGTTCATGTGGATATGTTCCTTATCGGAGACAATCTGTTGGTAAAAGTGATTCGCATTAATCGATTTGGTACCGTGCGTCGTCCGGAGAAGTTCTATTGATATCAAGCATTAGTTAATTTCGCATGCGCCGCGTTCAAGAAGAGGCATCTCACCTATGAAGGTCTTCTCAAAGTCACGACTGAAGCTTGCGATGTGTTTGCGCGGGTCTTCGCCGATGAGCATCATTTGCCGAACATGCGCCTCGGTTTGGGTATGACATTTGAAGCCTAGGATGTGTTAATAACGGACAAAGAAGAGCCTTGCAGACTATGGCAGGCAGAGCTCGACCGCGACGGGAAGAGACTCGACCCCTCGCTCGGTAGACGTACCATTCTCGTCTCTCATCTGTCTATGGAGCAGGTGTTAGCTATTGCCATCACAGAATGAATGGGCTAGGGACTTACCTCTCGCAAGCCTGGCAGTACCATCGCAATCTGCCCAGTCCTTTGGATTTGATCTTATTGCCGATGGCCTTGGTGCTGCCTGCTTCTGCGCGTGGCATTTTGAATATGAGGGTGTAAAGAGTGCACTTGTAATGAGAGAAAGCACAACAGACACAAAGAATGAGATGATGGGGGGTTATTGGAGAAATGATTGGAGATAAAAAGATGGCGATCCCGATAAGGATGCGATAAGTCACATGACTGGAATATGATTGCATTCATGGATAATAGAACTATGAAACCCTTGAAACCGAACTCCCGTCCTACGCCTGCATCCTGGGCTTTTCAAGGATCATAGCATACATAACAAAAAAGAAATAGCCTCGTCTGTCCACAGGCAGAGACTTTAATAAGCAACGCTGGCGCTAAATCACAGAACGTACTCGTGAATAGCAGACGGTCCACTCTCGTTGTAGTCAGCCCGGCTCATGTATCCCTTGCTGAGGCCTTGGTCGACAACGAAGAAGACCTTGGCGGCCATTTGAGCACCCAGGAAGACGGCCTCCTCGGAGCCATGGCCACCCTGCGATGCGCCGGGGTTCACTCCAGTGTTTCCAGCGCTGGCGCCAGGGGCATTGCTGTTGCCCTGATCCTTGAAGTCGGGGAAGTACTCGGGGAGCTTCAGGGTCTTAGTTGAGTTGGGCGTCTGCGAGTGGCCGGTGGAGCGGTAGTGAGAGGCCATGTTAGGATCCATGGAGGGAGTGCCGGGGATACCGCCGGGCATGCCAGGGTTGTTGTGGGTGGCGGCCACAAGAAGAGGGTTCACGCCGTGGGCTGCCGGGTGGTACATTGGTCCAGGCTGGCCCATGGGTGCGGGAGTGTTTGCGCCTGTCGGGAGAGGGGTCGTGAAAGTAGAGGGGATTTCAGATGTAAAGATGGTGCCGGAAGGGGCCAGAATGAACTTTTGGGTGATGACGCTGAGCAAAGCCTGAGTGAAGCCTGTTTGATTACGGAGTCAGTGAATTGATCTCATCAATTGAATACAACGATTGGGACGTGGCATCTTACCCTTGACCTTGCTTCCGCATCCGACAATGATAAGAGAGTCCCACAGCTCGCTGCGCTTAGTGGCGTCCGGAACGGCGAGAATGGTATGGTGGATTTGGGTAGCGATATCCTCGAGGATTCCACCAGTCAAGCGGCTTCCGGGGTTGGAGCGAGGAGATGTCAGGAGGAAACGCTCCACACTGACTTCAATATCCCGTGTGTGGCGGACGTACTGGCGGGGGCCGCTGGCGGCTGCTTTCTCCCCTTCGAGCTGCACGAAGCCCTCAAACTGGAACGAAGCCTTCTCCTTCTTTGAGTTGGGCAGACGGGCCGCCTTGGGGTCAGCTGCACCCTTCTTATTAGTTGTCTTCTCCTTCTCAATGTTGGCGAGATATTCGGTGGTGTTGCCGCTGACAATAGCAGCAACGTCGAGAACACCTTCCTCTTCTTCATTATTGGACTCCGTGCCGGTTTGGGTGCCGTCGCCAGGACCGCGAGGAGCGTTGTCGTTTGCATCCGGTCCACCAGTCGAAGCTGCGGCTGCGGGGTTGGCGCCCTGGCGCGCAGTGGCGGCCGCACCGGGAAGAGGGGTGCCTGCGGGAAGGATCTCGGTAATGTTGCTTCGCTTCAGCTGCTCACACATCTCACGGGTGAATCCCTTGGGACCAAGAAGCTCGACAAGGCGATCAGTCATCGCGTCTCCGCCACAGCCCTCGACTGCGATTCCGCGGCCGTGTTCGTTGACCATGAAGTCGGTCACAGCAGTCACATCGACCTTACCCTTTCCAACGTCGACAACGGTGGCAGTTGAGGTTCCATAGCCGTAGCAAGCCGCGAGAGCCGAGTCCATCAGACTAAAGGCGGGTGCCTTGAACTTCTCAAAGATGAATTGAGCAATTGCCTCGTGATCGCGGGCAGTCCAGGCAGGCTGAGAGATGAGCAAGATGGGAGTGTGGAAAGGCGGACTCAGAGTGTTGTAGACGTGGGTGAGCAGAGCAAAGAAGCAAGGCCAGTCGACGATGCGCCCATTCTGGATTGGGTAGATTGCGCCTTCGTCGGAGGCCATGTCCTCTTCGTAGAAGATCTCCTCAACGGTCTTGGTTGAATGCTCGGTATCTCCGGTAGTTTCCTTGTCGCCCTCAGGCTTGACGGCAGCTTCGGCGGAGGGCGCAGCGGGGCCGGCATCCTTCATGTCCACGTCGACCTTGGGAGCGGCGGAGGCATTGTTGATCTTGACCTCCTGCCGTTTCTCGTTGACGCGGTACGGCTCGTATTCACCCTTCTTCTCGGCGGCGAACATCCGAGTTGGGAAACGGAACTGCGCAGGCGTGAACGTTTCGGGGAGGCCGAGCTGCGCCAGGGTCATCTGCGAGCCCGGCGCAATGAGCTGGGATATGTTAGTTTTGATCTTAAAACGGCATCAATTGGACTTACCAGGATGTGCTCGTCCTTGAAGGGAGGCATATTGTTGCCTCGGGGGGGAGAAGGTTCCGGGGTTGGCGGAGGAGCTGGGCTGGAAGCACGACGACGAGCGCTAACGCGACGAGGGCCAGGAGCCGATTTGCGACCCTTTCGTCCCATTTTGGATTAGCGTAGTTACGTCACGTGTACTGAGCGTGGAAATACGAGGCCGAAGAGCGTGTGCCGAGTGTAAAGTGTGGCGGTGCAGGAGTGTGGCGTTCCCTTCCCTTCCTTCCCTTTTGGGCATGGCTCCCCATTATTTCCACAACACTCCACCAAGTCAGCATTTCCAAGCTTCTGTAACTATTGATGATGTCAATCAAATCATTGTGCTAATTTTGGTACTATTATGTGGCTGAAGGTCCAGGTATAACATGGTAATAGAGACAATAGCGCAATAGCCAAAGTAGTGTGCATACTCCCAGCAGTATAGGGATGTCTATGGCTATTGAACTACCTGACCTAGTTCAGTTTCCCAAGATCCATGGATTGATCTTCAGTCTCAATCCATTCATTATATCTCCTTGGAGAAGAGATCCATCATTATTTAAAACAATGTGCAATTGAAGATTCACTAATGCAGTGCGCTTCCGCGCCAAAAGATATATCCCGCCCCAGCCCACTCTTGTATTAGGATAAACCAAGAAAAACACCAGACCCCAATAACCCGGGTAATAAACGCCCAACCTTTTCGCTCTATGGCCAGCATGAGTCTTCGTATCTATTCTGGAACAGAGTTGTATTTGTCGGTGGCAGATCGGAACAGCTCCTGCTGCTGTCGCAGAAGCTCCTCCTCTGTCAAACCACTCTGTTCCATTTTGCTCTGCTTCTTCTCTCGTGACTGCACGGAAAGGTGATCAGCAACCACACCCTACACTTCATGAATGCCAAACATGGGCGACATACCTTCAGCTGCTGCTTGTGTTCTTCGGCAACGGCGAGAACGTCGGCAATGTAATCGCTGAACCCGAGATCCCGGAGCGCCTTCTCCACATGTTCACAGGCGATAGTCTTCTTGGCCTCCTTCTCACTGATATCGTTTGCTTCGGAAGAGATCAGAGTGATAAACTCGACGCAGCACTCCATCAAGAGGTCGCGCGCATCCTTGGAGAAGGTTTGGCCGGTGCTAGGTGGGAGAATCTCCGTGATAATCTTCTGGACCGTTGCTATCGCATAGGTTAGCAAGTCACTGAAAGCGGGAGTGGGGCTGTAAGTGCACACAGTGCACCCACAAACATCCCAAACCATACAAGCAAGGATATCGGAACATACCTTTGGGTAGCGACAGGTCATCGTTTGCTAGTAAAACAGGTCAGCAGGCTGCACGCGCCAAGAGTCCACCTCACTTACAGTTGAACTCACGGTCCGACATGATTTAGCTGAGGTTTCCAAGGGTGAAACTCCGGGAAAAAGCTCGAGAGAGATCAGCTTTTCTTTGGACTCTCTTTGCGTGGGGCTCAAAGTTTCCAAGGCCAGTCGCAGGCGCGCGCCGGAGTTAAGTACATTTTCTTGCCGGCAGAAAAAAGTCATCCCACCGCCTTTGACCACTTATAGCTCGATTTTTTCTCGACGTTAACCTTTTCTTCTTCATCTTCATCTTCACTCTCCAACCTTCCTTGGAAAGAGACTTTCAAATGAGATTGTCTCTTTCCAAGGCTCTGAACTAATGGTAAGTTCTTGCTTGAATCTCGCTTTGCCTCTTTTACCATGATGAACCTTGTTGTCGCCCCTATCATACCATAACATGGTGACGTACCTGTCTTAACCAAACGGACTCTCTGAAATACTCAACTTTGCCTGATTGCATCACACTTCGATTTTTGAAGCTGTTGCTAACTTTGTTTGAAGATATCAACAGGAACTGCTTGTAGCTCGGAATTCGATTCCATGCTATCAATGATTTTGGAGGACCGGAACACATCACAATCTGTATTTAAAAGGTACGCGCAGGATTTTTGTCATTTTCAATCTCAATTACATGATGTACACCTTTACATTCCATGCTAAACATGAAGGTGCACTGCACCTAATGCTTATAAAATGTATTGCTTTTCATCTTTCGACTGACTTGTATTACCAATCACTGCTTCATTTCATGCACATTGTTCTTATTGCAACGAATACTGACTTGCTTTAAAGATCTACAGAAAAACACTCCGTATATGAACGAGAAAAAAATCTATATAATATTCAATCAAATTTCTATTCCTGGAAAGCTCCGAGTTCTTTGTCGTTCCATCTGCCAAGCATTAGTATAACCCGCGTAGCCTGTGTGGGACTCAACATACGAGTAGAAGTGACCACTGATCTCCTTCGGCGCATCGAGGACCAGCTTCGCCATAACATGACCGGGCTGCTCGGGCTCGAGGAGCTTGCCGTCCTTGTGGACCCCGGTGAACTTGGAATGCATCTCGGCGTCCAGGTTAGTAGCGTGGTCCTCCCGCAGCTCGCGCTGCATCTCAGTGTTGACCATACCAGGTCTGATAGACACCGAGGTGACGTCGGGCTCCTCAGCACCCAGACTCATGGCGAAGTGGTTCATAGCCGCCTTGGTAGCACCGTAGAGAGCCCAGCCACGGTAGCCAGTGACAGCTGCACCGGAAGAAGTGAAGACAATCTTGCCCTTGGACTTGCGCAACTGCGGCAGAGCTGCTTTGGCCTGTAAGACGTTAGTAGTGAATACAAAAGAGACATTTTGACTTCGTACAAAGGCAATCAGGCTCATAAAGTTGATCTCAAAGCCTTCCTTCCATTGCTGGGGATCGGCATCGGCGATTTTTCCAACCTGGCCGAGGATTCCGTGGTTGAGGACCATGCCGTCGAGCTGGCCGAAGGTCACGGTAGCGACGTCAACGGCCTTTTTGGCAATGGCGAAGTCTGCGAGATCGCCGTTCACGACCGCGACTTGGTCACCATATTGCTCCTTGAGCTTTTGCAAAGGCTCGACGCTGCGGGCAACCACCACCACATTGTGGGATTGGGGTGCTGAGAGGAGATACTTGGCCACGGCAAGACCGATACCTCTGGAGGCGCCTGTGACGATGATTGTTTTAGAAGCCATAATGTGTTCTAAGAGACGTCAGTGGTGAAATCCGAGAAAAATAATCAAGCTACTCGAAAAATAGCATATCGGGTCTGTGATCGTGGATATAGAGTCAACGGTATCGATCAATATTGACCAGTGAATATCGTCTCTGGGATTGACAGGAACCTTTCCTGTCACGGCCAAGCGCAATGCAAGACCGAGCAACAAAATCAACTTACTTTTGAATACAACTCTGCGAAAATATGCACTGCCGTGTGTATTGAAGATCACAACCAGGCTGAGATCGGTGGACTCGGTGCGGGGCTTATTAATCGGTCACGGCTTGTGAGTCGGCATCCGTCAACGGAGCATCTTGCAACGCTGTCTACAATTCATGTCTGGTGGCAGATAGGATAGAGGTACCCTTTGGCAGGTTACCTTTGGCAGGTGGTATTATCATGTCGGGTGTTATTTATCGCAATGGTAATTGAACTCCCGTATTGGGATACTGGAAACATCCATGGGTGTAGGCAGACCGCGAGGAATAACACGAAAGCCTTGACGAACTATCTCGAAAGCTCATAATATTGCATGTATGCAGGTATGACCAGCACAGATTTGAGGATTACATTCATTGTTGAGTTCATCTTAGTTCGTAGCTTGTTTGTCCTTCAGCAGTCAGTCCGCGCCGTGGTACCGAGTAGCATAATGCATGCGCTGTCAAGAATGCTGGGAAACCCATTCAAAGCTATGCATCGAGGACCAACAATCACAAAGACATCCTAGACCCAGAGCTTCGAACTTCAAAGGCGCTGAGGTTCCAAGAGCAACGCGACAAAGCGAAGGAGTGATATTGAATTGCTTGGCGCTTAACTAAGCGATTAGCTGCGCGCCACTCGAGCTCTCCAGAAACTTCAGGCATCCGATATCATCCACGTCTCAAAGCAACTCCGGTTCTCCCTCCTCCCTCCCGTCTTGTTCCTCTCACCTCTCTCCTGACGAGAGCCTTTCACCCGAACTCCTCTCCTCAATCACCCCTAAACCGACAGACCTCGCAACCATGGCGAACTATCTCGCATCCATTTTCGGTACCGAGCAGGACAAGGTCAATTGCTCCTTCTACTACAAGATCGGCGCCTGCAGACACGGTGACCGCTGCTCCCGCAAGCACGTCAAGCCCTCGTACTCGCAGACCATCCTCATGCCGAACATGTACCAGAACCCTGCCTACGACCCCAAGAACAAGATGAACCCCAGCCAGATGCAAAACCACTTCGACGCCTTCTACGAGGACGTGTGGTGTGAGATGTGCAAGTACGGCGAGCTGGAAGAGCTGGTTATCTGCGACAACAACAATGACCGTGAGTTTCCCGTTCTTTTCTCCGCCCAAGCTCCCTGACAAACCACTAACACGCGGTGTCGCAATAGATCTCATCGGCAACGTCTACGGCCGATTCAAATACGAAGAGGATGCGCAGACAGCATGTGACGCCTTAAACTCTCGCTGGTATGCAGCGCGGCCTATATACTGCGAGCTATCACCGGTGACGGATTTCCGAGAAGCCTGTTGTCGGCTGAATAGTGGTGAAGGCTGTGTGCGTGGAGGATTCTGCAATTTCATTCACCGGAAAGACCCGTCAGACGAACTCGACCGCGAACTGCGACTCAGCACCAAGAAGTGGCTCAAGGAGCGTGGCAGGGATGCGCGCAGCGCTACTCGCAGCCCCTCTCCCGAGCCCACCCGTCGGAGGTACTAGGGGGATGCCAGCACCTTGCTTAATATTGTTTCTGCACGTCCGGTCTTTTCTTTTTGGCGTTCGGCGACTCAGTCGGTGGATTGTTTCCACTTTCCTTTGCGCGGCGGAGCGTCTAGGGCATGGGGTCTCGGTCTTGACTTTTGCCGATTGGCATTTGCGTTCTTGTCATGATATCAGGCTTGCGAGATGAATAAAACTTAACCACTAGTCCGTCTACACTGATCTCTTGTGTAGTGAGAGATTTCAAAAAGCTATTTAATATCAAGGTTTAGGGTTCACGCTGAATTTCGTCCACCGTTTGATTCTAGTATGTATGCTATAAGTGACCTGGGTATTCAACGTGATTGACATCTCCTTTATGCACCGCGAAAATGACACCACACCAGGCTCTTCTATCACCGATCCTCCCTCTGTCCCCGTGATTCGACGGCTATAGCCGTCGGTCCAAAATACCGTAGCAGCTCTCGGTCAACTTCTGGACCCGAGAGATGAGGCATTTCCCAACTATGCTTGACAGGAGAGATACCCTTGGCATGGGCACTTGCGAACACGATATCGAGTTCTTCGAGGGTCCGACCCTTCGTCTCTGGGAAGAAGAAGTACACCGCAGGAATGAGGGCAGCATTGAAGACCGCGAACATGATGTAAGTCTGATAGCCCAAGTTCTTGAACGCCGGCGGGGTGATCATCACAATCAGGAAGTTGGACATCCAGTTGGAGCTTGTTGAAAGTGCATTTGCCTGAATGCGAATACGCAGGTTGGTGATCTCCGCTGGGTATAACCAAGTCATGCCCAGCCATCCAATCGCGAAGAACGAGTTGAAGACGAACAAGAAGACGGTGGCTGTGACACCGTACCGTGTCTCGAGTTTCGGAGCACCATTCTCAAGCTTTGTCCCCGTTGAGACGCTGCCCGCCAGAATTGCCATGGAGACGCTCATCCCAAAGGCTCCAATCATCATGAGCTTTCGGCGGCCCGTTCGCTCAATCAGCGGGAGAGCAACGAGAGATGCAAGGAAGTATTCGGTGCCGTTGGCGGCTGATAGAAGCCGTGCCATATCAGGCGCAAAGCCAAGGGAGCTCTCGAAGATCATCGTCGCGTAGTACGTGACTAAGTTGATCCCACACATTTGCTGGAAGAATTGTGACACCATTGCGAGTACTGAACGGCGAAGATTTTGAGAAGGTCCATTGGTGAGAAGTTCTTTCATCTTGAACCCGCCACCGCTGCTTTGGACTTCGAGGGCCTCAGTGATATTTCGCATCTCTTCACGTACCATGGGATCATTCTCTTCCTTGTCGAGCAAGCGGGAGGTGACATCTTGAGCCTCGGTGCGTCGGCCTTGCATGATCAGCCATCTAGGTGAATCGGGAAGGAAAAGCACTCCGAGCATGACGATGATAGTAAAGAAAGACTGGAACATGAGGGGGAATCGCCAGCGGACCGACCCTGACAGGAAGTAGAATCCGTAGTCCACCCAGTAGGCGATCATGACGCCGCATGAAATGAGCGCCCCCGAGAGCATGATGAGAACACCACGTTGATGAGGGCGAGCACATTCGCTTTGCCAAGTTGGAATCGCTGTTCAGAAGCATGGTTAGCCAGGGCGGCTGAGAATATGATCTCCCAATATACTTACTTGCTGTGACCATTCCATTCCCAATACCGCTAACAATACGACCACCAACAAACAGACCATACTCAAAGGAGGCAGCCTGCATGATAGTACCAATGATCATGATAGACGAGCCCCAGAAGGTCGAAGACTTGCGACCCCAGTTCTCCCCGTAGAACAGAATTACCAGAGATCCCATCCAGCATCCAATCTGATAGATTGCAACACCAGCAGCCTGCGTATTGGCATCACCGGTACAGTTGTTTGGATCCGGAATCGTATTCGTGGGATTATCAAGCCAGCACAGATCGTTTGCTCGTTCTCTCGGTGTCATGAGGATTTGGTTCTTCTGGAAATCGTCCAAAGTCAACAGGGCGCTGAGCACGCCCTGGTCATAACCGAACATCAGAAAACCACAGCTTGCAACGAACCCGATGGACCAATTCAGTGCAGTGCCGTGGAGGCGATTACCTCCGAACCTCCACTCAGGGAGATCCCCCATCTTGCTGATGAAGGCCCATCTGCCAGTGGAAGCGGTTTGTTGGCGCTCATACTGTATGCGCTCCTCTTTGGAGCCCTGGTAGGAGGGTGCAGTAGATGAATCCGACTCAGCAAAGTTCACATGCTCTGAAGTCCCTTCTAGCGACTTCTCAGGCGAAGCCTTTTCCGGCGTGGTCGACATGCTGCGGCAGACTCGGAGTGAAAATGTGATATGAACCTCATATTGCGGAGATTCTGGTACCACTTTATACCCAATGCAGAGCACTCAATTTCACCATTCGTGACGAGCCTTGGCTATTGCCAAAAACCGAGGATTGTGCTCGTCGCCTGAGACTCCATGGTCTCGCCAAGACCTGGGGCGCGGCGGACTTGGCCTGCTTCCGAGGGGCGGAATTCGCAGTTTGAGCAAGCCGAGGCACTTGCCAAGGTGATCTGCTCGTCGGATGGGGGGAAATTCTCCACTAAAATGATCGGGCACGGGGATGCCGAGAGCTCAACAGTTGTCGCCGTGCCCGAGTGATATGAACTTTGTCACGAACCGCCCGGGAATTTCCTCGGGTGACCAGGTTCACGCTGCCAATATTTCCATGGCATAGACTGTGTGGTTGTTCTTGCTCAGGCAGATCTGTGATGGCCTTCGATCTCTCTTCTTTGGACTCGAACCAGAAGCGGAGTTTACACATTTCCGACTTTTTTCCCCAATCCATAACGAAGTTGATGTTATATGCCCAGGTGGACTCCCTCCTTGGTATAATATGAGTATCTTCCGGGTGGCTTGGATATTTTGAATTGTGGCCATGGCCAACGTCATGAATGCTTGGTCCCAAGAATGAGCCCGGCTGGGTATTCACCGTAAGAGGAAAATCAAGGAACGCTGACGCCTAGAAGTTGAGAAAGAGGTACCTTTCCACATATATTCAATCTCATTGGCATGGTGGGTGCTTGGAAGAAAGGCAAACGCAGGAAAGGAAGGTGAAGCGCCTTAGCCCTAAGAGAAAGTCACCCGCCTTAACAGAGACCACGACAGTCACTGGGCGCTGCTTTGAGACTCCTTCCAGTCTTGTCTTGACTCTTAGTCCAATCTCCGTTCCGAGCCGCGGTGGCTATGAACTCGTTTTTGAGCGTTAATTCATGACACTTCGATCTTGGAATGATTCCTGGAAGTTGATGTGGCCTTTGAGCCAAACATCCATAGCGGTTGGGAGGTCAGACGTCTTATGGGATAATTTGATGACGGGAATTTGAGCTTCTGAATGGATGCATCCTGAATAAATCTTTCATATCATATAATTTTGCTGCATAATCGACTTAGTACGTATTTCACTGGGAAGGGTTTCCCTTGGGGCCGACGTGAAAGATCGGAATGGCAAGAAATGGATTCACCGCCGAAACTAGCATTGTGAAAGAAGAGCAAAGAAATGCATGATCTGATCTGTTACAATGCTACAGAGCGACCATGCCTGTTAAGGAGAAAATGGCGAAGGCAAAAGATATTTAGCAATGTGGCGAAGAGAAGAAGGGAAGCTATGCCCGGGTGGAAGCTGCAAAACTAGAGAGCTTTGCGGTAGTCAGCAGCGTTGCCTCCAATTCTCATGGAACTTTCTTTCCTTCAAGATTTTGGTACCAAAGCAAGTGGACCTTTCGGACCATCGGTAGACCACGGCCTTATGACTGATCAGCCCCTGGATGTCTGGAACAACTTGAAAAAAGAAGACGGTGACTGGAGCTAGTACTGGAGCAGTGACATGAAGTTCAACCAATAGGATGAATCTAACAAGTGCTAGCGCTGAACATAGTAGCCGGATATATGCCGATACCTTTTACATCCGAAGGCGAGTCTATAAAAGTGGGGCTTCAAGGGTCCGTATCACGTGATGCGGAGCCTAGCGCGGGAGATCTAGATCTTCCCTACGGAGTCAATCATCTTACACTTCAACATAGCTCCGTTTACGTCCGTCCATTGCTTTGCCGGCATCCGCGTGGAACGCCCCCTAATCATCTTTATAACGAAAATGATATCCTTGCCAAAATGCATCAATCATCATCTTCACTGTTTTGGCTGATCATTGTCTCGCCATGGCATCTCCCCCCCAATCGACACAAGATGCTTTCGAATTCCACCACGAACCAGATGAAAGTTCAGCTACTACCATCCACGACGCTATTCTCAGCCCTCAGCGTGAGCCCGATGGAAGCATAGCCACTACTTTCGACAACTCCATCATTGAGCCTAGCCTAAATGAGAAAGCCTCGAGCATAGGCGCAAAGAAACCCAATGCGGACGACTGGGCATTTACACCCAAAGTGCACCGCTTGCATGAGCGAGAGATTGAGGCTGGGCTGAAAGGCCGTGAACTGGGTGTCACTTGGCGAAATCTCAATGCAGAGGTCCCTGCAGCTGATTCCGCCATTAACCACAACACTTTCTCCCAGTTTGACCTGTTACACCACTGGAGAACCTTCCACCAGAAGCCCCCACAGAAGAAGATTCTCTCAGACAGCCACGGATGCGTCAAACCCGGTGAAATGCTATTGGTTCTGGGACGTCCTGGATCTGGCTGCACGACTTTGCTGAAGCTCTTGGCCAACCGTCGTGGTGGCTACACCGTCGACGGAGATTTGCTCTTCGGCACAATGGACCACAAAGAAGCTGAGCAGTACCGAGGCCAAATTGTGATGAATACCGAAGAAGAAATCTTTTTCCCGACCTTGACAGTTGGTGATACGATGGACTTTGCAACCAAGAATAAGGTTCTGTCTAATCGGCCATCCGATCTCCCGACAGCGAAACATTACCGGGAAGACATGAAAGAGTTCCTTCTCGAGTCTTTGGGTATCTCTCACACAGCCGACACCAAGGTTGGAAACGAGTATGTCCGGGGTGTATCTGGCGGTGAAAGAAAGCGTGTCTCGATTATCGAGTGCCTAGCCACCCGTGGCTCTGTCTTCTGTTGGGATAACAGCACACGTGGTCTGGATGCTAGCTCAGCACTCGACTGGACAAAATGCATTCGATCATTGACAGATACCCTTGGCCTGGCATCTATTGTTACCCTCTACCAAGCAGGTAACGGTATCTACGACATGTTTGACAAGGTCCTGGTCTTGGACGAGGGTGAAGAGATCTACTTTGGCCCCATGGTTGAAGCTCGACCTTTCCTTGAAGGTGCTGGTTTCATGTGCCGTGATGGTGCAAATGTGGCAGACTACCTCACAGGTGTTACGGTGCCCACCGAACGCGCCATCTTACCCGGTCATGAGAAGTCGTTCCCTCGCACGGCCGGAGAAATTCGCAATCTCTATGAGCAATCTCTGACTTTCAAGCAAATGGTGCAGGAGGAGGAAGAATATCCGACTACAGCCGCCGCCAAGGAAAACACTGAATCCTTCAAAGAAACTGTTGCTCTCGAAAAGCACAGTACTCTAGGCAAAAACAGTGTCTTCACCGTCAGTCTATACCACCAAGTGTTTGCCTGTATTGTTCGACAATACCAGATCATTTGGAACGACAAAGCCACCTTTGCTATCCAGCAGATCTCTGCCCTCATCCAGTCACTCATTGTCGGCTCCCTGTTCTATGACGCCTCAGCAAGCAGCTCTGGGCTCTTCCTGAAATCTGGATCTATCTTCTTCGCAATCCTGTACAACGGAATCTTGACTCCAATGTCTGAAGTCGTTGATTCTTTCACCGGTCGCCCTGTTCTTGTCAAGCACAAGCATTTCGCATTATTCCATCCTGCCACATTCTGCTTCTCCCAAATTGCTCTTGACTTCCCTATCATATTGTTCCAGGTCTCGATATTCTCATTGGTCCTGTACTTCATGACCGGTCTTGATATGGACGCCGGCAAGTTCTTCACCTACTGGATTGTCTTGTTCGCTGTAACCATGTGCTTGACGCAAATGTTCCGCGGAATTGGTGCTCTTTTCTCGACTTTTGATGGCGCTTCCAAGATCTCCGGGTTTCTTGTCACTGCCCTGGTGGTCTACGCGGGATATATGATCCCGAGACCCGAGATGCACATGTGGTTTGGATGGATCTTCTACGTGAATCCTATGGCTTATGCCTTCGAAGCTCTTGCTGCCAATGAGTTCCACGGAAAGATTATTCCTTGCGCAGAGAACAACCTCATCCCTAATGGTGAAGCATACATGAACTCGAACAATTCGGCATGTTCAGGCGTGCCAGGCGCCACGATGGGTGCCAATTATGTGACAGGTGATCAGTATCTTTCTGCCCTCAATTACTCCCATAGTCACATATGGCGAAACTTCGGTATCATCTGGGCATTCTGGGCTTTCAACGTCTTCATCACTGTGACCTTTACCATGCTCTGGAACGACAGCTCCGAGTCAGGATCTTCATTGCTTATCCCATACGAAAAGCGACACCATCATGCTCGATCCAAGGACGAGGAGTCCCAATCTGGATCCCAAGGAGCCACCAAACTTGATGAAAACGACGACAATTCTGGGAGTTTAGCACGCAATTCCTCGATTTTCACCTGGAAGGATCTGACTTATACCGTCAAAACACCCACGGGAGACCGGATTCTCCTTGACAAGGTCTACGGCTGGGTCCAACCTGGCTCGCTGACAGCGTTGATGGGGTCCAGTGGAGCCGGGAAAACAACTTTGCTGGATGTGCTTGCGCAGCGCAAGACTGACGGCACAATCCATGGATCTGTTTTAGTCGACGGTCGCCCCCTCCCCATCTCATTCCAACGGTCTTCTGGGTACTGCGAGCAACTTGATGTTCACGAGCCGTATGCCACTGTTCGAGAAGCCCTCGAGTTCTCTGCTCTACTGCGACAACCGAGTCATATCCCCAAGGCAGAAAAGCTGGCTTATGTTGAAACCATCATTAACCTCCTTGAGCTCCATGATATCTCAGACACTCTCATTGGTCAAGTTGGCAGTGGTCTCAATATCGAGCAACGGAAGCGAGTGACCATTGGAGTCGAATTGGTCTCCAAGCCTAAAATTTTGATTTTCCTTGACGAACCAACCTCTGGATTGGACGGTCAATCCGCGTTTAACACCGTTCGGTTTTTGCGCAGACTTGCCGACCATGGACAAGCAGTTCTGGTGACGATTCACCAGCCTTCCGCGCAGCTCTTTTCACAGTTCAACAACCTTCTTTTACTGGCAAAGGGTGGTAAAATGGTATACTTCGGTGAGATTGGACAAGATGGTTCCTGCATCAAGGAATACTTTGGAAACCTTGGAGCTCCATGTCCCCCCGGTACAAATCCCGCAGAATACATGATCGACGTCGTCTCAGGAAATATCCTTCCTGGGGTCGAATGGCATCAAAAATGGCTCGAATCATCTGAGCACAGATCCATGGCCAACCGACTCGACAAGCTCGTTTCCGACGCAGCTGCCAAACCCCCTGGGTTCGACGATGACAACAACGAATTTGCGACCTCTCTTTGGACACAAATCAAACTAGTTACCCAGCGAATGAGCGTTTCTATGCACAGAAACACCGACTATGTGAACAACAAGTTTGTGTTGCATATTATCTTGGGTCTTTTCAACGGTTTCACTTTCTGGAAGATTGGTGATTCCGTCTCCGATCTACAACAGCGACTCTTCGTCATTTACAACGTGATTTTCATTTCACCCGGTGTCATCAGCCAATTGCAACCGCTCTTCATTGAGCGTCGTGAGATTTACGACGCCCGCGAGAAGAAGAGTCGTATGTATTCATGGAAGGCATTCGTGACCGGCCTCATTGTCTCGGAGTTCCCTTACCTCTGCCTCTGCGCCGTTCTCTACTTCGCTTGTTGCTACTACACAGTTGGCTTCCCGACCTCATCGAGCCGCGCCGGAGCCTCGTTCTTCGTCATCTGGCTGTATGAATTCATCTACACTGGTCTGGGCCAGGCGATTGCTGCTTACGCTCCGAATGCAACATTTGCTGCATTGGCGAATCCATTGATTCTGGGTACTATCTTCGCTTGCTGTGGTATGCTCGTTCCGTACAGGCAAATCACGGTTTTCTGGCGGTACTGGCTCTACTACCTCAACCCGTTCACTTATGTCACAGGTTCTCTGCTTGTTTTCGGTGTCCACGACGTGGAAGTCAATTGCAAGGAGAATGAATTCGCGGTCTTTGATCCTCCCAGTGGACAAACCTGTGCCTCCTATCTCGCTTCCTTCTTGCAAGGGGAAGGGTCCGGAACCAACCTTGTTAACCCCGATGCTACACAAGGTTGTCAAGTCTGTGAGTACCGAAGTGGAAATGACTACCTGGCTGGTCTCAACTTGAACAAATACCTTGACGGTTGGCGCGACGCGGCGATTGTTGTTATATTTGTCATCAGCTCCTACAGCACGGTCTACTTGATGATGAAGCTGAGGACAAAGGCCTCCAAGAAAGCTGAATAGTTGCTTCATATCGGAGGAGAGTTCAGACCTGTCATTGCCGTCGAGTTTTCGTTTCACCTTTGTCATTTTGTTTCCTTTTATTGTTCTCTCTCTTTACCTTTGACCTTGTGCTGGGGTTTATTCTAATTTATTTTGTTCATATGTTCTCATATCTATTCTTGGATTTAGTTAGATCGATTCCTTTTTAATGTGAATGCTGTTATTTTTTTTTTAAAAAAAAACACTATCTCCCTATACTAGTTGTATTATTCTGAGATCTGCTTTAGAGCCCCTAGTTAAACGTTGGAAAGTACTTAGAATGACCGAGGGTCTCATCTGGGCAAAATTCTAGGTCTCGGTGTCGAATTCCAAGGTTAATCTCGAGGTGAATGCGTTGCCTGAGATTGCCGCTTTCGCCGAGCACTAACATCTTCAAAATCTCGCTATAATAAAAGGTCTCTGTCTATTTTTGAAATGATAGCCATTCTTTGCCCGTGCCGAGGTGTGATTCTGAATAGATTCTCATTATCTGGCTATGATATTCTATTTTTCATGATTGAGCTAGCACACCCTGCAGCGTCAATCAACTCCTGTACAAAGACTTCAAGCTGATCTCTATGAGACGACTCTTCAAAAGCGGAGATATGGGCCGAAATAATGCCTATGAGCCTCGGAACATTGGCAAGGAGCTCATAATCATCGAGAGCCGACGGGGACGCAGGGTCGTCGAGGATATTACAACATATAACGCTAGATGCAGCGAGCGGATAGAATAGTGTCAACCTGATCGGCGTCGCATCGTGTGTTAGTTCAATTCGTAAAAGTGTACCAGAAGAAAACTCACCAACAAGCTCCTTCGGTGATGATATGACATGCAGACTCCAAATTCTTCAACGAGGATCGACTAGCTTCGACAGCTAGGGCAATGCTGCTGCTGATTGCAGGTCCCGTTCCGTGAAAGATCATGTTCGATTGTAAACATCGGTTGCTAGCTTGGTGAATGACGGCGACACAGTAGAGATAATCGAGTCGGAGAAACAAAGCACGTATCCTGAGATCCAGAGGGTCCAAGTTCATTTCATGGAATGTGACACTTGGGCGACAGTTCTCGGGAACGGCCATACGCCACGCCTCCAAAGAAGCGTCAAGTGTGCGGATGGTCATGAGAAGCTCCATATTAGATTTGCGGAATGCAGCCTTCGAGTAGAGCGAATCGTAAGCTCGAGACTTGATTTGGCTTAGTTTGATGTCAATCGGAAATAAGAAAACTGGATGAAGTTTCTTGAGTGGCAAACCCCTTGCAAACTCACTCGAAATCGTCTCGAGATATTGTAATGAGACCGCGAGATCGCAGTGATCGTCACTGAGGGCCGAGGGCTGGCGGATCCGAAGACAGAGCTCTTTGTCAATTGTGTAGCAGACCCAGAATAAGTTCCGGAGATGTATCTTGACTCCATCTGAGTCAATGTTTTGCTGCTGATTAGGAGATTGCGTGGGCCATTCGTTATGGGCCCCCAAGTAGAAGACAAAATGCGCTGCAATCGAATTTGTGACGGCGGCGGATTTCAATTTGCCGGTGTAGAATTGCGACATCAACTGAATACTCAAGACATTAGCTGAATATCGGAACAATTTCAAGACTCGAGGAATGAGAGCGCAGAAACTGGAGAGTAAGACGAGAGCTTACCAGGAAAATGCAAGCCTGAAATCCGTCCATCGTTGGCGATTCAACCATGGAAGGCAGTAGATTCTGAATCATTGCGGTATAACGATTGCACTCTGATGGAGAGCTCACTTGAAAACCAAAGGGAACCAGATGGGCAAAGACGCAAAGCGCCATCACACATGCCCTGGCACTTATTCTGTGTGGATCATCATGACCAGCTGAGTCGTAGGCTAGTTCAAGTGTTCTTTCAAATAGACATGGATCCAGGATGGGAAACGCTGCTCGTATGATGGACCTCATGTAAAAAGACGCGCATTCTTCCATCAGGACCCGATGGGGCAGTATTGCAGCATCGATGTCTTGCAAATTGGTAGGAAATGTTGGAGACTGCAGGGCCGTAGAAGAAAAGGTCTGACCAAAGTGATCTCTGCATAGCCTGATGGCTGAGAAAAGTTCTCCGGCCTTGAAACGAGCCCACTCTTCATCTACCGCTGGGGTGCCAGACAGACGCATCATGGAGCGGAGAGTCACATTTGGCGAAGTGAGCTCCGGGGATACCATATCATCATCGTATCCAGTATTAAGATTGTCTTCATGAGGGCTTTGGTTGACTTCTGGAGTTTGTTAGTCGGAGAGGGTTCAAGTCTAAATGAATAACATGTCTCACCTGCCGCACATGCCGCATCTGCCGCATCTACTTCACTTGCCTCATCTGCCTCATCTGCTTCACTTGGCTCAGCTGGCTCAGATACTTTGCCTAACAATTTCGACCTTCGCGGTGGGGAAGAACGTGAATCTTCCCTTTCATAGACGCATCTGATTTTGTAGTGTTCACACCAGAAGCATTTCGGTACGGCTCTATCACATTTGATCTAAACAAAGTCAGAGGTTGCTATTATACGCAGAATTATTACTTTACCTTGCGTTTCCAACATGAATGGCAGGCAGAAACTTTTTGACCCCTTCGAAAGATATGCTCACTCATATTCTTGACCTTTTGTCCAAGTTGCTCTCTTGTGAACAATTTTTGAAGGGTAGGCGACAAAAGATACAGATATTGTTTGTGAATTAATATGAAAAAGTCAAACTCTACTTTAAATCGCTAATACTGACAGTCTTTAATAGTGGCTGATCAGGCATGATTTGGGAACGCATTCTCGGTTCCCGGCATTCGACCCTTGGAATTCGATCGCCTTCAGGATCTACAGAGTGAGCCTAAAGGGAACCTTGGAAAGGATTTAAAGTTGTGAGTTTTTAATATGGGGAACGGTTATATTCGAGCTTACAGTGTATTCTCGAGCGCTAGAGGAACTATGTGGCAAATGAAAGGAAATGACCCAGAAGTGCCCCAGAAAGCGGGTAAAATTATAATAAAAAAAGGCCTGACACTTAGCTTCATGGAAAACCTTTGCAGCAGAGCTTAAACAAACCAAAACATAGTTTTACATCGGTGAAAGGGTTTCAACCCCCTTGTGCGGGTACTCCGTATACCCACGATAATTCCGCTCCCTTGGAGAATTATCTTTTAAAGCCGAATATATGGATATAGGATTGAAATGAGAAGATATCGGCTCTATCGGTGCCCGAGGGCTTAGTCCGAGTTCAAGTAGGACGTCCGGCCTGCTCCCAATTTTGTAAAAGTCAACAGTCTGGTCGACCGGTGTCCGAAAGGTCCGGCCAGTGAGAGACATGGCTTGGCCTCTCGAAATTATGATATTCAAATCCCGGCCTAGTCTATCGGCCCTTGACAGCTTTCTCCGACCGGAAAGTCCCGCCCGGAGATGGCTGAAGCTATATTGAGTTTTGTATATATCCGAAGATCCGATCCGGATGTATCTAGTATGCAGTAGATAGACCCGTAACAGTTTCTTTGAGGGGCTTTGAATGAATGTCCGTGTTTCATCTATGCACGAAGATCACATGTCCCTGTCACTATATCCATGGATCGAGATATCGTAAATTCATCGTAGGCCCGGGTTTTATCCATGGATAAAGATCGCTATGTGGATGGATCTCCCAAGACTTTTTTTTAATTAAACCGATATGTAACGGCTTATCCGGAACTTCGATCGACCACAATAAACACAAGCTTTTTTCTTAAATTGTTATGAGGTGTCAGGGTTGATAGATTCCATAGCTTTTCTGTAGATCACGTGATAGGACTCAGGATAAGAGAAGCTTAAGATAGAGATCCGCTAGGAGTCCTCTATCTCAGTAAGCTCTCTCTATCTCTCTCTCTTCTTCTTCTTTCTCTAGATTTAATATTCGTTTACTTAGACTAATAAAACTTTCTTTTTACTTTATTTAACTTAATATAATACTAAATCTTATTTTCTATATTATTTTTATTAGTTTTAAAGCTATAGATATAGTAACCTACTAGTATCTTAATAAAGATTAAACTAATTAATTATAAATTAAACTAAATCTATACTAAAACTAATACATCTTAATCTAGAGATTAATCTAATATTTTTATTTAGATCCATTTAATATTAGTTAAAGCTTCTAATATACTTAATATATCTAGATTTAATATTATCTTTATAAGATATAATATTAAATAATATAGTAATAAAAAAGATAGACTAAAGGATTTATTCTAATAAATGTATTTTAAAAAACTTATTAAAATATACTAAGAAATATATAATTAAAATAATAATATATTTAAAACTCTAGATTAATAAAATATAGATCTAGATAGCTTTATTACTATCTATTAAATAAAAAAAAGATATAAGATTACTATTAAAATTAATTAATGTTGGAAGGGTTGGGTTGGTGCCTGAGGTATCGCTACCTTAGACACAGGTGTGCCCTACTTTCTGTCTATTTGGTTAACTTTCTCTCTTCTCTTTCTTTCTGTCTTTTCTCTCTCTGTGTGTCCTTATAGTATAATATTATCTATTATTATCCTATTTTTCTATTCTTTTCTAGTCTTTCTATTAGATTATAAAGCTCTTACTACTAGTTTCTATTAACTAAAACCTCTAGCTATCCTCTAATTTTTTAGTTTTTATACTAAGACTACTCTATAATATTCTAAGTCTCTTCTATAAAGTCTTATCTTTTAATAAATCACTAAGTGATCTATCTATAGTAGGTTTACTTAGTAATTCCTATTATTTATATCCTTATCTAAATTACCTATAAAGAAAATCTATAAGACTTTATTATAATATCTTACTTTAGTATCTTTTATTACTTTTAGTATTATCTTATTATAGTATCTTATTTTATTTTATTATCTAGTTTATACTTTATATACAATTAAATAAGATTATAAAAACTAATATAAATTCTTTATTATTAATAGATTTTCTTAGTTATTATTAATAGATAATAATATAGTCTTTATAATAGATTTATAATATCTTTATATTTTAGTTTATATAGTTATTAATCTTCTTTAGTTATAATTCTAACTATATTATAATAGTATTACTTCTCTATTATTCTATTTTAAATCCTTTCTAATCTTATTAAGCTAGATCTTAATACGAGTATCTAATAAATCATTTAATACTATAATTTTTAATCTTTTTAAACTTTTCTATTTTTTTTAATTAATAATAATAATAATAATCTATATATACTACTAATACTTATTATTAATTTAATCTTATTAATTAATTCTTTTCTTTTATTGTATTCTATATACTCTTATAATAATTAAAAAAATAAATTAAATATAAATATAGTAAAATTAAATATAAATAATATCATAATAATCTAAGATATTCTTAATAAAGATATCTTTAATTAAATAAGTATCTATATAATTAGTTTTCTTTTGAATAATAATAATAAAAATAATTTCTATTCTAGTCTTAATATTAAAATTAATAATCTAAAGTTTTTTAAGAATATATTAAAATTAAAGAGATAAAATATATAGGCAACTTAATTAAAAGAATTATTATCTAATATTTAATTAATTAATATAATCTATTCTATAATAGTTCTTAATATATATAATAAAGATAAGTGTTGGACAGGTTGGTGCCTGAGGCATTGCTGCCTCAGGCATAGGTATGCCCCACCTTCTGTCCTACTTAGGTTCAGTTAACTCCTTCCTTCTCTCCTTTTTTCTTCTCTCTACGCGCATCTCTTATATAGCAATATTATCTATTATTACTATCCATTCCTATCCAATCCTAGTCTTTCTATTAGGTTATAAGCTCTCGCTACTAGTTTTCATTAACTAAAACCTCTGGCTATCCTCTAATCTTTATACTAAGACCTCTTACCCTATATACTATTTTAAATCTCTTCTATAGAGTCTTACTCTCTAATTAAATTATTAAGTAATCTATCTATAGTAGGTCTACTTGATATTTCTTATCTATACTTTTACCTAAATTACTTATAAAAGAAATCTATGAGGCTTTATTATAGTATTTTACCTTAGTATCCTATATTATCCTATCACCCAGTCTACGCTTTACATACAATTAAATAAGACTATAGAAACTAATATAAATTCTTTACTATTAACAGATCTCCTAGTTACTATTAACAGATAGTAACATAATCTTAATAGATTCATAACATCCTTATATTATAGCCTATATAATTACTAGCCTTCCTTAACTATAACTCTAACTATATTATAATAATATTATATTTCTATTATTCTATATTAAGCTCCTCCTAATCTTATTAAACTAGATCCTAATAACTATAAAAATATTTAATAAACTAATTAATACTATAATCTTTAATTCTTTTAACTCTCTCTATCTCCTCTAATTAACAGTAGACTTCCGCAAAACTCGAAAAACCCGAAACTTGACCTGACTCGACCCTCAAAAGGGTCGGGTTTCGAGCCTGGTCCCAAAGCTTGCAGCGGGTTTCGGGCTTTTGCTTTGGGCTTATAGCTTGAAAGAGGGAGCTCGTCGGGCTCTCTTCTATAACTAAATAGTATAAATATACTATTTTCTTGTGATTATATAAATAATGTAGAAATTCCTAGTAATTTTGAGTATTTCGATTATACTATTTACTTTAAATTTAATAAATTATTAATTGATTAGTTTAAGTATATATTAATATATTATAATTTAAATCTAGCGTAAACTAATAAGTCTAATATATATTATCTTTCTTATACTTCCTTTTTCTCCCTAATATATATAGCTAAATACTATAACTTAGTAATAGAAGATTGTTAGTATTATTATCACTATTATTATCACTATTATTATTACTACTATTATTATTACTATTATTATCATTACTACTATTATTACTACTATTATTAATTAAATCTTCTAAGCTCTTAAGTTATTCTTCTATATCACTAATCTATTTAAATTTAATATTATTAAATTTCTTATTCTTTTTCTCTCTTAATATTTTAATTTTATTTAAAAAGAAAAATTATTTAAGCTTTTTTATTTTATATAGTTTAAAATTAAATCTTAAGATATAAAAGAATAGTATTAACTTTTTAATAGTCTTAGTTTTTATATAACTATAGTAATAATAGTAAATATTATAAGTAATATTAAATAATTATTTTATATTTATACTAGTTACTAGAATTATAAAAATATCTTATATAAGTAAAGTAATAGTAAGAAAATAACTATAATTATTTTACTAAAAAGATAATAGCTTAGAATTAATAATAAATATTATATAAATTTAGAAAAAGAGTAAAATTTATTACTATTAAGATATTAGGTTATCTTATTACTAACTAACTTTATTTTAGATTTTTTTAGATAAAATAGATTATAAAAAGCTATATTTAGTCTTAATCTAGATAAAGAGACTAATAAATCTTAACTTATAATATAATATTCTTAGTAAGGTAAAAGAGTATTTTAAAATAAGGCTTGATATTTATTATATTATTTTTTAGTCTAATTATTAATAAGAAAGAATTAGAATCTATTATCTAGTATTAGTATAATACTAATTATATAAAGATAATTATAATTATAATCTATTTATAAATAGTACTTATTAAACTTTAATTAGCTAGCTTTAAAAAAAGAAAGTATCTATTATTTTTATAGGATACACTTTTATTAAAGCTACTTAATAGACTTTTTAAGATATTTAAATAATATATTATAAATCTAGAATACTAGATATATAGTTATATCTTAAGTTTTTAAAAATGTAAGAGTATATTTATAGAATAGCTTTATAAAAGAAAGAAGATAATTAATCTAGTATTATTTATTATTGTTAAGTACTATCTCTTTATAGTTATAATCTGTATAAAATATATTAAGGAAATTATAGAGTCTTTTAGTTTAATAAAGTATAAGAAATATTAAGTTCTATTTAATTTTTATATCTTAAAATAGTATAAGTACCTACTTTAAAAACTAAAAATTAATAAATATTTTATAGTGTTAGAGATTAGTCTAGATATAAACTGTAAGATACTAGACTTTATTTAAAATATAAGATATACTATAATTTTCGCTTTAAGTGTTTGCTTTTATAAGTCTTAATTAACGATTAGACTATTTAGTTTTAGTTATATTATTTTAAAAGACTGCTTTTAAATAATTAAAAAGTTAGTTTAGACTTAATTAAATAATATATGTAAGATAAAAGATTTAAATAATATAAATATCACTTAATAAAGCTTATTATAATAAATTAATAAGGATTTTATTATTTAATATATTATCTATAGTTAATCTAAATATATAATCCTAGATATTATAATTAGTAAATATCTCTAAAAAGATATTACTTAGATTAGCACTAGAGTAAATATCTTTAAGAAATTTAAATTTAAGAAATATTTCTTAATAGTACTAATTAATATTAATAAAATAGCTAGTAATAGCTATAAATATTTATTTAAATAGTAATATCTAATAATCTAATGTAATAGATATTTTTATATCTACTAAGAGTAATTTAAGTATAGATTGTTAATATTCTTTTATATAAGAAGATAGTTAATATTAAATTATATTAGTAAAAAAGATAGATAGAAGGTTTAAGGTTAAGTATATTTATAATATTATCTATTAAAAAGTTAGATATTTAATAAAGTAAAAAAGAAATTAATTAATTATAATAAACTATAATAGATTATCCTTTTAAACTATCTTAAAAAATAGTTTTTAAATAGAATTATCTTAATTTAATTATATTAGTGATATGTATTATATAAAAGAGATATCTATATTATTAACTAAATAAACTTATTAAATTATCCTTATTATTAATTTCTACTTATAGCCCTTTTATAAGTAGACATTATAAGATACTTAATTATAATAGTTATATTATAACATATATCTTTCTTATTAGAATCTTTTTTCGCGGTATAAAGATATTTAAAAATTATAGAGTAATATTTATATATAACTTTTAAGCTACTATCATTACTATAAACTATCTAGATAAAGTACTTCTAGATATATAAAAAATAATTTAAATACTATATAACCTTATCTTTTAATCTATAATTAGTTTATAACTACTACTTTATTTATTTTTAATATTTTATTCTATTATATAAGAAATATAACTTTTTCTAACTAGGTCTGATATATTTAAATCTTTTAAGCTAAGAGGATAAAGAGATATTATCTAGATAATAAAGAGCTAATATAGATATATTAAAAGTCTATTAGCTTATTAATAGTATAGCTAGATAATTTAAGAATATAAGGTATAATAAGATATTATAATTATCTCTAAATTAGGATAATATAAATTTAGATTACTAACTTTAAGATATTATTAAATTAATAAAAACTATAATAGTAAAGACTTTTAAAAATTTATAAAAGATAATTAATATATTATAAAAAGTAAGAAATATTATTTAACTAGTTAAATTAATAATTAATAGATTAAAATAAAAAATAATAATAGTAGTAAATAATTAGTTAAATTATATATAATAAATAGAGTTAGCTTAAAAAAAGTCTATAAAACTCGAAAAAAGATCTATAAAATTTAAAGAAAAGCTTGTAGAACTTAAAGAAAAACTTATAAAGCTTAAAAAAAGCCTATAAAACTTAAAAAAAAGACTTATAAAATTTAAAAAAAACTCGTAAAGCTTAAAAAAAAGCTTATAGAATTTAAGAAAAGACCTATAAAGCTTAAAAAAAAACTTAAATTCTTTACTTAAAACCTATTAAAAGTTTATTCTTAACTTATTCCTAGTTTATTTAATCTTGATTTTCTTTAAAATATTTTAACTAATTAGCTATAAGATAATATTAAATATAAATATCTTATCTAGAACTATTAAAATTAATAATTAAGAAAGATACTATAAATTAAAGAAAGATTAACTTTATTTCTATATAAAATTTAAATAATTTTAACTATTTAAAATTAGTTTTAAACTCTTATTAATATCTAATTATAAAGATATATAAAGTTCCTAGTATAGAATATATATCTTAGTTAGTATTAACTTATAAACACTAAATATTCCTAATAAGTTAATCTTAATAGTTATAAAACTTAGTTATTATACTAATATATAAAAGAAAAATACCCTTTTACTAGAATTTATAAATATTTCCTATTCCTTACTATAATAATATAGTAGAAGTCCACGTATAAACTAAAACATAGATAAAAGATAATAATTTATTTAGATAATTCAACAACTTTATAAACACCAAGACCCTATTTTATGCAATTTCGAGCCCAGAGGGGGGGCTTATCGAGCCCCCCCTCTGCAAGCCGGGGTCCGGGTCGAGCCCAAAAAGTTCGACCCCCGGCCTGTTGAGGGTCGGGTTTCGAGCCCAGAGCTTGGGCCCAAAGTTAGGCTTTGCGGAAGTCTAATTAACAGTAATAATAATAATCTATATATACTAACTCCTCCTACTATTAATCTAATCTTACTAATTAGTTCTTTTTTACCTTTCTTTTTATTCTATTCTATGTATTCTTAGAATAGTTAAGAAGATAAATTAAATATAAATATAATAAAACCTATTATAAATATTATAATAAATACTTAAGATATTTTTAATAAAAATATCTTTAATATAGTAAGTATTTATATAGTTAACTTTTTTTAAATAATAAAGATAAAAATAATTTCTACTCTAGTTTTAATATTAAAGTTAATAATCTAAACTTTTTAAAAATATATTAAAATTAAAATATTAAAATATATAGATTACTTAATTAAAAGAATTCTTATTAAATATTTATTTAATTAATATATTTTATCTTATAATAGTCTTTAGTATATATAATAAGAGTAAGTAAATAAAAAAGATTAAAATCTTTAAAAAATCTATCTATTATAAATTCTTTTATAGTATTATAGATCTTATATTATTTTTAAACTATATTAAGTCTATTAAAAATATAATAAAATAAAAATAACTAATAACTTTATAATTTAATATTATTAAAACTAAAATATATAAGATAAATAAAGATATTACTATAAAGAATTATTAAAAGAATTCTAACTATTCTATAAATATTAATTATTTTTATATCTACTTCTATAATAATATTAATATAAATATTTAGAATTAGATTAAAAATAAAGATATATTTAAAATTATTTAATTAATTCTTTAAAAATTATTTAACCTATTTACTTATTAAATTAATTAATAATATTATTATATATAAATAAAGATATACTATAAAAATATTAATACTATAAGCTTTATCTATAAATTCTAAATAATCTATAATAACTTTATAAATAGTATTACTTCTAAAAAAATCTTTATTACTTTTAAATATATAGCTTTTATAATAGCTATTATTAATAATTCTTAAATAAACTTTTTTATTATAATATTTATTTCTAGTACTACTATAAAGATATATAATAATTTCTTAATTTCTAAGAATATATAGAAATCTATTTCTTATACTAATAACTAGATTACTAAGATATTTACTATATCTTTTACTAATAGTACTACTTCTAATATTAGCTAAAGATATAATAATTATAGATATAGTAATTAAAAATAAGATAGATAAAGTAATAATTCTAATATTTATTTTAATTAAATATCTTTTAAACTTAAAAAATTTAAAAATAATAAAAATACTTACTATTACTAGTATTATAAAGTATAAGGTTTTTATAAAGCTAAAAATATATATTAAAGTTTAAAAATATTAATAATATATCTACTACTAACTAAATTTAATAGTTAGTTCTAGAAAATTATTATATAAAGACTGTTTTTATATAGACTAATATAATTATACTTAACTATAATAATAACTATAACCCTACTTTTAAATACTATAATCTATTATACTTATAATAACTCTTATTTTTAATTAAATAATTTAAAATAAAATAGATTAATACTTAATAGATTAAGATCTATATCTGTTATAATACTTTTAGTAATATTTCTAATCTATTATCTATATATAAATAGATAATTAATTCTAATATATCTAAATATATAATACCTTATTATATAAACTTTACTAATTTTTATTAATTTTAATCTCTAATAATTACTACTATAAACTAACACTTTTTTTATTAAAAGATATAGTAATATAGTACTTATAATTAAAAACTTTAATTCTTATAAATTTATAGATATAGTTTTAAATAAAGTCTAGTTAATATTTTAGCTTAAGAATAATCTTATCTTTATTTCTACTTTTAATAAATAAGATTATTAAATTAATTTTAAGAATAAATTAATTATTTTCTCTAGATATAATAGTATAGAATTTAAAGATATTATATCTATATTTTTTATTAAAGATTATTATTAATCAAAATACTTTAATATTTTTTTAGATTTAGTTTACTATTTAATTCTTTTTAATTAGATATTTTTCTTACTACTAATAGAATATTTAGATATTAATTATTTTAAAAAAAAACTATTTTTATTACTACTATATAAAGTAAGTAATATTTCTATTTTTAGTAAATTAGTAATATCTATTATTACTACTTAAGATATTAATATTACTAGTAAAGTAAAGAATATTTTTATTTCTATTAATCTTATTTATTATTATACTATTTATATTAATAAAAATACTATATATAAAATAGAATATAATATTACTAGTATTAAACTTTTTAAAAATAGAGATATTATATTTTTATATAAATTATATATTCGATCTAAAAATTATATTCTTTTATTTAATAAATAGAAATAGATTTATATTTAATATAAAAATATTCTTTATTTTAATATCTAAGATTTATATTTTTATACTAGTTATAAATATAAGATCTATTTTATATTTATTAATAATAATATTTTATATTTTACTTAGATATTTACTATATAATCTTTTACTAAGATTTTATTAAATATTTAAAAAGTTATTATATTCTTTAAGTAATAGTTTAATTTAAAGATAAAAGAAATTTATATTAATAATATATTTATTTATAGATTAGTTTAGATTTTTTATAATACTTATAATATTATTATAATATCTATCTCTTTTTATATAAAATAACTAAATAATATTCTAGAATATATAAACTACTATCTTATTAAATTAATAATTATAGTTATAGTTAAAAACTAGCTTTTAAAGTATCTCTAGTTATTTATTATTTAGGAAGTTAATTATACTATTAATTATCTTTATTACTTATATATTAATATAATTTCTTATAAAGCTTTTTATAATTATAAGTTTAATATTTTATACTTAGATACTCTTAGCTATTAGTATTAGTATTATATTAATAAAAAACTATATACTAACAAACTTAATATTTATATAAATAAAGAATATCTTATTAGTTATAATATTAGTGATTGCTATATTATTTATAATATATATATAAAAAAGACTTATTACTTTTATAATATTATTTTTAATAAAACTATATCTATTAATATTTTTTTTAATCTATTATATAATATTAATATAAAAAGAGATAGTATTTCTAATAGTAGAGTAGTATTTAAACTAGATATTACTTACTATATTCTAATTAACTTCTTTAAGAATAAGACTCTATATATAGTGATCTTTTAAGCTCTTTCTTAGTTATATTAATATACTGAATAGTTAGTTTTATAGTTTAAGAAAGTTACTTCTCTAACTATTAAAGAGATACTAGAAGATTAAGCTATATCTGTATCTCCCAGCAGACCCACAGGACCTTCGTCCTGTAGGTCTGCCACGCAATTCTTCCCATTTCACAATTCTTCCCATAATACTATTTTTTCTATTAACAACATAACTATAATATCTAGAACTAAGAAAGCACCTGATTTATATAATAAAGGTTCCTCTATCTAATGATATATATAACAAGTCTAATTTTCTTTAATTTTAGGTGATTTATTTATGTTTTATAGAATATTTTAAACTAACTAGATTATATAATAAATTTTGATATTAACTTAAATTTAAGTTAGATAGTAAATAAACAATTTCTTTATATTATTTATTAGTGATTAGTATTTAAATATCTTATAAAAAAGTAAATAGATTATAGATTATTAGATTTTTATAAATCTTTATAGATATATCTATATACAGTAGTTATATATATACTACCTTTTAGTTTTAATATATTTAAATACTATAACTATCTATATATAGCTATTAATATTATTAATATTTATTTTTTTAAAAGTAAAAGTATTTATTTACTAGATTTTAAAAGATTATAAATTAAATAAATCAATATAAAAACATAGTAGAAAACATAAATAAATTAGGCAAAATTAGACTTTTTATATATATCATTAGATAGAGGGATATTTATTATATATAAATCAGGTGTTTTATTAGTTCTAAATATTATAGTTATGTTGTAAGAAGGGAAATGATAGAAAAAATGGTGTTGTGGGAAGAATTGTGAAATAGGAAAAATTGCGTGGCGGACCCATATGACCAAGGTCATATGGGTCCGCTGGAAGGGATAAATACCTAATTAACCTTTTACTAATTTTAATATATTAATAGAGCTATTAAATAAACTATTAGTTAATATTTTTATTAAAATAATAGGTTTTTATAGATTTACTTATATTACTTTTTAATAAATTTCTATTAGTATTCTTATTATAAATATTTCTATAAGAATAAAAAAAACTTTATTAAATTAAAATTAGTTTTTAATATTATCTTACTATCTAGATATATTACTCTAAAAGTAGTAATTAATACTACTAGTAGATTTTTATCTTATAATACTACTTATAATAAGATCTATTTTACTATAAAATAGGTAAATAAATAAATCTCTATTTTAGAAGAACTTTAGAAATAGATATTTCTTACTATATAGACTATTATTATTAAAGAACTCTTTTTTAAGATATTAATTTTAATCCTTTTATTAAATATCTTTAGTATTATTTATCCTTTTTTTAATAAATAATTTAAAAAGTTTTATAAGTTATCTATTATTAATATCTATATTATAGATATATTTATTACTAATAATAATACTATAAATAAATTTTAAACTTTAATAATTTTTAATAAAAATAGTTTTTTAAAGCTTTTATCTAAAGATATTAGTTATATTCTTTATATTTAATAATAAACTATAAACTATATTAATAAGTATAAATAATTTTAAACTATATATAGAACTTTATTATTACTTTATAAATAGAATTTAGAAAATAATAAACTAAATTACTAGCTAGATAAAACTATTCACTTTTTATTAGATATAGACTATTAAGTATAATAGTTAATATAAAGTCTATCTAGTATATTATAGGTTTAATTAAATCAAAGATATTAATTTTTATAAACTTTATACTATTATATTAAAGCTAATATTATATAAAATTATTATATCTATTATTATCTAGAATAACTAATATCTCTATTATATAGATATTATTACTATTTTTCTTAATATAGAGATAAAAAAAACTATTTATATTAAACTTTCTAATATCTTTGAAAAACTATATTTAAAGATTAGACTCCTTATAAAATTTATAAATAAACTTAAGTAAACTTTTTAAAAGTAATACTCTTTACTCTAAGATATATTTATATAAATAGATTTTATAATATTAAATATAGATTATTCTA
This sequence comes from Penicillium bialowiezense, assembly GCA_026122735.1. NCBI lineage: Eukaryota > Fungi > Ascomycota > Eurotiomycetes > Eurotiales > Aspergillaceae > Penicillium > Penicillium bialowiezense. The sequence continues at coordinate 1,373,344 of JAKZFB010000005.1, read as the reverse complement.
TATTTATAAAAATAATTAATAAGATTCTAATCTATATTCTTATCTATATAGATGATCTACTTATTTATTATCTTAATAAATAAATTATCTATATATTTACTATTAAATTATATAAGTATTTTAATCTTATCTTTAAAAATAAGATTAAGTATTTATTAAAAATTAATATTATATAATATTCTAAAGATATTTATATATCTTAAGAAGACTATATTAATAAACTTTTTAAGAAATTTAAATTTATTAAGTTAAAATTAATATAAACCCTTATAGATAAAAAGGAAATTCTAGTTTCTTATTATTATATTATAATTAGATAGTTAGAATTATAATCTTTTATAATTACTTCTATACTATCTTTAGCTAGTTTATTAACTCTTATAACTATTTACTAGACTTATTCTATTTAAAATAAAACACTCTTATCTTACTTAGCTATTAAAATTATAATACTTTTCCTATTATCTATAATTATCTCTATAAAATATCCTATAATATAGACTTTATAGCTTTTAATAATAAAAAACTTTAATTATATTTCTCTAAAGATTAAGAAATAGTTTTATAAAAAAAAGGTTAAATTTATTAATCCTTTTAGTCTTATATCTAAAATAGATATTAAATACTTTTAGAAATATATTAACTCTCTTATCTAGCTAATAATCTTAATATATCTTAATATTATATATATAATAACTAAAATTATCTACTATGTTTTAAATCCTAGTATTTAGTATTAGATAGTATTAAAATAGTTATTTAAATATCTAGTTAGTATAAAGTCTCTCTATATTTATTTTATTTCTAGACTAGTATTTAGAAATATCACTATAACTAATAAATCTCTTATTCTATTTAAGGACTTAGAGATAGATTTTATTAGCTATATTAATATAGAGTAGATTAATAACTATTTAGAGAATAGTCTATTAATATTAGGTTATATCTTTAAGTTTACTAGAAAGCTAATTTTATAGACCTTTAAAAAGTAAAAGACTATTACTCTTTTATTTACTAAGAGTGAATATATTAAAGAATCATTTATCATTTAAAAAGCTATTTAGCTTAAAAGATTTCTTATAAAACTTTAAGTTCTATTTAACTCTTTTATTAAATTAAGAACTAATAATACTAGTATTATCTTATTAACTAAAAACTTATATTTTATATATATATTTAATATATCTTAGTATACTATTATTATATACGTGAAGCTATAACTACTAGTAATATCTATTTAACTTATATTCCTACTACAGAAATAGCTACTAATAGATTTATAAAGTTACTAAGAAAGATTATATTTTAATAATTTATCTAATAGTTAAATATATATAAACTCCTATTAAAATTAGATATAATAGTAATCTAATTTCCTAAATCTCTATTTTAATACTCTCTTAAAGCACTAAACTTAATCTTACTCTGTCTAGTTCTTATCTATATTTATATCTAGGCGCTTACTATAATACTATCTAGTAAATAGGATAAATTTATTAAGCCTATTTATCTTATTAAACTTATATAGTAGATAAAATCATTCTTTACTAATAGTATAGAGCTCTCTCTAGTAGCTAGTCTTCTTCTAGAAAATAATTGCTTTTATTACTTTTTACTGAGCTAGAAGTCATTAAATAAAACTAATTCTTATTATTTTATAATATCTCTATAAAATAGTATTAATTTCCTCTTTAAAAAAGATAAATAGCTAACCTTTCTATTTATATAATATTTACTATAACGTTTAGTTTAAATATATTACTTATCTTTAAAGATATTTAGATAGTTTTTATAGCAGACTTAGATACTCTAAGATTTCTTTACATATAGTTTCCTCTATTTTCTATATATAATACTCTACCTTTAATAGCTAAATTAATAGTAGACCTTATATATAGTGGAAATTCTTTTTTGCAGTAGTTAGAAAAACTCAGTTAGTCTAATAGCCTTATAGGGGATGTTAGAAAGGTTAGGTTAGTGCCTGAGGTATCGCTACCTCAGACACAGATATGCCCCACCTTCTATCTATTTAGTCAATCTTCCCTCTCCTCTTTCTTCCCTTCTCTTCTCTCTACGCGCGTCCTATAGTATAATATCATCCACTATTGTCCTATCCTTCTATCCTTTCCTAGTCCTACTATCACTTTTATTTTTATTTTACTTATACTCTTTAGAGAGTATTTTTAAGCTAATAATAATTTTTAAATTATATCTTTTATTAATAAATATATCTTTTAATATCTTATATATCTTTATATTTTTATTTAAGTAATAAATAATCTATATTTTAAATAGCTTTATATATAACTATAAAATTATTAAGAATGATCTATATTATATTAGTATTTTAGCTAAAGTCCTATTACTCTATTTCAGTATATAATAAATTTATCTTATAGTTAAAAATTAGATAGTAAGTTAATTTATTTAAGAGGATATATAATATATTTTTTAGAGTAGTTTAGATAATTTAGAAAAGTAGAGGACTAGTACTATATGTAAATAGAAAATTATTCAAATAATCAATTACAAGAAAATTTTTAATTAATTTCTTTTATTTTACTGCCTTTAAATTTAGTTAGAGAATATCTTACTTATTAGGTATTTTCTTATTACTCTATAAGTAGGATATTAAATGTCTAGGTGGTATCTATTTATCTTTGTTAGGCTACGGAGGGCTAGGTTATTTAGCTAATACATTTGACTCTACAGTTTCTCCTAAGGAGAAAAAAAAGGCGGTATATGAACAGATCCAACCATATTAACCAAGCTTGGTCTGGCTTAAGAAAACCTTAGGACGTGAAGCGGTAACTCTAGATTAAACGCTAGAAAGGTATTATTTTTGAACGATATATATCATATAGAGATAAATCAGGATATTTTACCCTACAATAATGTTTAGATGGGCTTGGAAAAATTAGACAATCACCTGCTAAAATGCTAACAAAAGTTAGAAATCTAGCCACCAATTTGCTTATAGCTGCACATGTATTTCGCGGTGTTTTAAAAAATATTTATGGGGCATATTTCAAGCATGATCAGTGAAAAGTTTACCCAATGAAATGCGATCGAGGGATGGAAAAACCAGCCGCCAATCAGCGAATGGAATTTCATACTTGGCACCGGTAGATTTTAGTTGCATATTTGTGGAACACTGGAATTTCTGGTCACCATCGCATCTGAAAATCGCTGTACATCAAGCCAGGAGAGGCACGGCCGCATTCAATCTTATATCTGCAAAGAGAAGTTTGGGGCAAGAGGATCTGGGAACTGTCTGAGGACAATAATGACACCTTATATTCAGACTCCTTATTTTACTTGGTAATCAAGTCAAGTCATCAAAGCCTAACCACGAGAACAGAAGTAGGTTGCATTTCTTGCTGTCATGAGCTGCAAAAACCATGTCAGTAGAGCTATTATAAAACAACCCCTTCTTTGCGGTCATCATATACCTTTTAGGCTCCCTTAATAGCTTCTAATTCTCTGCCACCGAAGAAATTTGCTATACATTTTTTTTTTAAACAATCCGCCAAAGCAAAGCCTTCGGTTTGTATATAATTAGGTCGATTTCCGAATGTAAACACATTTTACAGAGTAATTACAGACTCGAATTATCAGAGTTAGGAGAAAGACTGTTTGCAGCTTGCGTGTGCTGTTTTACCGAGATGAAAGTTCACTTAAAGGTCTCAGAGGTAAGTAAAGTCCCCAGAATAACTTTTACTCACGCCGGCTTATTCAGGCTAACGAATCGAATGTTATAGAAGGTACCCTCTGCGACCGATGCTATGACAGATGTAGCACACAGTGCTGTGCCTGGAAGACAGAAATTGATTTTTCTTCTGCTGTTACTCAACATCCCCATTTGTCTCTTAGTGAATATTATTGCATATTTAATATTCCGTAATCTTGCGGTGATTGTTGTTTGGGTGTCATTTTGGGTATTGCTGTCTGTAATAATTGCATTTTTCATTTAAAGCGTGCTTGCTGGGCCATCTATGTAATTGATGTGTACTATAACAAACAAATGGAAAACTACCTTTACTTTTAGAAAGTGTACATGGCGTATGGAAACCTCAATTAACCATTTATCAGATTTTGGAGGAAGTAACAGAGTGATATATAACCCATTTATTTTGGCAAAGCACGTTAGTGCTTCCATTTTTATTCAATGGAGAACTTGAATGGAAAGATGACTTTACTTAGTACATATGAAATGTAGAGCAAAGACTGCAGGGAACAAAACTTTCACACGTACTATTGACAATATCTTTTCAAACTCAAAACAGCACCTCACTATGGGTATCAAGAGCTCGAACTGAGATACTTGTCGGGGCACTGGACTGGAAGCTGAAATAATCGCCCATCGCTGGGGCATCTGCATCAGGAAACTGGTGACAAGGAAAGTAAGGCGGATGGTAAAGTGTCTGTGGTGTAGCAGGTTGGACATATAACAACCAATTGGGGATATTCTGCACTGAAACGGGAATCGTGCTCTCCTCAAATCCCTCCAAGTCTATCGCAAGATGTTCCATTGTGTAATAGTAATGAAGAATTGGAGCTTCCAAATGCGGGCGATGAGGGCGGACTGACGGAACATATCGATCCTTTGCGGTGGGCCTTGAATAGTGGGAATTAAGTTGGGGCTTGAAGAGGTGTGTCTTTTGAGGGAAGCTTGATGATTGTTAGTTTGGGATCCCCGACTATCCTGCAACTACATCACTTACATTCGTTTGCAATTCTGTTCTTGAGAAATATATGGCCAGTCTCGCGTATGAGTTCTACGGTGACGGGCTAGACTGGAGGACTGTGGTATGTCAGATAATGTGTTCTAAGTCAAGGTCGAACAGTATTACTCACGTCCGCAAAAGCTTTCTGGCAGCCGTGGTGCTGGCATGAGTAAGGCTTCTCACCAGTGTGGGTCCGTGAATGGACAGTCAGAGCACTGCGCTGAATGAAACTCTTGTTGCAATCCTTCGCGGTGCAATTGTGAGGCCGCTCTCCGGTGTGGACCCGAATATGGCGACGAAGGTCTGATTTGCGGTTGAAAGACTAGAGCTGTTACTAAGTCCGAAAGATCGATCACTAGACCGGGTAAATACCTTGCCACAGTTCTTCCAAGTGCACTTGCACGGCACATTTTGTTTGGAGGTCATGTATGCGAGTTATACTTTGCGATAAACCCTCTTCAGTGGAAAGGTGCGCGGCTTGAGAGATCTGGACAATAGCGGGGGCCATTGAGAGAGAAAAAGCAGGGATAAACTATATGAATTCCACGCAAGCAATGTCAATGAAGGGAAAGCTTAAGATATGAACTTTGGGAGGAAATAAAACAAAAAAGAAGAAAGAGGACAAAAGTGCATGGATAGACTGCTTTATTAGCATTCAAGTCTAACTTCCACCAAGGCGGGTTGCCCTGGTGTAAACTTTGTCTGTTTCTTGGGCGACGCATCATGTTGATATCAAAGTTCAAGATGAGCTCATTCGTATCAGTGGAATATGGGCTGAATCTACGCAACCAGTGCGAGATATGTAGATGTGTCCGTCCCCAATGGAATGGAGCAGCTCGCTGATTGGCGGCTGATTTTTCCATCCCTTAACAACATTCTATTCGATAAATGTTTACCTTCCAAAACCCCCCTACAGTGTCTGATTTAGGAGATTGATGATGGTGCTCATTGGATATTCAAAGCCAAATGAAGCCCAGCCAATCAAAATAACCACTATCCTTTGGAAAATAGACTCATACGCGATACTCTACGAGAAACAGATAAAAGCAGTTTATAATCACGAAAATCCTCTCTTGTAGAAATCCGAGTGGAGGACGATTCATCGATTTCAAGCCATTGATCACAACTATGGCCACCGGATATGGATCTACAAAAACATCTGGTATTGGAATGTGTCCTTCATTGTGCATCATTAAATCAATTCGGACGCTTTTCGCCGTTGTCAATTAACCCCCACAATATATTTGCTTTTTTCTTCGCTCGATATCCTTCTGCGGCGTCCAGAGAGTGACCACAAAAAGCCGGTTTCTTTGAACGGAATAGGCTCAAAATGCATACTGTAGTTTTAGTTATTGGTTGAACACTGACTGATTTTCGAGAACGAGGCGTGGTAAACCAATCTCCGGATTATCGAGCGAAATTTTCGAAACTATAGGCAATCCAAGAGTTTCCACCTGCAACCCGCGGCCTCTACAGATATGAGTATAACAAAAATAGCGAGAAATCCCACCATGCCTGAGCTGCCAGAAATACCAACACCTAGTTTGGTCGTGCTGAATATGGAAAAGACGATTTATACCAAGATGAAATCCCTATGTGCATGCCAGCCAGAGCCAGTTTACCAATGACCGACGTCCAAATCATGACATTCTGCTACAATTTAGATCCAGCGACCATATTATAAAATATTAATATAAGGTAGCCGGCCCAGCAGCCAGCCGAAATACTCAGATATACTGCCATATTCGAAAACAGAGTCCCCCGCATACACTTGCAGATCGTTTCCCGAAGCCTATCCTGAAACACGCTAGTCCAAATATAGTTACTTCTCCTAAACCCCTTGTCAAGCTGTATCGTCCCGCGTTCAGCGATTGAATTGCAATTTCAATGATATGTAGGAATCATATTTTGGCGGCGTTACTTTCTTCTCAACACTTGATGAAAGTGGTTCACCACACTCAACGCAGGTTTTTGAGAGGAATGAATCCGGGTCGAAACTTGAGTCTGTATGCAACAAAGTCTCCAAACACCAGTTCAACGTCGTTTGACTCGCTTCAACGCCTATCAACGAGACAGAGATTCTCGTTACCATCTGCGCAACTGGAGAAGAAGATATGTTGTCTGCAAAGCTCACACCCAAAAAGGCATTGACCAATTGGCCGTTCGGTCGGAAGCTGTCAAAAGCATACGCGAAGCAATGGCATGCATCGATGATGTTCAACAATACCTGAAACGCTGGACATTGAATAGGTTATAAGTTGTGAGTCTTCCACTTTTTGCAGACCCACACACACCATTGCTCCGACAATATACTGAACTTGACAGAAATAGGATACTTCTTTGCCGATCTTCTTGATGAGTACGTGATATCCAGGGATTCAAGAAGGGAGAGTGGCCAGTGAATAACGAAATACTTGGTAGAGTAGTCTGGTGTATTATTTCTCTTTCACTCAGTAGTGGCAATCGCCAAATGCAGTCTTTAAAAACGATGCGCTTAAACGTATTTTAATGGAATTCGCAAATTGAAAATGAACCGAAAAGACATACAGGTATATCGAAAGCAAAGTCAATAGTTTCGAGACATACTGTAGCGCAATTAGCACAGCTTGAGTATCCCTTCAAAACACCATCAAATTCGAGCCCATCTCCCCGTCCAAAATCATTCATCTACGATCCAAAAATCCAATCATTATTTCTCTGCTCTTGGCTAAGTTGCTGCTTCGCTTCAGGCTTTTCCCCGTGCAATCCCCAGCCCCAAGGGCGACGCTTCGGATGGTCATCATCTATACGACCTTATCAGTATAGATCGGGCTCAGAAATTCAAGCTAGACAGATCGTACTAGTTGCTTTACCAGCAGCATCGTTGGCTTGGGAGTCAGATTGAACAGATCCGGACCTTTGCTTGGTTGGCTCTTGCTCGGGGGGCTTTGCTGCGTTGGGGGACGACTGTGTTTCCGTTGAGCCGGTCGAATCTTGACGCGGCCGATGATGGAATGCGTCGGATGCTCTGCGGAGGATGTTTGACATTGTGGATTTCAAGTGTTGAATAAATTGATTTCTGTGGATATTTCATGTGCGTTGCGGGACTGACCTTTTACACACAAAGCGCTTTATATATAGAGTTGAGCTACAAGGCTCATGACATCATGTTGGCACAGTCCTCGTGATCAGTCGTATTTCTATGGTACACATAGAAAAGGTGGCAAGAACATAAAGGAAGACGGGCTCTAGACTGTCGAACCAGAGGGCACAGCGAACTCTAAGAACATCGTGGTAGTCCTTCTCAGTCCTTCCCGATTGGGTACCAGCGTGGACGCAATAATTTCCCATCTCTCCCTTAGTCCCTTCGATCGCACGTATAAATGGTAATAAATTAATATACATATGTAGCTTACTTAGTTCTTTAACTACTCGCTTAGATGCTTAATTTTATCAAAATCCGGCAAGAGATGAGGACTAAAATGGAAAGGAAAAGGTCTCGAATGCCACACCGGTATAATCGGGTCGTCGAACCCAGCCACCTGGCGGTGTCAGGGTTCCCGGGCCTAATTACAAATTTTTCATTTCCACATTCTTCAACAATTCACTACACCCCCAATTCTCTATATTGCACATTCAGCTTCAGAAGATCATGTTACCAATGCCTTATTAGCATACCATGCTAGTACCAAAAAGAAATATTTCAGCCATCGCTAAGCAATTCAAAATTTCACACGGTGTCTTAAGAGGCCGCATCAACGGTCGCCAGCCTCGAAACAAGCGCACCGCAGCCAATAAAACACTACACGCAAAGCAAGAAAAGGCATTAGTTCTATAGATCGATACCTTAGACCAGGCCTATTCTCCGCCATCAACAGCACAAATTCAGCATACTACATTACAAATTATCTGACGTCATAACCCCAAGCAGACACTCAGAAAGAATTAGGCCTACGATTTTATCGCTCATCTACCACCACACTTTAAACATCTTAATCAAAAACTAATAGAGAAAAGACAATTTCAGGCTATGAATCCTAATTATATTATCTTTTATATAATCATCTACAAATTATACTTAAAAACTACAATATTAGTCTAAGAGATCTATACAATTTCGATAAAACTGGTTTCAAATTAGCGAAAGAAAAGCTCAAAAGATTATTTCAGTCTAAAGTAATTCATATTATAATACTAGTAGTTAAGACAAATCACTTACTAGTATTAAATACATCTCAGCTACAGATTAGATATTACCACTATAGATTTTAGTAAAAAAACAATTCTATATAGAAAGTTAGTTTATCAACACCAATTTACCAGACAACTACACGATTTGTCTAACCCCAAATAGCTAGATTAATAAAATCATTAGTTTTATATAGCTCTAGATATTCAATGAATTTATATTATTACGTAATAAAAAAGAGGAATATCATCTTCTTTTAATAGATATAGACTTCCGCACGCACCGGAAATGGGTCGAAGGTCCCAACCCAGCACCGGACCCAACTGCTGGTGCCCTAGATAACCTAATAAAAACCTAACTGGACCTAACTTTTATATAATTTACTGTATAAAGTGCTTTACTTATCTAAATTTAATACTATAATTTTCTATTTGATGGAAGGACTAGGATAGAATGGAGATAGGATAATAATATGATGATATTGTACTATGGAGACGCGCAGAGAGAGAAGAGAAGAGAAGAAAGAGGAGAGGGAAGGTTGACCGAACGTAAGACGGAAGGTGGGGCACATCTGTGCCTGAGGCAGCAATACCTTAGGCACCAACCTTTCCAATACCCCCCATGAGGTTACTGGATAGATCGATATCTTCTAATTACTGCAAAAAAGAGCTTCTACTATAAGCAAGGTCCACTGTCAATTTAGCTATTAAAAGTAGAGTATTATACGTAGAAAGTAGGGGAAACTATATGTAAAGAAATCTTAGAGTGTCTAAGTCTACTATAAAAACTATTAAATACTCTTGAAAATAAGTAATATATTTGAAACTGGAAAAACGCTGTAGTAGGTATTATATAAATGAAAAGGTTAGTTAACTGTCTTTTTTAAAGAGGAAACTAATACTGTTTTATAGAGACATTATAAAATAATAAAAATTAGTTTTATTTAATGACTATTGGCTTAGTAAAGAGTGATAAGAGTGATTATTTTCTAGAGAGAGACTAGATATTAGAAAGAGTTCTATACTATTAGTAAGAAACGATTATATCTGCTATATAGGTTTGGTATAAGCGTTTTTAGTAGGTTTATCTTATTTGTTTGGTAGTATTTTAATAGGTATCTAGATATAGCTATAGATATAAGTAGAAACTAGATAAAGTAGGATTAAGTTTAGTGCTTTAAGAGAATATTAAAATAGAGATTTGGAAAAATAGGTTTTAGTTATATCTAATTTTAGTAGGAGCTTCTGTATATTTAACTACTAGATAAATCGCTAGAATATAATCCTTTCTAATAGCTTAATAAATCTATTTGTAGTTATCTCTACAGTAGGGATATAGATTAAATAGATATTACTAGTAGTAATAGTTTTATAAATTTAATAATAATATACTAAGATATGTTAAGTATATATATGAAATATAGGGTTTTTAGTTAGTAAGATAGTACTAGTATTATTAGTTTTTAATTTAATAAGAAAATTAAATAGAATTTAAAGTTCTATAAGAAGTCTTTTTAGCTAAATAGTCTTTTAGATTATAAATAATTCTATAATATATTTACTTTTAGTAAATAAGAGAGTAATAGTCTTTTACTTCTTAAAAATTTATAAAATTAACTTTCTAGTATATTTAAAGATATATCTAGAGATTAAAAAATTAGTTTTAGAATAGTTATTTATCTAGTCTATATTTATGTATCTAATAAGATCTATTTTAGGATTTTAAAATATAAAAAAAGATTTACTAGTTGTAAAGGTATATCTATATATTAGATTTAAAGTAAAGAAGATATAAAGAAATTTAGTATTAGATAGGTATTAGAATAACTATTTAAAAGTTATTTAGTGTTGAGTGTCTGGATTTAATATGTAGTGAGTAAACTTAGTTATTATATATATAATATCTAGATACGTAAAGACTATTAATTAGATAAAAAAGTTAATATACTTTTGAAAGTATTTAATATCTATTTTAGATGTTAGATTAGAGGGATTAATAAATTTAATTTTAATCTTTTTTTTATAGAGCTATTTCTTAGATTTTAAAGAAAAGAAATTAAAGTTCTTTATTAAAGAAGGTTGTGAAGGTTATATAGTAGGATGTTTTATAGAGACAATTATAGGTAATTAAGTAGGTATTATAGTTTTGATAGTTAAGTAAGATAAAGGTGTTTTATTTTAAATAGAATAGGTCTAGTATTTAGTTATTAAAAAATTAGTTAAAGATAGTAAAAAAGTAGTTATAGAAGATCTAGATTCTAACTATCTAACTATGATATAATAGCGGGGAACTAGAATTTTTTTTTTATTTATAGAGGTTTATACTAATTTTAATTTAATAAATTTAAATTTTTTAAGAAGCTTATTAATATAGTTTTTTTAAGATATATAAATGTTTTTAGAATGTTGTATAATATTAATTTCTAAGAAACGTTTAACTTTATTTTTAAAAATAAGATTAAAGTATTTAGATAATTTAATAATAAATATATAGATTATTTATTTATTAGGATAATAAATAAGTAGATTATCTATATAGATAAAAATATAAATTAGAATCTTATTAACCTACTTTATAAATACAAAATAGTTAATATTTAGTATTATAAAATCTATTTAAATAAATATATCTTAAAGTAAAAAATACTACTTTTAAAAGGTTTACTTAAGCTTATTTATTAACTTTATAAGAAATCTAACTTTTAAATATGGTTTTTTAAAGATATTAGAAAGCTTAATATAAATAGTTTTTTTTATCTCTATATTAAGAAAAGTAGTAATAATATCTATATAATAAAGATATTAGTTATTCTAGGTAGTAATAGATATAATAATTTTGTAGAATATTAGTTTTAATATAATAATGTAGAGTTTATGAAAATTGATACTTTTAATTTAATTAAATTTATGGTATACTAGGTAGGCTTTATATTAACTGTTATATTTAATGGTTTATATCTAATAAAAAGTAAGCGGTTTTTTTTAGCTAGTAGTTTAGTTTATTATTTTCTAAATTCTATTTATAAAGTGATAATAAAGTTTTATATATATGGCTTAGAGTTACTTATACTTATTAACATAGTTTATAGCTTATTACTAAGTGTAAGAAATATAATTAATATCTTTAGATATAAACTTTAGAAGACTATCTTTATTAAGAATAGCTAAGATATAAAGCTTACTTATAGTATTATTATTTATTATAAGTATATTTATAATATAGATATTAATAATAGATATTTTGTGAAATCTTTTAAGTTTATTAGTAGTAGAGAAGTAAATAGTACTAAAAATATTTTATAAGAGAATAGAGATTAATGATTTAGAAGGAAGTTTTTTAGTAATGATAGTCTATATAGTAGGAAATATCTATTTCTAAGGTTTTTCTAAAATAGAGGTTAATTTATTTATCTATTTTATAGTAGGATAGATTTTATTATAGGTGGTATTATAAGATGAAGGTTTACTAGTAGTATTAATTATTATTTTTAAAGTAATATGTCTAGATGGTAGCATAATATTAAGAATTAGCTTTAATTTTATAAAGTTTTCTTTTATTCTTATAGAAGTATTTATAATAGAAGTATTAGTAGATATCTATTAAAAAGTAATATAAGTAGATTTATAAAGACCTATTGTTTTAGTAAGTTTATTAATTAATAGTTTATTTAATAGTTTTATTAATATACTAGGATTAGTAGAAAGTTAGTTAAGTATAATCTGATCTTTAAGTATTTTTTTTATAGTTAGAGAAATAGCTTTCTTAGATTATAGAACTAACTATTTAGTATATTAACGTAATTAAGAAGAAGCTTAAAGAATTATATGTTAATATTTGTTTTTAGAAAAGTTAATTAAAATGTAGTAAGTAATATTTAGTTTAGATATTAATCTACTATTAAAAGTACTATCTCTCTTTATACTAATATTATATAATAAGTTAAAGAAAACGTTAATAGAGGTAGTTTTGTTAAAGATGATATTATAAAAGCGATAAGTCTTTTTTATATGAATGTTATAAATAATATAGTGATTACTAATATTATAATTAATAAGACATCTTTTATTTATATAAATGTTAAGTTTATTAATATACTGTTTCTTATTGATATAATACTAATACTAATAGTTTAAAGTATATAAATAAGAGATATTAGATTTATAGCTATAGAAAGCTTTATAAAGAGTTATGTTAATATATAAGTGATAAAAATAATTAATAGTATAGTTAATTCTTTAGATAATAAGTGACTAAAGGTACTTAGAGAGTTAGTTTTTAATTATAATTGTAATTATTAGTTTAATAAAATAGCAGTTTATTTATTCTAAAATACTATTTAGTTATTTAGTATAAAGAAGAGTAAGTGTTATGATAATATTATAAATATTATAAAAAGTCTAGATTAATTTATAGATAAGCGTATTATTAGTATAAATTTCTTTTATCTTTAGATTAAATTATTATTTAAAGAATGTGATAACCTTTTAAATATTTAGTAAGATTTTAGTAAAAGACTATATAGTAAATATCTATATAAAATAAGAAGCGTTATTGTTAATAGATATAAAATAGGTCTTATATTTATAACTAATATAGAAATATAGATCTTAGATATTAAAGTAAAGAATATCTTTATATTAAGTGTAGATCTATTTTTATTTACTAAAAACAAGAATATGATCTTTAGATAGAATATATAGTTTATATGGAAATATTATATCTCTGTTTTTAATAAGTTTAATATTAGTAGTATTATATTCTATTTTGTATATAATGTTTTTATTGATATAAATAGTATAGTGATAAGTAAGATTAATAGAAATAGGAACGTTTTTTACTTTACTGGTAGTGTTAATATCTTAAATAGCGGTAATAGATATTACTAATTTACTAAGAATAGAAATATTACTTATTTTGTGTTTTAGTAGCGAGATTAGCTCTTTTTTAAGGTAATTAATATCTAAATACTTTATAGGTAGTAAAAAGAATATCTAGTTTAAGAGAATTAAATAGTAGATTAAGTTTAAAGAAATATTAAAGTATTTTAACTAATAATAATCTTTAATAAAAGGTATAGATATAATATCTTTAAGGTTTGTGCTATTATATTTAGAGAAGATAATTGATTTGTTCTTAAAGCTAACTTAATAATCTTATTTATTAAGGGTAGAAATAGAGATAAGATTGTTTTTGAGCTGAGGTGTTAACTAGATTTTATTTAAGATTATATCTATAAATTTATTAGAGTTAGGGTCTTTGATTATAAGTATAATATCGCTATATCTTTTAGTAAAAAAGTGTTAGTCTGTAGTAGTAATTACTAAAGATTAGAATTAATGAAAATTAGTGAAATTTATATGATAGGGTATTATATATTTAGATGTGCTAGAATTAATTAATTATTTATATATAGATAATAGTTTAGAAGTATTACTAATAGTATTATAAAAGATATAGATCTTTATTTATTAAGTATTAATCTATTCCATTTTAAACTATTTAGTTAGGAATAAAAGTTACTACGAGTATAATAGACTATAGTATTTAAAAGTAGGATTGTAATTATCGTTAAAGATAACTATATCTGTTTATATAGAAGTGGCTTCTATATAGCGATTTTCTAAGACTAGTTATTGAGTTTATTAGTTAGTATTAGTTATAACGTTGTTTTTAAGCTTTAATATATAGTTCTTTACCTTATAAAGACTTTAAGTCTTATAGTATTAGTAATAGTGAGTGTTCTTATTGTTTTTAAATTTTTTAGGTTTAGGAGGGGTTTAGCTAGGGTAAATATTGGAACTATTATTTTGTCTATTTTATTTTTAACTATTATATCTGCGATTACTGTTATATCTTTGGCTAGTACTATTTGTTGAGGTGCTATTAATAGAGAGAATAGTAAATATTTTAATAGTCTGGTTATTAGTGTAAGTGATAGACTTCTATATATTCTTGGAAGTTAAGAAATTATTATATATTTTTGTAGTAGTGCTAGAAATAAATATTGCGATAAAGGAATTTGTTTAAAGGTTATTGATGATAGCTGTTATAAAAACTGTATATTTGAGAGTAATAAAGATCTTTTTAGGTATAATACTATTTATGAAGTTATTATAAGCTACTTAGAATTTATAGATAAAGCTTATAATATTAATATCTTTATAGTATATCTCTATCTATATATGGTAATATTATTGATTAATTTAATAGGTAGATAGATTAAAGAGTTTTTAGAGGGTTATTTAAATGGTATTAAGTATATCTTTATTTTTAATCTAACTCTAGATATTCGTATTAATGTTATTATAGAAGTAGATATAAAGATGATTAATATTTATAGAGTAGTTAAAGTCTTTTTAACGATTTTTTGTAATAATATTCTTATTTATTTTATATATTTTAGCTTTAATAATACTAAACTGTAAGGTTGTTAGTTGTTTTTATTTCTTTATGTTTTTAATAGATTTAGTATAGTTTAGGAATAATATAAGATCTATGATATTATAGAAGAATTTATAATAGATAGATTTTTTAAAAATCTTGATTTTTTTTATTTACTTATTTTTATTATATATACTAAAGATTATTATAAGGTAAGATATATTGATTAAATAAATATTAGATAAGAATTCTTCTAACTAAGTAACTTATATATTTTATTTTTTTATTTTTAATATATTTTTAAAGAGTTTTAAGTTTTTAGTTTTAATATTAGGATTAAAATAGAAATTATTTTTGTCTTTATTATTTAAAAGAGGATTGACTATATAGATATTTACTATATTAAAGCTATCTTTATTAAAAGTATTTTATATTATTACTATGGTATTTGTAATAGGTTCTACTATATTATTATTTAGTTCGTCTTTTTGATTGTTATAAGAATATATAGAATAAAATAAGAGAAAAGATAAAAAAGAATTAATTAGTGAGATTAGACTAATAGTAGAAGGAGTTAGTATATATAAATTATTATTGTTACTGTTAACTAGAGAAGGTAGAAAGAGTTAAAAAAATTGAAGATTGTAATATAGATTAGCTTATTAGTTATTCTTGTTGGGATCTAGTTTAACAGGATTAGAAGAAATTTAAAATAGAATAATAGAGTTATAACACTATTGTAATATAGTTAGAGTTATAACTAAGAAAGGCTAGTAATTATATAGACTGTAATATAAGAATATTATAGATCTATTGTGTAGACTATGTTGTTACTTGTTAATAATAACTAGAAGAACTTGTTGATAGTAAAGAATTTATATTAGTTTTTATAGTCTTGTTTAATTGTGCTAAAAGTGTAGACTAGGTAAGAATAGAATAATACAAGATATTATAATAGGATATCGTTTTATAATATAGGATGCTAAAGTAGGATACCGTGATAAAGTTTTATAGATTTTTTTAATAGGTAATTTTGGGTAAGGGTATAGATGAGAAATATTAAGTAGATCCGCTGTAAATAGATTACTTAATGATTTAACTAGAGGGTGAGGTTTTATAGAAGAGATTTGGGATGGTATATAGGGTAGTCTTAGTGTAAAGATTGGAGGAATAGAGGATAGCTAGAAGGTTTAGTTAATAAAAATTAGCAGCGAGAGGCTTATAACCTAATAGAAAGACTAGGATAGAATAGAGATAGGATAATAATATAATAATATTATACTATAGAGACGCGCAGAGAGAGAAAAAAAGAGAAGAAAGAGGAGAGAGAAGATTAACTGAATGTAAGACGGAAGGTGGGGCACACTTATGCCTGAGGTAGCAATGCCTTAGGCACTAATCCTTCCAATACTATTATTTTAATTATATTAAGAAATATTTTGATATTAAGTAGTAGAAATAATAAAACTTTATAAAAAAAGATTATTTATAAGAATAAATTGTTTAGTTTAGTATTTATTATTTTCTAAAATTTAAGATTTACTTTAAGATTATACTTAGTTTAATATTTTAAGAATATCTAGTATATAGACTAGAGAAATATATATTTATAATATATAGTATTAGGATAGATTTTATATAATATAGAACTAAAGAAAAAATATAGTAAAATCTTTTTTTTTTTAGATATTTTTAATTAGAGAAAAGTATTTTATAAAATTAAATCTTTAAGAGTTTAGAAAATATTATATATACCTTATATCCTTTTAATATTAAAATCTTTAGTTAAAGTTAAGAAATTTAAATAAAATATTTTAAAATATTTTAAGAAATAATATAGAAATTAGACTTTTATTAGATTTTCTAGATATTTAGCTAGACTTTCTAGATTTTTATTAGTTTTTTTTAAAGTTATATATTAATATCTACTTATTATATACTCTATAAATTAATTAATAAAAAAATAGTATATTAGTTTCTAGTTTTAGTTAATTAATTATTTTTAATCTTTATTAATTATTTTTAATTATAAGTAATAAATCTAATCTTTTATTTACTTTATTTTATATTAATTCTTTAAATCTTAATTAAATTATATTTTAAAACTAGTATTCTAATTTTATATTTTCTTTTTATAATAGAAAAGTTAATAATTTTTTATTTATATTAACTTAATTACTTACTTCTTTTTTAATATATTCTACTATTAATAAAAATATTAGATATCTAATTAAATTATTTCTAGTTCTTTCTTTCTTTTAATATATTAATCTTAATTAAAAGAAATTATTTATTTTTTATAATTAAATAGTATATACTAGATAGATAGAATAGTAATTTTAAATTAACTTTAATTAGAAAAATAAGTTTAAATAAGATTTAATCTACTATATAGAGGTTTAGTAAGATTACTATTAGATTATAAATAGTATAGATAATATACTAAAGATTATATATAAATATTATAGAAAAGTTTTAAAATATCTTTATTTAATAACTCTAGATTATAATATAAATAAACTATATTATTATAGTATATTAATAATATAAAAATATCTTAAGATTATTATATATATATATTTAGGGAATAAGAAAAAATTAAAGATTATAAACTTCTTATAAAAAAAGGTATATTTTATATTAAATTTATTATCTTATAATATTTATAAATTCTTCTATTTCTACTATCTAAAGAGAATTTTCTATATAGAATAGACCTTTTATATAAAAAGAGTAAAAAAAGAATATATTATAATTCTTTATATTAAATTAATTATTTTTTTATTTAATTAAATATCTAATATTTAAATATATTATTATTAAAACTTATTTAACTTCCTTAAATCTATTAATTTTATTATTTAATATAATTTATTATAAGCTAAAGAATATAATTAAAGACTAATATAAATAGATTCTATAATTACTATCTCTAGAATTAAAGATATTAATTATATTTAACTATTAAATATTTTCTTTTTTATAGATATTTATAGCTATTATTAGCTATTTTATTAATTCTAATTAGATATATTATAAGATATTTCTTAAATTTAAGTTCTTTTAAAATATATATACTAGAGTTAATCTAAATATTATTCTATTAGATACTTTACTTAAATATTATTTTAAAGATAAAGTATTTAATTTAATAATAGATAATACCTCTAATAATAAGACTTTAGTAGAATCTTTTTAATAAGCTTTTTTTAATAATATTATTATTATCTAAATCCTATATCTTATTTATATTATTTAGTTAAACTTTAATTAATTCTTTCATTATATTAAAATAGTACTAATAAATAATTTAGTTAAGATAAAATAGATTAAAAAATAATTAAAATTAATCTAAGCTAATATATAGTATATAAAATATGATATTTTTATTATTTTTAATAAAGTTTATTACTTTACTATCTATATAAATATTAATTCTTAATATTAAGAGATATTTTATAATCTTTAACTAACTTTAATAAAATTAATTCTAATTTAAGATATTTAAATCTATTAGAATTTAATCTTTCTAATATTTTATTAAGCTTTATAGCTATATCTTTTTTTTATTTTATTTTATAAAAAATATAATTATAAGAAGCTTTTATTTTATAATAAAAAATAATAATAAATTTATTATCTTTTTTATATTACTAAGCTATTTTTTAACTATATAATCTAGTTTTTTAAAATCTATAATATTATAGTATATTATATTTTTAAGATTTATAATAAATTATTTTATTATTTTAAAAAATTAATAAGATAGCTTTAATATAAATAGGTTCTATAGAAATAAAATATATTATATATATTTAAAATTAATTATACTAAGTTTGATAAGTATTATTTTTAGATTAATAATATTTAAAGATATATTTATATAATTAATATAATACTTATATTTATAAATAAATTTAAATTCTTTTTTATAAATAACTAGAACTAGAAATAGTATAATAAATACTAGAGATCTTTTAAAAAGTTTTAATTCTATACTAAGAAAAGCTATAATCTTAAGATTAAAAATTAAAAAACTTATAGTTTATTACTTATTTAAATATAAAACTAGATAAGATATTAAATAAAAATAAAATAACTTTTTAAATAATCTCTAATAAAATAAGCTAATATTTTAATAGTAGTAAGTTTAAATATTAATATTATACAAATTATATACTAATATTTAAAAATATTATTTATTTTAATCTACTTATATTTTAAAAAAGAATTATATCTATTTTTTAATAATTATTATTCTTACTTATAATATCTTATCTTTTTTAATAATAGATATAAATATTGAATATCTATTTAATACTATTTAGAATATTTATTATTACTATTATAATAGAATAAAATCTTATATTATTAAAGATTTAATAATATTCTTCTATATAACTAGATTTAATATAGAAAAATAGAAAATAAAGTTTTTAGAGAAATTCTTTTTAAAAAAGAGATTAAAATAGTAAAAGAAAAAAGAATAAAAAACTTAATATTATTAATATTAAACTAATTAGTAATATAGAGAAATAGAAAGATAATATTTAAAAAGATAATATTCTTTTAATTAATATTAATAATAATTCTAAGTTTAATTTACTAGTATTTAATAAAGTAATCTAGATATAATTTTTAAAAAAAATATAAAATTTAAAATAATAATAATTATATATATTAAAATATTATATAAATAAGAAATCTAATTTTATTTAAAATTATATATTTAAAACTTATTAAATAATAATAATCTTAAAAACTAAAAATTATTTAGAGATTACTTAAATATATAAAAAAAATCAGTATAATTTATATATACTGTATTTTAAGCTATTTATACTATTTATAACCTAACTTAGAGTCCTAATAACCTAGCTAGATTAAAGGACCTAACCTAGCACTAGGATCCAGTGCGAAAGTATAGCCCTAGAACCTAACTTAAGTTAGGTTGGGTCTGGGTTGGGTTGGGTTTTTTCCGGGTCGTGTGGAAGTCTAAATAGATAATCATAGTTCATATTTAATCTATGATTTTATTAAATTTTATTAGATAAAACGTATTATTCCTTACTACTTTATTCTATATACAACATATAGTTACTAACCTCTCAACAATACATCTTTTTTAGTCTTAAAGTATTACTATAAACAATATAACAATAAGACTGCTTTTTAGGTAGTAATACGAAACATAAAACTAATTTCTTCACAGGCGTGACAATACTGAAACAGAATCTGCGTGGCCAAACTGATTTTGTCCAGGTGGTCGCTTTTTTGCGAATGGGTCATAATTCAAACGCCCTAGGACCATCGCCCTATCGGATCGCCATGAGATGCAAAAAAGCTGATCATTAAGTTATCAAAAAATCCTCATTGGGTTGGGCCAGTACTTTGGCTGGTTTTGAAGGCCCAGGTTCCCGGATAGTTTCAGAGTAGCAAGGAGTGATGATGTCATCACACCCAAGCAAGTCCGGTTGGAAACAACACTCGTCGGAGTCTACTTAGTCAGCGAGACAGATTGATAAAAATTTCGAATAGAAAGAACCTGAACTGACTGTGCCTGGACCTTTTCCTAGAGATCGCTGGTGGTTCCCGGAAACATGCGTTTTTGTGGATCTCCGCGGCTGGATGGAGCACAGGGCTGGATGGAGCACAGGCCAATATACCCGGTTCTTACTGCGGACCTCATATTGTTGAAACGAAATACCCAGTGATGGTCTCTGCCGGTCGCAATGTCAAAGTACCCCTACTGCGCTCTCGACAGCATGCCATCCTAAATTAATATGTTCTGTGACGGGAGGATACGTGTAGCACACATACACCCAACGACCCCAATCAACGATCCAATGCCAGTACCGCCAACGAGTCCACGCCAACCCCCCATCATAGAACCCGATTTCCTCTTTAACGCCGCTGTAAGTGCCCCTATAACTGCTGCCGGCTCACTCCAGTTGTCAATAGCCAACTGGCCTGAGTTGTACCGCAAACGCCAACTCCGGTCTTTCCACTCGATCTCGTCTCGGCCCCACGTACGGGCGATGAGGCCGACTCCTATAACCCCGGCCCCGATGGCCCCGCCTGCACCCGCCGAGCGGAGAAGAAAGGGCGTGGTGATGGATCGACGTTTGGTGAGAGTTTCAGCACATCTAAGCAGGCTAACTCCCGTGCCCAGCTGGAAGCCGCGGCTGAGGACATGGGTGGCGAGAATAGTTCGTTCCAAGGATTGGTCCTCGGCATACTCGGCCCTGGGGAAAAAGTGCGACATTATGTTTTGAAAATCAATCTTAGCAGACAGATAGATTGTCGATCATATAGTATGGAAATTTGACATTCTCGCGTTCTGTTGCACTCTTGTAAGTTAAGGCTGGTTATGTTGTGGCTGACAGAAAATTGGTGGAATCCCGTGGGCGGTGAGTCTTCACGAGAACCATATGATATTGTCAGGATAAATTCCTGGGGGTCTCTGACAACAGTACTCAGCCTCCCACCGGATGGCTACAATACACTGGCATTTGTTTCCAGCCAATAGTATGATGGATTATGTGGCCCGAGAGCGAGGATTGACTTTTCCGCG
This sequence comes from Penicillium bialowiezense, assembly GCA_026122735.1. Classification (NCBI taxonomy): domain Eukaryota; kingdom Fungi; phylum Ascomycota; class Eurotiomycetes; order Eurotiales; family Aspergillaceae; genus Penicillium; species Penicillium bialowiezense. The sequence continues at coordinate 1,351,494 of JAKZFB010000005.1, read as the reverse complement.
GATTAAGGGTCATCCATTGAGACTGCATATCTAGAACCATGGTCCATCAGTAAGAAACTATCAAATAGTAATGAACCCTTGAACCATGTCTAGGAAACCTATGATGCAATAGCACCAACGCAAACAACATATAAACCTGGGCAACCAGCTTTCATTTCATTAATATCTTCTCACAGAAATGCCCTCGACGCCTGTTTCATGTTTAAACTGCGATCGGCCAGCATCGCAAGGCTCTTTCTGCTCTGATATATGCCGCTATTTTTTGATGCACCAATCTCTAGCTACGTCGGCGCCAGCAACCACCAGTGGATATGGTATTTATTTAAGCCCAAGTCCATCCACTTTATTTAAGGAGCCGACTCGTGGCAGACCATTATCCCGGAAAGGGTTATCGTCAAACACGATGGAATGGTGCAAAACCAGTGAAGATTCCCCATTGAGAAATATGTCGAAAGAGTGTGGAAGTACTCTCAAAAATTATGAGAATTCATTTGATCAACTCCGGCTCGTGAAAAGAAAATCACTTCACTGAATGATTGTGCTGAAAATTTCAATAATTGATGTAAGTACTAAATAAATCACTCCAAGTTAAAAGCAGATAGATGCCGCCTAGGCAGGAATGTGATAACTTATAGTGACTGAAATCAGATGTACCTTCACGAACAAATGGATGGTTCCTTTGGGGGAAAACATATTACAAATTGAATTGCTTGATAACTGAAACAAGTGGTCTATTATGGAATTTCCGCCAAATAGTATGAGCGAGTTCCCCAGAAATTGCGCTGGAGCTACAAATTTGGATAGAAATCCCAATATATAGAAATATATAGGAACCTGCAAGTTCTATAACCCTTTTTGCCTTTTGGCTGTCGAAGCATCAATGACGTGTCGTGCGTCCAAGAAATCAGTGCGAAGCTTTTGAGGCGTTCGTGACTATCTAGTACCATTATCCACGCTTAACAGACATCTTGGCCGTGACAGGTCCCCTTTCGACATGTTCTCGTTTTGTCTTTATCTTCGCTGCGCACCAATTCGGCGTAACACGTGGAGCCTGGGCCGAGTCCGTGGTACTGCATTTCTAACAAATCTTTTTTTCAATCTTGTTTTCGGCCTCCAAATCCCCGTATATCTGATAGAGTGATTTGGCGCCGGGTTGAAACTTGCGAAGATGTGACGGGCGAGAGGGAAGTCATCGCTGAGAATCTCTGTTTGAATCTTCTGTGTAAGGGCTGTGTAAAGAAAATCGGTGCAGCTCATGTCATGGTGCTCCCATGTCCAGTCATGAAGTTATAGTTTATTATCTTTTAAAAAGATTTATTTTTATTGTTTAGATAAAGGATATTAATATAAAATAGATAGTAACATTATTTATTAATAATATTATATGTTAGACTAGGTTATTAGATATTATCTAATTGTAATCTATAGTTTATCTTTAAGTTCTAAAATAAGTTATATTATATTTTAGAGATTAAGTAAAAGCTATTAATAGTATAGTATCTATAGACTAATAGATAGACTAAAAATATAAATCAGTATATTATATAGAGATTATATTTATATATTAGCTATTTATAAAATAATTAATTAGAGTAGTTACCTTTTATTAATTTTATAGCTACGTTTTTATCTTTAATAACTATAAATTAATCTTCTTTTTTTATTAAATATAATTATAAATTTTAGATATTATTTAATTAATCTAATATAATATAAGTAGAGATTTATAAGAATATAATAGTAATAGGTAAGTTTATAAAGTAAATAGAAATAATCTAAGATATAATAAAAAAAAGATATATATAGTATAGGATAACTAGAAAAAGTATATAGATAGAAAATAATAAGAGATTAAAGTTAGTATTAGTAACTATATTTATATTACTCTAAAAAGTTTAAAATAGGAATATCTTAATTATAAGTTAGTTAATAAGAATATTAATCTATTCTTTATCTTAACTAAAAAAAGCTATTCTTTCTATTTATAGTTATTTCTAAAATATACTATATATTAAAATCTAAATACTTATTATTAATTAAATAGCTTTAGACCTTAACAAGTCCTATAGGACTTAAAAGATTTTAGTCCTAACTCCTGGTCCTATTAGTCCTATGGGACTAAAGAAAATCTTAGTCTCAAAACCCTAGTATCCCTATAGGAGTCCTATAGGGGTAATAGGACTCCTATATAGTCCTATTAAGTGTACAACTTTATTAAGTATTTTCTATCTAGGATATATAAGCTTACTGATTAAGTTAATAAATTCCTATTTTTTATTACTATATTACTTTTATTATATTTAGTATATAAGAAGTACTTAACTTTTATTTTATATATTATAGTTAGAAACTTTTATATTAAGTTACTATTTTTAAAATTAATAAATTATAATATAATATTAATCTTAATTAACTTACTATAAGATTATTTATTAAAGTTAATATATATTTATCTTTTAAAAAGTTATATATTAAAAAAGAAAAAACTATATAAAAGATTAATACTAAATAATTATAAAAATAGATATTTATATTAATAATATATACTCTAGATTCTTTTTAATTATTTATAATTTAATTAATAGATTAAATACTAATAATTCTTATCTTATTTTAATATTTTTAGAATTATAGTATTTTAATTTAGCTTTTATAATTTAAAGATACTATATATATATTATAGTAAAATAAGAGATTAATATTAAAAATATTAAATAATTTATTTAAGATTTAGAAGAATCTATTTAATCTTAAAACTCTTTTTTTAAGTAGTTAATAAGAGTTCTATAAGAGTTTTATAGAAGTTTTATAAGAGTTTTATAGGAGTTTTATTAACTTATAAAGTTATTTAGTTAATTAGTATAAATTATTTAGATCTATTTATATCTATTTATAATATATTATAAATAAAGACTAAAATTTTTAGTAAACTTTATTTAGAAAGATTTAAATCTTTTAATTTTAGTAAAAATAAAAATATTAAAGGTAATATAATATTTTTTTTTTATTTTACTTATTTAAATTTATTAAATATTTAAGTTTATAGATATTATATCTTATTATAATATTTATATAGAGATAGACTAATCTTTATAAATTATATTTTTAATAATTAGAATTAATTAGTTATCTTCTATCTATAGTTTTAATATTAAAAATAACTTTTTTATATTAAATAAATTAATTAGTTAGTAACTATTCTATATATTATTTCTATCTAATATCTTTAATATTAATATAAATTCTATACTATTTATTTTTTATTAAATTAACTTATAAAACTAAAAATATTAGATACTCTAGATAGTAATAAATAAAACTAAATTTATTAAATAATAATATTATACTATAGGAATATATTTTAAGCCTTTTTTTATAAAGTAAACTTTAATATATATTATACTTTATTTTTATAGAAGTAATTTAATTAGGTAGCTTATTATTAGATTAAAAGACTAATAGTATTTTATTAAAAGTATAAGAAAGTAATTATTTATCTATTATTAATTTTAAATAAGTTAAAATTATTAAAGATATATTTAAATAGTTATATATATAAAGCTATAATATAAAATAAGTTAATTTAGTAGTATATTAAATAATTCTTTAAACTAGTAGTAAGTATTATTAATATATTTATTTATTAATTTATATTTATATCTCTATTTTATATAGTCTATCTATATATCTATTTAAAAGAGATTTAGCTAATAGAGATTTAAATATACTTAAGTTAAATTTATTACAAATTCTTAGCTTTTTTTTTTAAATACTAGAGTATTAGGATTTCTAAAATCTTATTATAAAAGCTTAACTTATATAATAAACTCTTATTCTATTAATCTTTATAACTATTTATTATTATTTTTACTTAATTATTTAAATAAAGTAATAAAAACTATTCTCTTCTTTTCTTACTAGTATAAAACTTTTAATTATACTAGATTACTAGATTTTACTATTTTAATAGATATTTATAGTAATTATAGGTTATTTAGTTAATTAAAAATAAGATTATTATAAAATCTTTTTAGACTTTATATCTATTTATAGTTAATATATTAATATCTATTTTATTAAGATTTTACTTCAAGTTCTTTAAGAATATTAAATTATTAATAGAGTAATTATAATTATTACTAATAATATATCTAATAATAAAATAATAGTTAATAGTTTTTATAAATTAATATAGTAAATAGATTTTCTATTATTAATAAAGATTATTTAAGTTTCTTATTTAGTATATATAATCTAGCTTAGTTTTAAAGATCTATTTAAATTAATAAAGATTAATCTTAAAAATAATAAAATTATAACTATATAGTTAGAAAAGAATAATAATATTTTTTAATAAGTAAAGTAATAGAAAGATATAATTTATATATTAAAAAAGATATATCTACTTTTCTTATTTAAGTTTTAAATTAATCTTTTTTATTTAATTAGATTTATATTTTTACTATATTTATTAATATTAGTCGATAATAATAGAATATATTTTTTATCTTTTAAAATAAAGAGTTAAAACTTATATTAATTTAAGATATATAGATTTAATAGAATTTAATATATCTTATATTTTAGTATACTAATTATCTATAAACTATCTTTAAGTAGTACTATATAAAATATTAATAGCTTAAATTCTATTTAAGTAAAAATAAATAATAGTAAATTAATTACCTATTTTATATTATAAAGCTATTTTATAAATTTATTATTAACTTATTAAAGATTAAAACTATAACTATATATAATATATTTTTTATTTATAATTAATTATTTAGTTATTTTAAATAGTTAATTACTTATCTTTATTATAAATAGATATTTTAGAAAAAAACTATACTTTATATTCTTAAAACTAGAATATAGAAGTTATTAGTATACTATAAATTAATAGAAAAAGTTTATAGTAGTTTATATATTATTAAGATAATTCTTATATTATAATATAAACTAAAATTCTTCTAAATACTAAAATAGTAAAATAAGATTAAATTTAAAAATAATCTCTTTACTTAGTCTAAAATCTATAAAAAATCTTTTTACTATTATTTTAAGGAGTATTCTAAATACTAGTTAGAAAGATAAATACTATCTTTTTAGAAGAATATAATAGTAGAAATTAAAGATAAGATAATAAGCTTTTTTATAAAAGATTAACTATTAATATCACTAATATAGAAAGTAATTAGATAGTAAAAAAAGTTAAAAAAATATTTAAATCTTAATATGTTTTTTTTATTCTAGTTCTTATTTATACTAATAGTTAATAGAATAGAGCTTAATAAATCTATATTACTTTTAAAGAAAGAATATATATATATTTCTAACCTTTACTTTACTTACTTAAAATATTTTTTCTATTCCTATTATAAGTATAAAGATAAAATATTTTTTTAGTACTATATATAATATCTACTATTATTATAGAATAGGAACATTTAATATATACTTAATAAAATAGTATCTATTTCCTCTTTTAAAAGATAGATCTTAGTATTTAGTAGACTAAATGATCTTTATATAAGAAGATAGTTATTAAGGTTAATAGATTCTATAACTTTTCTATAAATCACGTAATAAGATTTAGAATAAGAGGAATCTGAAGTAGAGATCTACTAGGAGTCTCCTATCTCAGCAAACTCGCTTTATCTCTCTCTCTTCTTCTTCTTTCCCCAGATTTAGTGTTCGTTTACCTAGACCAATAAGACTTTCTTTGTACTTTGCCTAGCCTGATATGAGGCAAGTCTTCCATAAAGCAGATCAACGATACAAATCATAGCAAAAGTAAGGTTTGATGATCAGAAACGATTAACCAACCGTGGAACACGCATTCGCCAATATTTTCTTACTTTACTTCAAATAAAAAATAGTTACCAGGAAATAGAATGTCACAGCCTATGACTCTCAGGTTGAACAAAGGTAGATATGGGAAATATACGAATCGAGAAACTTGCGCCTAGCTAGTCAGGATATTTGGCGAAGACCATTGCAATTTGGTTAATGTTGATGAGACTAACATTTCTTAAAGACTTGGACAGGTCTACAGGTGCTGCTTATTTATAGGGCAGCACGTCTCACAATTGGCGCGCCTACGCTCTTCGGTTGTGTGTACTAGTCTGGCACAGCCTTGTCAGGGATCGTGAACAAAAGTACCGAACATGCCCTTGCACGCCATTACACAAGGACATGTTCTCTGTCAATATTAAACTAAATTGGGCGGTGATACCACATATCAGCCCTAGCTCTACGATCCTTTGACTAGCACTTTTGATTCACTCTGTAACCAGGGCCAGTAATACACACACCTCCAAGAGAGCGGGACATCTTGACACACGCTAATGGGCTTCACCTGTACCACCTGCGCATCCTGCATAATAAGCGCCGAGCCACGTCAACAAGATGGCACTTCCCTTTTCTTTCGCTAAAGCTCAGTGATATCTCCTCTCAAACCCTCTTCACCCCAGCTGTTCAAGTGATTTGTTCTCACCCTCCAAAAAACAATCTAAGACTTTGACCTGCCCAAGACCCGAGGCGGGGTTTGCGCCATGCCTTTATCGCGCTCAAAGTGCAACCCCTTTAAATTCCTTCGATCCAAAAAGAAGCAAAAGAAAATAAATACGGTCATTGACAAAGCGCCTGCCTCCACCGACCATGCCGTAACCTCGGATTTGGAGAAAGACATCGCTCAACAGCCCAACGCGGAAGAACATCGAGATCTGTTAGCAACGGCTTATCAAAAACTTCTTCAAGATAAACAAATTGAGCCAATCCTCAAAAAGGCGGCCTTGATTCTTGAGGCATCCGGGCTGGATTTGGGGACTAATGGAGTCGCAGATCTACAACAACTCCACAAGTCTCTCAATACTAAGGTTGATGAACTGAAGCAGAAAGAATGGGGAATTTCGATAGACGACCATCACATTAAAGTCAAAGACCAGCTTTATGGGGTCATCAACAATGTATTGGTGTTGAAAGACATCATCAACACAGCTGCATCTGCGTGTGCCCCCGCGGTGATCGTCTGTGCTGGGGTAACAGTCTCCCTCTTGGTGAGTTCTATGACCAGATGTGTACTACATCGACACAAGTTGAAGCTTATTGTTCAATAGTTCATTATCCGAGCACACGAGCAGCAGGAAAGCCTTCTGAGTGGACTCGAAATGACCTCGAACTTGATCCCGCGCCTCTATCTAAGGGAACGGCATTACATGAACACGGACACCAATCTCCCTGAAACATTCGTGAGCAGATTCAAAGCGGGGCTTGTGGCATTGTATTCCAAAATCCTTGAGTTCCAAGCCCGAGCACTATGTTTCCTGGGCGAAAACTCGTTCATTCAGTTTTCAAGCAATTTGCTCAACCGAAACCAGTGGGATGTCTTGACCAAGAGCATCACAGAGCAGGAGATTGAAGCTCAGAAGTTCACCACCTTAATTGACGCAGAAGAGAGAACTGCGGATAAAGACATGATTTTAGGTGACCTTGAAGCAAGGTTCCTAAAACTCGAACAAGGGCAAGCCAGTTTGGATCGAAGGAAACAAGTCAAAAAACTGCTTGAGTCATTGCACACCTGTCCTTACCGAGATCGAAAGAACAGAGTCAGTAATCGTGTTTTGGGAACGTGTGAATGGTTTACCAGCCACCCCCTTTTCCAGACCTGGGATGAGAACAATGACTCCCACCTCTTGTGGCTTTCGGCAGATCCAGGATGTGGGAAGTCAGTTCTGTCCAAGTATCTTGTTGATGAGGTACTCCAAAGACCCCAGAAAAGAACGGTTTGCTACTTCTTTTTCCGGGATGACTTTCCAGACCAAAGAAAATCATCTATCGCCCTTGCCAGCATCCTCCGGCAGCTATTTATCGCCCAACCGCATCTTCTATCAGACAACGTGCTTCATCGATTTGCCACCGAAGGTTCAAAACTCCTAGAATCATTCGATGGCCTATGGGAGATCTTTGTATCGGTCACAGCAAGTGGTGGATGCGGTGAAATCATCTGCGTGATGGACGCCCTCGATGAATGCGCCGAAGAAGACAGAAATCAACTGATTGGAGCTGTAAGAGACCTCTTCTTCGAGTCGAAGAACAGCACCTCCGAGTTAAAGTTCTTTTTGACAAGCAGACCCTATGGCAGTATACATGCCAGGTTTCGGCAACTTGAAGATAGAGTGCCTACAATACACTTGAAGGGAGACGCCGATGTCGAAATCGAAAAGATTTCCCAAGAGATCACTCTTGTGATTGAGCACCGAGCACGTGAGATCGCAATCCAAAAACTGCTTTTGCAGGACGAGGAAGAGTTCTTGCGAGAAAAGCTCACAGAAGCAAAGAATCGAACCTACCTTTGGGTTGCTTTGACTCTGGATTATATTGAGAGTCTTGATGGGTTCACGAAAGGCAAAGTCCGTGAAACAATCCGTGACAAGATCCCTAATACCGTCAATGAAGCATATGAGAAGATCTTGAGCAAAAGTAAAGATCCAGCCAAAGCAAAGCGCCTGCTCCATATCATTATGGCTGCCAAGCGACCACTCTCCGTGGAAGAGCTCTCTTTAGCAGTTGCGGTGGATAAGAAGATCAAGTCCAGTGAAAGTCTCATGGAGAACGTGGAGCCTCCACAACGTTTCAGATCCACATTACGAGATATGTGCGGGTTGATGCTTGTTGTCGTCGATAACAAGGTCTATCCCCTTCATCAGACTGTCAAGGAGTTTCTCGTCCCGAACGCTTTTGGTGTGGTTACTTCGAATTCACGCGACTCAGAGTTCTCTAGTGAATGGAGGAACTCACTTGCCCCGGCTCAATCAAATAAAGTCCTCGCAGAGACCCTTACCTGGTACTTGGACTCTACTTTTACAGAAGCTGGCCTCAATATTCTGTTGGACTACTCTGCATATTTTTGGGACCATCACTTTCGTGATGCTTTTCCTGATGATCAAAGTGAAATGTCAATAATGGGATGTCGTATCTGCGCCCCCGATTCTGTGCTCCAATCAAAATGGCATAATATTGGGAAGACGGGAACTCTTCCAGACAACTCTGACACGCTAATAACTGCATCGATTTTTGGATTGCCATCGGTTGTGGGACGGATATTGAGAAATGAGTCCATTGAGGTAGATGTCAAGGATAGTAGGGGACTCAGAACCCCACTTGGCTGGGCTGTTTATCATGGACATGATGCTGTCGTGAAGCAGCTTCTGGCAACCAACAAAGTCGACCCAGATTTAAAAGACAATAACGGTGTAGCCCCGCTTAGTTGGGCCGCTTATCATGAGAACGAAGCTATTGTGAAACTGCTTCTGGATACCAACAAGGTCGACCCAGATTCAAAAGGCATTGATGGTCTAACCCCGCTTGGTTGGGCCACTTATCATGGGCGCGATGCCATTGTGAAACTTCTTCTGGATACCAACAAGGTCGACCCAGATTCCAAAAGCGTTGCCGGTCTAACCCTGCTTGGCACGGCTGTTTATCATGGACATGATACTATTGTGAAAATGCTTTTGGATACCAACAAGGTTGACCCAGATTCAAAAGCCAATGACGGTCTGACCCCACTTGGTTTAGCCGCCTTTTACGGACATGATGCTATTATGAAACTACTTCTGGATACCAACAAGGTAGACCCAGTTTCAGAATACATGGAAGGTCTAACCCCTCTTGGTTGGGCCGCTTCGCATGGCCATGATGCTGTTGTGAACCTGCTTCTGGATAGTAGAAGAATTGATATAGAGGCCCATGTCTCTGACTCAGGTCTCACTCCATACGAAGTTGCTAAGAAGGAGGGTCATCTGTCTACCATGTCGATGATAGAGGGATATATGAAGGCTGGCAAAAACTGCACAGGAGAGCTAGAATAGTGCATCAGACCATTAATGTGAATCATTTGGCACTGGGGACCGCCTAAGGTTGGCCATGCACGGATCAAAGCCGTTCATTTAAATCACATCGAAGCAGTTCTAGATACATGATCTAATGACTTGTAAAATGAGCTACTGCCGGTCATTGTTTGCACTAGTATGTGTTTTTGAAGACCGGGCACAATCAAACAGGGATAAGACAAACTCAGCAGTCCAACAGCTTTGTTTCTTTTGTGCCAGTGATTGAGCTCGAGTAGAGACCAGGATCAGGAACCGGTAAAGTCATTTTTCTAATGTCTGCAACAAGTCTCATTGTGAGTAAAGTATCTTTACCTGCACATTTTGAGGGCGACTAATGTTTGTCAAAGTCACAGGTGTTGCTGGTTTACCAGCACATAACGATAACGAGCTTTCCCGCCATCCATGTCGACGATAACCTGATTTGCATCTTCCATTGGGCGTTCCTCAATCCACGGCTGAATATTCTTGTCGGCAGCGAGATTCAGCATGTCACGAATCTCATGAGGTGATCCGATCAGAGATCCTGCAAGCGTGATACCGCGGTGAATAAGCGCAGGAATAGGAACTGGCAGTGCGCCGCCGTCAGGTACTCCAAGCTGGACGAAAACGCCATTTGCCTTCAGGATGGTGAAGTAATCCCCAAGGGGCATCTTGGCCATTCGAATTAGTCTGTAGACTGCGGGTTGAAGCGTGAATTCAACATACCTTTGGAGAATCCACAGTTGAGATAATAAGATCCAAAGTCGCAGCATTAGATTTGGCCCAGTCCGCCTGGTCCTGAGTCGAGATATAATGATCGGCCCCCATTTTCAAAGCATCATCCTTTTTACTCAAACCACGAGAAATGGCAACCACTTGATCAGCACCCAAGGCCTTGGCGAACAGGAGGGCGAAGTGACCCAGTCCTCCTACTCCGATCACGCCCACCCTTTTTCCTGGTCCACATCCGTGTTTTTTCAGTGGAGCATAAGTCGTGATACCAGCACAGAGCATTGGCGCCGCCGCGGCAGAAGATAGTCGGTCTGGAATCTTGATGACGAAGTGGGAAGGGCAGCGATTGTACAAGGCGTATCCACCGTAGGACTTCTCGCCGTTCATGAACACGCTGTTGTAAGTCCCGGTCCAATGCTTAGTGCAGTATTTCTCCTTCCCCGTGTTGCATTCTTCGCAGTTCTGTTCTCGGGATAGACATGCGTCGCTCTGGGCACCGACCCCAACGCGGTCACCGACCTGAATGTCTCCGACAGCTTTGGAACCGACGCGAATTGCGGTGCCAACAATTTCATGGCCAACTGTGAGTCGAAGAATAAGCGGTTAGACTCAAGCATCGAAAGAAGGAAACAGGGCAGGGCAGGGCTTTGGCGGAACAGGCATATACTCACCACAGCAAGGGTAGTTGGTCGGGTTCTGCAACAAGAAGTTGTCAATACTTTGCCCTTCAATATTCCGATTACCCAAGGAAAGCAAAGGTAACGGAAAGTAAAAGGAAAAAACCTTACCCATCCACTTCGGAGAGTGTGCATATCCGTGCCACACACGCCACAGTGGGTGATTCGAATATCAACATCCGTCTCTTCCCATTGCTTCGGCGTGAATTCACCCCAAACCATCTTTCCATCGGCGGCTCGGGAATCGAGCCCAAGCCATCCTGTAAACTTTTCGTCGGTCGACATTTCGTGGATTGCCGAGATACTCATTTTCCAGGCTTATCTCGCCGGGAAAAAGCTTTTATAAGCTCAGAAGCAAACCCGACTCATGTTTACTTCTTGTTATAGCCTCTGTCACTTCTAGATCCTCTTAGCCTTGCTGAGCGACAACATGCAACGTCATAAATGCCTCGGACCCTACTACGGATTTAACACTTGGTCGTTAGAACATTGTGCTGCCAAGCTATGAAACTCCAGCAGAGCTAGTTTCCAGCTGAAGGAGATATTGATGGACTTTCGGCTTTACTCGGGATTTGCGGCAGATCCCTAGATGCAAGATCAGATCCACCATATAGTTCCTGGGAATATCGGCATACTCGGATATAGATGTTCATTTCTCAGATTCGGATTAAGCGGACATCGCAGCCCCACATATAGCGCCGCATATCCGCCGATGGTGGTTGAAATCTCTTCTTCTCATCAAGAACAAGTCGAGCACTATGCTCATGAAATAATTTTGCTTCGCTGTTTCGCTTTCATCCGTTTGTGGTGCGCCAGCAGACGCGAGCGGCCCCTGCCTGAGGTATGAACACCGCAAGTGGCTCATTCAGTATGGCCTATGAGTGATAAATTGCTAGAATGCAACTGTTTGCTCTGTTTCATACCAGAATTATGCATGTTGGAACAGACAAGATCAATCTCTCTTTGAAGGGGATTGTGTAGTCTCGCGTGTTCACCGCACATGTTCACTTTTGGCCCCACTCGAGGTATTTGAAGATGGTGAGCTCCATCAAGTTTCAAAGTCAACAGAAACAAAAAGCTGGAGGCATGGGAAATTCAGAAATACATTGCTGTATAATCGCAACTGCAAGCATTGGAGTCATGTCGGCGCATGTAGTTATTATCCGATTGGAAGGGGCTTAGGAAAGCTGCGCTAAAGCCGCTCGGGGCTGTCGATCCTCGCTCTCGCCCGTTCGCCAATGGCCGACCGACAATTACAAGGCTTGTAGCGCTTGGTTGGTCGGATGTCGGCTTATACGCCGACCGATTTGCGATGACTTCATACCGTGCGACCTAAACAGCGCGCTGAATATAAAACAGCTGGCCTTTAGCCCCGATGAACATCAAATAATCAAACATTTTCGAATCATGGAGGGTCTCCATCAGACATTCCTGTCATTTATTGTCAACCACTGGCCGACGTGCCTTGTTGGGGTTGTGTTGCTGGTACGTAGAAGAGCGTATACCCCTCATTGAAATATGAACCTGAATGAAATCCAGGCCATCGGGCGTTCAAGGCTCGCAAGCCCCTTGGCTCATCTACCAGGCCCTGAAATCTCCAAATGGACCAGTGCGGTATATGCGTACCATTATTTGAGTGGAAAAATTCCACAATATGTCCATAGGCTGCATGAAGAATATGGTATGCATATTCTTCAGACCCAGGGGACTTTGTGCTAATTTCCCAAAGGCCCTATCGTGCGGATCGCCCCTGACTATGTTGACGTCTGCGACATCGATGCTGTGAAAGAGATTCACAGAGCGAACAGTCGCTTTCTCAAGACAGACTTCTACCGCAAGCTTGTCGCAGGAGCCGCGCACAACACCTTTAGCACGACCGACCCGAAGTTCCACGCCCAACACCGGCGTCTCTTGGCAACCCCTATATCGGACTCATCTCTAAGTCGACTTGAGCCTTTGATAGCCAGTAGGGTGCAGTTGACTATTAGCAAAATCGCTGCAGAGATAGAGTCTCGCGGAGCAGCAGATGTGTTCAAGTGGTGGCTATTCATGGCCACCGATATGATTGGTGAGCTCAGTTTCGGGGAATCATTTGGGATGCTGGAGTCTGGAGAGGTGAGTCAAGGACAACAAAGGAAAACACTCATATGCTGACCGAAATCGAAGAAAAATCAATACAGCATCGACATGGAGAACCTGTCATCCTTTGGGGCGATTCGAGTCACATTCCCGACTCTGATCAAGATCGCAGGTTATGTGCCGCTGCCAATTTTCAAAGCATCAGCCGAGGCAGGGAAGCGTCTCGTAATGTATGCGGCGCAGTGCGTTCGACGCTATCAAGAACACCTCGCTCAGAATCCCTCTGACCCGAAACCAACCCTTTTCACCAAGCTTTTTGACACCGAGAAGAGCGGGATGTCGTTCTCGGACATTCGACAGGAGGCACAGTCTTATATTGTAGCAGGAAGCGACACCACTGCTGTGTCGCTGACTTATCTCACCTACGAGGTTTGCAAGAGCCGTCGCGTGCAGGAAAAGCTTGTTGCGGAGTTGGCAGGCGTTCCCGAGCCCGTGGCAGACAAAACCCTCCGAGAGCTGCCCTATCTCAACCAGGTGATCAGCGAGACTCTGCGGATGTACTCGGCTGTTCCCGCGGGGCTGCCGAGACTAGTGCCAGAGGGAGGAGCCTCTTTCAATGGATTCCACGTGCCTGGTGGAATGAACATTGCGACTCAGTCGTACAGTCTCCATCGGGATCCCGCCATTTTCCCAGACCCGGAAAGGTGAGTTAAGTGTTCCGGAGCTCTTGAGCCAGCGCTGACAGATACAGCTTCAACCCGGAGAGATGGGAGACACCCACCAAAGAGATGAAGGATGCTTCGCTGCCATTCGGTGGGGGCTCGAGAAGTTAGTCAAGCACATCCCTCCGATATGTTCAAGGTGCTAACAGTCACAGTTTGTTTGGGAATGCACCTCGCACGCATGGAGCTCCGTCTGGCGACCTCTTTGTTTTTCCGGGCATTGCCCAATTCCCGGGTCTCATCAAAAGAGGGCATGTCGTCCGGTGACATGGAGATGTCGTCTACCTTCCTGATGGCTCCCAAGGGTCACCGTTGTCTTATCGAGGCATGAACTCGCAAAAATGATTTGAACATGAATCTGGGTTTCACGCCGGATTTCTCTCTGGAGGAAATGGGTAGTATGATACAAGATCTGCGTAATGAAACGATCATTCAACAAGAAATCCATGAAAAGCCAAAAAAGAACTTATCCATCTGGCAGGAGTACAACATGCCGACGTCTGGATCTAAAGCAATTCACAAGGCCCAGAGGAGGCCAAAATCACTTGGGTCTCAAATGACGTCATCGGGTAGTTTGGTATCACTAACCTTGAAGCTCGCATGGCTCAGTATCGGAAGAGAAGAGCAGATATGTTCCAAATGGTAGTCTATTATTGTAAGAGGTGAGGCGAACAAAGAGAGAGAAAGAGAGAGAGCTAATCTGCCCACCTGTGGGGAGCCTGATCAACCAGGCAGCCACCATGTCTCCCGACAATGGTAAAGCTTGCGACTGCCAGCAGATGAAGTATCGATTGTATGGCAATGTCTTCACCTTACATAAAGTTATGATGCTATGTTTTGACGAGGAAAATGTGTTTACCAGTACTGCATTTTCTTGTCCGACCATGTGTCTGCCTTGCCAGTGAGCACTGTGGAGAAAAACGACAACACTAAGGACCCGCATGCTGGCCAAGCTCGGGTATTGGGGAGCTCAGACCTTATCCCTCTGCTCATGGTGATAAGACTAATTGTGACATTGGATCGAGACAGCATGATCGCGACGTGGGAAACATCCCACGGCTTCCCAGTTGGCACAGATCCCAATTCATGATATGCATCGGATACTTCCGAAGTCCCGCATCACGTCAAATCTGACCGTCAGAGATAATCGCCGATCTATTTCGCTTCTCAGTTGCACACGGAGAAAATGGAATCGACTCTGCTAGAAGTTGTGCGAAGTTCTGCAAGTTGATTAAACCCCTACACACCAACTTGTCACCAAGGGTCTTGGCAGCATTAGATTGTCCTTCAGCAAATTGGCCCATTTCCCGAAATGGATATCAATATGCAGATCCAGGGTCCCTGTGAGTTTTGGCCCCAGTGGGGAGACCCTGAACCGGGTCCAATCCCGCTTATACGCCTCGTATGGCATAAAGACGCTAACTCCCCTCTTCATTTCCGTTTCTTGGCCCCGTATTCAATCCTCAATCAGCAATCTCCGATTCTCCGCTGATATAACGTTTATTTCGCTCTTGATCTTGGTTTTGATGCTGAAACCATACCGGCTTCTTCCAAACATAGGAAAATGAGCAATCGTCCGATCACGGACTATGAGCAATGGCTTATGGATCAAGATGAGGGTTACAAACCGCCTGCAGAGCCTGACTATGGCCAAATTCCAAAAGAAACCGCCATGCAACCCAAACCCTCAAATGACGACAACAGAGTCGACCACGAAGACAAACCTCACTCACCTGGTTCTCACTATGGGTCTTTTGTAAACGTACCCAACACACATGCCTCTGCTGTTTCTCAGAGCGATCAATACTTGGATAAGCCTCATCCGAATAGTTCCATGAAGTTGAACTTGGTTGCTGGGGCGGTGATTTTTGTTCTCTTGGTATTTTTTTGGAGAAAGAGAAGAAGCCAGAGAAGAATTCTCTTGGGAACATATAATTAATGTTGAATGATTTGAGAAATTGATTAGAGAACGTTGGAAGTCTGAGGCATATCTGTCAGAGTATAATGTGTGCTCATAGAACACAGTCTACAAGTATGGAGATCTTGTCCCGAATCCATATCCCGACAACATTGGAAATCGAAATTTCCTCCGTAGCGAGCGCAGCATTAGCTTCTCGTGGCTTGAATTAGCTGGACGCTAGCCCATAGCGCCACCCGTTAGCCTAGAATAGATCCCGCAAAGCTACCACACAAATGTTGGGGGCTATGTACGGCACCTGGGACCCTTGCCGATTATAAGCCTCGAACACCCCCTCAATGTTCAATTCAGGGTCCATTTCCACTCTTTCGCACAAACCTAGTCTTGAGCCTCCATTCTTATATAATGTCAGACACGCTGAGTAGTCCTTACGGCCTTTCGGTTCGCCGGAATGGTTCCTGTTTGACCACGGAGACAGATTGTGGAGAGACATGGCCGCCTTTTCATGCGTGTTGCCCAAATGGCACGAAATGCCCCAAAGGACAAGGGAACGTCAAGTGCTGCCCTTCGGATGCCGACTGCACTGAGTTAGTCGACAATACGCATTGCGCGAACAGCACTGCGAATGTTTATAAAGCGGCTGGGTACTTTTGTTGCGCAAAGGGCGAGTCGGCCTTCATGGACAAGGAGACTTCGTTTGTCGGCTGCACGGACGATATATCGGATCTGGATAATAGCGTGTCCCTCTTGGCTATCCGATATCATGGTGAGTGTCAGCTGAGAGCAACATGAAGCACATATACTCACATTCGACAGCTACCACATCAACTCCAGCTTCCACATCCGCAACATCATCCAGTACACCAACCAGAACCACCACACCTAGCACAAATACCGCAGCACCGACTCCAACAGACGCAGCTCAAACGGAATCATCTACCTCGTCGAATACAGGCGCAATTGCAGGAGGTGTTGTCGGAGGCGTCGCTGGCCTGGCCATAATCGCTGCACTCGTTTGGTTCTTCCTCCGAAAGAGATCTCGCAAGAGCGCGGCAATCGAAGTGGGAAGTGACGCCTCAAACTCCAGCATGGGCTATAACTCCGGTGTTCCTGGTTCGAGTGGTGGATACTTCACTACCCCTGGTGGGAGATCAGAGCCCAAACCGCCAACTGAACTCGACAGTCAGCAAAAGAGCACGCTTCACGAGCTGCCTTCACAAGGCGAATATCGATAAATTTATGTTTCAAGCAACTTTGCATATCTAGCTTGGTAGGACAGGCGTTAATTGTCCATGTATATATGTGATAATATTCACAACAAAGACCATTTGATGAGCTTTTGACCAACCTGGGAAGCTGTCAACAATGAAAGTTGACGGGGCTTGTGGATGCCTGATTTGTCAGGCTGTAAATAGTAGACAGCGGCAGACAGAACTTCCCTCCCTCTCTCTCTTCGTCTTCTCTCCTCGTCTCGAATGCAACATACATTCCAAGGTTATAGTACTATAATTCTTCCTATAAAAGTCGACTCTTGTTGTTGGTCTCCAACCTCGGAACTTTTTGACCAATCAGACATTCCAAGGTTTTCAAGGACCCCAACGCCGTTGTGTTTTGCTGAAACCATACACAACGATAACCTCAAATTATACCTGATTGCAAAAATGGAAATGCCAATCGTTGTTGACCACGAGACTCCATTCCCGAAGTTCCTGACTTCAATGGATGAGGGGTAAAAGCGCCAGTGACAGAGACAACTAGTGCTAAGTCTGGCGCTAAACGCCCAGTCACCTGATTGCGAGGCTGAGGATGAGCTCCCCACGAGGACCTGGCGGCTTGCAGTTCCCTTCATCTTATACATCGTCGGCGTTTGTTTGTCTTTCCACGATGGCATCCGCGTCATTCGGAGGGGAAAATTCGGGGCTGCAGGTGGGGGTCAGCAACGGGTCGATATACTACAACCTTCCAGCGAGTAAGTTTCCAATAGCAGCCACCCGGGCAGGAATTCAGGGACTAGGTTGTGTTCACAAATACTGACATCGATTTCCAGACCAACCAGAATCCCACCCAGAGCCGCTGATGACCGTGCCGTTCCCGCACGATCCCGATTTTGTCAGCCGCGATGAGCTCGATCAACTCCTCGAGAAATCCTCCATCCCAGGGTCTCGAACTGCTCTTGTTGGCCTAGGGGGAGTTGGGTGAGGTCATTCAGCCTGAATGTTCCATCGAGTACTAATTTTGTCAAAGAAAATCTCGACTGGCCATCGAATACTGCTACCAAGTCCGACAGCGATCGCCTGAGACTTGGGTTCTCTGGGTTCATGCAAGTAACGCGGCCCGCTGCGAGGAGAGTCTCCGAAATCTCGCCGACCGTGCGAAGGTTCCCGGGCGACAAGACCGCAACGCTAATATTTTCCAACTGTTCGCGAACTGGCTGCAAGATGGGAAAATTGGGAAATGGGTCCTTGTTCTCGACAACGTTGATGATGACGAGCTCCTTCGAAAGCCGTCGGCTACTCGGGGAGAAGCCCAAAACGCCCAGAACTATGCCCCTACGCGGCCACCGCTACGGTACCTGCTTGAAACCTCGACTGGCTCTATCGTTATTACGAGCCGGAATAAAGCAGTAGCGTCCGAGATCGCTGGCCATGAAAAACATTTGATCGACGTGCAACCAATGGATCTGAAAAAGGGTTTACTCTTGATGAAAAATAAACTTGATTCGGAAACAGCACAAAGCGAGGAGTTAAGTCAGCTCGTCGAAGAACTCGAGTTCATGCCACTTGCGATTGTGCAGGCGGCTAGCTACATCACCCGCCGTTCTCTCCGCTGCTCGGTATCACAATATTTGGAAAAGCTTAGACGCAGTGAGTCACAAGCCACAAAGCTTCTTAACCAAGAGGGCCACGGCACGGATCGAGACTGGGAGGCGAAGAACTCGATCTCGCTAACTTGGCAAATTTCGTTCGACCATATCCGAGAGACCAGACAGTCCGCAGCTGATTTGCTTTCTCTAATGAGCTTTTTCGACTGGCAGGGAATACCCGAGAATGTTCTACGAGTCCAGTATCAAGATACAGATCAAGATGATGACGAAGATTGCCTGCAAGATTTTGATGATACATCAAGTGACGAGATCTCGGGGGATTCAGACGCGGATGACGATTTTCAGGATGATATCCAGATGTTAATAGACTACTCCCTCATTGCCATTGGAACTAATTCTGTGGCATATACGATGCATCGACTTGTGCAGCTGACAGTACGCACGTGGTTGAAAAGGTACGACACGCAGGAGAAGTGGAAGGAATGCTTCATCAGCAACATGAATAGCAAATTCCCGGATGGTGAAATTGAGAACTGGGAGATTTGCCAATCACTCTTCCCACACGTGAAGTCGGCCATGTCACATCGACCGAAATCACAAGACTCACTCAGAAACTGGGCCGCGTTAATCTACAAAGGCTCATGGTATGCGCAACTTTGTGGTAATCTGTCGGACTCGAAGGACATGGCAGCCATGTCGAGAGACGGAAGAATGAAGATTGGCGGCGCCGAAGATGAAGATACTCTTGACAGCACCATGGTTTTAGCAGAGACATACTTTGAGGCAGAGGAGTGGGAAGAGGCAGAGAAACTCTTTCTGCAAGTGATGGAGATCAGAAAGAAGACGCTCGGTGTGGACAATCCTGCCACGCTAAAAAGCATAGCCAGCCTCGCACTCACGTATAGTACCCAAGGTCGATGGGACGAAGCGGAACAACTCGAGCTACAGGTTCTAGAGATGAGCAAAACAACGCTTGGTGTCGACCACGCTGACACGCTGACATGCATGAGTAACTTGGCGTTGACGTTAGCGAGACAAGGCCGATGGAATGAATCGGAGCAACTCGAACTACACGCCATGGAGATGAGAAAGACGAAGATCGGTGTGGATCATCCCGACACGCTTTCATCCATGGGCAACCTGGCGTGCACGTTCCGAGACCAAGGCCGATACGACGAAGCAGAGCAGCTTGAGCTACAGGTTTTAGAGATGAGCAAAATAAAGCTTGGTGTCGACCATCCCAGCACGCTAGCATGTATGAACAACCTAGCATCGACTTTATGGAAACAACACCGGTTCGATGAAGTAGAGAAACTCCAGGTGGAGATCACTGAGCTCAGAAAGGCAAAGCTCGGCGTGGATCATCCTGACACACTGACATCCATGTCCAACAGAGCGTTGGCTTTATTGAGTCAAGACCGATGGGATGAAGCAGAGCAAGTCGACGCACACGTTCTGGAGACAAGAAAAAGGAAGCTTGGTGTGGATCATCCTAGTACGCTTTCCAGCATGGGGAGACTCGCTATAGATCTATGGTTCCAAGACCGGTGGGATGAAGCACAGCAACTCCAAGTACAGGTGATGGAGATCAGAAAAGTGAAGGTCGGCGTGGATCATCCCGACACGCTAAAAAGCATGTCTAGCCTTGCTATGACCTGGAGTGATATGGGCCGATCCGCCGATGCGATCGACTTGCTTAGAGATTGTGTCAACAGAGAGGAACGAGTTCGAGGTCCAACTCATCCCAGAACCTTGGCACATTCCGAGACTCTATTAGAGTGGGAAGCCAGGTTGAGGCTCTCGGATGTGGCTATTTAAAGCCTCGCTGTATTTAGCTTGTCCAGGATCAGCCTCGTTCTTTTGGCAGTCTAGTCAGAAGTACGACTTGGCATGAAGCAAATGGCTGTCATATTAAAGCATGCCTAGTGTATTGGTCGCTTTTTCAAACCTGCATTGAGTAGCTTAGGTGTACAAGAGCCCTTGCATGGTGTGGATGTGTACTGGTTCTGGTCTAGAGCTTCTTCCGTTGGGGATCCGCAAAATGTGCTCGCCAAATGCATGTTCAACCCCAAATGTAGATGTGTGGAGAAAAAAGAGAGGTTCGGCTTCCAGACACATTGAATTTGTGCAAAATCTAGACATCTGATATGTGGTGTTCGCGATGGGGAAAACTGGGGCGACATGAGAACCTTGGGAAACTCTTCAATGACGCCCAAGTCTTTCGCGAAAAAGGCAGATTCAATGTACCCGAGGCATGTGCCCAGGTGGTGGGACGGAGGTATGGCAAATGAGGAACGAAACACCCTTTGAAAGATATTAGGTTCCAATCTTCAACCGATATGTTACAAGTAATCAAAACCCTGCACCTAGGCACTGGGTTACATAGTTTGAAGGCCCATTCTCATTGTAAATCTCCACTCTACGGACTATGAGAAAATCCCTCATCCTCTCCACAAAAAAGATGAGAGAATAAGCATTTAAGAACGAACGCAAGATAATAGCCAATGATCCTTCAGACCTTCTAGACTCGCCGAGTCCACTTATTGAAGTAAGCCAAGCCTATACCCAAAGTCGGGTCGCCTTTGTCTCGTGTAGCGTTTCACCTCATTTCTCCATTGAAAGCCCGGAGTATGTTATTTCGCGCTTTTCAAGACGGTGTTACACATGTCACTGTGTGTCATTAACTATAGGGTGGAATCCATGACCTGCGCACGAAGAGAATTTCGTTCCAACACTTTTGGCCAGAATCTTGGGCTGTGAGACATAGCGGAGTGATGACGAGAAATATGGAGAACTCTGAGCCAAACACATGTATTGTATGGATGTCATGTGAAATATAGCCGAGTTCTGATTTGGAGTTTTCACTATTCGTCATTGTATCGATCCCTCGTTTCGACATAATTCTCGATGGAACCCAAAGTTAGACATGCCCTAAATACAGAAAGGGCTTTATTGGGATAAAAGCAACCACATTTTTGCTTTGAATGTTGAAAAAAGAAACTTCAAAGAGCAGAAAGCCGCGCATTGCGATCCGTGGGTGAGCGAAGGTTTTCCATGGTTCGTTTATTGATGACTGAAATAAAGTGTTGTGATTGGCTCAACCCTTGCCCTTGCCCTGCCAAGACTCGACACTGTATTATAATTGGCCAGTGCTCTGCAATTGCCAACCAATCAGTCTGCTTTTCTCCTGAACCATTAAAATTCAACAATTGGCTCAAGAATGGTCCTTGCGTTTCACACAATTCCAGGAACGCCGATAATCAACATTCGCCAGAATGTACCAGCGCAACCATTCTATATTTAATCCTCTTTGATGAGTATGGACACCTGTGGTGCAGCAAAACGGCCGCACCAGTCAAATGTGCGCCGCTCTGGTTCCAGACCGTTCCGCGTCATGGAGTCGGAGGCTAGGGTCTGACGACGGCCCACCTTCTGGAAGCCCGTTGACCCAGACGATCTAGTTCGCAAACTTTGTTTGGGGGTGGCTCTCCATAAATGGGTCCAGTCGGTACCATTCGACGTGCGAGTCGTCACTGGCTCACTTCCAAACTGATTGTCCGAATAGAGGATGCGGAGAAAAATATGATCGTGGTTACGCCTCGGCCGTCCACCGGAACACAACGGCCCCTGGCATCCATTGTGAGGAGTTCCCTGGACTATATCCAGCCCTGGAGGAGAACCACAGTTCCCCACCCAATGACGACGGGCTCCAACACATGCGATGAATCTAGAATTGGACTGTGGCTTGACATTCAATCCTTTAGTCCAATCATACTGTTTCTCCCACCGGGACCCATGGATCCAGTGTACACTCTTCTTTAAGCCTACTGGCTCCAAAGAATCTGTCAAACCCACGGCCTCGACCTTTGTGGAATGGCATACGAATCTTTTCCTCCAACGGTCTGACGTACCTGTGTTTCGTTGCCAGTGGATGGTGTCAGGTACCAGGCACTCTGGGTCTCGACTTTGGAGGCGAGCGTGGCGGAAAGATCTTTCACAAGGCTATATATACCCCGTCCTCCCACTCCCTCTTGCTTCAATCAACCACACTCTTTTTGGTAACCGGTCACCTTGTCATTCTTTTACAAGTCTTTGGAATTCATCTAAGACACAAACACTCTTTTACATTTGTCTTCCTTGTTGTTCCAACAGTCCCTCACTTCCAAAAAACCAGCAATCATGCAATTCTCCAAGTCTCTCATGCTGCTCGCAGCCCTCACCACCGGCACCCTGGCCCGTCCCACCGGCGTCGAGCGCCGCCAGGCAACCAGCACCAGCGCTAGCTCCAACTCCGACTGGACTGCCACTCCCTCCAGCGGCTCGTACTCTACTTCTGGCTTCGGCAGCTCGACCAGCTCCTCCGGCACCGGCGTTACCTACGCCGGCAACGTCGGCAACCCCTACGGCAGCAACATCATCGAGGTCTCCAGCTCCGACGCCAGCCAGTACAAGTACGTTGCGCAGTTCTCCGGCTCCAACACCGACGACTGGACCGTCGCCATCTTCAACAAGTACGGCAGCGACGGCAAGATGGACGGTTGGTACGGACAGGCCTGCAACACCTTCACTCTTGCCGCCGGCGAAACCAAGTACATTGCCTTTGATGACGACTCCCAGGGTGGCTGGGCTGCTGCCTCTGGCTCAACCATCCCCACCGACTCCTCCGGTGGCTACGCCTCCACCTGGGGTGAGTTCGATTTCGGCTCCACCACCAACAACGGCTGGTCTGGCTTTGACGTCTCCGCTATCGCTGCTCAGAACGCTGCTATGTCCGTCTCTGGAATGAAGATCTGTGATGCCCTTGGCTCCACTTGCTCTTCTATTACTGAGAACGCCGCTGTCGTGGATAACGCCTACACCTCCGCCGAGACTGATATCGGTGGTATCGGTGGTAACATTGCCTCCGGCCCTGTCCGTCTGGCTGTTACCATCGACTACAGTGCTTAAAATGTTTTCTTTGATTTTTTATGCTTTGTCACGATTGTTGAAGATAGACTATGACCCAGCTGGAATGGTTTCTGCTTCTGTGTCAATATAGAGACTTTAGGCTGGTCCTGTTACTTTTTTTGGAATTTCAATATACCTCATTCGCTTGAATTTTGACTTGTCTACTGTAAATCTAAGTAGGATTTAGGATTTTAAGCTCCTGGGCAATCCGTGTTTCAAGTTCGCCATGTGGCGTGAACGTGGCGGGCAGGCATACGCAATTCCCACGTAGCCCCAACGCCATCCTACCCTAACCGCATTATGGTGTTTCAAGTCCAAAAATAACCCACAAACAATGCCAAGGAACTGCAGTAATAGCGCAGAATAGATCATTTCATTCTGGGAGTCATAAATGCTAAAATATCGACTTAAACATTGACAATTTCATCTGCTCTACTTGCGCGGGCTAACCAGACCATAGAAATCAAGCGGCTTCACACTGAACGCACCATTGGACTCAAGCTTGTAGTTAGGATCCGCCAACTCAAACTTAGTGTCCTTAAGGATACTAGCCAAAGTGAAGAACGACCAGCGCCAAGCCCAGAGCTTACCAATGCACTCGCGCTTGCCGTTACCGAAGCCCTTCTTCGCCGCAGCAGGAAGCTGATCCCACTTCTCGCCGAGCACGCGCTCAGGCTTGAAGGCCTCGGGGTCTTCAAAGACAGCCGGGTCACGGTTTACCTGGCCCAGGACAGCGATCATGGGCTGGTTGTATGGGATCTCGTATTCGCCGCCACCGAGGAGAACAGGGCTCTTGTCTTTCTTGTCTGCGCGGGGGATGGGCTCGATGTTGAAGCCCGGGGCGGGGGCGGAGAGACGGATGGACTCGCGGAGGATGGCTTCGACGTAGTGGAGATCCTTCAAGTGTTCGAGGGTGATTTTGCCGTCGCCGACGACGCGGTCGAGTTCCTCGTGGGCCTTCTCGACGGCGGAGGGGTTCTCCATTAGGTAGTATAGGGCGAAGGCGATGAGGTTGGGTGCGGTGGCGGCACCGATGAAGCAAGAGATGATCTCATCGATGATCTGGGGGTCGGAGAGCTTCTCTCCACTCTCGGGGTCGGTGCCGTTGATCATGGCGTCGAGGATATCCTTGCGGGCGGTCTCGGGCTGGTTTCTTCTGATCTTGATGACCTCTGCGGAGAAATCGCGCATGATCTTGGTGTCCCTTGCGAAGCGAGGGAAGTAGAGCCAGTTCAGCGGGCCGGGGCGAGTAGGACGCTTCATCGCTTCCATAGTGGCGCCTTCCATGGCGTTGATCATCGGGGGCTCGGCGCCCTCGAGAACGTGCACGCGCTGGTTGAAGAAACATTGCTTGCATGATGCGAGCAGGAGACGGTCGAGATCCTTGGTGATCAGAGTGCGCTGCTTGACGCCCTTGCTCCACTTGTTGGTGAGGTCGGGGATCACTTCGGCCATGTCGCCGAAGAGGCTGTCGGTCGCGGTCTGTGTGAGGTGAGGCATCATGATGCGGTGGGCAATGCCCCAGCTCTTCTCGTCATCGTAAGCTGTGAACAGACTGTCGTGGACGGCATATCGGATCTCTACGACTGGTCCTGTCACGCACTTGCGGAAGCGGGTCTGGTCGCAAATCTCCTCCAGCAGGGCGACACTGCCGACGAAGACGAGTTGAGTTCCGAGGACATTGATCTTGAAAATTGAGCCTGCGAAAGTTAGCACCAGTGACCTTCTCGTCGCACGGTGCTCGGTGTGACGTACCAAATTCTCTGGCGAGCTTGTTCAGAGAGTTCCAGGTCTCATTAGGATTGACGTCAAAAATATTACCCAGGAGCGGGACTCCGGCGGGGCTAGGGATGGTAGAAGACATGACGCTGGGGGTATCAACTAAAGTACACAAAATACGAGAGGAAGAGGAGGAAGAAACAAGGAGGAGGTCACTAAAAAGCTGTACACACGGAGGGGCGGGGGAAGCAATCTAAAAGCACAATTCTTCAGCTTGCAGCTCGACAGATCCAATCGAGTGGCGCTCGGGCTCGACTCCATCGTTCACCATAGGTTCGGGGCGAGCTGAAGCGATCAGCACGATTGCGATGTAATAGCGCAGATTGGCGGCGCCGATCGCGCCACAAAGGGTAAGGCATCAGACTATCTGGGACCCATCTGCAGGCATGATGGGTCCTCTGGGACCAACCCACGCAGACTACGGGCTGTAGTGCAACCACTGAGGGCAATGGGGTTCAGCACAATTGTCAGCCGGGAAGCTTGTGCAGATTTTTTGCCTGCTCTTTTCCTGGCCTTTCCCTCGCAGCTTTCACCGCTGTGCGATCGGCTGGGAATGGCCATGGTCGGGGAGGCTGGCAATTGGACGGTAATGTCACACATGTGATTCACATTGGCGATCAGGGTTCATGGATGTGACATCAGATTCTTGGGCAGTATGGTTCTTGAATTTGATGCAATCGTGGAATGCCCGTTCATACTGTAGCCTGTACTTGTATGGAGTGGCACTGGTGTACCGGATCAGACATCGAAGACTCGCCAAGTGAAGGACTCTGGAATGAAGAGAAGACCTCCATGTGCCGAATACTCGGAGCCTCGTATTGAGCTCAAGTGGCCAAGCCGTAAGAAAGTGTGTTGAGACCGGGTTCTTTGTGCCAGAAGCAAACCAAACAAACCAGGCAAATGTGCCATTCTTTGTCTCAACGTCAGACACAACCAGAAAGTGACTTTGAAATCTACAGTATTTTATCTACGTGCAACTGTTCATAATTCCATTTGTTCATATGCATTTAGCACATTCCTACAGCCAAATTCCTTAGGAGCCAAGTACATCACAGTTGATGCCTCAGGAACCAACATCCTTATCGCTTATCGTCGATCGCGCATCGCGTCCGAACACTTCGCGCCCGGTCTTTGAGAGACTGTCGCAAGATGGGATACGATGATCGGAACCGCGCCTTTTTGCAGGCCTTCATGGGCCGCTCCACCATGACCTTTGAAGATGCGCAGCCTCTCTTGGCTGCCATCGAGTCCGTCGGTACAACACCCCGCGTGAATGAGTGATGTTCAGTCGCTGACCGTGAAACAGGAGGAGAAAGAGTTGATCCTGCAGACGTCACCGATGACCACTTCTATTCCTATTTGAATGCAGCCAACCAAGCCATCTCAGGCTTTGATTTCGAGATTCGAAGCACCTTTCCGCAGGACCCCCAATCCGCCCAAGAGGACACTCCACCGAAGCGGGTGTGGGCGCTCGTCAACAACACCAGTGACCCATTGACACAGCTCGCTACAACGTATACCGCAGACGAAATTTCCTTCCTCAAGCGTCTTCTGGACTACATGTTCCACACCAACAACACGGTGCGAACCGAAGGAATGTGTGCAGCACAATTGCAAGCCGTGGGACTACATAAAGCGCCAACCAATGCGCCTCCATCCACCGATTCTCCGTCACAAACACAGAGCGCAACATCCCAGTCCTTGAGCATGACACAAGCAGAGAAGTTGCTTCTGCACCTGATTGAAGAGGGGTGGTTCGAAAAGAGCCGCAAGGGGTATCTCACCCTTACGCCCCGCGCCTTGATGGAGTTGCGGGGGTGGCTGGTAAACGAGTACAATGATGACGGGGTCAACAAGATCAAGTTCTGCGCCGCATGCAAAGACCTGATCACCGTGGTAAGTGACCTACCTCCTGTGTGGAAGGCAGAGCTGACGGCGGAACCAGGGCCAACGCTGTTCCGACATTCATTGTGGTGGCAGACTACATGACCATTGCATGGCCAACTTCTTCCGAATGCAGCAGGCCGACCAATGTCCCGTATGCAAGGCAGACTGGCCCGGGAACTACTTTGTGGGCGAAAGAGCCCTTACATCCAGCGCGAGGCCGAACGGCCCGGCTCCAAGACAAACGCCCGGCTCAGCTCGCGCTTCGGTCGAGCCCTCGGTACAATCAACACGATCAACACCCAGTCGACTTATCCCCGACGACGATATGGATGAGGACATTGAATAGGAGATATAGAGCTTCGACTAGTATTGGGGTCCACGACTCTGCTTGGCCCCGACCATCTACTGAAATGTTGGCCACATTGGACATCGTCCGGCTTGGACGCTCATTCTGGACGACTACGAAGAGACGACACCCTCCATACCCAAGCACAATCCCTCAGTGCGAGAAACATGGTACCTCGCGATTGGGCACTGACTAACGGCACCAAACGCAATTTGCAAAGCGTCGCGAAATGGCACAATTCTGCCTCTCCGAACGATTTCCATTTTCTCGGATGACACCGCAGAAATGGGGTCTGGAAAAATGTAACCGTGGGGAAATTTGTTGGAACTTTGTGAACGAATGTGTAGACTTTTATGAACGCCGGCATCGTTTACCTTAGAATACCAAAACTGCACCCACGGGTGATACTTGACAAGATCTTGAAAGTGACCTTCAGCATAGCCCAATAATTTTCTGGAGACACCTTTGACTCCACTAGCTTGCTCTTCAAGTGCTTTCCCTGTGTAGCTCTGTGGACTGCTTGAATCGATGTGCGTACGAGACAAGGGGATATCTGGCCCCTTCAAGTCAATTCAACCACCGTGCTGTCAGGGCTCTATACTTTTCTCATATGACAGTGCGTAGAGGGGATTGGAATCTCGCATGCTCAATTTCCAGGTGAGAGAAAAGGATGGAGCAAGGAGCCCGAAGTACTCCGTACTTCGGGACGGAATGGAGAAGTGATGGACACCTCAGGATTCAGGCACCCATAGCCAAGAACCAAGGACCTTCCATCGTGATGTCCGCCAAGTTCGCCAATTTCCTCGCAATCCTTCATGTTTATATACCATTTGCCATTCACATACGTCGGTGAATTGAATTACGGACTTTTATCGGTCAATTACCTCACCCCCAACGCTCGGAAAGGTCGGTTCTCCGACCCCCCCCACAAAAGACACTCGCGCCAAACCTTCTGTGGGACATCGATGACGATGATCTGGGGAAGACCGTCCCAACTCGGGCAAGTTCTGCCCGTGGGGGATGCCGAGTGGAAAACCTTCGGCTACCACAGCCAATGCCCCTGCCTCTTTGTTCGCTGGAGAGTCCCCGCATTTCCCGGTCTTTCCGTTGAAGCAGCGCGGAAGCCACTAGGCAGCCTCATACGACACCTTGTTCAACGCCTTGGCTGACGGCTGCCACTCGCATCCGTGGTCATCCCCTCGTATTACCCCGTGAACGGCCCTCGCGCCTCTGCCGATTCCCCACATTTTGCCATGGGGTCTGAGCAATTTAAACAATCTCTATGTTCCTGGATCGGCATTTTGGATTCAACTCTTTTAACTCTCGATCTTTCCTTTGTTACTTTCTTCCTGTGTGACCGTCGTCGACTAACTATAAGACGCATCGCTCTGGACTGGTGAATAAGACGGTGCCGCTGCAAAATGCAGTTCTCAGTGAGTCTACCGTGGCTTGGTGACGTACCGGGCTGCAGCTAACGTGTCGCTTAGTTATTCACATGTGCGGTATTGCCGCTGCTTGTCCAGCTTGGATCGGCTACTGCAGGTCCCAACAGCCGAATTATCAAGAACATTAAAAAGTATACCGGGCCAAGCTCTCCGGCGAACTTCAGCCAAAATCTGTACCAAACAGGTTTCGACGGAGTGACCTGGGATGAAGACAACTGGCTGCTGAGTACGACCAACCTGGAACAGGGTCGCTATGAATCGCGCGGTTCCGTAGCCAATGGTTACTTGGGTATCAACGTTGCCAGCGTTGGTCCATTCTTCGAGATCGACAACCCCGCAGAAACTGAGGGTTGGCCCTTGTTCTCTACACGCCAGTCATTTGCTACAATCAGTGGATTCTTCGACTCGCAGCCCACCACCAATGGGAGCAACTTCCCCTGGTTGTCTCAGTATGGAGACGACAGTGTGATCAGTGGTGTTCCCCACTGGGCTGGACTCATTTTAGATCTTGGTGACGACACTTATCTGGACGCGACCGTCGATAACAAGACCGTCTCTCACTTCCGAACAACATACGACTTCCAAGCAGGTGTCTTGGTCTGGTCGTACACGTGGACCCCTGAGGGGGACAAGGGATCGTACGAGATCACTTATCGCCTCTTTGCCCACAAGCTGTATGTCAACCAGGCTATTGTCGACTTGGAGATTATCCCATCCAAGGAAGTAGCTGCGACTGTCGTGAATGTTCTCGATGGAGCTTCCGCTTCGCGTACCGACTTCGTCAAGAACGGGGAGGAAGACGGTGCCATCTTCTCAGCAGTCCGACCGAACGGAATTGCGAATGTCACGGCTTACATCTACGCAAACATCACTGCCTCGTCCAACGTAAATCTCTCGTCGCGCAAGATTGTCACAGGCAAGCCATATGTTCACGCCAATGAATCCTCCATTGCCCAGGCTGTGGATGTCAAGTTCAAGCCCGGCAAGGTGGTTCGTGTGACCAAATTCGTCGGTGGTGCCTCGACCGACGCCTTCAAGGATCCCAAGGAGACCGCCAAGACTGCTGCTTCTACAGCAATGAAAAATGGCTATGCCAAGTCCCTTCGATCCCACATTGTGGAGTGGGCAAGCGTCATGCCTGTCAGCTCCGTCGACAGCTTCTCATTCCCCAATGGAACCCTCCCGACCGACACCAACATCATTGATTACGCCGTGATCTCTGTGACAAACACTTATTACCTGCTGCAAAACACTGTTGGAAAGAACGCGATCAACGAAACGAACGGTGCCCCAGTCAATGTGGACAGCATTTCGGTCGGTGGATTGACTTCCCCTTCATACGGTGGTCAGGTCTTTTGGGATGCAGATGTCTGGATGCAGCCCGGTCTTGTTACCTCTCACCCCGAGGCGGCCCAAAGGTTTACCAACTTCCGTGTTGAGAAGTATGCTCAGGCGAAGGAGAACATTAAAACCTCCTTTACGGGTTCCCAGAACCAGACGCGCTTCAGTGACTCGGCTGCCATCTTCCCCTGGACGAGTGGCCGGTTTGGAAACTGCACAGCAACCGGTGCTTGCTGGGATTACCAGTATCACTTGAACGGTGATATCGGCATCTCCTTGGTCAACCAATGGGTGACTAGTGGAAACACTCAGCTTTTCAAGAAGGAGCATTTCCCAATCTACGATTCTGCCGCCACGCTTTATGCCGACCTACTGGTTCGCAATGGGTCGTCTTGGACAATGAAGAATATGACTGACCCTGTGAGTCTTGTATTTCTACCTTCTTTATACAATAAACTAACCTTGCTAGGACGAATATGCAAACCACATTGATGCAGGCGGCTTCACGATGCCGATGGTCGCCGAAACCCTTCGACATGCCAACTCATTCCGCCAACAGTTCGGACTTGAGGAGAACTCGACCTGGGATGACATGGCCGAAAATGTGCTGGTTCTTCGCGAAAACGACGTCACCCTCGAGTACACCACCATGAATGGAAGCGCTGTTGTCAAGCAAGCTGATGTCGTTATGGTCACATATCCTCTCGGTTACACCTCCAACTACACCACTCAGAACTCCCTGGATGACCTGGATTACTATGCCGCCAAGCAATCTGCAGATGGTCCCGCCATGACCTGGGCTATCTTCGCTGTTGTCGCAAACGAAATGGCCCCCACTGGCTGCTCAGCATACACATACGGCCAGTACTCGTTTGCGCCATACACACGTGCTCCTTTCTTCCAAATGTCCGAACAGCTGGTGGACAACACCACGATAAACGGAGGCACTCATCCGGCTTATCCTTTCCTCACTGGTCACGGAGGTGCTAACCAGGTCGCCATCTTCGGCTACCTCGGACTGCGACTTCGCCCAGATGACATTCTCCACGTTGACCCCAACCTGCCCCCGCAGATTCCGTACTTGAAGTACCGCACCTTCTACTGGCGTGGATGGCCCATCTCGGCGTGGTCCAACTACACCCACACGACTTTCAGCCATGCAACTGGTACCCCACCTCTCGATACCGCCGACCAAAGATTCGCCAATAAGACAATCACAATCCACTCCGGCCCCGAGAGCGACTCTGTAACTTACCACCTCCCCCTGAAGGGATCAGTGACCATCCCCAACCGCCAAAGTGGAACCGAAAACACCGTCGCCGGCAACCTCGTGCAATGCCAGCCCGTCACCTCCACCGATGCATTCGAGCCCGGCCAATTCCCCATCTCCGCCGTCGACGGCGCAACTTCCACAAAGTGGCAGCCTGAACTAGCCTCCGACGTGAGCGCCGTGACCGTATCTCTCGAAGACGAAGCCGGCGCCCTAGTTTCCGGCTTCTACTTTGACTGGGCTCAGGCGCCTCCCGTCAACGCCACTGTGATCTTCCACAACAAGACCCTCCAAGATCCCGCGAAGGCGATCTCCTCTCCCAGCTCCGATTACAGAATTGTCCATTCCCTGACCAACCTCGCCCAGTCAGACCCGTATGACTCCGAGACCACAAATCTCGATATCATCGCCATTCCCACCGGCAACACAACCAACGTCACGCTGTCCTCCCCTGTACCTGCAGCCCGGTATGCATCGCTGCTTATCGTCGGCAACCAGGCTTTGGACTCTGCAGATGTCGAGGCTAAGAACGGTACTGGAGCTACTGTTGCAGAGTGGGCTATTATTGGTCATGAGAAGAAGAAGGGGGACACCACAGCCACTAAGAGAGCTATGGCTGTCCGAGCTGCCGCTGGTGCAAACTCGTTCTCTCGTCGTGGGCTGCGGGTCACTCCTCGCCTTTAGACGTTGAATGATTTCTATAGGATGTGTGCGTTTATTTGTACATTTAGAAACTTGACTCCAACATTGGGGGGTTTTGCTACACCCATTGCTGCTTATATCCACAAACCTTGGAGTTCGCTTCCAAGTTCCAAGGTTGTTGCTGGGACAAATATAATGATCATTACAATTACCTGAATTCATGGAGCACAATTTCCGCAAACTTGACCAAAAAAAATAGGTCCAGGGAAAGAAAGTTGGAATATATAAACTGGTGGTCATAAATTTACTGTGCAAACAATCATCATAATACATCCTGGAACTAATCCAGAGCAAACCGATCCAAGAACTTGAAAGTCCTCAGACCCTCCTTAACATCCTTCGCAAACGCATCTCCAACAGACCCAGCAACATAAACACCATCCCGCTCAGCGGAAATCTGACCAGTCCGCAACGCCGCCTTACCACCACCAAGCGCAGCAACAGGCTTTCCAAACTTGAACGCATCAAGCAGGATATCCAAAGGCCGGCCAGCAGGGAAGAGGGAAGCAGCGCCCTTACTAGGCTTCCCGGTAAAGCTCTTTCCACCGAACAAACCCTCCGCACCATCAGCAACGACGACGGCATCGAACTGAATAGCATCGGAGGCGGAGTAGGTCTGGTCGACGTTGTCGATGAGTCGCTCGGCGACAACGACGACGTCCACACCGGCGGACTTCAGCAGGCTTGCTAGCTTGGTTCCTTGGGCGATGGAAGTCTTGTTCGAGACGGATGCCAGAACACCAACCTTGAGTCCGTCGAGTTTCTTCAACTTCTGACCGAATGCGCCGATGTGCGCGGTCGTGTTATCGTGGTAGAATGAGGCATCAGGTGCAGGAGCGTCGAGGTCAAGAGCCTCGGCGACGCGAGTAGCGAGGTCATGACTGACACGGTTAAGTTGGATGAGAACATTGTTCTGGACGATGGAGGACTTGACATTCGAAGTCTCGAAGCGGATAGCGTCAACGACGAATTGCTGCTCTGCTGGTACAAGCGAGTTCCAGAAAAGGCGGGGCTGAGACCAGACGTCTTCGAAGGTGGTGCTGACGCTGCGCTGGAGCTTGCCGCTGGTCTTTCTGTCTGAGGTGAAGAAGCCGTTGCCGACTGTTTCGTTGGCTTGCTTGGGGGAGCCGCCGTTTTGGGTGTTGGGGGAGTAGGCGTCTTTGTTGAGGGGGATGAACATCTGGCCTGCGCCGTCGCGGTTGTTGTTGTGGATTGGGACGCGGGGGCGGTTGATGGGGAGCTGTTCGAAGTTGGGGCCGCCGTGGCGGTTGAGCTGGGTGTCGAGGTAGGAGAAGAGACGGCCTTGGAGGAGGGGATCCTCTGTGAAGTCGACGCCGCGGACGATGTGGCCCGGTTGGAACTGGGGGTTGTTAGATTATGGTTCTTCATGGGGGTGATTTGGAACATACCATGATTTGTTCGGTTTCAGCGAAGTAGTTCAGCGGGTTTCTGTTCAATTGCATCTTTCCGATGGGAGTGACAGGCACGAGCTCTTCGGGGACAATCTTGGTAGGGTCGAAAAGATCGAATCCAAAGCGAAGCTGGTCTTCTTCTTCCATGATTTGAACACCAAGCTGCGAGACCGTCAGTAATAATACTTCGTCACAAGAAAAATAGAGGACTCACCTCCCACTCGGGGAAACGCTTAGCCTCAATGGCTTCGAAAAGATCCTGACGCATATAGTCCGCGTTCTTACCAGCGACTTGCTGGGCCTCTTCCCAAACCATACTAGCCTTACCCTGCAAACCCTTCCAGTGGAACTTAACCAGCTTAGTCTTGCCATCATCAGTGACCAGACGGAAAGTGTGCACACCGAAACCATCAACATGACGGAACGAGCGAGGGATTCCATGACCAGACATGGCCCACAAAAGTGTGTGCAGAGAGCTAGGCTGCTGGCTGAAGAAATCCCAAGCCGAGTCGTGCGCGGTAGCAGCTTGGGGGATCTCATTATCGCCGCGGGGCTTGACGGCGTGAATCAGATCCGGGAACTTGATAGCATCCTGGATGAAGAAAATGGGAATGTTGTTTCCAACGATATCTATGCATGGATTAGCGATGTGCATATGCAGATGGGATATGCGACGCACCGAAGTTTCCTTCGTCTGTATAGAATCGAGTCGCGAAACCGTGCACGTCGCGGGCGGTATCGGCGCTTCCACGACTTCCAGCAACGGTGGAGAATCGCGTGTACATGGGTGTCTGCTTGCCCTTGGCGGAAAGGAATGAGGCGGCGGTGATGTTGGACCAGTCGCCGTAGGAAGTGAATGTGCCGTGGGCACCAGCGCCTCTGGCGTGAACAGCGCGTTCTGGGACCTAAGGGGAGAATTGTAAGTATGAGGTGTTTTTTTCAAAAAAAAACAATACTAATTCAATTGATGGCTAATGACTTACTCGCTCATGATCGAAACGCTGGATTTTCTGACGGAAGATAAAGTCCTCGAGCAAGGTCGGACCTCGCTCGCCAGCCTTAAGGCTGTTCTGATCCTCAATGGGACCGCCGACATCAGAGGTCAGGTAGACATCTTGATCCTTGAGATAAAACGCAGACAGAAATTCCTCGGTGTCGGCAGCGGCATCGCCATCTGATCGGCGCTCGACACGACTGTCTACTTCACCCGTCATGTAAGGACAGGCGGCATTGGCAATGCCAACCAGGCCGGTAACGAGTGCCAACACGTGCATGGCAAAGGGGGTCAACGAGAAAATGAAAATTGAATTGACTTGGAGTTCACATGAAACGCAGGTGCCCCGGTTGATTTATACATTATGACAGAATCGATGTGCCCATTGGGAACTTTTGTAACTAGCCAATGAGAAGCTCGAAGAGGGAACAGTGCAACCTCCCACATGGGCGTATTATTGATCAAGCACGGGCTGGCCATCCTCCAACCAGACGAGTGATTATTTCAGCACGCAGGTCCAGGCCAAGTGTGACGAGATTCGAAGTCCTCCGTGGGAGCAGTTAGTGAAGTGGGTCGTTGATCGCAGGAGAGGCACGGTGGAGACAATAGTCAGCATGCTTCAACCCGCAGGACGTTTAGTCTGCGGCCGAATCCAAATGCACCTGGGTCATTGGTTGTCGGAGACAAACAGCGGCCTTGCGCTAAAGCAGGATTTGGCAAGAGATAGGCACGGTGCAGATGCATTTTTCGCGAACTTGGCGACTCGGTTTTGGGTCGGAGAAACCCACCCGCAGAGTGCTGGGCGCAATAATGAAGGGAGGTGGGTTTTCTTGGCATTGTTAAGCGCAGCAGACGGCCGAGGCCATGACGCTTGGTAATGGGCTGATTTCTCCACAATTTGGCTTTTGTCATCGGCTTGGTCTGGAGGCTGTCTCTTCAGGGCTCTCGGTAGGAAATTCTGCTGTTATCAGGTTAGCACCCTGACTAACGTAAGGATGCCCGGCAAGGGGATTAGGTTCATCCTTGATCATTTGAAACATCCCATGCTGTCTCAGCTTGATCCTGTTCATCTACTCCCGACTGATGTGCACTGTACTTATGGAGTACGACGTAACTTGTGCGAGTCGGGATCCGGTAGAGAGGCACCGAGTAGCAACGACAGGGGTTCCTGCATGTTGCTCCGGGTGCTGTATGGAGTACCGGAGCCCAAGTTTAGTGCGCGCCGTTGGTGATAGCCAAGACGCAAGGGGCATGGTGGGCAAGTCATGGGAGATAAAATTAGATGCACGCCCGGGTGCAGTCCAACGAATTGTACGTTGTTCATTGTTGACCGGTGTTGTCGATCCATTGGGCATCGCGGGGGGTTGAAAGTGGGAGGCCTTGGGAGATGCTTGGCGCGGGAAGAGCAACTTGGACGACTTCACTTCGACTTGGCAAATTATGAAGCTATTTTTAACGTGATGAAATGTGATGAGTGTGCTCTAGGGCTCTCTTGATGGTCTCTAAGTAGTGTAGGGGTCTGTATAGATCTAATTATATCTCCAAAGCCTCAATTCCTCATCATCGAGGCAATCTCACCCCCGGCCGCAGGATCACTGTGGTCCACAAAGCCATGCTTCGCATACAACGGAGCTCCAGCCTTGCTGGCATCAATATAAGCCCCCGCGCCCTCCCGATCCGCAACATCACACCCCCACTGGATAAGCATAGAGCCAGCCCCGCGACGGCGGTAGTCCGGATGCGTAGCGAGCATATCCAAATCTACCCAATTAGTATCTTACTCCGACTACAGGGGCGCGACACATACAGAAGTTCTTACGATCCCCATAGAGCCGTTGGCGTTTCTCCTCCATAGCCCCAAAGAAAGCGTCGCAATCGGGACCAGGTTGCTGAGCATGCCAAGGAGCAAAGCGAGGTCCGCGCTCGCTGGCCATGCTCAAATCCCATTTCGCGTAGGCGGCTATCCGCGGACGGCCGGCGACTTCGGTGCTGGGATCAATCACTTTCAGGTATTTTTGGTAGGGCTTCGTGTTCATGTCGGTCGTGTTGGTGTCGCTGAACCATTGGCGCACCGCGGGGGTGTTGGGCATCATGTGGCTCATTAGGGGGTCATTGAATACGGTGAACCATAGCTCTGTGATGGCGGGGATATCCTCAAGGGTGGCGGGTTCGAGTCTCAAGGTCATTTTGGAATGTGATGCTGTATCGGGTTGGGGAAGTATAGTTGGGAGTTGGGGTAATGCTCAAGTGGGTATCGCTCGGTCGGAGCGGTCAGCTTGACGTGCATGGAAATGCATCGATGAGAATCGAATTTTCAATCTGACAGATCGCATTAACCATGCATACATCGGCCATGTTTATACGAGAGTGTCAGTGTGAGTCTGCTGTTTGGGCTTTCGCTGCCGCTTGCGACCTTGGTGGTGGTCTTGAGATGAAAATCACCAAACACACCGGACAACAAAGAGGACAGCCAGAGGATAGAGGGGGAAAAAGATAAAAAAGCTGTCTCGGAGGGATGGCCTTTGCTATTCGTACAAGTATGTACAGACTTCCTTTTAAAGGTAAAACAAAACATCAATCTAGTATGTGGGGAAAGTAACCCAGTTCCAGGTATTTCCTCCCTTGATCAGTTGCGAGTCCACACCGTTGCTGCCACTGGCAACATACAGCACCTTGGTGAACGCCACTTCGGTGTAGTAAGTGAACGACACGCCAATTGGCACGAACGCAACGTCACCCGTGAACAAGGTGGCGACGGGGTAATCCCCAATCTGGATCTTGAGCACACCCTCGATAACCTCGAAAGCAGTCGCTCCGTCCAACTTATAGGTAGGAGCCTTGTCCTTGGTCTGGCGACTAAGGGAAATGGTCGAGAGAGTATAGTTGGTATCCTGAGCCTGCTTGGCAGTCACGAAAGGCTGAACAACCTGGTAGCCGAACTTGGAGCTCAGGTACTTGGGCCCGTACCCGTTAGCCAGGAAGTAAGGCTTGCCGGGGGTTCCGAGGGCGTTGTCGCCAGTGTGCCATTCGGAGTTGTCGACGGGGGCGGTGCCGTTGACCAAATCGCGACGGGGCTCGAAACCGAGCTTGGCGTAGACGTCGAACTTCTGCAGCGAGGAAATGACGCTTGCGTCGGGGGATGACGAGCTATTCGAGTGCGCGGGGACATAGGGGGTGTCGGTTCCGGATGTGTAGTTTGTTCCGAGGGCGTAGAAAAGGTCCCTGAAACATGTTAGACCCACGTGGACGATCGTCTTTTTGTGTTTAAGGTGCTGACTTACTCGAAACCACCGGGGACGATCACGCCGACCATCTCGGTGTCAGGATCCAGAATCTGGAACGTATGGGTAGTGTTTCGGGGCACGGATCCATAGTCACCCGCCGTCAAAAGACGAGCCTGCTGCTCGGCGGAGTCCTTCTGGGCCCAAAGCTGGAAACGACCCTTGAAGTTGAAGAAGTTCTCATAATGCTTCTGGTGGATATGAGGCAGGACACCAAGCGAAGAGCTACCGGGTGCATTGGTGCTCATCAGCGTGAACGCATTATCAGACGAAGGACCAGTCACCGTGAAGCGATACAACTGATCGCCCACGGTCACGGCATGCGAGTTCGCGTAATGCGGGATCACATATGGGCGCGGCGCAGAGGGCGCGTTCTCGAGGTAGAGGTCCTCGAGGGTCGCCGACTGAGCCAGGCCAAGCGAGGCAAGCAGGAACAAAGCGGAGGTCAACATTTTGGCGATGATCTCTCCGGAAAGCGCGCTTCCGGTTCTATATACACGAAGCAGACTCGGGAATTCCGCGGAAGAAGTTCCAGGTAACGTTCTTCAAGAACCGAAATGAACGTGGGCCTTCTCCACTCCGAATGCAGTCAACCAAGGAATTCATTATCAAGATCTTGGCCACAGAGCGAACCCCCTAATAGACAGCTCGGCAAACCCGGATCGACATCGTTTATTCAGAAGCGACCGTTTCGAGCTTGCGCACTTCGGGGTCCACCTGGGTTGATCGTCATTACATCTTGCCGTCGGAAGCCCGGGAATCCCAAGGCATCGAGATGAAGAGACAAGGGTCGGATAGTGGGCTTTGGTGAACGCTCGGTGTGCAGGGTGCTGTATCCCGGATGTAGCAGGATGGACCCTATGTATCATCCATCATCCCTGGGACGGAGTGAAGACCCAAATAGGACCAAGTTTGAAGAAATGAAATGAGCTAGCGAGTCGTGATTTCATCAAATCCCCACACCTCCCCGTTTGAGCCGATTAGTCAGCGGACATCGTCAAATCTGAAACGAAGACTCGTTTCACTCTTCACTATGTGCTTTTCGCTGTATAATTCACATTGAGTCTTTCTAGATCTGTTTTATTGGTCGTTATGTAAACAAACTATATATACACTGGTTCTCATCATCGTCTACTGCTCTTTGAGCACTTCCTCCGACGTCCGGACCACAATGTCAAACGCATTGCGAATATACTTCTCTTCAGCCATAGTATTGGCACTGACAACCCGGATAACATAGACGCCATCAACCACAGTCGCGGTAATGAAGATCTCGCCGCGGGAGTTGATCAGCTCGTAAACCTTCTTGGTCACGCTGTCCGCCACCGCATCCCGAGCCACACGGCCCGTAGATTCATCGGCAGCGGGAGAGGCCGGGCCCTTCACGCGGAAGACGGTCAGTGCGAAGCCCGGCTTTGTGACAATCTCAAACAAGTCGGGCCGGCCGCGCACCAGATTGGCGAACAGATCACCGAGACCGATCGTCTTGCGAATGTGCGCTTTCATGCCATTGAGACCATAAGTGCGTATCACGAACCAGATCTTCAGTGCGCGGAATCGGCGCCCGAGAGAAATCGACCAATTGCGATAGTCGATCACGGTGCCCAGATCCGAGTACGGGTTCCGCAGGTACACCGGTGTGATATCCAATGCATTGGTGAGGTCTAGGCGATTCCGAACGAAGAGAACGCTGCGATGGTCAGAATGAAGCGGCACGGAAGGGAACCTGTGTTGATCAACTCACCTAGCGTCAAAGTTCACCAATAGCCACTTGTGCATATTCGTGTTGAAACTATCAACACCTTCTGCAAAGTCTTTGGTGATGTACTGCAACTCATCCGCCACAAGCGACGCACCCGCATACGCCGCATCAACGTGGACCCAGATGCGTTGCCATGCAGGCTTCTCCTGCAGCACGGCCTTGATCTCCGTGAACCGATCGACACTGCAGCAATTGGTCGTTCCAAGAGTCATCGTCAGATGATACGGTGTCAGGCCAGCGCGGTCGCATTTCTCCAAAACCTCTCGCACCCCGGCGGCCGTCATCTCCATATTATCTTCGAGTCTGGTAGTGACGCTCCGGAAACGAGTGCCGGCAACCAAGGCACCCTTCGCAGCACTGCTGTGCGTTTGATCACTCGCGATCGCCACGAGCTTACTCTGGACATCGAACTTGCGATCTTCATACTCGGGGGATGAATCCTCCAAGCCCTCCGCGAGGAGAATCTCTCGCACGCGCCTTTCGCGCGCAGCAACGATGACCGTCGCAATGGCGTCGCTGGCACTGTTTTGAATCACGCCGCCACCGTGGGTCTCGGATGTGCTGCGGAAGCACTCGGGTAGAGCAAGTGCTTTGGCAACCCAGTCCATGACGATGGTTTCTAGCTCCGTGCATGCGGGCGAACAGAGCCAGTTGAAGGCTGGGGCTGTGAAGGTTGCGGAGTACATCTCGCCCAGGAGACTGGGGTATGTCACACAGGCGGGGAAATAGGCCATGAAGTTAGGAGATTGCCAGTGGGTGATACCCGGCTTGATTTTCTTGTCGACATCTTCTTGGATCTGGGCCCAGTCCTCGGGCTCATCTGGTGGGCTTTCTGGGATCAGTGGACGGAGATAGCCTGGCTCAATGTCTGGGATCACTCTGCGTTCTGGGACGCTGTCGAAGTAGCTGATAACTGTGAATGTCAGACTTTGATCTTAGATGGATTGGAGAGACTTACTGTCGTCAATGGCCGAGTGAGCCGCTTTCTTGAATTGTTCGTTGTCCATGATGCGGGGCAGTTCAGAGTCGTCGTTAACAGCTGGGCTGGAGTGCACACGGGATAATTATACAATATAGTCTAGTCTGATATAAAGATTGAACGAGTCCGAGCGACTCTAAAATTGGCAGAGATGCTAAGGATGCGTCACGTTCAGAATTGTCAATTAAAGGGCGCGTTGGAATTAGTTCCGTCTTTTTTCGTTCCGCTCGGAAGCGTTCCGACGTTCCGAGCTATAAACTTCTTGGCGCCTCGGAACTTGTTCTATACTTCACTCCTCTGGGTCATAAATCTCTCCAGCAGGTGTCTTCACCAGCCTCTCTCCATTCACAACAATCTCCTGACTGGGAACAACAACCACAAACATCCTAGCAACTTCAGTTCCGCGATTCACCCATTCGTGATTCGCTCCTCGACAGACAATGACATCGTGAGGGTGGAGAATCTTCTCCTCCCCGCCGTCGGTGATGAGCACAACAGTTCCAGAAAGCACGATGCCATAGTCTAGACTGAGTGTCCGATGGAACCAGCCGGACTCGGCAGGGGGCAGATCCAAGATCCGACAAGAGGGACCTTTTGTATCGGCCAGCGGGACGAGAGTCCTGTGTGGATCTGGCAGTTCACGCATGTTGTCTGCGGGAAATCCTCTCGAACGGTGGATTTGGATGACTCCAAAGCCAGAGTTCGGACCTGGGACCGAGAATTCGGGAGCCGTGTTTGGGTCGTACGGCGTGAGGACATCGTCTGAGGCGAAGATCGCTTTGCCCTGGGGATCGTGGGCGGCAATGATGCGGCGGATTGGTTTGTCCATTGTGATGAGCTTATGAAACTTTCTCGCGCTGCGATAGCAGAGCTGTGGAATGGTATAGTTGTGGGAAGATGGAAAGGTGGAAAGGGACTTGTCAGATTTGGTAGGTATTTGGCTGCGAAGGACCTTTATTTATGTGTTTCCAGGTCTCTCCAATGCTAAATTACACCATCGTCTTACACATCTCTATATCTCGTCGGCATCTTTCTCAGAATTTCGATCCAATTTAGATGGGATTTATAATCCATACAAAGTACCGATTTGGGGGCCAAACAATACTCAGGATATACAGGGGGCCGTAAGCTTAGAAATCCGATTTCGACAAGTCTGCCGTGCCTTCATGAAGGAATAAAACATTTTGCCTAGGTGGGAAATGAAAAAATGGTAGCAAAAGACATAAATTGTTTAAATCTATAGATCTAGAGTAGTCAATGCCTCAGGCGCTCGGTCTCTCGTATTCAGTGCCGAGGGCCTTCCCCTCTTTGAAAATGTTACTTCTTTCACCTTTCAGTCCTCAGCCTTAGAGTTGAATCCATCATGGATCTGTTCCAAGGTTCCAGCAAGTTAACCCCATTCACAATAAATCAACAACCCGACAAAGGTTGTATCGCATGCGGGTGGACACTCGACAAGGAAAAGCGGTGCCACTACACCAGCCACCTCAAACTCTTCTACGGCGCATCTAAACGGGGCGTCTGGTCCATCGGCTCAGATGTGATTTTGAAAGATCGACCCGACGAGGGCCCAAAAGCAAGAGTCGAAGTCAAAACATTGAACTATCTGGCAACTTATACCAACATCCCTGTCCCAAAGGTTATACGTGACTGGGTCGATCGCGATGGGCGATACTTCATTATGAACGAACGTATTGAGGGCCAAACACTCGAGGAGGCATGGCCTTTGTTGTCAGAGCCCCAAAGAATAGATATCGCGGACCAAGTCGTCCAAGTGCGAAAGCAGCTTCGATCCATCACGT
This sequence comes from Penicillium bialowiezense, assembly GCA_026122735.1. Classification (NCBI taxonomy): domain Eukaryota; kingdom Fungi; phylum Ascomycota; class Eurotiomycetes; order Eurotiales; family Aspergillaceae; genus Penicillium; species Penicillium bialowiezense. The sequence continues at coordinate 1,308,720 of JAKZFB010000005.1, read as the reverse complement.
CAACCTCTATTCAGTGTGTTGATCAAACTCCATGCTATCCGGGTCTATTGTTTTTCGACCTTGAGCCCCATGGACCGTTTCACTCAGACCAAGAGCTGTGGGATGCCTTGGCCCTTAACCTTGGTCATCTCCCTCAAGCGGCTTTGGAGAACTTGAAGAAGCGCCTACCGGAGTGCGAACCATATGTGCTGACCCATTGCGATCTCAATTTGGGAAATATCATGGTCCAAGACGGAAAGGTTGTTGGTATACTCGACTGGGAGTACGCTGCCTTTTTGCCTATTTGGCATGAGTATGTCTCGGCCTCTTTTGGATTCACGGTATTGGATGTCGAGTGGAAAAGGATGCTCCAGGAGCGCTTAAGCGTACATGGTGAAGCGCACGAAAACGCCAAGTCATTTTGGACAGATATGTGTAGCTTAAGACAGTATCCGAATCTGGATGAAAAAGGGCAAGAAACATTAAAGAGACTCTCTTAGACTGTCTCGGGCTAGTGAAAGAATTCATTCAATCTGCAGTTTCGCCCTGACTGTCACTCTCGGCGTCAAACCCTTCATCATACACTTCCGCCTCCATCTCCTTGCCCTCAACCTTCAGCTTCTGCATAGGCAGAAATACAAACAACATCCGACACCACTCCGTATGACTGCGATTGCGAAACGAATGCGCCGTTCCTCGCTGCACGGTCACATCGCCGCGGTGCATCCGGCGACATTCACCCGAGTCCAGCACCAAATCAACATCCCCCTCGATGATAACCCCATAATCCAAGCTAACAGTGCGATGCATCGGCATTGCCTTTCCCGGGCGAAGATCAATCAGCCGGAAGATAGTTCCTTGGTCGACCGTGATGCCTGGTGGCTGGTGCAGGAACTCGTCGTACATGGCGACATCGGCTTCGGCTTCGGTTGACGCCGGATCACTGGTTGTAGCGTATAACAGGGCTATTTCGCCATCGTCTCCGGCTGGCGTGGAAGGAAGATAGTCGGGGACTTGGGCGTGGGATAGAAAGACTGCCTCGCCTTCGGCGTTGTGAGTAGTGATATAGCGGCGGATGTAGGGGAGGTCGTTCCTTTTGTGGGACATATCGGATTGATGATTAAATTGGAATGCTGTTATCAGATATGAGACTTTTCGGCTGTACTTTTGATGAATGCCTGTGGTCACATCATCGTGGCATCATGCTGAAGCGTTGGGTCGCCACATCGAGTGTTTATGGCGATTGAAATGTCGAATGATATTTCAATCGAATTTGAGAGGTTGATTCACTCGTTTGAAAGCGTAACATTTGTAAGTTCATTCCAGAGAACTGTCCAATCCGGCGTGTCTAGCTCGGCATGGACTCCACCTTCTAGCATCTCTGCCCACACATCCTCAAGAGGAGGCGCATCAGGGACAACATCCGCGGACGGATCCAAAGCCGACTGAGCAAGAGAGGCCCGCTGCAAAGGAACATCATTCCCAGCACCCGTGGACACAGGAGTCAAAAGATCCTGCCGCGAAATCTGCGCGCGGCCCGGAGCCGAAGCAAGATGATTAGGATCACTTTGTGAGCCCCGCGAGACAGGCCGTTGCTCATGCTTCCAGTGCTTTCGCAGTATACCCATCATGGCATTGATACCTTCGCGCGCAATAGGAGATGACTGCTGAGCTCGACTGAGCATGCGACAGGCATCAAGAACCTCTTCCTTCCGCCTTTCAGCCAATATATCATCCCAGTTGAAACACACGTCTATCAGCAGAATCGCCGCTGCCATGAAGACGTGGTGCATGATAGACCAAACAGATGAGCTATGAGGTCTGAAAACAGGCTCTTCTTCATCCATCATGCGCTTAGTCTCAAGGATCTTGCGCGCAGACTGCAGAGATACCACATGAGAATACGAATACCTGGGATCCTTTGCTCCGCGGACGAAGAAGTCGCGATGCAAACGACAAAAGCGAGAATAGTAGCCTTGTTGTGCCATGGCTCTTTGCCATGCAATGATCTGTCGGTCGCGATATAGCGGTGCATATTCACGTCGTGAATTTTGATCATAGCGAAAGAAAGATGGTATCTCAGCGCATAATTTGTGGAGCTTTCGATCGAGTGCGAGTATTGTCTCGTAAGGTACTTCTCGGCCGTGAAGGTGGTAATGCGAGGTATCGTCTACTACTTCGCGACACCAGATCGCCAGCTTCATTCGGCACAGGCTGTATGACATTACTGTTGGGGTGGAGATGGGTTGGTCGTGATGGGTTTGTTCGATATCTTCGTCTTCGACATTGAGAGGCACATTGACAACCATTTGCTGTGGCTGGATCGAGTAGATCCATTCTTGTGGGCCGCTCAGGAAGCCTATCAGCCTTCATTGTTTATTAGTGAAATGCTCATGTAGCCTGTAGAAATCCTTACAACTAACCAGTCGTATGATGCCAAATCCCACCACAATCGACGCTTGAGTTCGACATTGGTCTTTTGGACCTCAGACGATGTGCGTTCACTGGTGTTTGTGGGAGAATCGATAATATGAAGTCTCATGCTAATCGCCTGGCCCACACATGACCGATGCAAGAACAATGAGCCGACCGAAGAGGGCAGGCTCATATTCGACAGCTGGTGACCGATGATCATGGTGGCCTGGAGTCCTTCGATGGTAGGGTATCCGATGTAATTACCTTGAATCAATGCAGCACCGGTTAAGAAAGTAGCCTCTTGGCTAACGTGCTCTGCGTGCTCCGATGCCTCCCCTAGGAGCTTGTAATATAACGCGGAAGCAGTGATGCTAAAGAGCAACGCAGCGTGGGAGAAATTAATCGGCTGATTTTGAGCAACATTATCATATATGCGTTTGATTTGTTCTTCCACCTGGTATGGTATGATGATATGGTATTGGAAGTCAAGGTAGTTGCAATAGTATCGAAACAGACCGAGAGCCTCTGCAAGGGGTGGCAGATAAGATGGCAGATGTATCGTTGAAGGATTTTCGGTAGAGGCAGTTCTGTTTCCGAGTGGTTTGTCAGATTGTCCCAAGGGAGAAGCATGTTGTGATGTCTCGTTATTTCGAGGCGAGAGCTCAGCCCTCAGCGTCACAGGGACGGCACTCGGGACCCGATGGCCCATAACAATAGTCTCGAGCCAGTCGACCGTCTGAAGAGACTCATTTCCATTTCGAATCTGAGTCCCCACATCGTGTCGCGGGGTCCACCGTAAGGTTCGAGGTGGGACGGGGACACTGTCCACCATGGGCCTTGCCTCTGTTTGGCTGGGCTGAACAGAAAACCTCGTCGCCGGGAGGTAGCCCCCATAGCTGCAGTCGATCTTCCGTGCGGAACAACTGCTGCACGGAACGGCCCTGTCACATTTGAGCTTCTTCTTTCGGCACGATTCACACGAAACTGGATCTTGTCGCGAATGTCTCTTGGGGGCTTCCTCGGCCGCAGAAACACTCGAATCAGCGCTTCGCTTCATGACGGCAGAAGTTCGCACTCCAAGCAAACCGAGAAAGACATAAAGGCGTGACTATCTCAGGGCATCGAATCGCTGAGAGAGTTGACAAGCATGTCCAACCAACGCGTCGAGGAGAATCCGGACCGTCCGCGGACCTTCCGGCGCTAGTCCCAATTAGGTAACAACCTGTACCCGTCTACCCCGGACTCTCCGGTCATCGCAAGGCATTCTGTTTTTGGTTTTCTGTTTTGCTTTGGGATATTTCTTATAAGGAGAGCAAAGTACCCGCAATGATCAAATCTCAGCCAGATGCAATCTTGACCAGTTTTCTTCGGTCGCCTTCAAAATGTCAAAAGATACCGAATATACGTGAGTGAAAGACAAGTGCAGATGATGATAAACGCTAACCCTCTCAGACCGCGAGCATGGCTCGTGATATTCGGAGCATTCACATGTGCATTCTGCACAGTAGGATTCATGAACTCTTTTGGTATTTTCCAAGAGTACTACGCGAAGAACCAGCTTGCTTCGAACTCCACCTCTACAATAGCGTGGCTAGGAGCTATCTCAATTCTGTTTCTGTTCGGCATATCTGTAATTGCAGGAGCAATGCTCGATGCTTTTGGCCCAAAGGTAAGTCTCATCTGGGGTGCCCTAAGAGTCAGACTAACACGTTCGCGAATAGCTCATGGTTTACACGGGATCATTGGGCATGGTGTTCTCCCTCATGATGATCTCCCTGTGTCATAAGTTTTATCAATTCTTACTTGCACAAGGCGTGCTCCTCGGTATCTCCATGGCTCTCGCGACATGGCCAATGCTTGCATTGGTTGGGCAGTACATCAAAGTGAAGCGTGCCGCAGCAATGGGAATCGTGCTTGCGGGATCTTCGTTGGGAGGAGTCATTTGGCCTATTGTCATCGATCGGCTGCTCAAAAATCCTAAGATCGGGTTTCCTTGGACCATACGCATCGTCGGTTTCATCATGATTCCTCTGTTGATATTCTCCTGCGTGGCAGCCAAGTCTCCGGACACACCTTTGACAAGTATCGAAAATAGAGGACCAGAGCACACGAATGACGAGAAGGCAGTCAGCTCAGATGAAAAGCGTCAGGATCAAAAGGCGCAGGCTTTGGCTCTTGTTCGACAACCTGCTTTGCAACTCCTCTGCCTTGCTATGTTCATCATTTATTTCGGCATGTTCGCACCGTTCTTCTACACGACTTCCTATGCGGTCGAAATGGGCTTCTCAACCACTTTTGCATTCTATACCGTTTCCATCGTGAACGGTGCCTCATTCTTTGGCCGAATCTTGCCTGGTATTATCGCCGATCGGTATGGGAAATTCAACTGCTGCATTCTCGCGGCCGTCTCCGCAGGCATTATTGCATTGTGTTGGACTAAGGTCACATCTGTGGCTGGTCTTGTTCTGTGGTCTGCTGCATATGGATTTGCATCAGGTGTGAGTGGCACCAAAACTACCTGTCGTTATCTCACTAATTGAATCTAGGGAATTCTATCACTACAGCCAGCATGTGCTGCTCAAGTTGCCACGCCCGGCACCCTTGGCCTGGCGATCGGTAGTGTATCTGGCTCCACCGCTCTATCGTAAGATGTCTACCTTCTGGGAATGAGTTCGTATTGCTGACAGCTTCACAGTGCTATGGCAAATGTGCCCATAAGCGGCGCTCTCGTTGAGAAATTTGGATACCTTCCACTTTCGATATTCTCAGGTGTCTCTCTGCTCGTGGGAGGGGCTCTACTGACGGTAGCACGTCTCGTCCAGAATAGGGAGCTACGTGCGGTTGTATGAAATGTGTTATTTCTGATAAAGACGGGATTTGTTTATTTTCCTCACTTGCCGCGGCGCAAACTTCATATTGGATTTTAGCAACTGGTTGCGGTGTTAATGGCCTCGGGATGGGCATCACATGGAAAAAGTCTTGTATTAATAGATAACGTCGTTCGAGGCTGTTAAAAAGAGCACCACAGCCCACGAAGGGTATTACTAAGAATTGAAAAACGTGATGGTACCCAAAAAGATGGATGGCATCCATGGATGGAGAGAAATTCTGAGTCATCTCATTAAATGTGTAAATTTGAATATATGGAGTCTTATATTATGATACAAGATTCATCAAGGATCTACTTCTTCAGTCTTAATCCCGCTGAGGCCAAGCCTCATACAATCCCTCGAAGATTGTCACGTTGCTGAAAGTCGCCTCACCCACACCATTGTGGAAGAAGCTAATGCCGGTGGAGTTCGTGTACCAAGAACGAGCCCAAGTGCTGAGAGCGAATCGTCCATTGGCATAGATTTCAAGAACACCGTTATCCAAAACAACGGTGAGTTCCAAAGTTTCAACCTGTTCCTTTCCGTCACGCAGAACGTCGAACAGACGCAGGCGACCGGCCTCGTTCTCACTGGTGATTCCAGCAGTGGTCTTGGAGGCGGCACTTGTGTTGGTGCGGTCCACGATAATGGACTCATTGGAGAACTGGTAGTAGATGCTAGTCGACTCGAGATCCGAGGACAGGATCTTGAAACCAGATTGGATGTCGGAGTCACGGGCGGAGCTCGGGAAGGAGATGTTCGCAGTCATGACATAGTACTTGCTGGAGGGGGAGTTGTCGAAGGCAACAGAACCGGCGTCGGAGATAGTACGGCCTGCCTCGGAGGATGATTCACCGGAGGTCAGAGCACTGTAGGTCTCTCTGGCGATCGAGATTCCCATGGTCTCGAGATCGACCTGGCCGGAGCTCTCGCGAGCCACGCGCCAGGAAGACGGGGCCTCGCGAGCAAGCTCGTTGTCTACAACGCCTGGAATAGTGCGGACATTCAATTCACGCGGGAAGAGCATGGTTCCGGTCCAGTTTTGCTGGGCGTTCGGGAAAGTCTTCGCAAGCTCGAACTCATCTCCAGTGAGCCAGACATAGGAGATGAAGCGATCAGGAGCACCACTCTTTTTGGATGCCTGCGAGCTCGCGGGCAAGATCTTTCCGGCAGCAGCATAGCCCGAGAGACCCCAGTCAAGGAAGCCGGCCATGGTGGGGCTGAAAGCGACCGAGCCGTTGTTGGTCACATTTCCAGCGACCCACAACATGTCATGGATCGAACTCACTTGGGGAGTGATGGGGGCAAGCGAGCCCTCTGTTCCGAGAGTCACGAAGACCTCGCCAGTCTCGCTATATCCCTGCTTGTCCAAGGAGAAGACGTTGCCGACTTCGAAGTTGAAGCCCCAGCCACCGGCCCAATCGCCGTTACCCCAAGTGGAGTTGACGGGCTCACTCCACCACTGGCCGAGATACTCCCAGTACTGAAAGTCTGAGTCGTGCTGACGGTACAAAAATTGGCAGGGTCCGACATCGTGGATACCACCGGAAATAGCGGTGTACCATGTACCCTTAGTGCTGTTGATGCTGGCATCTAGGGCGGGGTTTTGGAAGACATATGGGTCACGGAAAGCAGTGACATTAAGGGCAAAGGGAGGGCTGGGGATGACGGGGCCCTGGTTGAGCTTGGTGAAGTTCTTACCACCGTCATACGAGACAGCGAGGGATTGGGTCTCGCTGCCTCGGGTGTAGGGGATAGACCAATGGATAGGGAGGTATGACACGGAAGTGTATAGAAGGGTGGGCATGCCATCAATTCCATTGGGAATCACAGAGCCATCAAAGACAGCAAGGGGATCGTTCTTGCCCCCTGCGATGATGGATGGGTTTCCATCAGGGTTGACATCTTTGTATGTGGCGAGATCGTCCGAAATCGCACCTGCAATACCATCATGCAGCCATCCCACGTGGAATAGTCCTGTCTTGGGATCGGTGTATTGCATGCATGGATCGCCAATCTTTCCCGAAGGAGGGAGAGCGTGCGCCTTGGGTCTCCATGTATCAAACAACGTATGATTCGCCAAGGTGGACAAGTTTGGCGGTGCCGAGTTGTAGTCAATTGAGGGCGCATCACGACCGACGACGGCAGACGCCGCCTGGCTCGCCAGAGCAAGAGGAATCGCGATTGTTGGCTTCATGTTGTCGAGATTATGTGCCAAATGTACCAACTACGCGGGGGATCTCAGTTTTATACAAACCCGCGTTCTCCACATATATTTGCCCGAGATTTTGACGGGGGTTTGATGGAGATTTGATGGAGGGGACCCAATGACAGGAATAGTTACCCCAGTTCTGGGTCCCCCAGTGATGTTCATTGCCTCTTTGGATGCATTCGGAAGTATCCAGGACCGAGCGGGAAAACTCCGGCGAATCTCCGGATGGAGTTTCCCCGACGTCTGCAGACTTCGGGGTCGACTTGAAGGTTTAGTACCATGACTAGCATAATCCTGCCGTGATTTCGGACCTGGTTTAGTGACCTTGGCGTGATTCGGGTATTCGGAAAGCACTCAGCGGAGTGGACCTCGAAGTGCTGGAATGTGAAGCAAAACAACCATGCCGAAGGGGGTTAACGGCAGAAGTGGAAACCTGAAAATGGGAAACCAGCGCCCTACTCGCTCCGAACCTGCACATTTGCAGGGATCTTACATGGAATCAGAGAAAGAAAAAGAAAGGCAAAAGCACCAACACAAATAAAAAGAAAAGACTGCAACGAAATCGAAAAAAACAATGTTGGGGTCAAAACAAGAAAAACAGAGCCGCGGCTTTAAGGCGCCAAGAAGCATCCTTGCTACCGACATCGAAACTTGGACAAATAACTTTGCCCTTTGGTGAGTGAATTTTGTCGATATTAATCTTTTTTTTTGAAGTTTGATGGGTGGATCTTGTTATGTTCCAACATTTCCCCGACCCTGTGATAATATGTGTCATTCGAATCTTGTATGATGACCTTCCCGAGGCGGCGAGACTCTTCAACCATCAGGGGTATAATAGACCAGGCGGATATTCGGTGATCTTTTTTCAACATGGTCAATTCCATGAGCCAGCATCGGCGTGTCGCTTTCTTTCATCATCGCTGAAATCAAGCTCTCTCTGTACCAGGCTTGGGATGTGGGGCTCGCAATCGTGTAGCTCTATGTGAAGACATTTTGTGCCACAGAAAGACTCCACCGTGAGCTTTCCTAGCTCGACATGAACCAAGGGTGCTGAAGTGCCTGTGTTGCAGTGATCCTTTTCGTGGGGTCCAAGTTCGTCATTTTGCACACCAAATCTCGGAGATCTCGATCCGCATACTGCCAAAATTCGAAAGGTTGTCTTGGCATATCCGAAGTGAAGTCGCTTGCAATGGAGATGAAGCGCTCATGGAAAGGATTATCCTCTCCTATATGCTTCAGGAACCCCCGGAGACCTTGTTCGTCGGCAAAGTATGATACGTGTTTTGGGAGAACGTAGCGCCAAGAGTCTGCCGCGTTGAGTTCGGAATCGCTTACGCGAAACACGATCTCATTGAGCATGACGTATATCATCTATAGAAGTTATTAGATCTTCGGTAGGGACTGAGTGTCAATGGGAAAGACAAGCTTGGAATACGTACGACAATCCCGAAAGAAAATATATCCGAAGCTTGATTTTGATGAGATCGGCACCAACTTTCAGGGCTCCTCCACATTGCATTACCACAGAGGGGACCTCTGAGCCATTTGCCTGGTGGTACAAGGACCGCATCCTCGAGATCTGATATCTGAACACGTTTGATGTTGAATTGACCCTCCGTACTCTCGTCATAGTCAACCAGGATATTGTTCGGCTTGATATCTATAAAAGAAATTAGTATTGCGAGGGACTCCCCGGGCCGGTGTCGAGACTTGCCATTGTGAACATATCCTTGTTCGTGCATATAGGCCAGTCCCTGTAAAGCCGATCGAAGGATTTGGATCCTTGACTTTTGATCCAGCGATGACTGGCTGAGACGAAGCAAATCTCCGTCAAGAAAAGAGTAGATAAATATATCGAGGTCTCGGACAGTGTCGACTACCGTTCGCAGATTGCGACAGAATGCCAGCTTTTTTTGCAGACCTAGTTGATGGTCAAAATCCCCTGGTATAATGTTCTTTACAATGAATTGGAGCTCGTCTGCGCTTTGTATCATCCATGCTATTTAGTAGCGATAACAGACGGGGCTTCATCTTAGTGCTTACCGCGCACGATATACGCATAGCAGGGGCTCTTTGCGTTCAAGGATGATTTTTTCGATCGTAAATATACGTTCGGAATCACTCTTGAGGGCTGTCCCCAACGGAAGTGGGTCTTTATGTAGAGTGGTAGCAACCTGAGAATACTGTTGTCGAGAAGAGGAAGGGAGACTTGGGTAGAGAAAGTGACATTTTGACAGGGAAACAGGATTTAAAGATAAGGATTTTGCTGAAGAAAAGAAGGGATCAACCCGAGTGAAGAGGCGAGAAGCTAGCATGATGCGAGGTTGGCATTGGTGTGTCGTTACAATGTGACATCCATGTTGTCACCCCCAAAGGTTTTGCAGCGTTTGCATCATATTGGATGCCTCAGGTAAACGGTCAGAGAAACAACGCCCTTCCAGATCTTTCAGAAGTTTTACAACGACACGGAACTCTCTCTCGGTGTTGCTTGTCTGATTGTTCCAGGTTGGTTTCCAAATGACCCCGGTTACATCCCGCGGAGGATGCGGCGCAAGCGACGTGCGGCATATTCGGCGAGCGGCACCCGCGGCACCCGCAGCACGCGGCAGTTGGCCTCAATGAAAGCCAAGTGCATTCTCCAGTTTTACAAGCTCGGACAATGCTGAGGGAAAGCGAGAAAAGCATCAGTAAACAGGCTTACTCCCGATTGACTGAGACCAGGAGAAACATGAGTTAAGAATAAAAGAATGAACTCTGATACACAAAATTCCGAGCGAAATCAACGATCGAAGGTTCGAAGCTCCCACCATCGCAGAGGCGGGAAGACGAGCATTGCCCACGAGAGACCGACCCAGATACCCAAATCCGACCCGTCAGCACCCACCATCTTGGCAATAGGCCCGACATACCAAACCTGATCCATGGACACGATGGCCCCAGCCCACCCGACCAAGAAGGCCGCCAAAGCCGCGAGACCGATCGGCAACTTGGAGGAATCCGCCCACGCATCCCAATTGAAACCCCTGCTCCGACGGAAGATGAGATGTTCTTCCAACGCGATAGTCAGGTATATCATAACCCAGTACCCCATCAACGAGAGCCAATTGTCAAAAATCTCATAGAGATAGTTTCTGCCGCCTAGTGCACACGCCGTGTATATAACCACGCCGACACAAGACCAGAACCAACGCGGTAATGACGCGAGATAACGACCCATGATCTGGAAACCAAGTGACGCGGCATAGGTACCGGGGATATTATTTCCCACGAGCCCAAGAGCCACGATCACGCCGAGAAACTTCCCAAATCCACCCAGGCCATCGAATCCTGCGACAACCAGGGCCCCGGAGGAGATTCCGTATGCGCTGTCCCATGATGCATGGGTAGTGGTTCCTGAAGCGAGTCCTACGCCGAGTAAGTTCGCAAATACGAGCGCCAACCCGACGCCCAAGAATGTCATCAGGAAAGTCTTCCATTTGGAAGTTGTGGGTGGGAAGTAGACGAAAAAGTCAGCACCGGCTGGAGCCCAGGCGACAGAGGCAGACAAACATAGCGAAAAGAACGATAGTCGATGCCCGGCGATCGTCGCTGCTGAGCCTGTTGAAACTATTGAAGTATTGAACTTCGGGCCTGCGCAGCCTACCAACACGAACGCAGCTATGAGTTGAGGAATCCAAGCCCACCTAGATTGAGATCAGCATTTTTCTTCAAGCTGCCAACGAGATGAGAAAAAGCCATACCTCTCATAAATATGAAACAGCCGCATGCCACAGATGACAACGATCCATGTAAGGATCGCTATAATCACAATGCCAACAGAGACCGTTAGGCGGCCCCCGGCGACAGCGGACAAAACCTGCCCGCCGACCAAGCAATCGATCATGCCATACCCGAGCATAATTACGATGTTGAGTAGGCAGGCGATTTTGCTAGGGTAATATCCCATGAAGTATCGTGCGACAACCTAAAGATTCGGATCAACCAAGGATATCAACAAAAGTGGTAAAACTTCCCACGAACCATGGTGCGGTTCCCGCTCGCGGGCCCGAAAGTCCCCATGTATCCGACACCGGCAGCGCCCAGCAGCGCACCAAATGTCGCACACAGAGCAGAGTCAACGAAGCCAAGCGAAAAACTCAGAGGTCCCAGCATGCCAATAGCCATGTTGTTCGCAGTAATACTGGTGCTAAACCACAGCAGTGTCATCTGCAAGTAGTCCGAGGCCCCGACGGCATGGCGCTCGTGAACTTGAACCCGTTCAATACCCCGGGACTCAAAGAATTTGGATGCTGCGAGACGCTCATTGAAGCGACCGAAGATGTTTGAGGACCCGGTCGGAGACTCGGCATCCCTTGCTGGCTCAATGGCCGGGGGGGACGCAACTCCCTTCTCTTCGTCGGGAGGTTGAGCCATGTTGTATTGACAGTGAGTCAGGTGGAGCGACGGGGGAAAAAACCGAGAAACAGAAAGTCAATTCCAACGGCCGGAAAGAGGAGAAAGCGGCTCGCATCCAAAGAAAAAGTCAGCCCCCACATTCTCGGGTGCGACCAAAGCGGCTGAAGCTTAGCATGCTTGTCTTGTCTTGGCATTGCCTGCCAATGGCATTCGATATCCCTTCTTGTCATCCATATTTTGCATCTGCAGGCCTTGTAGCAGTCCCAAACGAGTTGGAAATATACCTGTGTATTGTTTGTTCGGTGTCTGAGTTTGTGGATAGCGGCGCGGCAGTGTCTGCGGCAGAAGCGGCAAACCGGGACGCGGCATAGTCGGTACGCGGCACAAGCGGCATATGCGACGCGACAGTCGGGCTCGGCGATATTCTCAACCTAGCAAACCTGCCATAACATCTGTGTGATGGTATTCGGTGTCGTTGAAAGATAATGCAAAATTGATAGGTCAGTCCCCTGCTCTTGTGATATAAAAGAAGTCGAATGGAAGAGTATTCAAAACCTCAAGCCTGTGTTGATGGATGGACTCACAACACACTCGCACCAGCAAACGCAAAGACCGGGAGAGTCCAGATCAAACATCCAGTCTTGTGGTAACTGCATAATGGAGATAGTTAAATTGATCTCCGTATGGCCGATACTGCGAAGGCTTCGGTGTTATCGTGTGAGGGTGAATCGTGGTACCGGGGACGGCGCAGGTGCGTGTCGCTGGACCGATCAAATGGCTGTTAGAAGGCTTTCGCGGGCTTTGACAACACCCCTAAACAAAGGCAATGTTGCCGGCTGGTTGAAAAGAATTCATGGAGGAGGTCGATCTTAGCCTTTTGACTTGAACTTCAAGAAGATTGAAATGACTTCCTTCTGATGAAAGCATGCTGCAACGAAGCGCGGAGAAGACTGCCCTACATTTTCGTCCGTTGTTACTCTGCTTTCTCTCCTCTTCCAACAACCACTTTCCCACAACCCCCCTGTCGCTCGGCCGACTTGCGACCAAAGCCTGGTAAGTTCCCACCAAGGGTAATTGCTATTTTGATTGTTAAGTGCGATCTGAAACTAATGAATCGGACCGTTCGCAGACTCATCCATACATTCAACTCCACATGAAATCCGAACGGTCAAAATGAGCGCTCCCAGCTCAGGTGCTAATTCGTACGGTGCCCTTTGTGTCCCATTTACGTGAACTGCAATCTAATGAATAGAAGGCCCTATTATCCACCAGACTCGCCTGACGATCAGCTCAACCCGGCCGACTTTCACTTTGATATGAACGACGTGGATGCGATCACGTACGGAAATGGGGGCATATTCGAGCTCCTGGCACGCGTGGAGCAATTTGTCTGGAACAGTATGGACTTTCTTTGCGCCGAAGACTTTCCAGAGTCCAGAAGGGTGGAGTTCCTAGAAGCCCGTCGCAATGCCCAGGAGGATTTGCGCAGAATTGAGTACCTTCTTGCAATTTTGCATGATGAAATGCTGGACATCTGAGGGCAACATTGTTAGATATCCTGCATGCCCCTTTGCTGCAGACATCAGGTCCATTCTTTTTGCCTGCCATCTCTGGACCCAGCAGTGATGATGGATCACAACCAGTGGGGCGGCGCACGGGAGTGTCGGTGGACGATTCGAAATGGCCGTTGGAAGACTTTTAGGTTTACCATCAGAACCACCAAATAAAAGAGCCATTACAGGCTGATCTTTATGAATTTGTAGATGGGATCTGGCTCAGTCATTTTATTTGAACTTGGAGGGGTTTGAAATGGCTCTTTTCCGATGCAAGTATGCCGTGAATGGCCAAGAAGAAGACTGCCCGCGGGCCGCAACTTATATTATTTATTTCTTTTCCTTTAACTCTTCTCTCCACAACCACAACCACATCCCATTCGCCCTGCTTGCCAACAAAGCCAGGTAGGTTTCAACCAAGAAACAATGCTATTTCGACTGTTACGTGTGAGATCCGAGACTAATAATTCGGATCCTTCGCAGGCTGAGACTACATCCCTTAACCTCCAAGTCAAATTCAAGCAGCCGAGATGAGCGGTCCCAGCTTGAGTGATCATCCGTACAGTACCTCTTGTGCTCCACCTGCGAGAGCTGCAATCTAACGAATGGAAGCCCCGATCCCACCCGAGGTCCTCGCAACGATCAAGTCGGCTCGGCTGATTTAAAGATGATTCTGGATGGCCAGAATCCATTCATCGACGGAAAAGCCAGCAATGCCTTAGAATTTGTCATCAAACTCAAGCACTACGTCCAAAGCCTTGAGGATTCTGTTCACGCCATGGGTGGCGAAGACTATTCGGAGGATTCCGAGTCTAAGAGGTTGGGGCTCCTGGAAGCTATTCAATGTGTTCAGAGGGATCTAAACAGGATGAAGTCCCTTATCATCACACTGGTATATTGAGTGGTGGATATTTCATTGCACGGTCATTTGATATCCTGCATGCTACTTTAAGCTGATATCAGGTTCTATCATTTTGGCCTGATATCTGTTGGCCAAGCAGCAAAGGTGGATAACAGCCAGCGGGTGCGATTGATAGTTGTCTCTGGCAACTGTCCCAGCCACTGAGTTGCCACGAATACCTCACCCCCTGGAGATCCGTTTCCGATACCACGACTATTCTTTTCTCAAATATTGATGACAGTCAGAATCAAATCCATCTACGAATTACTGAAAACCTGTGCTCCCCATTCGCTGTCCCCGAAATAGGTAGTGATAATCTTGTATATTTCGGAACGTGGTGGCCTTTTGACTGTCCATGAAGGGTAGCTCAACTCGGTGGTCAATCCAACTGCAACCACGAATATCTCATCTCCACAACGTTATTTGTGCAGCTGATAAGTCGTAGCCAGCGCAATCCAACAAGCCAGACTATTAGTGGTAAATGCATCTCACTCTCAACCCGGATCTAAGCAAAAGAGTGGCCACTGCCAGGAGGAAGTCAGACTAAAAGAGAGATGGAGAGAGGAAACTTGGAAGTAGTGATCGAGGTGCAACATTGGTATATCTCACTTCCGGTGTAGGTAAGCTGCTAATAATGAGTATCAACGTTGACCAGTGCCAAACCACCTTCCTTCCTCTACCCTCAACATCTTTTTTCCTTCCTCCTTGCTTTCCTTCTTCACCTTTCTTCCAAGGTCCTTGGCATAAAGCAGACCTTTCTTTGGCCCACAAAGATTCAGTAAGTCATATTGAGGCTGCTTTACGAACTACATGACTTCCGAAGCTAACAATTTACATCTCTCACTGCTAGCCTATCCTGAACGCAAGTCAAAAACTCAATCCAATATGTCAGCGAACGCTAGACAGCACCATACTGGGTAATAATTTCCCGTCTCACATGTTTGAAATACGGGCTAATGAGCCAAAGGAAGCTCGGACCTGGAGAGGGTCGTTCCCTATTCATTCGATACTCGACAAGCCTGTCCTGGCCAACCGGGACCTCTACCCCGGAGCTCTTCACACCAATCACGCTCTCGCTCTGATCCGGGGCCCAGGAGGACTTTCCGACATGATGGAATTTGTGGAGGGAGAACTTCAGAACCTCTGTCAAATGGTTGTCGAAGGCAAAAACTCGGAAGATAGTATGATAGAGCTTAATGACAAACATGACAACCTTCAGCAGGTCTTGTAAATGATGCAGGGCCTGATCCAGCAGATAAGTTGGCAGGCAAATATGACAGTGCGGAACTGAGTGTTCTGGCACATGGCCGTACGTCCCGGGACGAGTGACGAGTGCCTCACCCTTTCTCCCGGGATAGGTACATTCTAGAAGAATCAGATTTCATGACTTAACCATGCGACAGTGAGCTTGGAGCTTGTGTCGGGATGTAGGTCAGGTGATCTAGGGTTACCGGGACTCATCACTTGCTCGCTTGCTCTCTCATCACATATTTTCCCGTCCGTTGTCGCTTTAGCAGATTGAATATGCTATACAGTGAAGTAAAAGAGCGCGCTGGTGGTCTGACATCGCAGACAAGACGATAGGGGTGCTCAGTGCAAGACGGGGATCAGAGGGAAGAAGCAATGACCCTGAATAGGCAAAGTCATGAAGAATGCCCCTTATTGTGAGAATTGTAGAATGTATGATTGCTCATGCTATGGACCTGCAGACTAAAGACTACTATTCTTGACAATGTGGCGCAAGTGAGAAGTGGCGCCTCACCCATTAGCTGACTTCCATCGCAGGGAAACTGCTGAAACGAGAATCAACGTTGACAACAGCCACGCCACCTTCCCTTCTCTACGCCCACCCAACCTCTTCCTTTCCTCCTCTCTTTTCTTCTTTCTTCACCTTTGACCAACAAAGACCCAGTAAGTCATATTGAGGCGGCTCTACGAACTAAATGACTTCTGAAGCTAAGACTTGATATCCTTTACTGCTAGCCTATCACAAAACCCATTCAAGAATTCAATCAAGCATGGCGGAACCAACTGGCCAGCAGACCAATGAGTACTGCTCTCCTATCTCACATGTTTGAAATACAGGCTAATAAACCAAAGGGATTCCGGTCCGGGGGACGGACCGTTTCCGATCCCATCCCTACTGGGACAGGGCGACAAGGCCGAGAGCGACGTTCTCAAAGGGAAGCCGCACGCCGAGCGGATAATCGACCTAATCGAAGGTCGAAACGGGGTCCTGGAGATACTGGGATTCTTTAAGAGTTGTGTTAACGAGCTCCCCGCGAAGGCTCACGCTTCGACAAAGTCAGAAGCGGACATGGCCGAATTGGAGGAGACACGCCTCGACGCGCAACAAGCCCTCATAAAGCTCGAGACGTTGATCCAGGATATGAAGCTGGCAGTGGATGTGACAGCTACACCATGAACTTCATCGGAAGCCATGTAGCTGCCCATTTGGTCAGCATCCCCGCAGATAGATATCTTATTTCGAGAGAGATCTCTCTCTCTTCTCTCTGCCGGTCTCGCAATACATCCCACACTGCCATATCTTGTTCTGTTCTTCTGATAAATTTGTCTATCCTTTTGCTAATGCTCGTCTTGACAGGCGTGTTTCTGCCTGTCGATGACAACCCGTCTACCTGTAGCGCCAGAGCACTACAGAAGCAGGTTTTGTCAAATCATGAAGAAAGTGAAGCTCGCTATCCCGGTATCTTCTGAACGAAGATACCGGGATCCCCTATCTTAGCTGTCCCATCATAATCACGTATTCGACAAAACTGCGTTGTTTCATTGTAATTCCGCAATCCACCGCTGTCACAGTGACCGGAGGGAGACGATAGTTTATGTCGTTTCTCGACTCTTGCGACGATCGGGCGCCAAACTCTGATGCAGTGCCAAAAGAGTAATTGTGAGCTAACTAAGTTAACAAGCTTTGACGTTTAAGGAATCAATCTAAATAAGAGCTTCAGGCTTGGTATGATAACAGGTAAATTCAGAAAATGATAGGTACCTTTTGAGCTCTTCCAAGGTTCTCTCAAATATCTCCGAAACGCAGGATAATGGATTAAAGGGAAATCTGACCTGGAGTAAGCGATTACTGGCATATTCATCTGACTCCCAACCCATATCTAAACAAAGGAGACGCCAATGCCATAGGAAAATGAAACTGAAAGAGATAGAGAGGAAACTTGGGAGGAGTGATGGAGATGCAACATTATTTTATCTCACTTAAAATTCAGGTAAGCTGCTGATAATGAGAATCA
Organism: Penicillium bialowiezense; assembly: GCA_026122735.1. Taxonomy (NCBI): domain Eukaryota; kingdom Fungi; phylum Ascomycota; class Eurotiomycetes; order Eurotiales; family Aspergillaceae; genus Penicillium; species Penicillium bialowiezense. The sequence goes on along the minus strand of JAKZFB010000005.1, from coordinate 1,291,132 downwards.
AGGTTAGGCAGTGCCAAACCACCTTCCTTTCTCCACACTCAATCTCTTTCTTCCCTATCTCCTTCCCTTTCTTCTTTCTTCACCTTTCTTCGAAGACTGTGAGCATAACCCAACCCTTACTTTGGCCTACAAAGCTCCTGTAAGTCATATTGAGGCTGCTCTACGAACTACATGACTTCTGAAGCTAAGAGTTGACACATTTTACCGCTAGTCTACAAGTTGTACCACACGCAGGCCTGAGCATGGCAGACATGAATAACGGTACAAACAATGGGTATTGAGCTATTCTCTCATATTTTTGAAATGCGGGCTAATGAATCAAAGGGATTCTGGTCCCGGAGACGGACCGTTCCCAATCCCTGGGACAGGGAGATAAGACGGAAAGCGACGTTCTCGCAGGGACGCCCCATGCAAAGCGGATAATCGATATGATCGAAGGCCGAAATGGCGTCCTAGAGACATTGAAGTTCTTTAAGAGTAGCGTTAATGAGCTCCCAGCCAAGGCCCACGCATCCATCAAATCGGAATAGGTAAGCTGCTGATATTGGGAATCAACGTTAGCCAGTGCCACACCACCTTCCCTTCTCCGCACACAATCTCTTTCTTTCCTTTCTCCTTTCTTCGCCTTTCTTCGAAGACTCTAATCATTCCCTACAACCTTAGATTTGATCACAATACAAACTTCCGGTATGTCATACCAAGGCTGACGTGAAACCTACATTTGACTTCGGAAGCTAAGAGTTGAACCCCTTTACCGCCAGATTACCACAGAATCTCGGCAACTTGAGATTCGATCATGTCAGAAAACAATGATCGACAGATCAATCGGTATTGAGCTCTTCTTTCAAATGCTTGAAATGTGGGCTAATGAAATAAAGTGAGCCGGGGCCGGGAGACGGTCCTTTCCCAATTGAGTCTATCCTCGCAGACAAGGACGAGAACAAACGTCCCGCACGATCATTGCCACTTCCGCTCGCCGAAGTCTCTTTTGCTTGCCCTGCATAACCACCAAGCATGGCAAATGCCAATCCCTCCATTGTATGCATCCCCTTCCCGGTTCTAATATTACTTTTAAAAAGGAAAATCAGTTGAAAGATTGATTATGGGTTTTCACGGTGAATTGCGCACATAATGACCTTTTTTTGAAGCAGCCTTGTCGTTTTTGCGACAAGAACCATGAGCCCGATTCTTGTGAATTCCCCCCCGGTATCGGGATAGCAATCTCCTCGGCAGTGCAAGTCCGCCTCCCGTCTCTCGCAGCGCCTCCCGCCGCCCCCAACTGCCCAAGCCCTACAGAGGAACAAGGGGTGGAAAGGCCTGAAAGGGTATGCCAGGGGACTGTCCAAAAGGGTAGTACGCAGCAAGCTGACAGCCAAGTAGCCAAGACCGACGAGGCCAAAGTCGAGAAGGCCAATAAGGCAGGTCTGAGTGCATTGCCTGCAAATCCCAATTGCATACCCAGGGACCCAGGATACTAACCGGGTCATCAATACCATCGAAGGCGATGAAGGCGTCCTGGAGCTCTTCAAATTTGTGAAGGGTTGGGTCAACAAGCTCCCGTGCAAGGCCTACAGTTCGACCAAATCGACAGCGGATAAAGCCGAGCTAGAGAAAACGCGCTTGGACGTTCAGTAAGCGCTCCGTCAGATCGAGAGATTGATCCAGGAGATGAAGCGGGGGGTTGACATGGTAGCTGAAACCTGACCATGACTTCCATGATAAATTGCGCACATACTGACCTTTGTTTTAAAATAGCGGTGCCGCTTTTGCGGCAAGGACCATGGACCCGGCCATCAGTGTGAATACTTGGACGGGGTGGGAATCGCCATCGCGGCAGCGGTGCGCACTCGCTTCCCGGCCCCCAAGCCCTATAGGGGCAAGCGTGCCGGAAAGGCCGTCAAGGGTACCCCAGAACACAACTACCGCGGCAAAGTGCAGCAAACTAACGACGAATTAGCCAAAGCAAAGGCCAAGGCCCAGGTCGACAAGGCCGAAAAGGCCCGGCCATCAAACTATCGCCCAAGCGTTACGTTTCCACCCTGATCCCGACATTAACCCAAACGCATTCCACGATCAAGTTTCCCGGGCCTTTGCTTTGCCTTTCCCCTTGGTCTTGGCTGCGGCGACATCCGGCTCATCTCTGCTCAGGTCTTGCTTTGCCCTGGCGGCGAAGGCTTCTTTCAGGGTCTCCAAGCTTTTCTGTGGTTGGCAGTCCGTCTTGACAGGCGTCTTTCTGCCTGTCGACACCAACCCGTGGTCTGCCCTCGGTGATTATTTTGGACAGAACCAACAAATCAAGTTATTGAGATCCTCTTCAGAAATTCAATCATAAGCTCCCCCAGTAACAGAGACCAGGCAGGGGGTTTGGCTGGGCTTATAGGTCGCAAAGCCAGAGCGAAGGGCTGCAGCGCTACGGAAGCAGGTTTCGTCAAATCATGTCGGTTTTAGCCAAGAAAGTGAACCTCACCAGCTAGCCGTTTAACCAAAAATACCAAAATTCTCTATCTTACTAGTCCCACCACAATCGGCTATTGGACAAAAGTGCGTTGTTTCATCGTAATTTCTCAATCTATTGCTGGTCACAGTAGCAGGAGGGGCGAGTGAAGTCTATCTCGTTTCTTGAGTCTTACTGCGATCTGGCGCCAGGCGCTGTTGAAGTACTCAAAGGGTAGTCTATCAATCATATGTGACTTCTGACTTCGAACTTTTGATTCCCGAAGCTATGGCATTGCGAACTTCGCCGCCAGCTTCACGTATAGACTCAATATCGCAGAATTGCAGGCATGCTGAGCAAGAAGATGATTGGTATAAGCCAAGACATTACATCTTTTCTCACCAGTCTCACCTGCAAAACTTAGGTATCAACATGGTTGACAATACAATCTCTGGGAACAATAGGTACATACTGAGCTCTTCTCTCTCATATGGTCGATATGCGCGCTAATAGACTAAAGGGAAAACGGACCCGCAGCAAACGACGACTGGTGTATGTATCACTCTCAGCCAAAATCATGGCCCAGGAGATCCAAATGTCATGAAAAGACAAAGGCGGTAGAGCGAGAAGAACACAAAAGAGTCACGAAGATAAAACCCTAGTATTGCTTATATCCGATTCGGGTAGGCTGTTAAAAACAAGAACTAGTCAACGAATGTTACGCTCACTTTTCTCCTCTGCTCTCCCTTCTCTCTTTCCCTTTCCCTCTCTCTCCAGTAGGCGACATATCTCGGATATCTGCACAGCTTCTTGGACCTTCCAACGATAGAGTAAGTCATATTGAGTTTACACTGAGAATTACGCCGAACACTGAATCTAAGACTTACATATTTTGTCACCAGTCTACCTATCCACGAATCAACATGGCTAGAAACGCCAATTCGGAAAACAATGGGTAATAAGCTCTTGTTTCAAATGCTTGAAATGTGGGCTAATGAATGACAGGCAGCCTGAGCCCGGAGGAGACACATTCCCTATTCCCTCCGTCCTAGATGAGCCCAACAACCAGGATTTGTTTCCGGGAAGTCTCCATGTGAGCCGCGCCTTGGAGATGATTCAAGGGGATGGGGGGATCTCTGAGACGCTGGCGTACGTGGAGGAGTTACTCAAGACCCTCCCTGTGAAGCTTATCGAAGCACAACACTCAGAAGAGGGTGAGATTGAGCTGAAGGAGACAGATGCCAGTATCCAACAAGCTTTGCTCATAGTGGCGGGCCTCGTCCAGGAAGCAAGTTGGCAAGCGAGCAAGGCGGTCCGGAACTGAGTGGTTCACGGGAATAGTTTTATCATCACTCACCACCCTACGGCTACGGCTGAGCGCCAAAAACGCCCCATCCTTGTCATTTCCTATGGTCCTCTTTATTTCAGCAGAACACAAGTCTTTCGTCAACTTTTTTTTCCGTTTTGAGTAGTTGATCAAAGCTTTACAGCCCTAGTAACCAGGAGCCGAAACAGTAAGACTTGCCCAGCTCTCCGGCGTCCAGTGGTGAAGCCGTAGTAGCTTTGAAGTGGGCCCCTTTTTTGGAGCCCCTGTACGGATCAGATCTGCGCAGCAAAGCTTCGGTGAAGCCGGTCCAGCCCCTGTCAGTGATGCGGCACAATAGGTTTGTGTCAGGTTGTAGGTAGGGTGACCTAAGGTTGCCAGGACTGATCTCTCGCTCACTCGCTCTCTCATCTCTTCTTTCCCCTATCCGTTTTCAATTTGGAAATTAAATTGACCGCGTAGATATTCATCACTTCTTTCTTAGATCTCATCTACTATCAATTCGACACTCCCAGCAATGATTGATTGATAGGGTCGTGTATGAGCCTTGGGCTGCAGATTACTACACAAATATCCAGAAATAAAACGGTATACCTGCCCCCCTCTTCCATCCATAATTTATCTCCCTTCCTCCACCCCATCAAAATGCAGTAAGTTGTATCAAGGGTGCTCTATAAATCATATCTGACTTCTCAAGCTAGGACCTCACACCCTTTACCACCGGCTTACCCCCAAATCCCACCAAATCGAGAGTCGATCGTATCGGAGACGAAGAATTAACAGAATAATCGGTATTGGTCTTTTCTCACATGTTCGACATACGTGCTAATGAAACAAAAGGAGTCCCGACCGGGAGACGGTCAGTTCCCTATCCCATCCGTAATCGGATAGGGCGATGAGGGGCAGAAAGGGGGTTTCCCAGGGACCCCGTATGCCAAGCAGGTTATCGACACTATCAAAGGCCAAGGGGGCGTCCTGGAGCTGTTAGAATTCTTCAAGAATTGCGTCAACGAGCTCCCCGAGAAGGCCCACATCTCAACAAAATCGGAATCGGACAAATCCGAACTGGAAGAAACGCGCGTGGATGCGCACCAAGCACTCATTCCTAGAAATCGAAGCTTTGATTCAGGAGATGAACTGTGGGGTTGAAATAGCAGCGAGGCCATGAATTTGTCTCTTTTTTCGTTGACAGTTATCAAAATGGCTGGCAATACAGACTCGGGAAACGAGTGGTACTTGTTAAGCTCTTCTCTCTTACATGTTTGAAACGTGGGCTAACAGACCACAGGGGAAATGGACCCGGAGACGGACCATTCCCCATCCCATCCTTGGGAGGGGAGACACGCGACACCCCGGCGGAGTATCCAGGTACTCCCCACGCCAAGCGAGCTATTAATGTTCTCGTGGGGAGCAACGGAGTTGTGGAAATGGCAGTATTTGCGGGTCCGTTCCCAATCCCATCCGTGGGAGGGGCGCCCCCCCCCCCCCGATCTCCAGGGTGATTACCCGGGTACACAGGAGGCGGCACGAGCAACGGAAGCTCTCGTGGGTAAAGGGGGCAAGATCGAACTCTGCCTCTTTGCTAAGGAGTGTCTCAAAGACCTCCCCAAGAAGGCGTACAACGCCAGCGAGTCAGAGGCCGACCTTGCTGCACTCTACGAGACTCGCCTCAATTTTGGGAAACGATAGGTACTTGTTAAGCTCTTCTCTCTTACATCTTTGACAAGCGGGCTAACAGACCAAAGGAAAACCGGACCCGGAGATGGTCCGTTTCCAATCCCCTCCGTGGGAGGGGGGGCCCCCGATCGCCAGGGGGCATACCCAGGCACAGAGGACGCACAACGAGCGATCGAAGCTCTCGTCGGTGAGGGGGGAGTAATCGAACTTTTCCTGTTTGCCAAAGATTGTCTGAAAGACCTTCCCCAGAAGGCAGACGCTTCTCATCATTCGGAAGCCGACCTTGCTGAACTCCACGAGACTCGCCTAAAACTCGGGAAACGATAGGTACCCGTTAAGCTCTTCTCTCTCACATATTTGAAACGTGGGCTAACAGACCAAAGGGAAAATGGTCCCGCGGATGGTCCTTCCCCATCCCATCTGCGGGAGCGCCGAAAGAGGGCCGAACGGAGTACGCGGGCCCCGCATCCTGCAACCAGGCGATTGAGGCCATGGAAGGGAAAGACGATAGTCGAGGTCGCGCAGGTCATTGCGCAATACTTCAAGGAGCTTCCGGAAAAGATAGAGGCTTCGGGGAACTCGGAGGAGGGGGGCCCCGTGACAGCAACACGGAATACCCTGGAACCCCCCACGCCAAGCGGGCGATAAATGCTCTCGTTGGAAAGGACGGGGTAATTGAGATGGCGCTATCCGCGCAAGATTGCCTGAAAGACCTTCCGAAGAAGGCAGAGGATGCCAAATACTCGGAGGCGGACCTGGCCGAGTTTTACGAGATCCGGCTCGATGTGTTGCAAGCTTTCCGATCGCCAGGGGGCATACCCAGGCGCACATGATGCAGAACGAGGAAGGCATGACAGCAACACGGAATACACCGGAACCCCACACGCGAAGCGAGCGATCAACGCTCTCGTGGGGAAGAATGGAATTGTTGAGATGGCAATCCTTGCCCAGGATTGCCTGAAAGATCCTCTTCTATATTACATGTTGAAAACGCAGGCTAATAGACCGCAGCGAAGCTGCACCTACGCATGGTCCGCTTCCAATTCCCGTACTGGGAGAGAATGACGGCACCCTAGACCGGTATCCCGGAGCCTAGAACTGCAAACAGGCAACAAATGCCGTCTCGGCGCAGAATGGAATAATCAAGCCATGTGAATTCATAGAGGGTTGTCTTGAAGAGTTGCCAAAGAACGCACACGACGCCGATAATTCTGAAGAAGACGCCGCGGCGCTTGAAAAGTCGCGGCTTGATCTACACAAAGCCATTCAAGAGATTGAAACCCGCGTTCAACAGATCAGATTAAAGGTGGAGAGTACTGCCCGATGATGAAACCCCCAACAGTACAGATTATTGATGGCCTACATTCTACCGTCCACCAGGGGAGCCGTCTATACAAATTACACCCAAAACACCTCCTCCCGAATTATCTTTACCTGAGGAAATCAACTATGATAGGCCTAAATCCTTCTCCAAATGTCTTCATAATCCATCAAATATTTGTGTCAGAGAATACCGTGGTCGCGTGACCTCTTCTGGGTTTCGCTCTCCTTCTCACGCATCTCAATACATTCCATTATTGACCTCTCTTCTCAATCTCTAACAGGTTATGAAGCCCTTTCGCGCGGTATTACCCTCCTGACGGTATTACCCCTCTCATTCTTCTTTACAGAGAGCGATCACTTGCGTCGTGATCACCCCACCCGCGCCGGCTACTCCCGCAGAGCCGCAAACCCCAAATTCCATCAAAAGTTCCATCATTTTTCCATCATCTTTCCATCGCTTCCATAACACCTATCGCTTCCATGAAAGCACCTTACCGCTCGCTTCGCCTGATCCCCGGATCCAGAGCACTCTCGCACCGTCGGACCGTCGCACATACTGCGTCACCGCGTCATCTACGCAACAGCCCTGCACCGCGCGTATACCCTTGCGCATACAAAATCCGCTGAATCTCGCATTTCGGCACCCTCAAAACCTTCTAAACCCCCATTTTTCACGTTTTTCTTACACAACACCTCCGTTCTTCCCGCATTTCTCGCAAAAATGCACCCTACTTCTGCTACCGCTCCTAGCAGCGCATACGCAGACCTCTTTGCTTCTGGCGTCTCTACCCATTCTTTCGATTTCCAATCGTTTCAATAGATCCCCAATCTGCACGGGGAAGCGAACTGTTCAACATGGAAGATAGACCTTTATCGCGCTCTCGAAGCACAAAACCCCGCATATTGGGTGTCCTACGCAGTAAGATCACCGCTCCCACCGCGCCTGCCGCGCCTGCCGCACCGCCTGAACTTACCGAGACCAACCAGCAAACCCTGCTAAATCAAGCCGAAATCGCATGCTACAAAGACGCCATGCCTAGGGCAGATTACCAGCGTTTTGAGGCATTAAATTACCAAGCACCTCCCGCCGGGCGTATCGCTCCCACAATGACGCAGATCAAGACCAAATTGGCGTCAATAACCGCCGCAAATGCCGCGTCAACCGCAAAGAGGTTATTCTTTTTACTGCCTCCGCAAACCGCATATGGACCTACCTGAAGGTATTCGTTAATGAAAACGCGCGAGCTGCTATAAATGAGCTTTATTCTATCTCCATGTTCTGTAGGATCTTCCAACCATCTGGTAAGTGATCTTAACGCTACGCTGATATTACACTGACTGTGGAAGCTAACTCTACATCTTCTGACACCAGTTTCACTTATAAACCTATCAATATGGCAAACGATGCGTATTAAGCCCTTCCCTCTCACACGCTTGTAAATCGGACTGTTGGAACAAAGCAAAACTGGACTGGGGCAAGGTTATCTTCCAATTGAATGTACAATGACGCAGAAAGACAAGGGCAGAAGTGATCACCCGGGGACCCCATTCTGCGACCGGGCTATCGAAGCCCTCCAAGGGAAGGACGGTACTATCGAGCTCGCGCAATTCATTGCGGAATCTCCGAAGCACTTTCCAGAGAATATAGACACTTCCGGCAAATTGGAAGCTGATCTGGGTTCCATCATCCATGGATCTTGGACGGCAGCAAGCCGCCCACGGATCGTGACATCGTCGATCTTCCACGATAAAGAGGTGCAAGGAAAGGCACTGAAAGACTGAAAGTCGCAGATGAGGAAGGCGCGGGTCCCCTCCGAACAGAGGAGTTACCGATCCCGAGGGAGGTCATAGGTATGTCAATATCACCTCCAGTCTCGCGAACGCATCTAATCAATATCGCAAATTCTAGAGGCGATAGACGCAAGCCGGGATGCTTACCTCAGAGAACTGCTCCGCGCGGTGGAGAACCATGTTTCAAGACTGCTTGCCAACTGCGTTTTGCTCCAGGCTCTCTCCCTGGAACATTGTGAGCCTCGTCTAGGAGGTTGATTCGGCCATGGAATCAGCCGCTAGTCGTTACATTCTTCTTCTCCACCCATATCCAAAATTCAAAATTGGTATGTCTCTCTTCCGATATAAGTAAGCTGCTGATGATGAAAGTTAACGTAAACCAGTGCCCAACCACCTTCTCTTCCCTATAACCAATTTCTTCCTTCCTTTTCTTCCTTCTTCACCCTTCTTTCAAGATTCTTGGTATCACTCACAACTCTCTTTGGCTAATTCAAAGAGACCCAGTAAGTCACATTCAGGCTGCTCCACGAACTAGATCTGACTTCTGAAGCTAAGACCTTACAAGCTCATCAAGCCAACAGCCAACCAAGCATGACGGAGGGGAATGATTAACACAGCAACCCGTAGTCCCTTCTCTTCTATGTTTAAAATGCGAGCTATCCAAGCAAAGGGAAAACGGACCCGCAGAGTGTCCGTTTCCAATCTCATCCGTGGGAGGAGAGCGCCTGGAGAGGTCCGAACGGAGTACCCGGGGACCGAATCATGCAATCAGGCCATCGAAGCCATCCAAGAGAAGGATGATATTATCGAGCTCGCCCAGTTCATTGTCGAATCGTTTAGAGGGCTTCCGGAAAAGATTGAGGCTTCCGGGAATTCGGAAGCGGGGATCGCCAGGGGGATTACCTAGGAACCCCTCACGCCGAGCGAGCTATTAATGCTCTCGTGGGGAAAAACGGAATTGTGGACATGGCACTATTAGCCTAGGATTGTCTTCAGGACCTCGCGAAGAAGGCATACGATGCCGGTAACTCGGAAGCCGACCTGGTTGAGCTTCACGAGACACGCTTAGACGTGTTGCAGGCCCTCCGCAAGATTCGGAGTCTTTTTGAGGAGGCTGAACAGGAGATGGAGCTGGCCGCTGCTGGATATTAGTGATGGGGTGTCCGGTCAGGTGACCCACCGCCGGTGGGATAGGCCTACATAGCTGCTTCTCGCGCCAAGACCACCCTCCCGAGACTCCCGCAGAGCCTCATCCCCCCGGACTAATCACCAGTCGACCTGTCTGCAGCAGGCCCACTACGGTGACTCTCCAGGGCTCATCCATAGCCCTACCCAAGACTACCCTTTTGGGAAGTCTGCAGAGCATCATCCCTTCCCAAAGCGGCATCCCATTCCTGGGCAATCCCGCTTTCCCCTCTGCGATTTTCTCAACGATTGGCTACAAGAATTTTCCAAAAAAGCATGGGATTCCCAAAACTCGGAAGTAGAGGCAGTCGAATTTGAGAAGTCGCGACTAGATCTGCACCAAGCCCTGCAAGGAGTTGAAAGCCGCGTTCAGGAGATCAGATCGAAGGTGGAGAAAACTGCCGAACGATGAACTGATCAATAGTAAACACTGGTGATGGCATACATTACCCCAGTTTCTTGAGTCGTGCGATCCTGGAGCAGCCCTGCAGCCCTTGAGAGAGTGATTGGTTTGGTATGTTCAGAGAAGACCCATATCCCATGAAGTTGATTCAGCAATTCTGACTATAAATCAGGCCCAAGCCATTCTCACCGGTCCTTTTCATGAAAATTACCCAGAGAAAACCCCCTCTACCCTGATCTTGTTTAGACCACCACAATCAATCAGCTATGAGATAAGACCGCTCTGTTTCATCGCAGTCAATTTCTTTCAAAGAGAACATGATCTAAATAGAAACTTTAGACCTAGCATTATCACAAACAAATTCAAGAACCGAAATGGTAGCCTTACCACCTCGTCCTTACCTAACTCATATCCCGCTTACCCAGTACTCAACCCCCTAATATTATACCTAGTAGGTTACGTTTCGAGTGCTTTGTTGGTCTATCAATCATTCCTGATGTCAGATTTCTGACTGGTGACTTCTGAAGCTATGGCCTTGCGACTTCCGCTGCCAGCTTCGAATACAGACTCAGCTTCTCAAAATGGCCGTCATACAAGAGAAAACGGACCTGGGGGTGGTTCGTTCCCCATCTAATGTGCACTGACACAGAAATACGAGGACTGCAAGAATTATCCGGGGACCCCGGATTGCAACCGAGCTATTGAAGCTCTCGAAGGTGAGAGTGAGATTATTGAGCTTTCCCTTTTTGTCAAGTTGTGTCGAGCCACCTGAGGAAGGAACTCTCGATGGTAGACAGCACAGGGTGAGCTCTCTTTACCTCTCTCCCCTCTCACTTCATCTCTCTCTTCCCTTTTACCTTTCTTCTCAACCCAACCCAACCTACTTTCCTTCAAACCAGAAAGATCCCACCCAAACTGAGGTTAGTCTACGGATTGCATCTGCCTTTTGAAGCTATAAACTTACATTTGACTACCAGCTTTCATCAAATCAAGACCACAGCATGTCGCATGTGAACCCATCCCAAAACTCCGGGTACTGAGCTCTTCCCTTGCATGTTTGAAACGTGAGCTAACAGACCAAAGGGAAAATGGTCCCGGAGATGGACCATTCCCCATCCCCTCCGTGGGAGGGGGGACCCGTGACATCGCCACAGAGCTCCCAGGTACCCAACACGCGGAGCGAGCGATGAATGCCCTCGTGGGCAAGAATGGTGTCATAGAGATGGCACTTTTTGCTGAGGATTCTCTGAAGGACCTCGCCAAAAAGGCGAACGATGCGGGAAACTCGGAGGCCGACCGAGCCGAGCTTCACGAGACACGGCTTGATATTTTACAGGCCCTCCACAAAATCCAGAGCCTCGTGCAGGACGTTGAGCGGGATATGGAGCGCACCATTCGATCTTAGTCTTGTTCTCCTTGGGTAGAAATCCATTCATCAAGTTAAATTACAAGCTTGCCTAGCCTCTAGTCCTTCCTTACCTAACTCTAAACTTACTCAATTCCACACCTCTATAATATAGTCAATTATGTTGACCAGTCGCCATGAATTACATCTGACTTCACCTTACCCTTTGGGCTGCTTCACACCCACACCTACTAAAAGATACCAGTAGTCCTGTCTGGCTTGTCAGTTTCCCGATGGTAGGGGGCGTGGACAGAGCTTTCTACCCCCTCCCCCTCCCTCTCTCTTTCCTTCCCTCCCTCGCTCCATCTTCTCTCTCCTTCCTCGTCTCCCGCAACAACAACCCTCCGAATAACATATCACACCCTGCAATTACAAATGAATCTTCCACAAGACAATGGGTATTGAGCTCTTCTCTCTTACATGTTTGAAACGCAGGCTAATAGACCACAGCGAAGCCGGACCTGCAGATGGTCCGTTTCCAATCCCCTCCGTGGGAGCGCCGAAAGAGAACCGAACGGAGTACGCGGGCACCGCATCCTGCAATCGGGCGATTGAGGCCATGGAAGGGAAAGACGATCGTCGAGCTCGCGCGGGTCATTACGCAATACTTCAAGGAGCTGGGGCGCCCCGCGATCGCCAGGGGCCATACCCAGGCGCACAAGGGCAGAAGGAGCTATCGAAGCCCTTGTCGGAAAGGGGGGGGATAACGGAACTTTGTCTCTTCGCTCGGGATTGTCTGAAAGATCTTCCCGAGAAGGCAGACGCTTCCCATCACTCGGAAGCCGACCTCGCAGAACGCCAGAAACACGCCTGGATATCTTGCAGGCTCTCCGCAAGATTCAGAGCCTTGTCCAGAAGGTCGAAATGGATATGGTGGTAGTCGCCAGTCTTTAGACTTGTCTCTGATGTCCAGAATCAAATAGCAATCTTGCTTAGCCGCTAGGCCTTTTTCACATAACTCGGATCTCACTTAAGCGCTCAAGTGCTCTAGAGCTGCATACCCTTACAATGTAGTCAGTTGTCTTTGAGGGTGCGCTATCAATTAAATCTGACTTCAAATTACACTTTCAGGTGGTTCACACGCAGACCCATTCAAAGATGCCAGGACCTCTGCCTGACTTGTCAGACTCCTGATGGCACAGAGCGTAGACAGAGCTCTCTCCCTCTCTCCCTCTCTCCATCTCTCTCTCTCTCTCCTTCTCTCTCTCTCTCTCCTTCTCTCTCACTCCCAGTTCACCTTGCTTCCAATTTCGAGACATAGCTCGAATTCCTCTCAATCCAATCCATCAAGAGCTAGTAAGTCATATCGAGGCTTCACTACAAACTACGTTTGTCCTTTGAACCTAAGAACTTACATTTCACCACCAGCTTCCATCTGAACAAAATCCAGTCATGGCCAACGTGAATCAAACACAAGATTCTGGGTATTGTGCTCTTCCCTTGAATGTTTGAAACGCTGGCTAACAGACCAAAGGGGAAATGGACCCGGGGATGGTCCTTTCCCCATCCCATCAGTGGGAGGGGCGCCCTCTGGTCCCCAGGGTGATTACCCGGGGACACAAGAGGCCACACGGGCAGCGGAAGCCCTCGTCGGGGAAGGAGGAATCACGGACCTCTGTCTCTTTGCCCAGGAGTGTCTTAAGGAGCTCCCGAAGAAGGCCTTCGACGCCAAGGAGTCAGAGGCCGACCTTGCCGAATTCCACGAGACCCGCTTAGATATCTTGCAGGCTTTCCGGAAGATCCAGCGCCTCATCCAGGAGGCTGAAAGGGACATGGAGCTAGTAGCCAACGTTTAGACTTGTCTCTGCCGTCCGCAGTCAAATACATGGCCCATAGGCCTTGTTTACATAACTCGGATCTCACTTAAGTGGTCGACTACAAACTACGTTTGAGTTTTGAAGTTAAGAACTTACATTTCACCACCAGCTTCCATCGGATCAAGATTAAACCATGGCCAACATGAATCCATCGCAAGAGTCTATGTATTGAGCTCTTCCCTTACATGTTTGACACGCGGGCTAACAGACCAAAGGGAAACCGGACCCGGAGATGGTTCGTTTCCAGTCCCCTCCTGGAGACGTCCGAACGGAGTATCCGGGGACCGAAGCGTGCAGTCGCGCTATCGAAGCCATCGAAGGCAAGGATGGTATTCTCGACCTCGCCCAGTTTCTGGTGGAATCATTTAGAGGGCTTCCAGCAAAGCTCGAGGCTTCCCCCAATTCGGAGGCGGAATGGGTCGAGCTTCAGGAGACCCGTCTGGACATCCTACAGGCTATGCGCAGGATTGTGAGCCTAACCCAAGTGGCTGAAACGGAAATGGATATCGCCACCGGGCCTTAGATTCGGTTTTCCACCCTCATTCTACAGATGAATTGACAAAGTGAAATGGAAAGCTCTCCTAGCCGCCGGGCCTCTGTAATATAACTCATATCTTACTCCAGGGCTGCATCCCCTTATAATGTACTCGGTTGTCTTTGAGGGTGCGCTATTGATTAAATCTGACTCCATATTTAATTGTTGGGTCACCTGCAGACCCATTAAATGCCAGGAGCCCGGCCTGGTTTGTCAGGCTTCCGATGGTAGGTAGCGCAAACTGAGCTCCCTCTCCCTCTCCCTCCTCTTACCCTTCTTACCAACATACGTCGAATTGAAACTGAGAGATGGCGCACACGAATCAGACACCAGACAACGGGTATTAAGTTCTTCTCTCTCACATACTTCAAAATGCGTGCTAACAAACTACAGGGGGAACGGACCGTCTGCCGGTCCGTTCCTTATCCACTCGATACTCGCAGTGCCCGCCGGGGGCAAAGAGAGTGCGATGTGTGACGCAGCAGGATTTGCTCTGAATCATCGTGACTTTCAGCTCGCATACCGTCAATTCCGATTGCGATTCGACTGTCGGATACACGCAGTTGGAAATCCACTGGTGGTTGGCTGGTATCTCGACCATGTGGACTCGCGGGACCAAGGCAGGGGACGCAGGCAAGTTGCATTGCCGCCGGGGCATTGAATCAATAAAAGAGCACGGGGGATCCTGGACATCCTCAGCTTCATCCAGGATTGTGTGGAGGACTTTCCCGACAAGGTTCAGGCCGCGAAACATCCAGAAGAAGAAGCCGTTGACATGGAGGAGTCGTGCCTTGACATGCATCAGGCTTTACAGAAAGCCGAGAGCCTCCTTCGAGAGGTGGGACAGCGGGTTGACAAGACCCCGTCAAAACGTTGCCAGACAGCTATTGGCCGCGGAATCGCTGGAGCAATTTGAGTAAGTTCGAGCGTCTGCCCATCTGGGGGTATGGAGAAACTTCACCATTACTGACGCTACAGCAGATCGTCTGGTATCCACTGTCCGACGAAACTCGAACGCGAACCCAGAGCCGCCGGACAATAAACGCGTTTCTCGACGTCCCAGCTTACAATTCGTCAATCCGTTGCCATACTACCCGAGGACGAGAAGAGGACATCTTATCTCACATTCCGGTGGCGCTGAAATGGGGGCGCTAAAGGTCGCTGCAGAAGCTGTGACGAATCCTTGGCGATTTCCAGAAGACCGTGTCTCAATTCTGCCCCTTCTCACCGGTCTTGTGCATGAGGATGACGGAGAAATGTTTTGCCGGCGACCGCTTTGGTCCACAAAAACTCACTTTCATCTCCCACACCCTTTTTTTTGTTGCCCCAGTAGCCAGGAGCTGGATAGGGAGAGTTTGCCCGAGTTCAGGCGTCTTGCGGCGAAGTGTGCAGCAGTGCAAAATTGCAGAAGTAGACCGATTTCGGAGGGCCATTTGCGAATCAGGTTGCGTCAAAGTTTCGCCGAAGCCCTGTTCGGTCCCTCTCAATACCAATACCCCGGAAAACCCCCCTCTCCCCGGATCTTATTCTGACCACAATCAGCTATTTGACCAAAGTGCGTTGTTTTATCATAATTCATCCAAGAGCTTTAGGCTCGTGATTATCATAAATCAAGATTTTAAATGGTGACCTTACCTAGCGCTTCCTTACTTTACTCATATCACACTTCCTTCACCCCCTACCCTTCTAGTCAGTGATATCGATGGTGCTCTATCAATTATATCTGACTTTGTCGGGATCCCGGTGTGGATGCCCTGTTTGTCAGGCCGCCAGGCTTCTAGGTAGATAGTCGGGGTGAGAGAGCTTCTCTCTCTCTTCCTCTCCTTCTTCTCTCCGTCTCCCCAATAAAGTGCCACTTGCCCTTTCTTGTTCTTCCGTTAGACTTCTATTTTCTGACTTTTGATCTCTGACTCCTGAGGCTATGGCCTTGCGACTTTCGCTCCCAGCTTCATACCCAAATTCAATAACGCAAAGTGGCGGACATTAATAACCCAGCAAACAACGGGTATTGAGCTCTTCTTTCCAATGCTTGAAACGCGAGCTAATGAACAAAAGGCAGTCTGGAAGCGGAAGTGGTCCATTTCCCATCCCCTCCGTCCTCGACGAGCCAGATAACCGGGATTTGCTGCCCGGAATTCTCCACATAAACCACGTCCTGGGAATTATGCAAGGAGATGGGGGAATCTCCGACACGCTGGGATATGTGGAGGACCAGCTCCACGACCTTTGTCAGAAGCTCGTCACTTCCAAAAGTAGCTGGGATGGAATGACAAGGCTGCCCCAGTCTTCCTTGGAATGTAGTAAGTTGTGTTGCGGATGCTCTATGAATCATATCTGACTTCACACCTTTTACCGCCAGCTTACCCCAAAAGTTCATCAAATCACATTTCGGCCATGCCGGAGACAAACAGTCGTCAGAACAATAGGTATTAGTCTGTTATCGCACATGTTTGGAATGCAAGCTAATAAAGCAAAGGCAACCCGGGTCCGGGTTGCCTTTGCTTTCAATCCCTGTGCTGGGCGAGAACAATGATTGCACCCCAGACCGCTATCCTGGAAGCGAGAATTGCAACCGGGCAATCAATTCTGTCACGGGCGACAACAGAATTATCAAGCTTTGCGATTACATCAACGATTGTCTCGGAGAGTTTCCCAAGAAGGCATACGATTCCCACAATCTAGAAGAGGAAGGAAAATAATTCGAGGATTTGAGGGTAGATGTCCACTATTCCCTCCAAGCCCAAGGGCCTGCTCCAGGAACTGGAATGGTAAGTCCACATTGTGGCTAAGGAATGAATTCGCTACCTCTGACACGAAGGTTGCCCCTAGCACAAAGAACATCGCGGTCCGCTCCACAAACTACGAGAAGGGGTGCTCACAGGCACAGTGCAATTTGTCCAGATCCCAACCCAACCGCTGAAATAGCAGGAGATGGTTTCACCAAACCCCCCCTCGAGTTGGTCTTCCGGCGATGGATCCGATAGCTGAATCTCCGGGTGATGCCCTTACGAAGTTGCTCCAAGAACCCAAAACTACGCATCACCCTTCCAGCCCACCGCGAGGGCATCACCGAAACAAACTGCGTCCGCATCATCAAATCCCGCTAAGCGCACAAATTCCTCACCTGCCATTGAGCGGGAACATCCCGACCAGCCGAAGGTCCGTTCCGTCTGCACTACAGGAAGGCAATCGAAACGATTCGAGGCGGCGGGGGATCGTCGAACTACTTGACTGTGTGACGGGCCATCTGAATGACCTCCCGCGGCAGATCGTCGCTTCAGATACGTCTGAAGCAGAACCGAACGAGCTGCAACAAACGACCTTTAAAATCCAACAGGCACTGCGCATGATTGAATACCGAGTCCTGGAGGTGGACATACAAGTGCAGACGGCACTAAGGAAGTGGGTATATGTTGAGATGTAGGTCAGATAATCTGGGGATGCCAGGACTGATCTCTTTTGCGAGCTCGCTCACTCTTCTCTTTCATATTTTTGAAACGCGAGCTAATAGACCACAGTCCACACGGTCCTGCCTCGGGTCCTTTCGCAATCCGGACGGATGTTGCAGACCCTAGATAGGGCAACCAGGATGGATACTCCGGGGGCCAGCACTACGGTCTGGCGATTGAAATCATCGACGGCAATGGGGCTACCGTTGCCGTCCATGGGTATGTGAAAGGTCAGATCGAAACCCTGCACGAGAAGGCTCGTACCTCCAAGAACTCCTAAGCAGCGATGACCGAGATGGAGAATGCACAATTACATATCCACTGGCGTCTCTGCCAAGTTGAAGCGCTTCTCCAAGAGTTCAACCGCCAGATTCAGATAACTGCCAGGAGGGCGAATTCCTACGAGTATCCCCTCCGCTGAATAGGGCAATGAAGAGGTTCTCTCTGAAACGTTGCACTGCAACCAAGGAAATGCCATTATCAACGGCGATGGTAGAATCGCAGAACTCCTACGCAATCTGGAGGATGCTGTCGGCAACCCATCCCACCTGGTCTTCAAGGGAATGAAATCTTCCGAGTCGTTCGACTGTACACTTGATATTCTGCATGTTCTCAGTGGTCTCCCCAACAACAGACTTATCGGGGACGGAACCCGTCAGCTGTACACTGTGCTGGCTAATCTGCCCCATTTCCTTCAATGTTTCGAACAAGACTTCAGTGATCCCAAACCTATCGCCCGTGCCAGCCTACTTGCCCGCGTTTAGCTGCTTCGCTGTTCGGTTTTGCGAACCAGCAGTCCAAGACTGCTGGTGTCTTCCTGGATCATATCATCACTGAGATCAAGCTTTATTATTTCCCCCAATTGGATTTCCAGTGTTTGATTTTCCTCATCGGTCTTCTGACAAACACCACGGACTGGTTCCGAATCCCCAGGCCTCAAACAACTCCGAGGCGGATGTCAGGAGCCGGTCGGCACATGACCCGCTCTCCCCTCTTTCCTTGGGCAGATAGCACAGAGAATACGATCATCTTTACGCCATCTGCCTTCCGGATTGTAACAGGGGAGATGACCACCCTTGCCGATACGGAGTTTCAGCTTCAGATGCATGTACGGAGGATGGAAACAACCGTGGTTTCCACCTTGACCACCATCGAAGATCACACGCATCTAGCCTCGACCATAAGAGGATGGACCCGCCGAACGCGCATGATCATGGCGCTCAGATTGTACACTATGTCCACTAGGAGGTAATTCTTTTCCCTCTGCAAATGACGGAACCCTCGATGACGGGCTCAAATCTGCGAGTGAGGACAACAAATGGAATTTTTTTATTGGCAAGTGTCCAGCTCTTACTCCGTACATAACTCGTATCTCCCCACCTCGCAATGTAGTTAGCCTTTTTGAGGGTGTTCTAGAAGCCTCATCTGATTTCTGAAGCTCAGGCGTTAGGCCTTTTGCTGCTAGCTTCACAGACCCATCCAAACATGTCGGAAGCCCTAGTGGCTGCCTGATTTTTCGGGTTCTTTACAGGTAGACAGTGTAGATCCAGAGCCCTCTCCCTCCCTCTCTCTCTCTCTCTTCCTTCTTCTCTCCGTTTGCTGAACAATAGCCTACCATACTGTGCATTTCTGCTCTTCTTTACCGATAAAACAAAATGGCTGATACCGCCAATCAGGATGACGATGGGTATTAGGCTGGTACCCCATACATTTGAAACGCGAGCTAACAGATCAAAGTCAATCAAGACCTGAAAAACGATCGTCTCGGATCCCTCCTGCCAACGAGAACAATCAAGAGACTCGCCCCATGGGCTTCCACTGCAACAAGGCAATTGGGATGATTGAAGGCGATGGAGGCATCCGCGAACTCTTGGAGAATATCAAGAAGAACATCCGCAACCTTCCCGAGAAGGCCGTCGCTTCAATCAACTCGGAGGCCGAACTGATTCAGTTTAAGGAGGCGAGATCCACCATCTATGAAGATATCGACAAACTCGAGAGCCTCATACGCCAAATGACGTCGGAGTTGGATCTGACCTTCTGGGTATGAATCTCTTCTCTCCGCCAATCACAAACTGCTCCAAATCTAGGATTGGGGCGATGGGTTACTACTATGAGTTTGAAACAATGAGATGACACAAATGCCAAGTTCTACTTCCAAAAGTCTACGCTCCAAGGTAGACAAAGAATAGCTGTGGGCTTGCTGAGATGAGCGATGACCACCCACCCCGCCGATCAATCTTAGACCAGCGCGAGCTTCTTATAGGATGTATCAAGCTATCATCGCGGACTTATCCAGACTACTCAGTCAGCTTTGTCTGAAATTCGACCTTCGGTGGTTACATTTATGGATATATTATCTAGTCAAAGCTCATGAGAGACTCCTTTGACCCGGTACTAAATCACCTGCGAAAACAACATCTTTATACCCGCCTCCTCTGTCCAGTTCTGTCAACGGGTATTCCATGACTCCCTGGTTATCTGTAAGCCAGAAGCACTATCGGAGGCGGGTTTGTCCTTTCTAGGGCTTTCATTGTTGACGTCGTGGACGAAGCTTTTGCCTATCCTGTTGTTGTCTTCCTCTATCGTATTCCAGCCAAATCGAAGCCAAGATCCATGGATTCGGCTCAACCTCGAGACGAAGAAAGCCGAACTTGAACGCCATGGGTATGGAAGGTCGTGAGTGTTACATCTTTCACGGGCTCCATCCTAGGATGTGGGTCGGCATTCTCAAGGGTGTCGAAGTGCTGCAAGAGCCGAACCACAACATACCCAGCTTCGGTCATAGCATATTGCTCTGGGTGATGTCAGCAATTTTGCAGAACCAAGAAGTTTCTTCGGTAGTCAACTTACGACCAATGCAGACACGCGGTCCGCCATTGAATGGGAGGAACTCCCAGCCACGCTTCGCATTTTCCTCCCAGCGTTCAGGCCGGAACTCGTCCGCATCCTCGCCCCAGAGGTCTTTACGACGATGCATCGAATAGACACAATAAGTGAGACTCTGCCCTTTCTTGATGTATATCGGGGAGCGACCATCCTTTCCTCCACCAACCGGCAATGTCGTGTCTTTTGCAGCAGTGCGTATGTTGAACGGCGCAGGTGGTTGCATGCGTAACGCTATCCATCAGTCAGACTTAAGATAAGTAACAATGGGGCAACATGACTAACACTCATTTAGAACGTATTGCAAATAAGAAAGTTCCTTGAGTCTCGCATGCGTAATTTCCAGCTTTGGGCAGTCCATGTCCCCAAACATCTCCGTAATGTCCCTTCGTAGTCGACGGTAAACGCTCTGGTGTCTCGCTAGGTAAAAGAACGTAGAGGACAACAGACTGGCAGTAGTGTCCCGCCCCGCAGCCATGATGCTCTGTAGATTATCTCGGATCATGACGGGATCATCGCTCTCCTCCACCAAAGCACGAATGAAAGTAAACCGATCATCCGTGCTTTCGGAATTCTTTTTCGACTCCAGTGCGGAGTAGACGTAGTATTCAAAGACCTCCCGAAGCTTCTTCGTTAAATCCCGGAATTCCTTGGGATTGATCAACCAGTACAAGTTATGCGCCCGGGCTCGAATTGTCAGATACGCCAATCCGCGATCGAAAGCATCTGCAAAGCCCTTGGCATTTTTAACAGCACACTTCGCCAAGATACCCGTCTTCTCGGACGAAGGAAGCATGCAGTTGATAGACTGACCCAAAAGGAAATGGGTGGATGCGTCCAATGTAAACATATAAAAGAGAGGTTGAAGGTCAAAAGCAGAGCCGTCCTTTGGAAAGAGCTTCACGAGATTAGTAACGTGCTCCTCGACCATGGAAAGATCTGTGATTTGATCGCGGGTGAATTGCGGACGCAGCAAAGCCCTGGCATGCGACCAGCGCGGGCCATCGAGGGTGAAGACGCTGGCACCAGCGAGCGGAAAGAATTGTTGGAGGCGTTTCCCGAGAATGAAATCTTTGAACTGAGTAGAGAGCATAGCTTTGATGTTCTCTGGATCGGTGGTAGTGATAATATCCTGGCCCAGAATGGTTTGTTCGTGGGTTTTGCCGAAAAGGCTATACTCGTGCTCGAGCAATTCAAGCCATCTTTTTTCATTGTTCGCTTTCAAATGTCTGAGACCGCTCGCTATACCTAGGAAGCCTGGTGCACGACTTGGTGGCTTGCAATTCCATGCTTTGGCTTGTTTGTAGTGGTTGATCGATTGGACAATCCATCTTATCGCTATGAACAGGACTCCAAGGCCCAGTAGAGCGATTACATTGAGCATAATGGGTTACAAAGGAGTGAAGTGAAAAGTGAAAAGTGGAATTGTGCAATCCAAATATTCCTAAGAATTTGTCGATCCCGCTGCGATACATCAGAAAATGCGAGTCCACAGATCTATGTAAGATCCGAAATGCAGGGGGAAGAGTCAATATGTGACCAATCACGCCAATTATTTACAGATCAGCCTTGAAGCAACCCAGCCACTCCTTCAGCGCCTTGTAGAAATACCCTCTTGACACCGCGCCGGGCGCAAATGACGTGCGGAAGTCGAAGCAGTGCTCAGCTCCAGGCATCACATAGCCAAAGATTGTGTCCTCACTCGTCTTCACACCACATTTAGGAACCTCCGTCGTAAGAGTCACCTTCGGATCCGAAGGACCCGTCGCAAGGGGTGAAAGAGTCCTCCATGGATCAAATTGTCCTCCGCTCCAATAAACATTCGACGGGCGCATCGTCCACCCGCCCGTCTCTTTATTCGTCGCCTCCACCTGCGGCTGAGCCGGCATGTATCCCTGCTTCAATGCCTCGGGGAAAGAGCGATCGCAATAATCTTGCGCAAAATCCAGATTCTGGTACTTCGACAGCAGCGAGTGACGGCCGAAATTGTTGGTTTGGTAATATCCCCACTCGGTGCAGTATTGCCAGGTCCAGCTGAGCATGTCGGGGTCTGAGGGGACGGGGTTCAAATTACACGACAGCGGCTCACTTATCTCCGTCTTGTTGCAATTGGTGTCGTAATTCTCGTTGATCAACTGGACGAACACTGGCCAGGTAGACCACCGCTCTGCAACGTATTTCTTGCCGCGGGATGGGGCGAGTCCTTCCGCGGGGGCCGGGCGGCGGGACGGGTCGGTTTCCAGGTGCTCGCAGAACGACCCGAGCCCGCCAATGCCGCCGCCGACACCGTACGCCTGGAAAACTCCAAAGATGCCCGCCAGTGCTGCCGTGAAGTCGCCATTGCTGTTGGTCTCAGCGCCCTTGCCGAAGAATTTCTGCTTGATGAGGGCCGCGGTGGTCTCGTTCGATAATTGCTTGTCGATGTATTCAAGGGCCGCCTTGATATCGCGGGTGCAGTTCAGGTACCCGTTGGCGACAGTGCCTGCATACACTTGGTCGAAATAGACGCTCATGTCGATACGTGCTTCGACGGGCGCGGACGAGGCAAATGCTGCATAGATGGTCTCTGGGTACTCGTCGCGAGTGAAGGCTGCTCGCATTCCGGCGTAAGAGCCGCCGACCATCACCCAGGGGGTGGCATCGGGAGTGAGAGACACATTTGCCAAGCTCTCGCGGGTGAAGTTGGCCGCAAAGACCGGGATATCAGCGAGGGCCTGCCTGTTGTTCAAGTATTGGAAATGTTCGGGTAGAGTGTCCCTGCTAACGTTGTACGGCAAAGATTTTCCATAGTACCTGCGGATGTTAATGAAGGTCAAAGGTGAGACATGCACCAATTATCACTCACCGATGTTCCCAGACAATACCCAGACCATTGAACTCCTTGAGCATCCCAGAGAAGAACGAGCTCGAGTTGCCCAGCTGCCCTTGAGCAGACCCTGCCGCCTCGGACTCGCCAACATCAAAGACGAAGACCGGTCCACCTTCCTTATAGAACTGTTCGCTAACCCAATAACGGTTCAGGTACTCGCCCACCGAGGAGTTGTCATGATCGATCGGAAGCTATATCTATCAGCATAATTATCCAACCAATGAGGAACATTCACCTACCGACACAAACTCGGCTTCGATGCTAGTATCAGCCTGAGCACTAGCGATAGCATGCAAAGACTTCCTGGAAGCAAGCAGCTCATCTGGATGAATGCCCAACTCAGCAGAAAGTTTCAAATCCCGCTTGAACGATGAGGGCGTCAGCATGGCAGCTGTCCCAGACAGCGCCCAAAGAAACAACGTTGGAGAGAAACGCATCGTGACGAATTACCGAAAGCTGCGAATGCGAATGAAGAAGTTGATCAACATGGGACTACGGGGTATATATGCAACTTGGCATGAATGCTGCCCGAAAAGGCAAGTGAATGGTCTAGGAAATCAAATGGCAAGCGGGCGAGACATTTGAGATATTGAAGACATTGAGGCATTAGGTCATTACCCCGAGAACAATGATAACAGCCATATGGTTGCATTCAGATGCAGACCTATGGGGCCGAGACATCGCGTGCGGCGTACACAGGTGAAATTGGGTTTGATGTTTGATGTTTGATGTAACCCCCCTCTCGAACTAATTAGACGGACGTTGAACATTGTTTTGCTCCGTGGATTAGCCCAGATTACCCCTCAGCCATGTGTGTTCCGACGTGCATTGCATTAGTTCCATGGCTCAGAATCACTATACTAGGCCCCGAAATGGCAGGACATGATCGGCCGATCTGACTCGCCGGATCAGGGCCGATGAAAACAGGCGCCGATCACCCGAAACCAACGGATCTCGCCATGTGGTTTGGCTGTTTTGTTTGGGCGATTGGCGGTTCTGATTGGTCGACCGCGACGACAACAATCGGACTCCGAACAATGTGCGGGGGCTTAATATTGTCCTCTCCGCTCCTTTCCACAGAATGTCTAATTACCCTTAGCTCCTCTTTTGTCTACTCTAACTTTGGCTAGCTTTATTCTGTCTAGCTGTCTTGTTGCCTAACTTCCTAGCTCAAGCCCTGTGGCTGATCTGCATTCCTGGGCTGGAAACGGGGGAATGTTAGATGTCGATCAGGAATGTCCATCGGGCGTCCGGTGCCAAGGAAAAGCATGCGGTTTCAATGCGCTCGTCGTGAAATGGGCACGCTGCATGGATTCTTCGAATAATTCTGGGCTCCTCGTGGTTTTGTTCCATGTTCCCTCGCCGTTCGATGGGCTTTTTACAAATGTAAATCCTTTGCCCTTCTGCTTTTCTCTGCCTTTGCTACTTTTTTTGTATTTCTTGCTTGTCCAAGTCAAACAGTCTGATGCAATAAAATATAGAACTATCTCCTAGCGTTCGTACTTTGTGCATAACACGGAGCTTTGGGCGTTGAAATGTATTTTCATAAAACCAGCGACTTCATTCAAATTTACCCGGCCTACTATTTTTCAGGCTCTCTTCAAGCCTACAGCCAATTCGAAGTCCTCGAAAGGCTGAAGAATTCACCGAATTTAACATTCAGGTCAGGTTACACGATCTTCACTATGGTGCAGCAGGACCAGCCGCCCGTCCTAAAGAGGAAGGCCTGGCGACCCTATCTCGCCTCACCTTCCATCCACAGCCGACTTCCTCCCGATCTATAGACTGCAATTGGAAGATGCGCTCGACGCAACATGCAACTGCGATCTGAAAATATGAGATAGCTACAAGGTCCACGAATTAAACACCATCTGCTGAAATTTAGCTTCCAGCTACAAACCTTCACGTTATGGGGCTATAATAAACATCTCTCTGAAGAAATCTTCCTCCCCCCAACCCCACCTTTGTGTAATCAAAGTTAGAGAAAATCACCGATAAAATGGCTAGCTTATTGCGTCTCCAAAATAAAGTCGCCATCGTGACCGGCTCGTCATCGGGCATCGGGCGCGCAATCTCCCTCCGCTATGCGCAAGAAGGGGCAAAATTGATATGTGCCAACCTTA
This sequence comes from Penicillium bialowiezense, assembly GCA_026122735.1. Classification (NCBI taxonomy): domain Eukaryota; kingdom Fungi; phylum Ascomycota; class Eurotiomycetes; order Eurotiales; family Aspergillaceae; genus Penicillium; species Penicillium bialowiezense. Next base: position 1,265,911 of record JAKZFB010000005.1, on the reverse strand, counting down.
AGCCGACCGCACGAACCGAGGCATTGACCGCCACCCATGACTCAATTATTCAAGCCGGAGGTCGAGCGACCTTTGTCTAAACTGATTTTGGTGATGCGAAGGCAATGGAGAACGTTGTGGCTGCCGCTGTTGCCGAACACCCGTGGACGGCCGACTGGATGTGTAAGTTTGTCGATGGTAGCTTTGATGGATTGTCTAATTCTTATGTCAGTTTGGTCAATAATGCTGGAATCAGCGTTGAAGCTCGGACACTGGCTATTATGCACCTGACTGATGAGGCAACCTGGGATACAACAATGCGGGTTTACACCAAGTCCATTTTCCTGGGTTGCAAGTATGCCCTCGCCCAAATGATGGCCCAAGAGCCACATTCATCCGGTGACAGAGGTTGGATTGTCAACATTTCGTCGATAATGGGGCTTGTAGGCGGGTTGGAGTCGTGAGTGCGCACCACCCCTGAAATCATCGCTAACCTTCTGCAGCATCTTATTGTGCATCGAATGATGCCGTGGCTAGTCTCACGAGACAGGCAGCGCTGGATTATGCACCTCATAATATTCATGTCAATGCCTTGTCTCCTGGCTGTGAGTTGCTTGGTTGATGTGTGCCGGATAGAATCTGACGCTGTTCCAGTTGCCCATACCGCTATTCTCGATGAGGTTAAGCAGCACGCTGCCTCCTTGGATGATCTCAAGAGCCGACACCCCATGAAAGGACTTGGAATGCCGGATGATATTGCTCGCATGGCTGTTGTCCCGGCGAGTGAGGATGCCAATTGGGTTACTGGCGTGTGTCTTCCTGTTGATGGTGGGTACACCGCACGTTAGGGTACTGGAATTTAAGAGCTCTGGCGTCATGAGAAATGAATACATTCAAATGCAAAGTCTTGGGCTTTTGTACTTCCTGCAACAAGTATGTACAAGACGTCCCGGTGGAGAAAAGGTTTGTAGTTCTGAGAGCATCCATGGATGTCTCGAGATACTGCAATATCCAGATACCACGGCACTCTTTTCTCGTGATTCTTGTTAATGACAGTAAAGATTCGGTATTTGAAGCTGAAATAATGTTAGAATATCTCAATTTCGGCAAGCCCCCAGCGATGCCCGAGTTCCAATGAATCAGGAGCTGGCAAATGATGCGCCCGTGAGCCAACGCGTTAGGACATCGAACGCGACTTCAGGTTGATCTTGAGGAACCTAAGAAGCAAAAAAATTAGCATCTTACAAACACCGTGTGTGAATTAGGGAACTTACAAGATGACCGGCGCCATCAATGGTCACAAATGCAAATCGCGTCGCTTCAGCCTGGCCATCCAACTTGATTTGAACTTCCTTTGTCTTTCCGACCGTCTTATTTTGGCCATTGACATTGGACAGCCATGGAACCAGTGACTTTGTCGCAAACTCGGTCTGTCCTTTCCATGGAAGCGCATTGGCCCACCGGAGGGTTCCCGCCGTGTTGCAAGCTAGATCCAGATTGCCCTGGTAGGCCAGGAAATGCACGCCACTCGCGAGCAGCATCAGGACTTCGTTGGATGAAGTGGTCATGACTTCGGGCGTGGTGCCAAATGCATCAATCACGGCCTGAGACTCTAGGGTAAATTCCTTGACTTGTGCTGGTGGAGAAATGGCTTTCCAAACTGCTGGGGAGTTGAGGTACTTCTTTACGGAAGCTGCTGATTGGTAGCAGAGGCCTTCGACATCGCATGGTGCGGTCACTGGAACGGTCTCTTCATTAGTTGAATCAGAGGCAAGGGAATCAGAGATGCCTTACCGTCGTAACGATTGCGGCCTCCCTTGTAGCTACTCTCCGCCTCATAGAATCCCACGACTCCATCGTAGCAGACTTTGCTGGCTGCATTGCAGATGTCGACATCGGGCTTGCTCCTGCAAGTATCGTGAACATCCATGCAGCGAGGCATGTTTGTCGCGATGATGTCACACCGCGTCTTGTTGAACACGGGTGTTTCTACCCCTGGATTGGTGGTGCAAAGGGTTTCCCAGTACCCAAACGCGGTGTCTTTGGGAGACATGTAACCATTTCCCACCAAGCATGACTTCAAATTAATTTGAGGCTCTGACGGGTAGAGTGCATTCTGGCTCAAAATTTCGGCTCCAAGGTAGGGAATGTATTGACCCTGGAAGAGTCAGCGCCGAAAAGCAAGCAAACATTAGATCCCAACTCACTCCATACGATTCCCCTGAAATATGAAATGGCACCGAGCGCAGATTCGGGAAGACCTCAGAAGTGAAGATCTGCAGGAACCGGTGCATATCCACCGCGGCCTCGGGAGAGTCCCGCGGGACCTCAAAGCCCTCGTCAACATACGAAAAGCCCACTTCAGCCGGCTGATCGACATAAAGCAACGAGGAGTTTCTCGACCAGCCCCAGGGATTATGCACCGTCCCATTGCCATACTCATTGATCAAACACGGGCCATTCTCCATCAACAAGCCCAACATGCTCGAGCTCCCGGGCCCACCATTCATCCACAACGTAAGTGGGTCGCCGATCGGATCGTTTTGGCTTTCGAAATACCAGAAAAACAGATGCCTGTGTCCGATATCGAGCCATCCCGTGTACTGTGCCGACCCCGCATCGCAGAGTGAGTCATTCTGTCGCTGGATGCGAATTGAGTGGGGTGAGTTGGGGCCGCGGAAGGTGGTGAAGTCGGACTCCGGTCGGAGTACCGTTTGCGAGGCGTAGCCGACGGCGTAAAGTGCCGCCCAAGTGAGACCGCGCATTTTGATCGATCGAAAGATTTGTGAGACAGCGTTGGGGTATTTATGCCTGCGCTCGGAGTCCGGAGCTCACTTTCTAGCTCCGATGGCGTGCTAACCTCAAGGGGAATCGACAGGGACGCTGCAGGCTTATCGCTGACGACGTGTCATTCGTCGTTATTCGAGATGTCAACTTTGTCATTGTTTTTTCTTTGTTCCAGACTTAGGATCGTTTGCGTCTCCAAAACAAGGGCCCTCTCCACGTCCAAAGAGATATGTCTTTGTGCCTGCTCTCAAAGGAACAATGCGGTATCAACAAATCCATACAAGAGTGAATATATAAGATCGTTGTCCTCCAGGGCGTCGGTGATTCTGAGAGACTACTGCACAACACCGATCAGAAAAACCTTGAAAATCGCTTACATTACCCCGTCGACTCCCCTAACAAGTAGCCTAATCAACCTTTCTTCGGTTATCATGGACTCCGACCACATCTCTCTCTGGCCCAGATACCAAGCCAGCATTTTCATGAGCCCCTGCAAACATTGGATTCCAGATCCTCATCATTGCCGCAGGCAGCATACCTGGGTCACCGCGACTCTTCCCATATCTATGTCAAGCAACTCCCACAGTGACGAGGAACTGATGTGCTATGTTTACCAGAGGATCAAGCTCGGCAAAGTGAGTATGGACAGTGAGCCGCAGCATAGCCGGGGCTTGCGATGCATATCCTTGCCCATCAGACATGATAAGCCTTACCAGCAAAGTGACAGTGTTATTCTAGACCAAGCTTTAACCCTTGCGGCGTGGTGGGTCGACAAAATCCGGGCGCAAAAACTGACAATTGATCAACGGATGGTCTTCGATGCCCCTTGGCCGTGTGCTGTGAGTGCTGATTCCTTGTTGGAGGTGCCTGAGTCTTGGAAGAAGCCCTCTTACGCTGGATGGCTGTAAAGTAGTAATTCTAGGAACTCTTCCAAGGCTGCCGTCGATTGAATCAATGTAGTTACATGAAATACACTTTACGGCAATGGAAAAGGATAGATGCACTTAGTTGTCAGAACACGACTATTTGGCGGAAAGAAAATTGCAGTGTGTACAGCGGAAATGAAAATTATCATCATGTATCTACATCTTCAAATTGAAATTCAAAACACGAGAAGCGTGAGGCGTTCATGATATGGAAAATCGTTGCCATAATTGCGGAGACCCTCCCTCGGATTGGCCGTCGCTCTGAGCAGGTAGTCGATGAAATATTCCACTATTAATTTTCCCATTGATGCTCACCCGCATCGTCATGAACTGCCAAATGGTGCTTTCTCATGGTTTCTTGTCGATTTGTAGTATACTCGCACATAGCGCACTTGAAGGATTGTGGGTTGATAAACTGTGGTGATTCGGGTATGAGACGCGCCACCTGGACATGTTCCTCCCAAACATGCATACTCAATCGAATTTTCTCTGCATACATCTGTCTATGACAGCCGCTCCATTCACATCTGAAGAGCTCGGTCAAGTCTGCATCTTCGGTTTGTTGCTCCCCAATCGCGTCAACATGAGATTCTATTTGGTGCGTTATTAAGCGATTTCGTCGTTGGGTAACATGGTCGCACAAAGAGCATTTGAGGGTTTGTGAGTTGATGTGCTGCCTCTTGATATGCCCCAGCAAGGAAGAATTGCTCGAGAAAATACGGTCATCACTGCAGCCGCTCCATTGACATTTGAAAACGTCGTATTCTTCACCTGGGCTAGATCGCGGCAAAGCGAAAAGGGCGAGCTCCTGAAGATGTCGCCCAAGATGGCTCTGAAAGGGGTCTCCTGAATCGACATCCAGCCTGCAAAGAGGGCATGATATCAAGCTGCCTGCCTCGTTGAGCACCGAATGCTCACTTTTGAGATGGGTATACCATTCGCGACGACTCTCATAAAGACGATGCGGTATTGAACATTTCGGGAAAACGCATACATAAGGTATCAGGTCGCGCAAGACATGATGTGTCCATGTTTGCTTGTTGTTGACTTTGATGAGTAAAAAGCAACAGGGACACTCAAAAGGGGTTCCGGATAGAGATCCTTCGGGGGGAGGTGGGATCACCATCCCCTTCCGTCGGGTGGTTATGCTCTTTTCGTAGGAAGTCTGCGAAGTAATAGACCGAGACCCATAGTCATCCTCGGCTGGCTTGGTCGCGAGCTCTGTAGCGAGTGTCTCTGACAACCCCACGTGTCCATCTGAGTCCAGTCCCTCTGGGTCCAGCCCTGGAGTTCATCTGGGTCCAGTTCATCTGCAACATTAAGATTACGCCGTTCGCGATACTTCAGTATATCCCGGCGCTCTGATATTGCAAGACCGAGGCGATCTGCAATATCAGAGTCCAAGTCGAGGAACTTGTCCGCCACATGCTTTCAATCCCATACTTCAAACCGGGCAGTGTCCGATCTTTTGACTCCACGCAACCTGTCGTGTTGTGCCGGTCTTCTGATAGCCACCGCGTTATCGAAAAGAACGCTGATAGTGTCATGCAGAGCGTGATATACTTTTTGGATCTCGGTTTGATCCTCTTTTTTACCATCATCTGAATCATCATCTGAACCGCTCAAATATTTTTCATGGGGTCTAGGCTCATGGAGCAAAGCTTCCAAGTCTTGCATAGTCCGTTAAAGCCGACCCAGTACGCGCGAAATTTGATCTTTCAGATGGGATGCTCCGCGCAGTCGGAAATCCAGCGAGGACTGGTCAGTCTGGTGCGCTTCCAGATTTGCTGTCCACGCACGCAAACGACCCAGCTCATTAAACCACAAGTCTGGTACAATCTCAGCTTGATATTTCTCAAGGCATTGGGAAGCGATGATATAACCAAGATGTTTGAGGATATTCTGGATAGTGGTTGCTATGGTAGCCATCTTGTCGACTTATCACTTATTGTGCTAAGAGCACATAAGAAGCAGGAAGAGAAACGAGAAGTCCAAATCAGTGAGATTGACAGGGATTATTCGATCGGAAAAATGAGGTGCCCAAAATGAGGGGTACTATCTCTTTGGGCTGCTCTCAGCCGCACCACGTTTACTACAACAGGGTTTCGCCTTCTCGCGGTCTGGATATAATTGCCTGGAATATCAAATATCAACAAAATGTCTGGTATAGAGGTGACTGGTATTGCTCTTGCCATTTTGCCCCTGTTGATCAATCAACTCGACAACTACGTGCAAGGCATCGAAACCTTCGGTGACTTTCGAACGAACTACGTGCAAGGCATCGAAACCTTCGGTGACTTTCGAACGAGGAGATATCAAAGTAAATTGGATTACTACGCCTCACACCTCGGTTCTCAGCAGGCGTCGTTTATCAACACCTTCGAGAGATCGCTTGAAGGGATTATTGAGTTCGCACGAGCTTGAGTCCGACAAACTTGAGGCTCTATGGGAGAAACCAAGTGTCCAGTCTCTTCTCGAAGCAAAACTTGGGAGAAACTACATTCCTTTCGTCCAAATCATGAATCAGCTTTCAATGCTGCTTGAAGACCTGCACCAAAAACTGGGTTGGGACAAAATGCCAGTGGAGGTATGTGCCGTCTGTTGCCTCCCTTCGGTCTTCTAATCTAAACTTTGGCTTACTTTCTCACTTTTATTCAAGCGTCTCTGGACGGATTCGAGTGCCTTCAACCGAGAAGTCAGGAAATTCAATGATATATTCTCCAGAACCATCTACGAGAAAATATTCAATCAAATCAACACTGCAAACGCACACCTGTTCAATTTGGTTGAACAATTCGATTATTCCTGCGGATTGCAAAAGCGGAAGAAATCAAAACATTCTTTGACGTCTACGAAGGTGTATAGCGTGCAAGGGTCAGAAACAAATTTTGATGCCTTAGGATGCCTGGATTTTGGCTGGTAGAAACAATGATACCTGAATTACTATAACGCCCACTGTAATAACTATTGTGCCATCCTCCTCCCGGATTTCGGAACGACCTTCCTTTCCTGCGCTCTTCATCTTGACAAATCCGACATATTGACAGAAGACACCAGAAGAAGCCTGTTCGCAAATTTGTGCTACTCAACCGAGAATCCTTCGCGTCAAGTATCTTCCGAAGTGCGAGGAATTCCGCCCATCACCCAACAGAACCTTTGTTTCCTTTCGGTTGAATTATCTCTTTTCGTCAGGATTCATTGTAGTCATAGCACATTTCATAGATCCTTCGCTGGTCCCAGATATGCAGCACTATGTCACAAATTTCACTCGCATATTGAGCGATATGACCGCGAATGGAAGCACAATGGCACTTTTGCGACAGAGGGAACTAATCCTTTAACAAAAATTGAAACAGGCCGCGCTCAACAGAGAAGCAGGAACGATGGGATAACTGGATACACGCTAGAGTCTATCGGCTCGGAGTCTGCATTTTGTCCGTTGTCATCAACCGGCGACTGGGTCGGGACCACGGAGGATATGAATTTCAACCATGCGCAAATCCTGAATCTCGCTGAGCAGCTCGACTTTCTCGGTGGTACTGACTGGGATATCAACTTCGGCATTTGGGGTGACTTGTGGGTATGATGCAGGTTAGCTATTCAGTATGTTCTGTGTTATGTACAAGAGTTCAATGTGAATCCGCTCTCGCTAGTGACATCTCCTTGCTCAACAATGAAAGATATTGTTCCAGTGTAGTAGGCTTTTCCTTCGACATGAACAGTGACTCCGTTCCTACCTTCTTTGGTATTGGGTCCCTCGATCTTCACATTTTCTTCCACGAGGGATGAAACAAAGGCACCAGTGTCAAAATGATTCGTGACAATTGAATTATATGCCCATTTCTGGCCTTGTTTGCGAGTCCCCTTGGCATGCGCCAGAGCCACGCGAGCAGCGACGCAAGACCCCGTAGGCGATCGATCGATCTGGTCCTCTGCGAAGAAGCAAAGACCAGTTTCTGCTCCGTCAACTCCATCTGGTTTCGAGCCGATTTCGTGATCAACAACCATAACCGAGTAGAGGAAAGAGAGTCTAGAGTCCTCCGGGTGTTGCAGAGCCTCGATGACATGTGGAAGAGTAACCAAGTGTCTCTTCAACCTTTTCACGGCCACAGTAACAGCTTCAAGGCTGAAGTTGTGTAGCCCAGTCTTGAATCCGAGCTCTCGGATATCAACAAGAGCGTAGAAAGCGCCTCCATAAGAAACATCAAGCCGAAGCGAGGTTCGATCACCGAGCTCTGGCCAGGCCAGCTCCCGCGGGATAGGGATCTCCAAATCCGTCGCAGCGCAGTATGCCGGTGTGGACAAGAAACGAACAGAACGGGATGGATCCGACTTCTGACCATCGGCAGTAGTAGGAACCACCACTCGGACCAATCCGCACGGTGCGTGGATATTAACATTGACCTCCCGGGCCACCAAGTCGGGCTTCAGTTCGTTTCGCTTTGGAAAAGTCGTCAAGTCATGAGTGTCAACCAGGAAGCGACCGAGAGCAATTGTCGCATGTCCGCACATTGTCGAAAACCCGCCGTTATGCGTGAAGAGAGTTCCGATGCTCGCCTCGCCTGATTGGACAAGCTCTGTCTCCGGTATGATGATCGCACCGTACATGTCGTAGTGACCGCGCGGTTCCAGCATGATGCGCTTTCGAATGTGGTCATATTGGCTCTTTGCTTGGTCTCGTTGCTCGAGGAGAGTCCCGTTGAGTGCGGGGAAGCCGGAGTAGATGATGCGGGTGGGCTCTCCGGTGGTGTGCATGTCGATGCATTTGATGGTCTCCCCCGAGGGAGACTCTTCGAATTGCCGTGCGATATCCATGTTTCGGTAATAGTTGAAGAGTTGAAGAGGAGGGCATGAGTCATTCTTGGCCTTATAAGCCGCGGGGATTTGGCGATGCCGATCCACTTGGATGTCGGTGCTCGGATGCGGCTTCCGAACAACGTCCAGCCGTGGAGTTTCATAAGTATTTGACCTTTCACCCCAAGACACGCTTGTTTAATACCTAATCATACAAGCCACTCTTGACGATATAAAATCTAGAAGACAGGAAAAAAGACTACAAGAAAGGCACGAAAGAGGACACCAAAACGGACACCAAAACGGAGTTCAACAAGGAGTTCAAAATTCATAAAGCTGCTCCATGAAGTCTACTAAAAGAATACATTTAGTGTTACGGTTTCATAAGGCATTTCCATTGGTATCGTGTTATCATGGTATCATAAGCAATCGTTGCTCAAACTCCCGCTGTCCCAAGCGAATTCCCACTGCATTTTCCCTCTTCCCTTCATTGAATTGTGCATTTTGACTCGTGTCGCTAGGGCTTGTTATTCTCTCATCCGAAATGCTGTTGAATCAGATTGACTTACCTCACTTATCTTGGAGCACATTCAGGACATCTCATTAATGCCAATATCTCTTCTGGGGTGCCTTGTTCTTCTGGGGAGTCTTCTCCGGCTCGGGTTCCTCGTCCATCAGCTGCTCCTTGTTCTCATCGGGATCCTGGTTGGAGGTTGCCTCCCATCCTTCGGGCCAGGCAGCTGGGTGGTTGGGGCACTGTTTACACACTCGGTAATACACCCCATTGCAGTCCCCCGGGACCGTGCATCTCAGCCAGTTGAATCTACAGCGGCGGGCTGCGCATTTGCTTTTCTGGTGGATGTTCATGACGTGGCGGCAGGTTTCGCAGGAGCCCTTGAGGCCGGAGTTGGTGCTCATCGTTTCGGTTTTGGGGAGGGGGGATCTGTATCTGGGTCAGGTCTCATTGGGCATAGAGAGTATGATACCAAGACCTACCTTGGTTGGTTTGATGATGGGATTAGATGCTTGGATGGACGCTGAGTACAGATGAAAAAAGCGAGCGTGGAGATCAGAGGAGAGAAGAAGTTGGGAGGCTAGGTGACTATTCAAGAGCAAGCAGCTCTCCCTCCCTCCCCTCTCTCTCCTCTTTATTTTCTCTAGATAGGATTATAGTGTAGTTGCATAAGTATTCAATCCTCAGTTCATACATCGACCTTAGGCTCACTCGTTTAAAATCTAGGCAAAAGACTGCAAAAACGACATCAAAAAGGACGCCAAAAGAACTGCAAAAAGGAGTCTAAATACAACGTCGGGGAAAAGTGACGGTTGATACAGACATCAATCACGCTACTTTGTCAAATCTACTTCAAAATAGGATTGAAGGCTTGGAATCTCAGCCGCAAACCTTTACGTGAGTATAGCATAGAGGAACAGAATTTGTCTTGTTATTATCTCCATAAGGTGTTCCCGAAATACCATGCTTATCCCATCTGCTTCGACGATGAATTCCAATTCCCAGTTATCCTGCTCAACGTGACATTCCCTGCTGCTATCCATCGTTCAAAGTATCCCATCTCGGTGTCTTCAGTTCTGCTTTCACTTTGACTTGGTGGGCTTTGCGTCGGCGGGGTTCGACTGGGTGGACTTCTGCGGCTTGCGGCTCTTCTTCTCGTCCTCGGGATCTTCATTCATGTAGTTTCGGGCGACGATCTTGTTGCTGCCGTTCTCCCAGTGAGAGGGTCCGGCACCTGGGTGGTTTGGGCAGGTCTTGCAGATTCGGAGCTCGACACCGGCGCAGTCAGGAGCAACATTGCAGCGTTTCCACTGGATTCTGCAGCGCTTAGCCCTGCACTCTTCGATCTCATGAGAGTCATTGGCGTGGCTGCAGACTTTCAGGCCACAAAAGCCCCGCTTGCCAGAGGTGTGGGTCATGGTTCTCGGCGGTCTTGTAATGGACTCCATCGTTAGTTCATATTCACGGAGCCTGTAAGTATGATACCAAGACCTACTTTGATTGATTGGATGATTCTGTGGACGCTGGCTGGGAGCTGACTGGGGATGAAAGGGGAGACGTAGAGATCAGAAGAGAGAAGAGAAGAAGAGAAGAAGTTGGGAGGGTATGTTACCATCCAAGAGCAGGCGGCTCTCTCTCCCTCTCCCCCCTCTCTCTACTCTCTTCTTTCCTTTTCATTTTCTCTAGATGTTGCTCTCAAGTATTTAATACAGAGGGACCGCTTTGTCTCCCCCTCGTTCCTTGTTTCATGAATAACCGGATACAACATAGTTCTAGATAAGGTTGCAATGGTTTTGTATAAGTATTTGATATTGAGTACATACTTCGGACTTAGACCAACTGGTTTAAGATCTAATCATTTAAGTCACTCGAGGCGATATAAATCTAGAAGTCAGCAAAGGAACAGCACAAAAGACAGCAAAAAGCAGTTCTAAGAAGATAGCGAAGTTCATGATATAAAACCATGGATGTCGGTCAAGCTAAAAAAAAGGTGGATTCCAAAGTACTAGAGGTCAAATACGTATGCAACACCATGTACGGCTGGAACTTCCAATGTTTGATTACGAGACAGCACCAATATCATCAAGCCTGGGTATTGTTTTGAATTGAACCTTGGAATTCAATCTGCGGACTGGAAGCCTAAAGCACATGTATGCGGTACATCAAAGCTGAACTGAATCGACCCATGACTGTACTCGAGCCTGGCGCTCGCTGTCAAATTTGGTCTTTTCTTGCTGCTCATCCGTATCATCGAGAGAATCCCCATCTTGATCCTCCAATAAATGATTCACCCACTCATCCTGCCATACTTTTTCCTGAGGCGCGCCATTGCCGGAATTGAGAAACCATATGAAGGCTTGAAACGTCGCGTGCTCGGAGGCTTCCTGGTCAGGGTCCAGCTCCTTGTGCTTGAATGACTTGTGGCTCATCGTATCCACAATCTCGAAAATTGCTCCCGGCATGGGCGTCGAAAGATCCCTCGAAGCTCCGTAGTCGTCAACAGTGGTTCCATCTTTTGTAATCCAAGTCCAATGGTCGTACTGATACTCATGTCGAGGGCAATTGAGATGCGACGCAACTTGAAGATCACAGTTCTTCGTTGAAGATATTCCACATGGCGCCCAGCCCCCCGAAAAGGGCCTCATCGTGTATTGAAAATCGTCAAGATCGGTCGTTTGAAGGTGAAGTAGACGCCATACATCTTGTCTTGAGATGAATTCAGGATTCTCGCAAGTGTATGGACCTGTACCCGTGAAGTCCATAAAGCATACGGGACTACCGATCCAAGGATAGGCATATTGGTTGAGGTCAGGGTGTCCAGCCTCAACTGAATGAAGTATCTTCGGGCCTAAGCCTGTGGTCATTGCTCCAATACTCAGTGCAGCGATACTAGGACGTCGGATTGCACTGATCAGTCCAAGTATTTCTTGGTCGCAGGCTGTCATCGACTCTGGGCTGCTAATGACCTCGTTCAAAACCGGATGTAGCCATGGGCTGACCAAGTTGCAAGGAACCTCGGGCTCCCAAAAGGATCCACAAAGAGCAGCGTACATCATTTCCACGTGGCAGCTTAGGCTAATGTAGTAGTCGATGTCTTCCATGTATCCCTTCCAAGAGAGTGGCATGTTGTCAATCGAGAAGCTCGAATTTGTCTGCCTTTCCTTCGTTCTGGGTGCTGGTAGGTGAGCGGTAATTCTCCAGTAATCATTTAAAGGAATCATCAAGGCTGCCGCTAGAGCAACGGGAAATTGGCTTCCGACACCATGCAAGAGAGCAAATTCGGATAGTGCTTCAAATGCTTTGTTGGCGGATAATGGCGTGAAAACAGAATCAGAGGAGGGATATTTGTGCTTGATGAAGAACGAAGTCGCGCATTTGCGAGAGACAGACCATGGAGTGACATGTTCAAAGTGTCCCTTATCTTTCACATAATTCTGGTACATCACAACTGCCTTCCAGCCTTGATTTGGAGCAAGTATCGCGGACCACCACCGAGCGATATCGTCATCCACCTCTCCCAAGTCAACGCAAGATGTTTTTGTGTATTCCACGGTACTGTCACCCTCAAATCCAGCTTGGGATTCTGTGTAGCGCAACGTTGCACCCTTTCCTTGTAACTCAATGAGGCGGGCGGAAAGGATATAGCACCATCCCAGAGTGAGGATGCTAATGTAATTTGAGTCTGTGGGAGCCTCCTCTGTGGTTCCGATCCACGTGGCAAAGACTTCGCCGTCAAGTTCGACAGGAACAGATGCTCCACTCGCAAACTTGATGTACGCGTCCTTCACCACTTCCTTCTTGAGTCCATCGCACTCCCCGTGGTCTGTCACTTTCCACACTGACGAGGCCTTGGCAATCAAGTTTCTGCGAGAATAAAACTGGGGCGAGCAATGATAGTCTTTGGGCTGCGCTTGGAACTTTGGAACCCGGCGGAGGGAAAGGCGCGGGTCTGTGTACTCCGGGAGAAGCCTATGGTCTTTAAGGGCATGAGCCACTGAGCCTATGAGGTGCCAATACTTCCGACTTTTAGTCAGCGCCTCATCGGCTTCCTCTTCGCTCGGCTTAGCGGCATCATTCTTCACCAACTAGTCTCATGGGGTTAGCAGATTCGGGATCTTCAAAGGTCGGCAACCACTCACGGATAACAGCTGCGGGGGCCGCAAAGACTCAGGTAGCACCTCCATCTCGCTGTTTCATCCGAGTTGATGACGCAAGAGGATACCAAGAAGTGAGCTCCTTGGATGAAAAGGATGCGAGAAGAGGAAATTGGGGTGGAGGGTGAGGGAGAGAAGTGAAGTGCGGTGACGGTGGGATGCGGCTCCAAGTCCTCAGTTGGTGCCTGTATGCCTGACCCACACGCTCTTGCAGATCTGATGATTTGCAAAGGTGGGAGAGGCAATTTCAGGCTGAAAGTCGAAGTAGAGAGACGCGAGGAGCAGAGAAAAGGTGCGAGATCAGAAAGAACGATAGCCATGGATCCGGGGTAAATAAAGGCCTGAATTCCAAGGCATCCAGGGCAGCAAACCACACCTCCAGCAACTACTTCTTGACATCGTAAGTACAAAGTAAATATTAGACCACTGTTTCTCGGGGTGGTGACTGACTCAAGTCGGTGGGTAATACCACGACTCAAGCCATCATCTACAGTGAATATCCCCATACACATTCCGGTGTTCGAAACGACACAAATTACACAACAAAATAAGCCAAGAGGGATTGGGCATATATCAGGCGAGGTTCACTCACGACATGGGACAACTTGGTTTTCCACCGAGCTCATGAGCTCTACCCCCAGGTTATGTATTCAAGTACGCTAATTTATAAGAACAGAACCTCAATCGAGGAATCCGAGCGGCACGGGGAATAATCTTTGAGCAGATGTTCACGAGTGCAGAAAGACATGCACCTACAAAAAAAAGACCTACGAACAATTCCACGCTAGGCATTCAAAGCGGCCTAGTCAATCCCTGGAGTATGAGTCGTCACGGATTTACAAATCAGGGTGAAACACCCAATTCTCAGACCCACAGACTAAAGAAATGGTTCATCAAAATGGATCTCCTTGATCGTCATAACCGCCGATCAGCGCCGATCCCGACGATCTATCGATGCAGCGATCATCCACAACCTTTTTTCGACAGTCGCCAATGCAGGGGCAAACACTGGAGCACCTGGACAGCTAAGCGAATCCAGGCACCGTTTGTTGACTTCGTGCTCATCCTCGCGCTTGTCGAAAGTTAGCTTCTATACCTCATCGAATCCAACATCATGTCCACCTCAGCCGACGAGTCCGATGAGAAAGTGATTGTGGTCGATTTCGAGGGCGATCATCCTCAAGACTGGCCTGCCGTGCGAAAATGGACTGTCATGGCTACTGTGTCGATTCCTTTATTTCTGATGCCGCTATCATCCACAATCACGACACCGGCAGTTACTGCGATTGCCGATGAGTTCCACATCACGTCTTCTGTGACTGGGCCATTGGCTTTGTCGCTTTTTCTGCTTATGTACTCCATGGGACCTATTTTGTTAGGTCCCTTTAGTGAGCTATATGGTCGGTGGCCGGTGTTGCAGGCTGGTAGTATATTCTACCTGGCCTTCAATATTGGTGCTGGATTTTCCACGAGCATGACACAGTTGTTGGTTTTTCGGCTTTTCAGTGGTATCGGAGCAAGTGCTTCGCTGGCAGTGAGTCAATAGCCTATTCTCTTCTCCTTACCATTTCTAAAAACATCCCCAGGTTGGCGCAAGCATGGTCGGAGACGTTTTCCGCAAGGAGGAGCGTGGACTGCCCGTTGCTCTTGTCAGTCTAGGTCCCGTCCTGGGATCATGCCTTGGTCCAATGGTCGGCGGCTTCATCGCCGACTATACCACCTGGCGCTGGGCATTTTGGTCCACATCCATTGCGGCGGGTTTGTTTCTCGTGATATGTTTGATCGCTGCGCGAGAGACTTATGCTCCTATCTTACTGCTTCGGAAGAAGAATTTGCTCATCGCAGAGGCAATCAGTCAAGGATCGGACCATGGACGCATCTGGAAAACACCTTTCGAGAAAGACGAAACTGTCGGCCAGCTCTATCGCCGAACAATCTCTCGGTCTATATACTTCCTTGGAACCCAGCCAATTATCCAAGCCCTGGCCTGCTACTACGGTTATCTCTATGGAATCGTGTATCTTCTTCTCTCCAGCTTCTCGGATCTCTGGACGGAACGATACCATATGAAGATCAGCACAGGGAGTCTGAACTACATCGCGCCTTGTATCGGCTATGCTATCGGTGCTCAGATGTGCGCCTTCTTGACCGACCGTGTATACCGGTACCAAGTTGCCAGAAACAACGGCGTCGGCAAACCCGAGTTCCGACTCCCAATCATGGTGCCAGCCTCTTTACTGGTTCCAATCGGTCTGCTCATCTACGGCTGGACAGCCGAGTACAAGACTCATTGGATTGTGCCGGATATTGGCATTGCACTGCCACTCATGGGAGCGACAATCATCTTCCAGTGCGTGAGCGCATATCTTTTGGACACCTTCCCGATCTACGCTGCCAGCGCCAATGGTGCTGTGTACATTGTTCGTGGATTGACAGGATTTGGCTTTCCGCTGTTCAGCCCAGAAATGTACGCCAAGCTCGGATATGGTTGGGGGAACAGTCTTTTGGCATTCTTGGGCTTGCTGATTGGGTGTCCCATTCCATTCATTCTCTGGAGGTACGGGGAGAGGTTGAGGGCCGTGAGCAATTTTGCAGATCAAACAAAGTAGAACCCTTATTTTTCATTAGGAATTATAGACGCGAATAATTCCAGCTATCTACACTGTCTACAGTTCTCTCTCCTTGTTCATACCAACGATCTCCTGCATCATATCGTAACAGATACTCTCACTCACGTAGCTGTCATGTTGATAATCTTTGTGCGAGCGCACAAAATCTCTCATCCAAGTGGCAGGAGTCGGTGTTTCGCCGCTTGCGCGTCGACTGATCAAATCAAGGTAAGGGGCGATCCTTTCTTGCTCCGCCGGGGGCATCTTGCTGTAATCCAAGTAGTATCGCACAATGGGAACCAAGCCGGGGAACCCATTGTCATCTGACTCTCCATTGAAGATTTCATTAGCAGTCATGAGACCGACATCGGCAGATTTCCCATCACTCCCATTCGAGCAGCTCTTTTCCTTGCACATTGACCGAACAGGTCGAACAGCGTGCATTGTGCCAGAAAGCCAACGGCGTCGACGGAACCACATTTTCGACTGGCGCACAGCATCACGGCCCTTTGCGATATCCATCGACTCGCCCACTTTGTCGAGTGGGATGTAGAAGTTCAAATGCAGTGCTGTGATGGCTCTGGTCAGGAGGTATGTGAATATCGCAAACGCGGCATTCGCCCTATCTGTGAGTTGCGACTCCATGGTGCGGAATTCAACGAGCCACCCCGGTCCGTTGTCGGTAGTTGGCGGTTTGAACTTGACAGCGTGCCATGTGAAGCTGTGGAGGAGCTCAAAGAGCTTGATATTGGAAGTGTTGTCTTTGTTGATATCCGCCTCGGTCATGATGAGAGGATCTCGCGAGAGGATTGCAGCGAAATGTGTGGCAAGCGGTTCATCCATATCACCGTCCAGAAGGCGCTGTTTGATCACCGGGTCCAATGGTTGTGAGTAGCTGCTGTCAAAGCCCGGTGGCTTTTCAAGGGAGAGGTAGGTTCGGTTCCAAGTCCAGCGGGGAGGCTTCGATGCGTTAGTTCAAACGAATATTCAACTCCGGGGTGGTTTCCACTTACGGTAGTTTTCATCTCCTCTTCACGGCGGTCATCCAGTAAATCTCCAAATCGCTGCCATCGGACATCGTGGTCAACCAGATACCCTTTCCAGATTGGGACCGCAGCAGTCATGGCCAGCATGATGGGTGCGAGCGGTATTAGCTGATCATGCAGCCATCGAGCATCAGTCTGATTCGATGATTGGAAGGTGACTTGCAGACTGCTGCAGCCGATTCCAACCTCCAGGTCATCTAAGCAAAGATGTCCCTTGACCTTCTCCCCCGACTGTGAAACATCATGAAAAGGATTCGGTGTCGCGGAATCCTGGAATATCGGAAGATTCGTCTTTTTGCACTTTCTGCTTCGGCATAAGATATTTTCAGGAACAATCCTGTAGCGTGGAAGTGAGCAAACTGAATGGTTTTTCTTATCTTGCCCAACCGGTGTCGTCCATTGACCATCAGCTCCTGCGCGGGGGAAGAATGATAATGAAAGCGTGTGTTGATTGGGAGACAGATAATCGTTGATGATTTGGCGTCTGGTTCGGTTAGATGGGCTCTCAATTATGTTAGAACTACCCACCTTCGCTTCATATTTTCTTCAACGGCCATGAGGTCCTCAATGCTCCCTGTATATGGCTTTGCGGGGGTTGCTTCCACAATGTACTTGGCCCATTCCCATTGTAGTGTGACACTATCCAACTGTTAGTCCTCTGAATACCAGTCACTTCACGAACAGGAGATACTGACGGTTCGCTTTGGCTAGCCGTGCTCTGTTCAAATTGCCGAATGACCTTCTCTTGGTCGAGCAGCAACGTCGCCCGTTTACTTTCGGAGCTCAGATCAACCAAGTAATACTCAACCTGATAGTGCAATGTTAGCTCCATTGAATTCGGCTGTTATGCTGCTACATACCTCATCGCCCCATGTTGCGATACTGTCATTTCGATCTCGTTGTTTGTGCCAAATGCAAAGTAATTGCTATACATATTAGCTCATGGCTCCACGGCTGATCTCAAAAGTACTTACTTCAGTAGCCCATTTTCGAATATTTGGTGCAGCGCGTTCTGTCTGCGGCCAGCCGATCGACGAGCCCTCCACTCTATACGGGGTTAGAACTCCATAGCAAGCGCTCGCGAAACACTTACGGTAAACCCATGATCTTGTGTGTAGTATCTGTATTCTGAAATGAAAGTTTCAAACTCCAGAAAACAAGAAGATCGGACGATTTTTAATATCCGATGAACTTCCAATCTGGACCGAGCACAACGTCATGGTTTTGATCTCGGCGATCTGCATCGATCGACCATCAGGGTTTGCAGAATGCCACTAGCGTGGCTTCATGCATCCACATACTAGGTACTACTGGATTTGGTTCATTTTAGCTGTCGAGGATCAAATCCTGCTACAAAAAAAGACATGACGCGTGGCGGGGCAAGGGGCATGTCACTTGTAATGATCCTAGACACCCCTGGATCGCCAATACTTATAGATATAAGGTAAGGTAGCGGAGTGGCTTGAATTGTCAACGTACCCTTGAATGCTGGGCGCTAATTTCAAGGTTTCGGCGCCCCTTACCAGTGGTGATGTCTCACAGATGAATCTGGAATGCAGATAAATACGAGTACACTATCAGTGCTTGGAGCGGCAACGAGCTTACAGAGGACTCTGCAGTTGGTTTTCTGTGGAGGTACGATCTACTGGGAATAATAGGCACACAGTAGATACTAGTGATATGCAATAGGAGAAGAGAGAGAGAGAGAGAGCTAGCTGAGCTATCTATGAAATGGGCAAACAACAGAGGTCACGTGACATGACCTCGAACAGGTTTGTTATTGACCGTTTCCTTGGAAATCGAACGTGTCTACACTGCTTTTTGGAGGTGTACAGAGCACGGAGCTGCTTAATCCTCGATTCAACTGCGGAGCATGGGCTTCGCCAATGGATTCAGTTCCAAAGCTCGCGCAGCAGAGGCACCAAAGGTGGTGAAACTCCCCGGTGTGGGGTATGGTAGGTCAAAGGATCGGGACTAAAGATTTCAGCTCTTGGTGTGTTTCCTGAAGATCTGTGAAGGTCGAAAGAGCGGTCCCTGACGGTGAGGATCTGCGTGGAGCTCTGGAGAGGAAAATAATTAAGGTGGATCAATTTCTCAGACGCCTCAAAGACCGCCCGGTCTAGTTCCGAGGTCCACGCCCGGGCGTCGATGAACACAGATTAGCCCAATGGGGCGGCGCAGGTGCATGGCTTTCACCTGAACATCTGAATATTCGATCCTTTACTCAGAAGTAACACCCAATTTTATTCTAGTACCATAGGAGTTTCAAGAGCTTTCCATGGTTGCCCAGGTGGGCGTCGACCTCGGGAGCCCTCCAGGGCTGGAGATCCTTGGATGTTCAGGATTTGTATGTTATTGAGCCTGCGGGACTCCAGGGCTATGACAAGATTCAAAAGTCAAGCTATAGTAATTTCACTTCGTACTTGGAGCAAGATCGCGACATCCATCCCCAGTAGGTAGCTGAATTCCGCCGCTTTTTTATGTGTCAACCTCGGAACGTGTCTAGCCAAAATATATAGCCATGCATGGCAACCTTCGAGGTAGAACCTTACTTTGAACTTTGAAGACTGGATAAAAAACTCAGTCATTGCGCGTTTGGGCATGGTATGCATAGAAAAATACAACCAGATGTCCTGGAAGTGAGTGATAGAAGAATCATTCACCTGGTCGGTATTATTCAACCCCAACTTGGAACTAGTCAAGAGGCTCGAAAATAGCTATTCCAATCTTGGGAACCCGTGGATGTACCTGCTTAGGTGTGAGAAAAAAAAGCAAACCCTTGGGAAATACTGAATGCATGAATACAAACCAATTCTAGATTTCCAAGGTTCGCCACGGATATCGACCGCAGTGCAACATGCCCAGCTGTCCACAGGTCTAAGTCGACTGCGCATGGGTGTCCTACGAGCCTGGATGCAGTTTGCCTACGCCTATCCTATCAGATCCACGGCATTTAGAAAATCGTAGCTGGGTTTATAAGCAAGAAACAAGAAGTTCGTGAGTAGTGGGTTACATTGAAAAAAGGACAAGACCAAGAATTCAGAACAGGAGAGGGAATAGATCCTGCATTGGAAGCTGCAAGAGTAGCATGAGGGAAAGTACAATATAAGCATAGAGACAACACTCTACTCCTGTCCAAAGCCAAGGGTTTCCTCCACCGCGATAGACATTTTGTGCTGAAGAGCGTCGTGCGTCTTGTATGGAGGGAGATCAAGACGGTTAAAGCTGGGGCATGAATGTTAGCGGATTGATAGTTAGGGGGTAGTGATTCAGATACGTACCAGGTATGTGATTTGGGCAGTGCGTTGGGGTCACCCGATTTCTCGATAGTGAAGCGTCTGGGACCGTCGGAACCTTGCAGATCCTTGAATCCGTTGACGGGAATACGCGAGGTACCAGTGGTGAACTGGAGAAGACGGGACTTTTGTTCGGCGTCCCAGGTGCGAACGATCTTCCAGAAGTTCTGGATGACCTCGTCTTGCTCCTGGTAACCGCGGTAGTCGGTGTGCTTCTTCCAGTCGTCAACGTCGATGTCGGCGATACCACCGATGAGGAGCTCAAGCTCGCGCTCATCGAAGACGTTGACGAGATCAGGTGGGATCAGCTCGTTGAATCCGGACATGAAAGCGTTGAACTGTTCCTCAACACGCTTCACAATCTTCCATTCAGTAACCAACCTGGGAATCTCAGTTAGCTGATGCTCTGGGGCATATTCATTAAGCGATACTCACTCAATGTATTGCGGCTTGTTCTCGTCGGTGACGGCAATGTCCCGGCCACCGGGTATTAAATCAACAGTGGTACGCTCGCCGAACTTCTCATCGTCGACAGAGAATGTGAGTTCCACAATTCCTTCAATGTCATTATCACTATTGTCATGTTAGTCCGGGCGTTCAAACAAACAGGTGTAAATTGCAAAAACTCACAGGGTCCATGCCAGGTTGCGGTGCAAGTCCTCATCCACACCCTCCATATCTTGAAGAGTGACCTTCTTGCGCAGCATCATCTTATAGAAGGCTCCAATGAAGAAGGAATCCAGGAAGCGGCGGTGGAAGATAGCCAGACCAACCACTCGGCCGATGAACTTGAAGTAATTGAGATGCTCGGGGTTCACGCCCGAGTGGGGATTAATCTGCAAGGTGTAATTATCGTGGGCGGAGTATTCGAAGAGACAGTAGAAAGGATTGAACATTTCGTGGGAGAGGAGGAAGAAGAATTCACTAGACAAGTCAGCATTTGGTAATAAAGCACCGAATCGCGAGAAACATACCGTGAAAGACCACCGTAATCGAGACCATCTTCGCCGTCAAACTTAATCATGAGGCGCTTCTTAAGGTCGGACGCGCTCTGTCGCATGATCTCGGCGTATGAATCTTCGAAGATGTTATTACGGCGAACCTTGACATGGCACTGGCCGGACATGATCCGCAGCGCGGGTTGGGATCGGAAGTAGATCAGCTTGCGGCGGAAGTCACGCTTGTACTGCGGTACACCCTGATCCAGTGACGAGGGCAGACGGGGATCATCCCAAGTGGTCGTCTTGGTGTTGTGGTCAACGAAATATACTCGGGCAGTGTTGGTGAGACGCATTTCCCATCCGCTCGGGAGAGGACCTAGCTGAGATACGGGCTGTTGCTGGATAGTTGTGTTGTTGGCGCCTCCGGTAGTCTGACCTTGTCCGTACATGCGGATATACTGCTGTCGACGAGGATCAACCCACGTCGTTGTACGGGTGTTGTGGTCCACAAAGTAGGGCCGTCCCTCCGGTGTCACACGCCGTTCCCATCCTGGCGGAAGTTCCCCTGTGCCTGCAGTGGTGGCTCCCGTCGCCATCATGGAAACCGCAGCGGCGTTGGAGCCCGCCGGGGCTCCACTTGCGATGGAGGTTCCCGCGCTCGGCCCAGGA
This sequence comes from Penicillium bialowiezense, assembly GCA_026122735.1. Classification (NCBI taxonomy): domain Eukaryota; kingdom Fungi; phylum Ascomycota; class Eurotiomycetes; order Eurotiales; family Aspergillaceae; genus Penicillium; species Penicillium bialowiezense. Next base: position 1,244,196 of record JAKZFB010000005.1, on the reverse strand, counting down.
GGTGGCGTAGGTATCTGGGCGTCTGGCAGGTTGGGCGAATTTGCGCCAGTCCGGTCTTCCGGAAGCATTCGGCTCTGGTGGGCGCGACGTTCGAGCTGCATGTTGGCTTCGCGCTGCGAACGCTGAGCATGCTCGTTGTAGTTGGCCGCGGGTCTTGACCACGTCGTGGTGCGGGTGTTGTGGTCCACATAGTATGTCCGTCCCAGGTTATCCTCTCGCCGTTCCCAGCCTGCAGGGAGTCGGCCCTGGCTATCTTCGAAAGAGCTCAAATTCGCACGAGACGGGGCGCCCGGTCCAGGTGGGTTGGTGGGGGCGCCGTTCAAAGGGGGCGGGGGGCCAGTCGGGGGTCCGGTCGTGGAGGTGCGTTGGTTCAGCGAGGCATTTGATGCCGCGGCGGGCGGTGCATCGGTGTTACTAGGGCCTGATTGTGACTGGGGAGTTGAAGCCGCAACTTGGGGCACAAGGCCGCTGGAGGTGGACGTCTGGGGCTGTTGACGCTGAGCGCCATTCTGGTTGGGATGCGGGGCACTAAGGTTAGAGGACAGGTTGATGATCAACTTTCCATGGACCACAAGGTTGTCATTGGATTTTTTCAGATCCCGAGTAAGCATCTCTGCGTAGATCCGTCAGCTCAGCTCACGTATGACAGACGATCGGCGTTCTTCGGACGTACCATCACCACCCATCGACAAATCGATAACATCTCCAATCCGAACGTTGATTACTCCGAGGAAGCCCTGGTCCTTCTTCTTGAACTTCTTTTGGTCGAAGATCTGGATCGCGAGAATACTATCCTCGTTGACCCTCCTATATCGATAAAAAAAACCGTTAGAGACCCTCCCATCAAACAAAAATCCCCGAAGATCGGAAGCAGAGTTCCACGTACAAGTCGAAAGGCTCATTCCAATAGGGGTTCAGAGTTTTCTTGATGACGGAAGTTGTATGCGTCTGCTCTCCTCCCACAGTAGCCACGGCGAACGGATCGGGGAATCCTGCAAGAGGTCAGTCCAACTCATTCCATTCGACCCCGCAGTCAAGAAAAAACAGGAAGATCCAAGGCGAAACATACGGAAGACATCGCGTTTGTACAGCCCGTCAGCCGCGATAACTAGAAAGAGAAGCGTTAGTCTCGTGCTGATTCGGAACCCCGCAGAGTGTCATGTCGACTCCAGACGACTCAGGCGCTCCAGGCAATTTGGGGGATTCTCACTGGTAACCCGGAGGTTAGGCTGGCTGCAATGGGTCAGCGAAGGAACGTCACATCGGTATGCCGTAGAAGCAGTGGGCGACTTACGCGGGGAGATTTGACGCCATGATGGCTACCTGCCGATCAATCACGCCGAATAAACAGCGCGGGCGCGCACATTAAGCAGTGAGGCCAAACCAAATCCAGGGGCACGGCCTGGAGAGAGAAAACCGGTGGATTTCGGCCGATGGTGATGTGTATTGAGGTGTTGAGAAAGAGGAGAGGGAAGAGAAAGGAAGGGTTAGAGCGATAGGTGCGCCCGGTTGTATGGCGCAGGTACTCGGACTACGTATTCACTATGTACTAGGTACCCGGTCAGTACTTCTGGGGGCTGAGCACGGGAGATCAACTATGATTCCTTCATTTTAGAAATTTTATTGTTTATTCTCTTAACTTGGATTACTGCGACCTGACTGAGCCACAATAAGTGGTCGTTCGACCTGGTTCTAGGCATACGTAATATAAGGAGAAGAACTCGTACGGGTGCGGGCGGGAGTGGCAACTTCTTCTTTAGGCAACCGTATTGCATCTATACACTCTATAGAACGATATAACAATATAATAGAACAATATACTAGTCTGTTGATATCTTCCTCGTTTGTTAGACTCCATTGCTAACCTTGGAAAATATTGAACTTAAAGAGTACTCGATTATAGTATACGGGAGATCACTTCTATATGGCTACTGACATAGGGAGTTTGCAAGTCAAATTCCTGTCTTCCTTTTTTTTGGATCTTGGTTTTTTTTGGCTTGATCTTCTTGCTGTGTGATGGTCCTCTCAATGCCCGGAAATTATTATACAATCCAAATCCCTCAACTCCAAAGCCACAGTGAGAATGTGAGCTCACTTCAGTAGCGACATCCACCTGACCCGGGACTTGAAGCTTTTGATTCAGCAAGATCCCTACCGAGGGAGATACCTAGTAAGGCGAGAAACCACGGCCTCGGCCACGGTAGCCACCACGGTAGCTACCGCCGCGAGGAGCTCCACGGCCACGACCGCGAGGGAAACCACCGCGGCCGCGACCACGGTGCATACCAGGCAGGTTGGTACGCTTGGGAACGACCTGTTGCACGTTAGTGATCTCTATATTCGCAGATATCGAATGCATCATGCATCATCACGGAAACATACCTTCAAGTTGCGACCGCGGAACACGCTCTCGTTCAACACGAGAGCTTGGCCAACGAGACTGGGCTCCGAGAACTCAACGTAGGCGTATCTGATAATTCTGTCAGCTTTGAAATCCGGGATACGGTGCAGTCAGCTGTCATTCTCACCCTTTAGGCTGGCCAGAGAACTTGTCCAGCAAGATGGTCACCCGGTTGATGGAGCCACAGCTCTGGAAATGAGCCTGAATTTCTTCCGGCGAAGCACCGTAATCGACGTTACCGACGAAGATGCTTCGCGCATCGATATCTTCCTTGTTTTCCTGGAGGCTCTCGGACTGCTGGTCGAGGGTGGCCTGCATCTCGCGCAGTTTGGCAGCTTCAGATTCCATCTCCGCGACTCGTCGCTTCATTGCCGCAATTTCTTCCTAAAAGTGCCATGTGTCAGTCGGAGGCTTCATATATAAAGAAAAAAGTACGCGATGCAAGGATTAGAAAACGAAGCTAGGAGCGCAGAACAAAGAGTGCTTTCAGTCACCTGAAAAGGCAACCACACCTACCTCATCATCACCTCCTCCTTCCTGGGCTGGAACCTCGTCCACCTTAATCTCCTCCGGAATCTCCTGGCCTTCGGCAGCCATGTTGTCGTCAAAAGTGAATGTGTGTCGTGGGTTGGTATTCGAAGGGTGAAAGCGCCGGGCGAATCGATGAGGGGAGCACTAGAGCTCTCCGAGGGCCACTTTAATGCTCGCCAACGAACTTTGACAAAGCGCACGAGGTGTTGGGAATAGTAGGGATAGGCTTCGGGTGGTATTCGAGCACAATGACAAAATAATCTTTCACAACGAGTAGCTCGATCAGAATCGAAGGTCGTTCTGGGATTGAGAGATTCCAATTTAGGTATAGCGTCATTTCCCGCATCGAACGATACTGCCAGGGCGGTGAGTCTAGATTATCTGCTATTGTCCTCGAGGCAGTACTCAGCAGTACTCTACACAGGAACCAAATTTGACTGACGATTATTGAGAGAACAGATCTAGCATGCTATGCAAGTATAACCGACTCGATTTAAGGTATCATGCATCGAATTGAGCAAGAAAGGCATGGAAGGGCCAACAACAAGCAGAACAGAGCGTACGCTCACGCCAACACCAAGAGGACTATGTACAAGGATAGGGGAATCAATATAGAAGAGGATCGGAACGGGTGCGAGGAAGCAAGGAGTGCCTATTCGGCGGGAGGGTGGTTCTTGCGGAAGGAGACCTTCTCGACAGCCACGTTCTCCGCGCCATTGGCATCAGTCTTGAGCTGGTAGACATACAACACAAGCACATCGCCTTGAATCTAGTCTGTGTGAGCATGTACACCATTTTATCCGTGGCGAAGAGTGAACTTACGTCCATCAGGCAGAAGCTGGGTGTAGGCTCCTCGTTGTCTGGCCAAAAGCCCGAGCTCATAGCACCAGTCGCACTTCCCGGGTTGATGAAGAAGCGACCTTCCATCTCAAATGCCTCGAACCGATGTGTTCCGCCCCATAGAAGGACATCGACGTCCATTTGACGGGCGGCAATTAACAGCGCATCGGCGTCGGCGGGGGGTACGATGGTATGGCCATGGGTGAATCCAATTCGTAGGCTGCCGTGGTTGACAATTTTGGAGAGAGGTAGGTTGGGAGAGTCGACGTCAAAGTCGCCCTTGACCATTTGCAGGTCTGGGGCTACATCGCGGAGGAAGTCGTAGGTCTCGCGATCGGTTAGGTTGCCCAGACAGAGGGTCTGGCCGATCTTGCCGGGGGTGAGAAGCTTGCGGAACTAACAAGGTCAGTATGATCATGCTTCAACCAACATGAACTCATTCCAACGAGGACCAACCTTGGCTGGTAGATCCTAGATAACAGGTTAGCGGAGATCGGGTGACGCATTAGACGGGGGACTACTCACCGGAGCTCGGTCAGGGATGAAGAGGTCACCGATGACCAAGACCAAACGGGCAGTCATCTTGATATGTGTGGGGGTAGAGGACAATCGGAGATCAAAGCTAACGGCTGGTTGGCTTCCGCCTGGGAGCTTCGCGGGGAGCCGTGCCAAGACTCGACGACCCAATGGGGTTAGTGTCATCTGGTCGAAGAACATCCCGATGCAATTTCCATTCGCAATTGGCTCGCCAGGCCGACATTCAACGTTCTGATCTCCTTCGGGTTGTGGAATCCAGTGCTTGTTCTCCCCAATTCTCGAAGGTTTCCTATTTTACGTGCGGAGCTCGCCGTCCGAAGACCAGGATGCGCCATGCGGCGCACTCTCCAGTCCACGAGAACTGCACTTCCACGAATGGAGTATGTGTTTCCGGGCAGTGTTTACGGTATAATGTGTTCGGAGTGAAATAAGTGGGCTTCATTCGATATGGAGTGTAGTATGTGCTGTATATTGGAGAGTTGCATCTAGCATTTGTACAGTATAAGATCTATAGAGCAGAATGATACCATGTCACGATATAGGACCAACAACCTTGGAAATACAACAGCAATTGATCTCATCTACATTCAATGCCTAGATCCTCGCATGCTCAACTAGCTCCGATGTGGTATATCTGATACCCCGGACTGCACAACATGCATAGACCAGCGTGTACAGCGTAGGCAATAGACTATCGGTAGGGTCCGCCCGCACGCCTCGTTTTCGCCCGAGACGCGAAAATAAAAAATCCAACGGCGACAGGATTGTCGAATCCATAAATACCCAAGCTGCTCGCATGCCATTCGGTCTTATCATCCGAGAACGCAAATAACCATCGTACCTTCGGCAGCTCATCCGTGTGCACTCCACCAGTCATCGGCGGCCATCCCCGATATCACAAGCCAAGTTTCCCTCGGGAACGTTCCCTCGTCCAATCCCATTCACCCGAATTCTACCCCGCGGCTCGCCGCAATCGGAAAGCTGGCTTCTAAGTCGACGACGCAGCGTTTGAGCCTGATCTCCAGACACCTGGACCAGCGCCTCCCGTTGCCTGACCTCAATACCCCCTTCTCGACCGAGAGAGACTCCCTAGTTCCTGACGACGTCGAATATAAACCCATCGATCGCTCCATTCCTCCTGCCCCTCTCCCCGAACAAACTCCCAACATGTCTATCCAAGCCCCTCACAACACCCTCCTGATCCCAGGACCCATCGAGTTCGACGATGCCGTTCTCCAGTCCATGTCCCACTATGCGTGAGTCGCTGCACAGTCGCAACAATCAATGGCATCCAACTAACCACACACCCACAGTGAGAGCCACGTCGCTCCCGGCTTCGTCAAGGTCTTTGGCGAGACCTTGACTCTCACCCGCAAGCTCTTCCAGTCCACCGACCCCACCGCGCAGCCCTTCATCATCTCCGGCAGCGGAACCCTCGGATGGGATCTCGTCTCCTCCAACTTGATCGAGCGTGGCGAGAACGCCCTCGTCCTCAACACTGGCTACTTCGGCGATTCCTTCGGCCAGTGCCTCGAGACCTACGGCGCCAACGTTACACACCTCACCACCCCCGTTGGCCAGCGCCCCTCGCTGGAGGAGGTCGAGCAGGCCCTGAAGCAGAAGCCCTACAAGCTCATCACACTCACCCACGTCGACACCTCCACCGGTGTCCTCTCAGACGTCAAGGGCGTGGCCCAATTGGTCCGCCGCGTCAGCCCCGAGACCCTCGTCATCGTCGACGGTGTCTGCTCCGTCGGCTCTGAGGAGATCGCCTTCGACGAGTGGGATCTCGATGCCGTCGTGACTGCCTCCCAGAAGGCCATCGGCTGCCCTCCCGGTCTCAGCATCGTCATGACCTCCGGCCGCGCCATCAAGGTCTCCCAGAACCGCAAGACCCCCGCCAGCTCCTACTACGCCTCCATCGCCAAGTGGCTCCCCATCATGGTGAACTACGAGAACAACAAGCCTTCCTACTTCGCTACCCCTCCCACCCAGCTCGTTCACGCCCTGCACACCACCCTTACTCAGATCACCGCCGATGTCCCCGGCCGCTTCGCGCAGCACACCCAGGTCTCAGACAAGGTCAAGGCCGCCGTTGCCGACCTCGGTCTCAAGCAGGTCGCTCCCAGCCCTGATTCTCAGGCCCATGGCATGACTGCCATCTACCTCCCCGAGGGTCTGACTCCCCCCGATGTCTTGCCCGGTCTGCTTAAGCGTGGTGTCATCTTTGCAGCTGGTCTGCACAAGGAGATCGCTACCAAGTACATCCGCTTCGGTCACATGGGTGTCAGCGTCACTGACCCCAAGCGTAACGATATCGACCACGCCATTGCGTCGCTTAAGGAGGCTCTCGCCGAGGCCAAGCAGGCCAAGGGTCTGTAAATGTTTTGGGACTTATGATGTATATAGCAACAGAATGATTAGCCAAAGTAGCCTTATTGGCTCAACTTTTGGATAGAATAACTGCAATGAATTATTGATCATAGACATACATCTTCGTGCTCGCTAAACTGATTGGAAACAATGCGCGCTTATCGAACTCAGTGACAATGTCTTTGTACTGGGTACTCCGTACACAGTGCTAATCAGATGAATTTCCGGACTGTCAAGCAAGGGATGAAACCAGCCACAAGTCAGCATTGGAACCACGTTGACATCCACATTGCCCAGCCCCAGCAGGAGAGCAGGCGGGAAAATCAATATGCAGGTACCCGCTGGGGCATTCAAATTGTATACAGGGAGCATCCTCATTGGCGCGCAACCCGGAGCCTTGAAGGAGCCCTGGAGGCCTGAGCTGGGGATCCGGTAGGGCGGCCACTCAGAGGAATGTCTCCTGGTGCACTCCGATTGGACAAGCCGAAATCATGTGGACTCGACTAACAGCCCTAGAGTATACTCTTGAAGGCATTGGCCAATGCTCAACAAGAGCTAGCAGTGTTGTCATGAATGATCATGCTCGGGTATTGATCACTACATGCTCTTCTCAAGCGACATGCTTCCTTCAGCCTTGGACAAGTATGTGACTACTTCGGTAAGGACCAGCCTCGTCGGGGATGGAATGTTGTGTCTTTAAGAGCTATGTGCCTGGGTGGTGTTCTACTTCTACATCGTCTTTCCCATCTCAATTCCACACTTTGCGACTTTAGATCTCATTCTGGAAGTTGATACAACCGAGCGCAGCTGAAGAAAGTCTTTCAAAATGCACTATCTAAAGAATCTTCCATTAATATTAGCGGCAACCGCTATTGCGTCCGCTACCACCCCCGCAAGTGCTTCAACGAATTCGAATCTTCCCGCAGAGTAAGAGAAGACCCGCGTCGAATTTGTTCTCGCACTCACACCTATTAGATACAAACAGAATTCTCCTCATGCTCTGAGTGAATCACGACTTCAATACACAATTGAAGAGAGCTACTCAACAGCCGCTATCTATATAACAACAACTACGCCTGCCGCATCATCCGCGTCTACTTCAACATCTATTGTCTCAAAAACCACTACCACCGTCACGTCTATCAAGGCAAGGAGCACACCTGGCAGCGAAGAAGATTCCTCCGACTTCACGGATGCTGCAGGGTTCGAGGAAGGCCACCCGATCAAAGCTTTCAGCGGGCTGGCGTCGAATAATGAATTTAAGCAAAATATCGAGGAGAGTGCATCTTCTCTACTCAGCGCAAATGGTTGGTCTGCGTTGCTGGGGCTTAGCTTGGTGGTTGTATTACAATGTCACTAAGCCCATGTCTGGGGGCCCAAAACTGTAAATATGGTCAGAAATCCTGCTTGGATTGAAAGCAGGGCAATATTTGGAGAAAACCAACGATATCTGTCATGATATGATTCTTTGCTATTAAAATGCCATCGAAGAGCTTCCTTTGGGACTTGTTTTATATGGAGCTCGTCAACGAATGCATTAACACTGGAACCGGCGGATCCTGTCTCGGGCCTTCCAAGTTGGTCGGCGGCACCTCAGGCTTTAAACATCTGTGGAAACGGCCCGGGACGCTCAACCTTGGAACCGCGCCCGTGGCTTCCGCGTGGAATAGCCCCACCTGGACGCTTCAATATCAACCTCTCTGGATAAGGACTGTAGATATTTGAGAACTCTGATACTAGAGTGCTTGATGAATTGAGACTTCTTCAGCTTGATCTGAGATATCTAGGCTCTGGACATCTCACTGCTCATCTGAGAGAAGTACAGGCACGTCTACAAGTGTCATTCCAAGCAAATTTTCTTTTGAACTGTCCTCATCTGCGTTAGTTGGTCGTTGGAGTATATGTGTTGCTGTGTCAATGAGTTAGGTATAGCGCCTTTGGGCAGCACCTACGCATGTGCTGGAGACTTATGCTTCGGATACCCACCTTTACCCAGGTGAGATTGACTGGGATCTCCAGGGCCGGTTTTGTATCCAGATCTAATGCTGGAGAGCCTACAGACTTGTGTACTCAGGCGAATTTATCAGGCCTAGATTTATGTATGCTGATGATTGTGGGTCTTTGAATATTGTCCTATCATCGGACATCCACATTACTTTCTCATAAGGGAATGAGGAAACTCTATGCGGGTGCCGAGCTTAGCAGTAGATAGAGACCGGATCTTCATTTTGCTGAGAGTACAAACTTTGGGAATCAGAGTCTCAGGGCAGCAGTTGTCTCCCATCCCTACCTCTCTCTCTCCCATCTCTACCTCTCTCACTCTCTCCCTCTCTCCCTCTCTCCCTCTCTCCCTCTCTCCCTCTCTCTTTCACCTGACTTCTTCTCCAGTGGTCTCGCAAGTAAAGAAGCAACCAGTCTTTGACTTCTCATCCCTCCTCTCACCAACTCTGCCGCCCACCATGTGCATAATCTTCTCGCATGTTTTTCTTTTCATCGCATTGCTGTTCCAGAGTCATGCTGCGTTGTCTGCTGCATCGTCTTTCACCTCCTGTGACCCGTCATGCCAGAATCACTACCGTACCTCGCTAGCGTCTGAAACCGAGTCATGGGTCACCATCGACATCAACACGGATCCATTCTATGATAACCCGGCCAACCTCTCTTCCTACCGCGCCGGAGACATCGTGAAATGGCAAGATCTCTCTTCACCTGAAGTCACTGCCATGTGGGATATCCCCGGAGGCATGAGTCTCTCCCGCATCTTCTACATGAGTGAGGACATTGATGGCAATCCCATCCCGGCCACCGGATTCGTGCTCTTCCCTTACTCAAACCCACTCGGAGGCAACCGACCACTGCGAACAGTGGTTTTCACACATGGCACTGCTGGCGGGACCCGCCAGTGTGCACCATCGAACCACAAAACACTCTACTACTCTTGGACCGGTCCATTTGCGCTAGCCCAGCAGGGCTATCTCGTCATTGCACCGGATTGGGCAGGCCAAGGGAGCATCACCTCGCAGGGCTTCACCTACGAGGCAGGCCGGCTACATGCCAAAGACGTCGGATTTGCTATTCAGGCAACGCGCAAGGAGCTCGGTGGCCAGATCACCCGCGAGTGGGTGGTTGCTGGACACAGTGAAGGTGGATTGGCAGCCTGGCGAACAAACGAGTACGAATCGACCGAGAACTCCACAGGTGGACTCATCGGTGCTGTCGCCATGGCACCTGCGCTTCGTCCCTTGACGCTGATGGATCACTACATTCAAGTTCGACAAATGGATTCTGGAGCCGGCGCTATAGCAGTCTATTTGCTACAGTCGATCTCCCGACTATTTCCATCACAGCTGCGGGTAGAAGACTACCTCTCAGATTTGGGCCTCGCGCGACTGCCATTGCTAAACTCTGGATGTTTGGATTCCGGGGCAACTTTGGTGGCGGATATTGGCACCGCTGCATGGTTCAAAAACACCAGCTGGTTAACTCATGAAGTGACTCGCGACTGGAACCATCGATTCAATTGGGTTGGGCCCCGGCCCTTGGCGGCACCGATGCTCGTTGTACAGGGTGACGAGGATATCTTGGTTTTTGCCAACATGACGGATTTCGACTTCAACAAGACATGCGAGGCTTTTCCCACATCCAAGTTAGAACTGGCTGTGTACCCTGGCACGGATCATGACACGGCAGCAACAGCAGCACAACCAGATTGGCTGAGATGGATTGCGGCTCGATTTGACCACGTTGCTATCGAAGAGGGATGCGTTAGACGGACTGTGCGTGCGGTCAATGACCGGATTTCCAACACAGTTGTTTAGATAGAGCTTTGCATCTGTTTCAATAGTCCAAATGAATAGACTCAGAGCATGAAACGTTTACAAAAACAGCAAAAATGCAGACTGTGGGGTTCGAACCCACGCCACTTTCGTGAGGAGAACTTAAGTCTGGGGGAAAGGTTAGTGGGAAAACGGTGAATAATGATTCGGCATTACTTGCCTACCGCCTTAAACCACTCGGCCAAGTCTGCAGATTTGGGGAGTTTTTGTCTCTTTTAACGGCTTGTCAGCCTCAGCGATCGATCACCACATCGTCTGTTATCAAACAACCCCCCTCAGTCGTTGGAAGTCTGAGAGAGTAAGATCAAAGTGTCACTGCACCGGGATACGTGATTTTGTCTGTTCATCGAGCAATAAGCAAACCGTCCATCTCCTGGTACTTTGTTGAAGATCACAAGGCTTCAGAAGGCCATGCAGGATCTTGTCCTAGGTAATCATTGACATCCAATGATTCACCGAGGGTTGCCCATTACTTGGGACTTCAGCTTCGATCGCCTGGCTTGAGTACGGATTGGTTCAAACGTCATCGTCTCCGTGTCCAGACCCAGTGCTTGCAATTGCATCTCGTATTGAGATTCTACACAGAGAATGATCGAAAACGCAGTGACCTCGAAATTCCTCGTCATCAACTCGGATGAGTGGTTATGTCATTGTGCCCTTGCTTCGGACAACCTTGGAACACAGAAACGAAGACTAATCGCATGGTGGATCTTATCCCCACACGATCACAAACCAGACTACCGGATCCACGAGGCAGATCCCGGTCGATGGATAGTCACTTCAACTTGCAGGTTCCCTTCACGAAAAAACACTTTCTGTTTCTGCAACCCGGCAATCATCCTTCGCAGGTGACGCGTGCTTGCTGATCACGGCCTACTCACCGCACTAAGTCTGGATGCGGCGGTGAAAAAGTGCTATGTCTCGCCAACAAACCTAATGCATGCTTTGGGTGCATCAGAGCCAAGGCAGGCGTCGCCATCGGGATCGCTCATAGCCAAAAGGTTAGATTTAACCCCACGAAGTATTCTACTTGTTTTCTGGTCCGTTCCAGACAGCCCAAACCCTGCATCATAATGCCCGGTAAAAAGTTGGAATTGAGCGACTTGCATGAAAGGGGTCGGGGTTTGTATACCGATGATCTTCGCTCTGGCACTTGCTATCCTACGCCATTTTGTCTGACTAAACATGATGAAACAGCGCCCAAAACTATATATTCATGAAATATAACTGATTTTAGGGGTACCAGAATCCTGTCCTGAACGCTGTGACTACACGAATTGCAATTGCCCATCATCTTTGTATTCGACCTTCGAGTCATTCGTTTCGTCTGACTGTACCTCAACATGACTATACCCAGCCCCGTGGAGCCCATTGCGATTATTGGCATTGCCAGCAGCTTTGCCAACGATGCACAGGACACTGAGAAACTGTGGGCCTCCCTGCTCCGAGGGAAGTCTCAGATGAAACCATTCCCCGAGGATAGGATGAACCTCCAAGCCCACTTTCACAATGACCCTGAACGTGGAGGAACGGTAAGCTCCTCTTTGTCTAGATACTGAAATGGAGATTTGTACACCATTGACCGCTATATAGATCAAAACCTCAGGGGGTCATTTTCTCAAGGAAGATATTTCCCGGTTTGATGCACCGTTTTTTGGAATTTCACAAGCTGAAGCTGTCCTTATGGACCCTCAGCAGCGTCTCTTACTCGAGAATGTTTATCAAGCCTTGGAAAATGGTTCGTGTATACACCTCCGATTCTCTATAGCCGTTACTGACGAGTTGTCCCGCTAGGTGGCATAACACTTGATCAAGCAAGAGGGTCTAACACTTCCGTTTATGTTGGCTCATTTTGTGACGATTATAGATCCATTCTTGCTGCTGATCCAGATCAAAAACTCAAACATAAGATTACCGGCACTTATGATACGATTCTTGCAAATCGAGTCAGTTGGTTCTTTGATTTCAAGGGTAATAGTGTAGTCGTGGACACGGCTTGCTCTAGTAGCCTCGTGGCACTGCACATGGCGTGCCAAAACCTCCGACTAAACGAGTGCGACACGGCATGTTCTTCAGTCTCGATATTTCTTTCCATCGGCAATCTGACATTATACCTAGGCTATCGCGTCTGGTGTTAATTTGATATGCGACCCACGCATTTTCCAAGACCTGACCAAACTGGGCGCCCTATCGCCTGACGGCCTGAGCTACAGCTTTGACTCAAGATCCAATGGGTACTCCCGTGGCGAGGGACTTGGATCGATCGTGATAAAACGTTTATCAGATGCGGTCCGCGATGGAGACACTGTTAGGGCAGTCATCCACGCCAGTGGAGCGAGTCATGACGGGCGAACGAATGGAATTTTCGCTCCATCCTCTGAGGCCCAAGAGAAGCTAGTCCGTGATACCTATAAGAGTGCAGATCTCGGTTATAAGTACACGTCCTACGTCGAAGCACATGGCACTGGTACTGCTGTTGGGGACCCGACCGAAGTCCGCGCTCTTGTATCTGCCTTTAAGGGTCGTCCTGCAGGTCACCCTTTATATATCGGCGCCGTGAAGTCGGTTTTGGGTCATACTGAAGGTGCTGCCGGAATTTTGGGGGTGATTAAAACCATCCTTGTTCTCGAGTCCGGGGTGATCCCCCCAAATGTGAACCTCGAACAACTCAACCCGGCAATCAACTCCGAGGACTGGAATGTTATATTTCCCACATCGGTGACACCGTGGCCAACAACGGGTCCCAGGTTTGCTTCTGTCAATTCATTCGGATTTGGAGGCAGCAACGGGCATATTGTGCTTGGTGATGCCCTTCATTCAATGGAAATGAGAGGCCTACATGCACCACACAGAACAACGAGAGACCCCCCGGGTTTGCATGAGGTTACTACCCTGGTAGACAGTGCTTTGGGTTTACCTTCTCATCCTATGGATCTTGATGTCCATAAGGCGGATGACAGTTCCGACAAGAAGAGCGTTGAAGGTGCTTGTAATGAGGATGATAAGCCTGCCTTGACATTCTTTTTCAGTGCTTCAGATGAACATGGAATTGACAGAGCAAAGAATCAGTTGATTGATCACATAGCCTCAGTTCAAGTTGCATCCGAGCATGTGAGCCATGTTGATTTCTTGAACGACTTATCATACAGTCTGAGCACGCGAAGCCAATTTTCTTGGCGCTCATCGTGCACAGCCAGCAGCATCGCTGATCTTGTGAATTCTATTTCCAATATCCAAGCAGTGAAGTGCGGCAGCTCTGCGAACAGCCTGGGTTTCGTATTTACCGGACAAGGTGCGCAATGGCTCGGAATGGGGCTTCCACTCTTTCAATTTGCTGTATACAAAGATAGCCTTGATGCCGCAAGCCACTATTTCTGTGACGCTCTAGGGGCAGATTGGAATGCTGTTGGTACGTGAAAGCACTTCAGGTTACCTGCTCATCTTCTAATATTAGCAGACCTCTTGACCTCGCGTGATCACTCCTTGCATCTCGAAGACCCTACACTGGCTCATCCACTTTGTACCGTTCTTCAAGTTGCTGCGGTTGACCTCTTGCGCAACTGGAATGTTCTTCCAACTTTAGTCGTTGGTCATTCATCCGGTGAGATTCCAGCAGCCTATGCAGCCGGTCTTATCAGTCGTAAGTCTGCCTGGAGGATTGCCTACTACCGAGGCATTGTCTCCAAAGCACAGGAGAGCAAAGATGGATCCATGATGGCTGTCAAAACCGACGAGGAGACCTTGAGGCAATACATAGATTCTGAAGTCCCAGGGGGGTCTCTAACTATAGCATGTGTCAACTCTCCCTCGAACATCACAGTTTCGGGAGATAAGACAGCACTGCTCAAGTTGCAGGAGGTTTTGGAACGGGATGGTTTGATGGCAAAGCATCTCAGTGTTCAAAACGCATATCATTCAGCGCACATGGAAGCCGCTGTTGCGGACTACCTTCGGCTCATTGGACCCATCGAAGATGATGGCGAAAGGCTCAAATGCGATGTTCCCGTCACTATGATCTCCAGCGTCACTGGCAGAAAGGTCGACCGATCCTTTGCAGGGACAGCTGCCTATTGGACGACCAATCTGGCCTTCCCTGTCCATTTCGTACAGGCGATACGGGGAATGGTGCAGTCCACATCTCAGCCTCTCGACCTTCTTGAAATCGGGCCTCACTCTGTACTCAAGAGTGCAATTAACGAGACATTTGGCAAAGATGGACCGAGCACATTCAGTTACTCCAATATTATGACCCGCCATTCAGTTTCCTCGAGTGTGTTACAAGACGCGGTCATTTCACTCTGGGAAAAAGGCCATCCGGTAGATCTTCCGGCTTTCTCGCATAGCTGCTCTCTTCCAGGAACGCGGAAGCCACAACTTTTGACCACCATGCCTCCATACCCTTTCAATCACGACACGTCGTACTGGGCTGAAAGTCGATTGAGTCGGAAATATAGATTTCGGGAACAACCAAGGAAGGATCTCCTAGGTGCACCTGTCTCTGACTGGAACGAGGATGAGCCAAAATGGAGACAATTTCTCCGCGTCTCAGAGAATCCATGGTTGATGGATCATGTGGTAAGCTAGGATAATAATCGACGACTCTGGTAATGCTAATACTCCGCAGGTCTCAGGCAAAATTCTTTATCCTGCCGTCGGTCACATAGCCATGGTAGTGGAAGCCCAAAAGCAGATGGCACTGAAAGGGAAGATCGTGCGCGGATTCACTTTGCGAAACTTGCACGTCTCCTCGGCCCTAATTATACCTGACACTCCCGCTGGAGTAGAGGTGATGCTTTCTTTTGTGCCTATCATGGATCTTAGCGCCTCTGCGTCGACCTCCTGGAAACAATTCTTCGTTCGTTCTTATAATGATGATCGTGATGAATGGAGTTTACATTGCACTGGTCGGGTATCGGTTGAATATGAAAGAGACAGCGCTATCTTTGACGCGGAGCGCGAACGATCCGCCCAATTTAACGCATCAGAACAGCTTTTGTGTGAGAAACAACAACTATGTCGAGCCTCAATTGATTTTGAACATATTTATCAAAATGCCGAGAATGTTGGCATCCGGTTCGGTCCGCTGTTCCGCAACATCTCTGAAGCCAAGATTCATCACGGTGCGAATGAGGTTGGGGATTTCCTCGGATCAGTGACTGTTCCTCAAATTGCAAAAGTCATGCCAGAGGAAGCCATATACCCACATGTGGTCCACCCGGCAATGTTGGATTCTTTGATGCACTCTATGTACGGCTCTCTCTCGAGCCTCAAGGGTGAAGGCTTGGAATTTGACCTCTACCTTCCGACACATATTGAAGAAGCTTGGGTGGCGTCTGAAATCAGCAGCGAGCCTGGCCACGAGTTTTTGTGTCACAATGCTACTCGCCAGGAATCACCGAGGACACTGAAAAGTGATATCACATTATGGGACAAGTCATCTTTAATGATGCAGGTTCAATTCAGGAACGTCGATCTCACACACGTTGATTCAACCCATCGAACTCTTGACAAAAGTGCCGCCTGCCATTGGATAGACTGGAAACAGGACTTGGAAAGCATACAAGAAAAGGACATTCTCGATGTCGACACAACTTGCTCAAACGGATTCCCTTCACTTGAGAGATTGGAACTCACAGCTAGCCTTTTCATCAAAGGTATTCTTCCCGACCTCGAAGAAAGTGTCGCGAGTGATGGTTTACCAACACATTTCAATGACTATATGCGCTGGATGCGTCAAATGCTTAATACCATTGAGTCTGGGCGGCATCCTTTGATCACTTCCATGGATCTGCAAGATCATGATCAAACCCCCGAATCACTTAATGCACTGCATGAAGCCACAAGTACAGCTAGCGCCAATGGCCGCCTTTGTGTCAAGATGGGGCTTAATCTACCTCGCATCCTCCGTCAAGAAGCAGACCCACTGGAGATCATGTTCGGTGATGATGATCTCATGAACGCGGTCTACAGAGAGGTATTTGAGGCCGGCAATCTTCCCAATCAACTTGCAGCATATCTCGGCTACTTGGGGCATCAGAAAAGTAAGCTGAGCGTTTTGGAGATAGGAGCAGGAACAGGCTCAACCACCGTTCATGTTTTGAACTCGCTGTGTCCACTGAAGAGTAGTCTTCCATGGAGTATCGAAGAGTTTGTTTTCACCGATATATCGGCCGGCTTTATGGAAGAAGCGTCAAAAGCCTTCGAAGATTGGCAAGGGATTATGAGTTACAAGACATTTGATGTCGAACGGAATCCAGCCCAACAGGGACTGGAGCTTGGTTCCTTTGATCTCGTCGTCGCCGGGAATGTGTTGCACGCGACAAGATCTCTTTCCACTACCCTTCGAAATGTTCGTTCTCTTTTGAAGCCACAAGGTCGATTGATACTGCACGAGCTTGTTTCACCTGAATTCTGCTTTCTGCCATTCTCATTTGGACTTCTTTCAGGATGGTGGTCTTCCAAGGAGTCTTTTAGAACAACGGGACCGTTGTTGGACGAGGCAGAATGGGACAAGATTTTACGACGCAATGGTTTCACAGGAGCCGAACTTGTACTGCCTGACAGCGGGAACAAGAATGCGCACATCTCAAGTATAATTGTCGCCGGGGCGGCAGAGGAACGAAAAGGCCAGTTCCCTCTCACTACGACATCTATTATTGATTTGTGCTCGGAACGGACAGGGGAGGACCTATCTGTACGCATCAGCAATGACCTGACTCATTACTTTGGCATTGGAGACAGCCGAGTGGTACCCCTCGCCGAGGCTCTGCAAGAAGAAGTCCAGGACTCCGTATATATTGTGGTCGCAGATCCTTCGCTCTCCTTCTGGACAGCCACATCGGAACAAGACTATGAGGATATCAAGCGAATCTTGAATACAGCAAAAAATCTGCTTTGGGTATCGGTTCACGATGGATCTCCTCACTTTGCAATGAGTACGGGGCTATTACGGACTGCAAGATCAGAAAGTCTGTCGACAGACCGCAATCTGACCACACTTGGCATGAATACACAGGCAAATTCTCAAGACAGTGTCCAAAAGACTATCTGTGATGTCTTCTATCGGCAATTCCTCGTCCAATCTGCTCAGCCAAATGAGGAGTATAGACTGGAGAAAGGTCATTTGGAGATTTCTCGTCTGAAACAATCTCAAAATTTGGACACGTTGACTGATAGACGAAATGGCAATCTCCAATCGGCTCAGAAAACCATGAGAAGCTTTGGTCAGCCCTTCAGTCGTGGGTTTAAGCTCACGGTTCAGCATTTAAGGCAGCTTGATAGTCTGGCATTTGTCGACGACCAAACATCACTCTTGGCCCTTGGAGAGTCCCAGATAGAGGTTGAAATGAAGAGCGCCGGAGTCAACTTTAGGGATCTTCTGGTTGCCATGGGCGATATGTCCAATTCGGAACTCGGAGTTGAAGGGGCTGGTGTTGTCACCCAGGTAGGACCTCAGGTGGAGAATGTGTCAGTCGGTGATCGGGTCATGGTCTTCCCTGATCCTGGGAAAACCGGTACTATGCGAACGTTTTGTCGGACCAGAGACTCTCTTGCACTCAGGATTCCCGATACTCTGTCTTTCGAAATTGCCAGCACACTGCCTGTCCTTGGTTGCACGATAATCTACTCCCTTCGAGATGTGGCTCGCCTTGGCAAGGGAGAGACTATTCTCATACATGCTGGCTCTGGTGGTACGGGGCAAATGGCCATCCAATATGCTCTCTCAGTCGGAGCTGAGGTCTTCACAACTGTCTCGAGCGCCGAGAAAAGGCAAATCGTGATGGATCGGTACGGTATTCCCGAAGATCATGTGCTCTACAGTAGAGACGCAACTTTCGCGAAGCAGATAAAGCGAGCCACTCTAGGAAGAGGAGTTGACGTTGTTCTTAATTCCCTCGGAGGTGAGCTCCTCCGTCAATCATGGAGCTGCATTGCACCTTTAGGTAGGTTCGTTGAGCTCGGAAAACGCGATATGTATGGCAATGGACGACTTGACATGAAGCCGTTTGCTGGGGGCTGTACTTTTGCAGCAATCGACCTTGTCGAAATGATGAAACTTCGACCAGCCGTGGTTCAGAACTTGTTGGCAGACACACTTCGGTTCCACCAGGAAGAGATTATTTCCCCGCCTTCTCCCATCACTCTCATGAAATTCTCCGACGCTGGAAATGCTCTGAGGCGCCTGCAAACCGGAGCCTCAACGGGCAAGTCTGTATTGGTTTCTTCTGATGAAGATGTTGTCTCGGTAGGCCATATCCATGGATTGTCTTCCACAATTGGAATTGATCTCGAACTAATGTCAACCGATAGACTCTTCCACCTGCTCCATCGAGACTCAGGCTCCACGCTGATGCATCTTTTGTCATAGCAGGTGGCCTCGGCGGGCTGGGGCGCTCCGTAGCGAAATGGATGGCTAAGCTCGGCGCTCGAAGCTTGATATTCCTATCACGATCAGGCAGTGGCACCCCTGAAGCCCAGCAGTTAGCCGATCACCTAAGCACACTGGACTGCATCGCCACGATGGTGAAATGTGACATTACGGACCCCAATAGCCTTCACGAGGCTGTTCAAAGTGTATCTCAATTACCGCCTATCAAAGGCTGCATCCAAGCTGCAATGCAGCTTAAGGTATGTCTGTGGGATTCCTGTTATTCTCTATATCAAACGCTAATGAAATGGCAGGATGCAAGTCTCGAAACCATGACTTTGGATGATTTCAATGCCGCTGTTTCGCCAAAAGCGCAAGGCTCATGGAATCTGCATTCCGTTCTCCCTCAAGATCTGGATTTCTTCTTGATGCTCTCTTCTGTTTGCGGTATCATGGGAAATCGGGGCCAAGCCAACTACGCCGCTGGTAATACTTACCAGGATGAACTCGCCCGTTATCGATCCGAGCTCGGCATGCCGACGTTCAGCATCGATCTGGGCGTAGTCACATCTGCAGGATATGTAGCAGAGAATATGACTTCCAAGCGGAATCTTGGCTCTCATCTGTCTGGCAAGGTGGATGGACTAACCGAAAAAGACATTTTCCAAACCTTGGAGTACTGTCTTCAGCCGGAGAATTCTCCCGTCAACCGCCCGGGCGCTCATCAAATCGTGCTAGGGCTAGACACGGTGGAGATATTGCAGCCACAGAACAACGACACCGATATCCCCAGCTACATGCGACACGCACTTTGGACCCATGTCCGTGGTGGCTCCAATACACAGCACGACCAGTCGAAAAATGATGTTCAAATGGGCTCCCATCAAGACGTCAAGGATTCCACCTTGGGGAAACTGAAGCAGGCGCAATCGTTCGATGCAGCGAAGAAGACGATATTGGACGCCATTCAAGTCAAGCTGTCGAGCATGCTATCAATTGCATCTGCAGATGTGGATTCCAACAAGAAGCTGAGTGACTACGGGGTAGATTCACTGGTTGCAGTCGAATTCCGATCCTGGATGACCAAGGATATTGGCGCTGATATACCTGTTTTGGATATAGTTGGTTCTGACAGCATTGAGAACATTTGCACGCGGGTGGCTGGTCTGAGCAAGTTTGTTGCCGATGAGCTGAAGAGATAGAAGCGTTCATATTTTTACTTTCAAGCAATATGTTCCAGGGCGCCCTTCAATCAGCGAGATTTTTTCGCATGAAATGATAAAATCGTATGGATGAGGTATATTTTTCCTGGACTTTGCAATGCAATGCAAGTTTCAACGAGATGACAATGACTTGAGAAATAAGAATGAACGCCTAGATCAAAAGGAGCAGAGAAACGCAAATTGTCCGTAGCGGACGACACCAGACACCGGGGTATTTATTTCCTTGTCCCAAAAGCAACCGCCCATGCATAAATAAAAGAAATCGTTGCAGAAAACAAGGTAAATAGTCTCATGTCATCGTCGCATCCTGAACGGGAGTCCCGGTAGTCGATGGCACCAGAGATGGTACAGCAGATATATTAGTATCAGCATCGGTCATGGCATTGTCACCATCTGCATCATGCATGGGGGTCTCGTCTTGAGAACGTGACTCAGGCACAGGTGTAGCGCCATCACCATCATTATGGTTGTTGAAACGAGGGCGGTCTTCTTCATCCTCTTCAAAGACACGGACGGTCTTGTCCAGCCCACAGCTCACGATCATACGCTTGCCCTTGAGGCTTCCCGCATGAACAGAGAGTACAGCGTCGTCATGAGCCTCAATACGCTGCAGAACCTTCTTGGTGACAATGTCCCAGAAGAGGATGGCACCGTCTTCACTGCCACTAACGGCAAAACAAAGAGGTGCATCGTATTTCGCGTTTTGCCCGTAGATCCCGAAGCATCCAGACAAACTGTATTTAGTGTTGACGTGGCCCTGGAAGGTTTTGAGAACGCGGCTTTCAACATAGTTCCACATTCTCACGCAGCCATCCAAGGTCCAGGCCAACACATACTTGCCGTTCGGTGAGAACTTGACACACGTTGCCGGCGGGTTATCTTCCATAACCAGCGTACGCAAGCACTGGCCGCTGTGCGTATCCCAGATACGGATGAGCCCGTCTAGAGCACATGAGGCAATGAGTGTCCCGTCGTGCACAACATCAATACCAGCGACTGGATCGGAGTGAGCTGGCAAGGAGCGCATCACCCGGGCTCGACGCACATCCCACATGAATACAGCCTCGTCGTAGGATCCACTGGCAAGGATGTTGCCCTTGGGCGCGAATGCGATTTGGTAGACGTAGCTGTGGTGACCGTCGAAGATCCTCGTGTGGGCTTTGAGCTATATAGGAATCAGTAAAAGTCCTTTGAAACAGCGGGAGCAATGATGGGAAGCTTACCGTGTGGATATTCCAGAAGCGAATGGTCTTGTCGTCGGAACCAGTCGCAACCCATTTACCATTTGGCGCCCACGCAAGAGTCGAAATACCAGCAAGGTGTCCCTCAAATGTGTGAATAAGTCTGCCACTCGCCGTATCCCAGATCTTGAGCGCCGCATCAGCACCTGTGATGAGTATTAGCCTTTGATTCCATTGTCCAATCCAATCAAACATACCAGCACTAGCGATCATGGTGCCATCCGGTGAGAGTTGAACCTGTGAGACACCGCGCAAATGACCGCGCAACACAAACTTCTCCTTGTAGTTCACATGGTCCGGCTTGAGAAGAAACGTGGGGGGTTCGGGGTCAGAACGCTCGATCCATTCATCGGTAGCCATGTCCTCCGTGTCGGGACCAGACATATCATCATCAGGACTGTTGGATCCACGCCGGGAATCCCCACGGCTGCGAGAGCGGGATCTCGGCGACTGGCTTCGGCCACGGTCTGAGTTGCGCGAGGAGCGCCAGTATTCGCCAGCGTCAACAGCTAGCTCATCAGGGCTCTCGGACTTGCTATAATGACGCGAGGAGTTCTGTGGACGCTGTGGAGTAAAGCCCTTTTGTTGGGTCCAGCTAGCGCGACGGCGTTCAGCTTCATCGTGATCGGAGCCCGCGGCCAATTCGTCGGAGGAAGACTCGGCTGGGGATTGGTCACGGAAGGACCGCCGGCGGGTCTGGGAGTTTGAGTGGCTCATTGGATATGGAAAGCACACGGAAACATCCAAACGAACGAGTGCAGTAGCGCCGAGAAGGTGACGAGGTTGTCCGAAGATGCGATGGGAAAATCATCGAACGCGTGCATTATCAGGCCGGTAATATAAAGGCGGTGAGCCAGGCGGTGAGACACAGGAGGCCCGTGCGTTATCCTCAACATCCTCGCCATCTTTGGCCTCCGATGGTCTGAAAGTGAGGGTGCATTGTGGTGGTAGCCACTGGTAGACGCCTTCCAATTATTCGAGCGAGATAGATCGCGAGTAATCGTCCGCTTGTGGCGTTTCAAAATGCTTGTTCCCGAACATGAACCGTCACGTGATCGTATATAGCTCGAAAATTACATCATGGATCAAGCCAAAACAGTCCACACGAGAGAGCGAAGTACCTCCGAGCAAAGAGCAGACAATGTCTTCCTCAATTCCACCCGAAGCTCCAAGCAAGATCCGAGTCCTCACACTCAACTGCTGGGGTCTGAAATACATTGCCAAGTACCGCCATGAACGCATGTCGGAGATCGGGCGGCAGCTCGCATTAGCCAGCCCGCCACCAGAGATAGTCGGACTACAAGAATGCTGGACACAAAAGGACTATGAAAGCATCCGCGACCAGACCCGCCACCTATTACCATACGGCAAATTCTACTACGGAGGCATATTCGGCGCCGGACTGGCAATTCTGTCCAAATGGCCCATCGAAGAGAGCAGCATGTACGGATACCCGTTGAACGGACGACCGACCGCGTTCTTCCGCGGCGACTGGTTCGTCGGCAAGGGCGTCGCCTGCGCACGCGTGCGATTCGGTCCTGGTTCTGCGGATGTGGCGGAGGTGTTCTGTACGCATTTGCACGCGCCGTACGAGCGCGAACCGAATGATTCCTATATCTGCCATAGGACTGCGCAGGCTTGGGAGATTTCGAAGTTGATGCGTGGCGCGGCGGAGCGTGGGCATTTGGTTCTTGGTCTTGGTGATTTCAATATGGTGCCTTCTTCTTTTGCGCATCGTCTTATTACGGCTCAGAGTCCGGTGCGTGATGCCTGGCGTGAGATTCATCCGGATTCGTCGCTGGCGGCGGCGATTGACCCCGTTGAAAAGGCGAGGAATAGGCCTGTGCCGACGGCGGAGTTCAATCTCGCTGAGAATGGTGCTACTTGTGATGGGTGTTTCAATACGTGGCGCTGGTCTGAGAATATGCGCAAGCGCTTGACGAAGGGCGAGGATATCGTTATTGACAACGATACACCGTGCCCGCGCGGTAAGCGTCTGGACTATATCTTCGTCGGTGACGGCGGCTACCCGCCTGCGTTCCCGCCGTCTCGCTGGTCCGTTGAATCTGTTGAAGTCTCGATGACACAGCGTCATCCCACTTTGCTATGCTCGCTGAGTGATCATTTCGCCGTTGAGGCTGTTATCACAAGATCTTCTACGGGGGTACAACATCCCGACCCAGACTCAGACTCAGTCTCAAACTCTGCGAACTCTCCTACCCTCCACAAAACAACCTCAAAACAAATTTCCCCTAATGCCGCCCTGTCCCCAGAGACCTACGACCATATCATCGCGATGACGCACAAGTACGTTGCCCGTGAGCGCTCACAGCGCCGCTGGCGCATGGCGCATTTCATCGCATCCATTGTCATCTCCATTGGTTGTATGGTCGGCGTGTGGTGGGTTGGGAACCGAACTTACATCGGGTTCCTGCTCATCCTCATCAGCACTTTGAATTTCGCCGCTGGAGTCTTGGATGGCTTGATTGGTGGACTGTTCATGTCGAGTGAGCTGCGTGCTTTGAAGGAGTTTGAATGGGAGGTTAGGAATGCGCAGAGACTGGTGGTTGCTGCTGAGGCGAAAGTAGAGGGAATTCGCGATTGATTGGCTTGAGACCTTTCCATCGTGATATCAACCTCTACCGTAATATATCAGCTGCTTCTATGCTGTAACATCGTACATAATTTATAATACAAGCTACTATGCTTACGAAATATTTACGAGTGCGCGGATGTGCACCAAACGAGAGTAGTGCATTTGAACGATCATAATCATAAAGCTATGTCGAACTCCCATGTGAACACAGGAGTCGAGCACAGCGCCAACGCAAAGAAGAACTTGGTTAGCAGCGAGAGTGCGAATTTACTCAGCACATTCGCGCTTGCGGGTTTCAAAGACAGCCAGAGTCTCCTCGGCAGCCTTAACACCGCTCATAACCATAGCGCCGAAAGTAGGGCCCATGCGGTTAAAGCCGTCGATTTCAGACAGCTCCATACCACCGATGATAAGACCCTTAGCGACCTCACGGGTGTTCTTGACGATAGCGTCTTCGGCAGCGTTCATGTCGAGGCCGCGCATACCACCGAGCTTCTCGATGGAGTTCATGGAGACCAGACGCTTGGCGCAGAAAGCACCGAATGGTCCGTCGTGGCCAGTGGTGCTGACGATGATGGGGGCGTTGATGGTGTTGGGGTCCATGCAGGAGTGGTCGTCGTGGTGGAGAGTGACGAGAGTCCAGTTGACGACGACACCGGCGAGGCGGATGTTGTCGCCGTCGGGACGGGTGATCAGGTCCTCGACGCAAGTAGCGTTGAACAGCTTGACGTTGGGGAAGTTGAGGACCTTGGACAGAAGAGTTGAGGTGAACTGCGCGGCGTGCTTGACGACGACGAAGTTGGGGTTGTTGGGCTCCTCTTCGAAGGGGACGCCGAGCTCAGTCAGGAAGGCGTCTGCGGGACGGCGGAGAACCATGGCGCTGAAGAGCTGGCCACCCAACCAAGCACCACCACCTGTATGGGATGTTAGTGGATGTCCGGTGAACTACGGGTCTGGTAAGACGAACCGGGCGACACGGAGGCCTCCAGGATGGCAATCTTCAGGTCCGGACGGGCCTTGGCGAGCACGTAGGCAGTGCTCAAACCACAGGAGCCAGCGCCGACGATGACAACATCGCTCTCGGCGTAGTTGTCCAGGTCCTGGAAGTAGCGACGAGTCATGGCACGAGAGACCTGGCTCTCGCGAATAGGGGCGAACTTGAACTCATCCCATTTGCCACCGAACTGTTCCAAGAGCTTGGACTGGCCCTGGCCGGTCAGAGTAGTAGTCGCAGTCTCGGGGACGTTGACCTTGCCCTTGATGCCGGTGGGGGCAACAGTCACGGGCTCGAACATGGCAGCAGGAGGAGACATAATGGGTTAGGGATCAAGTTATGGTAACTTGAGTGCTTAGTTAGTTTGGCACGTCAAATGGAATGGGGGGAAGGGGAGGGCATGATCCTTTCGCTGGTATTATCCAGATCAAGTTGAAAGCCGTATAATCTCAGAACGAACCCGCGCCGACGAGGCCGCCTAGACGGAGCTAGGGACACCGTCGACACGAGAACGAACACCGGCTCACACCCAGAAGTTACCTGAGATACCTTGATCCCTGAGGGATAATGTGCCCAGCCAAAGAAGATCCATGGCTCCCAAAGGAGGGCAGTATGTACTTTTCCGTTTGGGATCTAGAGGATGGTTAGCGCTGCCAGAGGGTGAAGCTTGGCATATAGTTACTGTTGTACTAGTGAATCACAGTGGATGAGATGTGAAAAAGAATGAGAAGAGAGAAAAGGAAGTCGAGGGGCAGTCAACTTTATATGCACGTTGATGTCAATCTAGACCCCCACCTCCCAACAGCGATGTCATACATTCTCCGACTCTCTCCGGTTTCCGGTGAGTTAATTTGCTCGTTAATTTGCTCGTTAATTTGCTCGGTGAGGTGCGTTGTACGAATTGAATTGCAGATCACATACATTAAAGTGTCGTCGTAGCTTTTGTGACGTTCTTTGGCCTCACTATGAGTGGTCCGGAGCCGTGCGCCCCGGTTTCTTACCTCGTGCCCCACGGAGAAAACTTAGCTCTCTCCAAAGGATTCACACGCCTGGCTCAAATATCTAAGCTACGGATGGCAATGACCTTGGTATATGCTTCGAGTCAATATAAAAAAGTCAATTGCCCGAGCTCCAGGGCTGCGGTTATCGGCGCAAACCCCTCGGAGCCTATGGGAATACCACCTGGGCAAGTTGTACAAAAGGAAGCTCAGAAATTGGAACGAGCTAGGCCCACTTGAATCCAGATTGGTTCTTTTGAGATCATTATAATTTTGTACATTTCATCGGCTTGTGCGGGAGCTCCAGGCCTCCAGTGCTCCGGATTGCCGTGACATCATAGTTCAAGTTAAGCCAGACATGTCAATTGTCCAAGTACAAACACCCGTTGTATATGTGCTATACAAGTAGGGCACCGCAGTTCAAATCACAAGACATAACGGAAGTTAGCACCGTAATTGTCCTCCGCCACTGGGGCATCAGTGGCCTTGGGATCATCGGTGCGGGGCCCGTACTTTTTCTCGAGGCCCCGGTTCTCAAAGATGAGCAACACACGTAGACAAGCTGCAAGGAAAGCCGTGAAGAACATAAACGCAGCACAAATAGACATGCCCTTAATATAACGAGGGGCCTCTGCATCGGGAAAGGAATTGGTGCCCAGGAAAGGACCACACTGCCCGATAATATTGAGCAGCACAATGCCTCCACCCCGGCGGGTATCGGAGCCCTGATTGTCTGAAACGAACCAAATTAGTAAAAGAATACTCAGGAGATCGGCGATGACTCACTCAAAACCCACGGCAGAATGTTGGCGATCGAGGGGAAGACTCCACAAGCCGCCAAAAAGACTCCGAAATATCGTGCACCCACTGATGTGCAGGTCGCGCACAGGATGTACCCCACGCCGCCAACCACTGATAATCCAATGATCGTCAATCCACGTTGCTGTGTGCGATCCGCCACCCATGTGGTTGCAATTGTTGCCAGGAAGGAGGCAAAGAAGGGAGGGGCAGTGAGGCCCTGCGCGTTGATGGCTGTGAACCCCATTTCCTTCAGAATGGTAGGCAAAAACACGGGAAGCGACGAGAAGCTAACGTTGCAGCTGAAGTACATAAACTATCCCACCCAATCGTATCAGCAAGGGAGTGCTCCGCATTTTCGAGTTTGAGGAATTGAACATACCGCTGTGAGCCACGCTTTCACATCAAGCAGCGTCTCACCCAGTTCCTTCCACTGGATCTTCCCCGCGCGTTCCGGCTCACCAGACTGCTGCAATGCGCGAGCACGCGCGACCTCTCGCTCCTCTTCCGTGAGGAACTTAGCGGTCTCCGCGCTGTCCGGTACAAAGAACCAAGCCAAAATCGCCGCCGCGCAGACCGGCAGTCCCTCGACTAGGAACAGCACCCGCCAACTTGCAATCGCAGCATTTCCCGACGTGATACCGTAAGCCAAAGCGCCCGCGAAAGTATTCGCCAATGGCGCAGCGCCGGCATAGAACCCGCATCGGAGACCCAGCTCGTGGCGGCGGTAGAAAAAGGACATCAAGTAGACGACGCCCGGACCAAAAGCCGCCTCAAACGCGCCCATCAAAAAGCGCAGCGCCATCATTCCTTGCCAGTTCGTCGTCGCTGCTTGACACGTCGAAACCAATCCCCTGCCATTCGTCAGCTATAGCTCCCACGCATCCTGACCGGCGCATGTGGACATACCATGAGAAGACGGTCAAGGCGGCCCATTGGTGCGGCTTCACGACCTTCCACATCAACCCGAAGACTTCGAAGACCGTATACGAGATGTAGAAGATTGTCAGGAGCCAGGCGTAGCTCTTCGAATCGAGGCCGAGGTCCTCTTCCATGCCGGCGATTTTAGCATTTCTGCGATTGAAGAGTCAGCTAGGTTTGCGCGTAGATCTGGATCTGAGGGTGATTCGAACCCGATGTTACTTCGATCGAGGGCTGCGAGGAGATCTAGAATAGCAATTGTCAGCGCAAAGTCTCATGTGAAAAGTACGCGGGAACTGGAGCTGGGTGCATACAGAAAAAAGCCATCAACGTCGGCAGATGCCAGTCCAATTTCCGCACCACTCGACGTTCCATTTCGGGATCGATCGTCGAGTTGACCGTGCTCGGTCGCTTCTCTTGATGCGCGGGGGCAGTGAACTTTTCGACATCTTCGTCTGGCGCAGGCTGTATTACATCCACAGGTTCGGCTTTGCGTATGCCCATGATGGCGTATTAGGGGTGTGGGGGAATGGAAAGGGAGAATTGACCCGATGCATCGGAAGAGGGAAACAAGCTAGTCATGATCGACAGTGGCCAGCTCGGCTGAAGGTCTTGACTGCAATTGGCGGTGATATTGGCTATTGATATCCATTATTGGGCACCTCCACACACGGAGTTGGTGACGAATCTCCGAGGTGCGAGTGGAGAGGTGCAGGGCCAATTGGCGCCTCTCGGGGGGAATAAAGTGTGCGGGTTTGGCGAAGGTTAAGTGGAGTCTTGTCTGGGCAGTTCCTTGGTGTTCGTCATTGTATAAGTACGAGTAGGCGTTGATTGTGCACGAGTAGAGAGCTGTTCTGTGCTGCGTATATCCTTGGAGCAATCAATTGGCGAGGGCCATCCTTCCAGGACGGCCTGCAACTATACTTATGTCACAGACGATCACATTCCAATGCTAGACCTCGGGAGCTCCAATGAACATCCACCTGAGTGAAACATCTCAAGTTGATTGAGAATGATAAGGGCGTATTATAATAATACTATGTCGTTATGTTGCTAAGTCACCATTGAACTGCGAGTAAAATTTCGCCGCCCTTTGTTAGAACTGCGGTGCGAAGTCTGGAGGTCCCAGGGCGCAATTGGATACTTCATGGTTGAATATTCCTTATAGCTCAGATCAAGAGAGACCATATCCCGTTTTCACACTGCATATGTGTGGGTGAAGTTATATTCGATCGCGGTGATTGCGGGCAGTGCTGAGACAAGATGTTTGATTTGACGCCTGAAAAGCAAGGTGTCCAGCACATGTGGTCAGTGTCACCCGCCGTATCAAAAATCTCCCGCGTCGGCAGTGTCGCGTTCAACGAGACACCCCATCATTGCGCCCCGTCCACCTTTCGATCGCAATTGAGTTGCTTGCTTCCAACACAACACCCCATAATCTCCAATAGTTGATTGCACCCGGCAATCAGGCGCCCAATATGGACGACCCCGCCTCTCGCATCCCGCAGCAGCTGGTAAGCTTGAAGTGCAGTCGCTATCGCATCATTCCATCGGCGACTAACATCTCGTTCTTATAGCTGCCTCACATGCACTTGGTGTCGCGTAATCGATACCCTAGCATGCATATGATGCCAACAGAGACTGCTGTCGAATACCTGACCAGCGCCCCCCGGGTCTGCCAAACCCAACCAATGCACTGGACCTTCCTCGACGGTCCCCCAGATGGCACAGTCATGCTCACCTGGCAGCCATTGAACCACCTGGGAAACAACTTTGCTAGCGATGGATATTTCTGGGCCGATCAGGAGCAGGTTTTCAACTTTGAAGCTCGCGGATACGTATGCTTAGTCGCCAAGACCTCACAATGAGCTCCATTGTTTTCTAACGTGTGAACCTAGACCGTCGAAATGTACCTCCACCGCAGTGGATTCCACCCCCCAAACGAGCCCGTGGCCACGCATTGCCGCAAGCGCTACCGCATCACCTCCTGCAAAATCCCCAATGCTCCCCAACCCGATCCGTCACTTTGGATCGTGCACTACTCTCGCGCATCGCCCCAAGATCACGCCGCCGCCAACCGCATTCCCATAACCCCCCAGATTCAAGGAATCATGGGTCAGCGTCGCTTCCTGCAAAGCCAAGGGCAGTTGGCCCGCAAGGACTTCCTCCTTCACGACCGCAACAACTGGCCCGTCATCAACTTCCCCCAGATGGCGCCTCAAAACTTCGGACAGCCCGGACAATTCCCGAATGCACAGCCCCGCGCGCCAGGCTTCTATCCTCCCCAAGGCCACCCCGGGGCTATTCCACCGAACGTGGCTGCGGCTAAAGGCCCGCGCGGACATCGCGCGCCATCGTCTGCGCTCGCTTCCGCGACTGCTGATTTCGCGACGGAGGACGAGGATGTTTCCAGCGGCGACACAATGGATCTGTTGACACCCCGCGACGTTAGCAAGATGCGCTATCAGCAGCACCATGAATGGATGGAGGAGATCTTCGCATCGCCATACAGCATCACACAAATCACGCCTGTATCCTTGGGCCTCGGCCGAAAGGGAGAGCTGGAATCCTTGACTGCCGGCTTCTTTGATGCTCCTGTTGGAACTTCGGGCGGCGAAGGCCAGGAGGCAGGCGATGCTCCCAACGCCACGAAGATGGAGCCCGCCAAGGCGGAGGAATTCGCAGAGCGCGTATCTAAGAAAGTCGCAGACATGACCGCCGAAATCGAAAATCTTAAAAAGCAGCATGCGCGCCGTATGCAGCGGTTCAACCGCACCTCTTTGCTGAAGGACTCTGAGCTGCGTCTCCGTGAGGCTGCCGCGGACCCAACTGAGAAGGGTCCCGAGGTCTGGCGACTCGAGGGCCGGGTTGTCATTCCCACGGAAGATGAGGCACAGCCGCTGGATTATATCGAGGACAAGGCCAAGTACAGAGTCGACGATATTGTCCGGGAAGTGGAAGGTGCGTGGAAGAAACAGATCGTCTCCGAGCCCAAGGTATCTTGTGTGGAGAAGGGTGGACTCTTAGAGAAAATCGAGCCCGAGCACAAAGACGAACCTGATTCTTTCACCAACGACATGGTGATGGACCACGATGACTCCCACCTGCTCAACCAATTCGGCAGCCCCGGCGTTGGCGGCGGTCTACCTTCCGGCGTCTCTGTCAACGGCCAACCAATCCCCGGTGCCGATCTCGCCGGCGATGTCGAAATGGACATGGGTGACCAGCTCCACGGCGGCCCCAACGGCCAATCCAGTGACTGGGGCATGGTGAATACCGAAAGCAAGGATCACGCCGTGAGCGGGGACTTCGACTTCACCACCATGGACAGCGCCGGAGATGCCCTGGCAGCCTACAGCGAGCAGCATGACGGGCTTGATCTGCCGGATCTGGAGAACTCGGCATTCGGCGATGCCTTCCATGCCTCTGACAACGAACACTCGCACCACCCCGACGCAGACGATATCTCATAGATCGCGATGTGGACTACGAAGGCGCCTTGTTTTATGAATGATAGCGGACTGTTTGCTCTGCCTTTGGAGTTTGGATTTTTCATTGTGCTTTGGACTGGATTTAACGCCATGCTTTCGCTGGGATGTATCATAAGATCGGTCATGAGGATTCCCTTCTCCATGGTCTTCGACTTTTTATTATGTTCGGTTTAGTTCTCGGAGGAAGGAATATCTAATCAACCTGAATCTCTGAGAAGTCAGCTTCACAACTACCATCATAAGTTCGCAGTCCAAAACCTTTTCATATCTTGTCTTCCGTATGTCTTTCGGTACATGCATAGTGCGCAAGGTGTATTCAGCAATAGAATGCCGTTTCCTGACTATAACTTCAACTCCCGGCCATCAAACAAGTCCAATGAAAACAACTACCCAGCTGAACCACTTCTGAGCGACATCGGTATAGATTTGTTACGGACGGGCTACACTGTCGAAGAGAGACAAAAACAGGTACCATACATTCACCGCAAACAAATGCCTAAAATGATTTCCTTACACGAAGCTCAACTTAGTGTCTTGCTCCGAAGAAAGACACTCGATGCCCTTTCCACGGAAAATTCTCAGGCTGCGATAAACCGGCCAGACTTCGACAGCCACAAGTCCATATAATCAAAAGCCGTCTTAACCGTATTACCAAACTGACCCGGATACGCCTCGCACTCAGTACAGACATTGATCGTATGCTGAGCCCCTTCAACAAAAGCAATAGACTTATCCTCAGTCGTCGCTGCAAGGTATATCTTCTCAGCATTGAGATATTCATAATGCCCTGTATTTCCCATGGTGAGCAACGGCTTTGAGATCCCCGGAACGCTCCCAATAGGAGTTGTCTGAGACGATGTCCAATCCACACCGGTGATGTTATCGGCTGTCACATTGAATGTCTCTGCATCAACCCGCACAGCAAAAGTCGAGAGGAAGCGAGTGATGGTCGTCTTTAGTGCGCCGTCATAGAAGTTATCGACGACGCTTGGAATACCTGCATCGGCAACGCGGACCGAAGGGATGACTTGGGTTGATATACGACCTCCCTTGTGCAGCAGTGGCCACTTGTACACGGTATGTGCGAGGTAGCGGGTATCTTGGGTGATCAATTTGTTATTGAAACCGATATAGTTCGCGTCGGGGATAACGAGGCCTTCGTCGTCGGTATAGTCTCCATCGCCAGCTTGAATAAGACGGTTTCGTTCTTCCGCGGATGCGACAATTTTCTTCCATCGAGAGGCCATACCGTCCAGGAAACGATGAGCGAATTCCGATGTGTAATTTGCGCCGTTTTTCGTCCATCCGTTTTGAGGGCTATATAGATTCAAAGCGCTGTTGATGTCGGCGCCGGTGGTCTCATTCTTGATAGCCGGGTTCACGGACAAGAGAGTCATAGTCGACAGACCGAAGTTGGCATCGATCAGGAGAACGCCATCTGCAGCGGGCAGGCCGTCTACGGCCGAGGAGCAGGGATAGATCTTCTCTGTACCGTTGCAAGCAGATGCACCATTCTCCGCGACGTTTTGATATGCGGCCATCATAGCACCACCACCAGAATGACCCCACAGAATGACCTTGTCAACGCCCGGGAGGTTGTTCAAGTACTGGACACCTGTACCGACATCGGTCATCATGGTCTCAAAGTCGAGATCGTTCATGAGACCGGTTTTGCTCTGTGCATTGTTGAGACAGAGTGTTGTGTAGCCACGGGCAGGAAGCTCGCTGCAGGGGTAGAAGGTGGTGTAGTCTTGCTCGGCGTGCATGACAAGAACGGCTATCTTTGCTTTTGCTGGATCTCCGTGCAATTTTGGACGAAACAAGCCGCCGATGACTCCAGTACCAAATGTTACAAGAGATGGGATTGGCAGGCTGTAGTTACCCAAAGATGTAGATGTCATCTGGGTTCCGAGCAGGTCAGAAGAGATGTTTCGATCACTGGCTATCACGACGGAGCTGGCCGCCAGAAGGCTAGCAACGAGCTTCAGATTCATGGTCGGCAGATGTTGTCCTTGGAATTTGGATTCTGATTAGTCCGTGATTCGAGAGATAAAAAATAGATGCCGAGAGCAACTTGAATTCGAGCCATGGGAGACTTCGCCGGACTATATATGCATCAACCTTGGAATTAATTGCCATGGAGATCTTCATTGATCTTCAGGCCTGATGATATTAGCTTAATGCAACCTTGGGGCTTCATCCACTCGCAACAGGGGATACTTCCCAGTGGACTCAACACGTATGCTGTTCCACGTATATCACCATTCTGTATGTGGAATCCCCTGAACACTGATATACACCATTCTTCAAGTTTTGAGGTTGTTCCTGCGTTAGCTGCGTGGGTCATTGCCGGCCCCAGGTGGAAACTAAACCCGATGTAGATATTCAAACCGAGATCCATCGGCGACGGACCCATAAACCCGTTATTCGGCAAATTTTATAACCATGGGGAACATGTAGAATACTTCCTAGCATGACGTTCCTTCTACAGACAAAGGATCGATCTATCGACTGGGCCTTTCTTTCGATTTTCAAAATTCCAATTTTTTGCACCGAAAGCCGAAAAATTCCAACATTATTCACATGCCACACATCCAATTCAAAGAGGCTCCAATGCACCCCTGCCACTTACTTCTAGCTGCTCGTACTGCTTGGTAAGACTGGATGAAGCAGGTAGATCTGCGTTAGATACCCAATTTCCATGAATCTGAGCTTTGATATGGAACGGCAGCTGTACTATAGCGACAGGCCTCTCAAAATGAGCCGTGTCAATGACTGCAATTTCACATCTGTTGCTTGCCTTGCGCTCGATCAAAGTCATAACACAGCCATCCCCTTCTTTCTCAGATCGGGGTATAAAGATAGGCTCTTGACACAACGAGTCGTCTCCCGCGTAGAAATAGCGTGTTTCGCTCGTTCTGTTGTTGTGCATTGCAAGGCCATTCAATCCGTGATAGATATTCTTGCTTTCGTTGCTGCTGGGGTGTGGAACGAATGCATTTAGGAAAACCCATTCATATCGAGATCCAAGGAAGCGCTCATCGATTCTTGGGAATTCGCAGGGTAGGTCGAGAACGACTAGAGGATCCTCGATGGTGCTTCCAGTTGGCTGTGACAAGTCCAGTTTCCATCTAACGAAATCGCCTTTCGTTGTTGAAGGGAGGACTCCCTCTTTTGTCAGGAAGAATGGGAATGCGTTGTCGTGAACACGAGAGCTTTCGGCGTAAATCTTCCCATCTTCCTCCCATGCGCCAGCTGTATGAACAGGCATGCAATTCTTCCAGGAATATACACGGTACTCTCCCTGTTTCCACCCGTAGAGTGCGGTGCTCGATCGTCGGGGCACAACAATGAAGGTCGCCGGGCGGTCATAATTCCAAGCCCAGTGGTAGTCGTGAATGAATGCGCACCATGGTGACTTCAGCCAAAACTCTTCAGTCTTTCTCCCATTCTTGTCCAAGGAGTATGTGACAATGTCAAGACTTCCCAAGCCAGTGGCCTCGTATCCAAAGACGACTAGTTCCTTAGTTTTGGGATCAACCTTGGGGTGAGCCGTGAACGTCTTAGCCTTGATTTGGCCGGGGAATGGGTCATATGTAATTGTTTCGAGAGAATTCGGGTGAACAGCATATGGCAATGCACTTTCTTTCAGCGCCAAAAGTTGTCCTGCCCAGTAGACCAAGTTTGTATTGGCCGTGGAGTCTACCGCAGCCCGGACACATGGATGATGGGTGTAAGGATTGCGATAAAGTCCGAAAAGGGCCTTTTGTGCTGTGTGCTCCAACTTGTAGCGCTCAGTTTCAATGTATCTCATCTTCATGTCGACCTTCCCGTTATGAAAAAGAAATGCAGATATGCTTCCATCGCCATCGAGGGGGACGTTGCGTTCGTCGGGGGGAACGAAAGGATCAACCATCACACGGTAAAATGTGCCTGATATCTCGGTTGGTAGTTCTCCATGAACCACGAAATCTGTAATTTCTCCCTCAAGGCGGCATGGGAAGTTCGATCCTGAAAGATTGAAGCTTGCTGGCCATTTCGACACGAGGCCATATAAGCCATCCGGGCCCCATGGCTCTACAACCATTTTTTGAAATGTTCCAAGATTCCAAGACTATCTCCGAATTTTCTATTGGAAGCAGGTGCTGTATAAAGGAGATGAGCAGAGCTTTAGCTAGGTTTGGAACTACTCTTGTCTAAATATATTCTTCGGGGGGTGCACCTGCCCCGTGATATTTTTCCACGCATCACCTGCGGAATTACGAAATTCACGATAACCTGAGCTTTGATTAGCCCGGTGGGAACTTTGTTGGGAGAAATTTTCCAACACCTGGGCAGTCGATCGACATATATACACGCGGGTGTTACCTAGACCTCCGCAAAGGTGTATGTAAATGGGCCCGACCTCGGGAACTCCGAGGCCTAACCCTAACCCAGTGGGTTGGTTGGCTTTAGGGGCGCCTGGGGCCTATTGCATGCATAACTGCGGTCTTGGCATTCATAACCCCTCTCTGATTGATTTGGGTGTTTTAGGCATGGTTTCGGTCCGTAAGCTTCAAGGTCTCTCCTAGATATCATGCCAATATATCTTACCCCTTGATTAATATTATTTATATATTTAAATTGCTACGCAAACGCAGTAAACCTTGCAACCCCGGACTTGGACGATAATTTGAATACTCCAAATACTTGGCGTGTTGCACTGCTTATGCCCCCATGGGGTGTCCAATGAGCTCTACCCCAATGCCCAGAACCTTGAACCTGTGAAACAGGTTTTATGGATTTGGTGACGCTGGTGTTATCATGACGAATCTCAAAAGACCTTATGCAGTGTAACATGTGGGAATGGCGCCAAGCTTGATCTTGTTGTCTGAGCTCCGGGTGAACCATGTCGGTAATTGCCATGGTATGGAGAAGTTTGTCGGTGTGGGTAATTCCCGCGGCGTGATCAACCCCCGCGTTTGGGGTAGCCTTTCCATGGCTTTGTAATATGCAACTATATGTCCACGGGTAGATGTTCCAAAGTGAGAGCAAACACTGAAATTTGAAAAATAAAATAAAATGCAAGAAAGAAGAAGGTTTAGAACATCATCCACAACAGAAACTTTCATATCGTTTCATAAGTTTAGAGTTCTGTAGAGTGTATGCAAAGATGTTCTGAATAGGCGAGATGGGCGTGGATTTAACCTAGGGCGGGAGTAGAGTTTAGAGAAAGCCAACAGCTTGTCACGGTATCTCTGATCATCCGGCATAATTGACAGGAGAAGCTCGAAAACCAAAATCAAAACTCGCAAATCATAGCTTCCAGCTAACCTGACTATAGCTTTTGGGCCAAACGCCTGACTTTCCAGGGGCAATAATCCCATTAGGATCGACTGCGTTTTTGAGAGCCTCATTGAACTTGAGGAAACTGCTGTTGTTCCAGTTGTATGTTCCCATGATCTGGTCCATGACAGCAAGATGAGTTCGATATTCGCCCCATCCGTTGGCGGCACAGTCTTCGATAAGCGTCCTGATGAGCCACTGAACCTTTTTCTTCTGAGAGGTATCTTTTTTGTTGAACACGATGCAGACAATGTGATCTAGAAGCGGTTCAAATGTTAAGTATGCCTGATAAAAAGGAGAAGATGTCACGAGTTTTCAAAAGGCTAACTTACGCATCTCTCTCATGCCGACGGTAAAGGTTCCGATGAAATCCAAGCCAGCCTCTTGGCATCTTCTTTTGGTCAATTCATATTGCATCATCGCGTCGTCTCCGGCCACCTTTGCAATAGGCGAGAAGAATAAATGGGCGCCATTGGGGAGCCAGTCAATCCATTTGAGTTCGTCGTAGGTTGGAATACCTCGCATTGTCCTGTCACGGACCCTAAGGACCGAATTATTGGGGGTATCTTCTGGGAAGTAAAACTTGACACCTGGAATAACCGAAAATGCTTCTTTAATGGTTTCCCATAGAGCATTACGAATTTTCTCGGGTCCCTATGATATATTAGCTGGAATCTTTGTAGGGCAGCCGATGAGGACCTCACATAGAGAGCTCCATAGAAGTTCCACCTCCCCAGGTTGAGCTGCTTTGCGATTTGGTCCAAGTCTTCATTAGACAGGGGCTCGGTCTTCGATGAATAGGATGCCTTATTCCCCAGTACTGCTGCATCTAATAGGATGTGGCGAATAGTGGGTACATTCTGAAGAGCCATATTTAAGCGCAGTGGTCGAATTATATCGACTGCTTGTTTCAGATCATCGTCTTTAGGCAATGTGATTAAGTAGGATTGATATCCACCCGGGTTTGGCATCAGCCACAGGCCGAGCTTTGTGACAATTCCCATGTTGGATTGACTGAACAGTCCGTCAACGTATGGACCAAATCCATAAGGGAAGAGATGGGCGGCTTTATTCCAGGGTTGGTCTTCTGGCTTCAGGCCCATAGTCTCGGGGCGTTTGGGGTCAGGTAAAGCCCCCATGCCAGTTCGGATAAGCTCCCCATTTGGTAGCACGACCTCCATGCCACAGTGCATCATCCAATGATCTGAGATATTGTCAGTATGCGCTGACTATCACAAGGGGTCTCTTTTGCGTAAACATGACCGACCTCCGTATGGCGTGTAGCCCACTCCTCGCTCAGTGGCATTGCCGAGAACCGAGCCACCACCAAGATCTGGTACATCAAGCCACAACTTGTCCTGGAGATTATTGGCCACAAGGTAGTCATATAAAGCGTGGTAGGTGACACCTGCATATCTCGGAATTAGAAACCCAATCGGCAAATTTCAGTCAAGTCACTCGATGCTTACCTGGTTCCACCAGGCAATATGCCCCTTCAACATTGACCTCCAGAACTTTGTTCAAGTTCTTGCCCATGTCCACAACAATGCTACCACTGACTCTTGGTGCAGCACCACCGTATCCGGAATTTCTTCCGATAGAGATCGGCCAGAGGGGGAATGAAATCCTGTTGGCAAGTCGCACAATAGACCTAGGTCAAAAAGTCAGCGTTTCCCCGCAGAACCCCCAAGGTCTCAGGTATTACATACTGTACATCCGCGACATTGCGAGGAGCAACGATGGCTGAAGCGAGAAAGAAGTCCTGTTCCAAGACGTGATGAGGATCATGTGTGTGTTTTGGCTTCATGTATGTGCCATCCTGGATCTGATCCTTCGAGGTTATGATTTCCACATTCTCCGTCCCCACGAGTTCGATAACTTCTAGGATAAATTCATTGAAATCACTGTTTGTCAATTTTGGCGGCAGCACCAAGGGTCTGAATTTCAATGGTGCAGATGATCGTGAGTTGGACATTTTATTGAAAAAGATGGACTCTGAGAAAGAGGAGAGACGTAGAAAGCGCGGGGCCGAGAGGGCTACTCGGAGGTACTAATGAACTCTTCATCACGCAACTAGTACTTAGTACAGTGGAGGTGAAACGAGTGCCGTGACATGTGCCGCAAGCGTGCAGTGTATATCCATATATCCATGCGGGGGACAGTCACGGGACTCTGGGCCGTTTTGTTGGGATGAGGTAGCCCCGCGGCAACCCCCACTCCCGCCCCCTCGCGCGCCCCCTCCCGCCGGGTCCCGGGGCCCAGCTCCTAGAGCCCCTCCTTCGAAAGAATTGAAAATGCATTGCAAGATTAGCAAAGTTCGGGTTTGCCGAAATTTGAAAGTTTGAGATTTAGATGAGACCGGGGAAGAGGAGAAATGTTCCGTTGGTAGTGTATTATGAGAGGAGAAGAGGAGAGATGGAGGGGGGGGGGGGAGCTCTCAGTCTACACTACCTGCGGGGAGCCTGACCAACCAGGCAGCCAACGGCCTCCGACAGAAGATGCCGTTGATGTCAACCAATTTCCTCCGATGTGAAATCGGATTGGGATCATGAAAGGTGCAAGTGAGTTTTGTTTACTTTCTCGTGTTATTCCCTGAAAGAATTAGACCCAATCGTTATTCCAAGGACTATACTACTTTTCTAGAACGAGAGTTGACAGATTTGATGAAGCAATTTGAGGATTCCTCCGTATTTGGGTGAATTGGTGGCATATAACCTCCGTTGTGGCAAGAAGTAATTTTGAGTACTTCATGCTGGTTACATGCATGCATACCAAACGTTGGAAAGCCCTGGAGTATATATCACCTGGCCATTATATTAAATTATTGATGCTCAGGTTGACACAGCGCTTGGAGGTTAGATGCGTCATTTTGGATAGCGGCCCCCGGGTATCATGCACGTCCACGTAGCCGGGGGCCAACAACTCGGTTACTTGAAATGGACTAGCCCTGTGGACCGGTATCCACCGGAGATGCGCAGATCAAAGCAAGCTCCACCCGTGTATATTTCACAGCGAGGCTTAGTTCATGCGGCTGAGCATCGGGAACTGAGAATAGTTTATGGAGTATGCCTCCACAAATTCCGCCTTAGGAAATTGGGGGCCATTCCCGGAGTTTGTATATAAACAGAAACCCTGGAAGTCTGCAGGAACTCTTTCTTTTCCTTTGTCACTGTCCTCCAAGCTTCTTTCTTCCCTTTCACTCATACTAGCGCGAGGAAACAGAAAAACAGTTTCTGTGCCTTCAACGGTTCTTTCAACATGCTCTTCCCGCTGCTAGCTGCCTCAGCCCTATTGGCCATTTCCGATGCTCGTTCTGTCCCGAGCAACTTGTACTCACCCTCAATCAAATGGTCGAATTGCACAATTCCCATTGGGTCACCTGGGTTCGACTGCGGAACCATGGAAGTGCCAATTGATTGGACTAACCCTTCTGGTGCAAAAGTCGAACTTGGGATGTTACGCCACAAAGCATCAAAGCCCTCGAAAAAAGTTGGCAGTCTCTTATTCAACCCCGGTGGTCCGGGTGATAGCGCAGCCATCTATGTGGCAGCTGGAAGCACCTTATTCGGTCAAGACATTACCGATCGATTTGATATTGTTGGACTCGATCCTCGAGGAGTCGGTCTCAGTTCTCCAATCAAATGTGACCCAGAAATCTACAACCAGAAGGTTTCTAGCTGGCCGTCAACTCAAACCGAGCTTGACGCGTTATCCCAAAAGTTCAGGAAGCTCGGAGAGAGCTGTCTGAATATGACTGGACCATTGGTCAAGCACATGGATTCAATTAGCGTTGCCAAGGACATGGATGCGATTCGTCAGGGGTTGGGCGAGGACAAGCTCAACTATATTGGACTGTCATACGGAACATTGATTGGACAAACATACGCGGAACTCTTCCCTGAGAATATTCGTACCATGGTTTTCGATGGCAATATGGACCACAGCACCGATCCCATCTCATACCTGACTGTCAAAACATTCACCTACGAGAGCGAGCTGGTTCGTTTCGCAGACTGGTGCGGCAAAACCAAGTCCTGTCCGCTGAACGGTACCTCATCCGACGTCCTCCGAGTCTTCGACAACCTGGTTGCGCAAGCAAACAAACATCCCATTCCTGCACCAGCATGCAAAATCAGCGGATGCCGCGAGAGCGTCACAGGCGAGGACATCCAGAACAACGTGAACTCACTACTATTCGTCAAATCCGGTCTGCTTGCAACCTGGTCAAGCCTCGGACAGTACCTATATGAGGCCAAAAATGGAAATGCCACTGGTCTCTCCACCTCGATCGCCACAAGCTCAACCTCTAGCTCCTTCGCAAGTACCGCAGTCACCTGCGGGGACTGGTATCACCCTGAAGCTTCCCTCGTGGACCTCAAGGACAAGAGAGATCTTGTCCGCACCATGTGGCCACACGTTGGTACCGGTGACTATGGGCTTAACCGCTGCATCGGATGGCCTTTCCCTCAGGTCAACAAGCAGCGGAAGGCCAACATCCACGGAACACCTCGTCTGCTGCTTGTGAACTCGCAATTTGATCCGTCGTGCTCGTATATCTGGGCGAATGGACTGCAGGAGCAGATTAGCAACAGCACTTTGCTCACGCGACGAGGCGATGGCCACACTTCGTACGTGCTGCATGGGGAGACGTGGGCTGCTATGAATGCCTACATTGCCAATCTGACGATTCCTGCCGACAACACCGTTCTCAATAGCTGAGTTTCTTTTTGAATATCCGTCTATGTATGGGTGTTGTGCATGTCGAAGTGCTCGGGATGCTACGCCAAACTTAATAGAGCAGTCTATGCCTGCTTTTAATTATGCCAATACCAATCTCATTTTGAATTCATTCCAAGATTTATGTGTCATGTACCGTAGTATTTTGCTTGCGTTTCCAGAATATCCCCAACTCTTTCAAGTACCTACTACCGAGCGGATCACACAGCCAAGAATATCTAATCATCGAGATATTCCTTGCTCAATATCCATGTTACCATGCACCATGTCTGTGGACTTTGGTTCAAACGTACTCGGTCAGTTCAACAATGCCGGAAGAAAAAAGTATCAGAGATAAAAACAAAGAACTTCAAATACTCGCGATAGGTAAAAAAAAAAGTAAACACAGCCTGCCTTGACAAAAAGAATACGAGTGTGCTAAAATTTGCGATCTTCCTTTAATAAACTACTGACTGCGTCAAATTTGAATAATCCAATCTCTATCCATGTGTTACAAATGCAAAGCTAAAAAAACTCCAGTCTCGCCCTTGATCAAATCCAGCCAGTAAAAGCAAACAAAACAAAACAAAATTCATAACACAGAACCCACTGAGCAAATCGTCAGCTCCGCATTCAACCGCTCGAGCTACTCGAACTAGAATATCTCCTGTGACGATTGTGGCATCCGTGTCGCCCTTTCCAGCACTTGGACTTTTTGTGTTTCTTTTTGTCATCGTGTCCGTTTCCGTTTCTGTGCAGCAAGGAAAAATCTTGCGTCAGCCATCGACTAGAAAGAGACAAAATCGGACAAAGATCGACTTACATTTGATGGGTTGCTGCATTCATACCAATAGCTCCGAGCACCGCTCCAGCCGCACTCCCCAAAAGTCCTCCCCCCAACTTGTGGCCAGCATAACCACCAGCAGCACCGCCGATGACTGTCGAACCGAGCCCTT
The DNA here is from genome assembly GCA_026122735.1 of Penicillium bialowiezense. Classification (NCBI taxonomy): domain Eukaryota; kingdom Fungi; phylum Ascomycota; class Eurotiomycetes; order Eurotiales; family Aspergillaceae; genus Penicillium; species Penicillium bialowiezense. The sequence continues at coordinate 1,202,051 of JAKZFB010000005.1, read as the reverse complement.
TATCTTCTTCTGGGCCGCCAGGACCAACTGGATTTCCATACTGGTTCTGAGGTACGGTGCCGTAGTACGAGGCATTCGCGCCTAGTGGCATGTTCTGCTGCTGTGGCTGCTGTGCATAGGGCGGAACCCCGACATTCTGTTGGGGTCCACTGAAGTAGGGCCCGGGCATCTGGCCTTGTGAATATTGCTGCTCGTTGTATAGGGGAGGACTGCCTTGCTGGCTAGCTTGGGCAGGAAACTGCATGTAACTAGGAGGCTGCTGCATTTTTCAGCGTTAGTTAATTGGCCTCATCTTTGGAGAAAGAAATATGCGGTGAAAGCACTCGGATTCTCTTGCTTACCATGGCGGGGTAAAGACCTTGGGGTAGGGGGCCGGAGCCTTGTTGAGGATAATAGCCTTGACCCTGTGGGCCTTGTTGGCCGGAGAAGTCACCGCCGAACTGTTTGGCTTTGTCGATATTTTGTGTCATGGTAGTCCGATTGGAGCTATTCAGCGTTAGGTTGATAGGATTGAAGAGTGATGAAGATAGAGAGCAAAGAGGACCTAGGAAGAGCAATAAATAGGGCTTCTGTTGACTACGGGCGTGGAAAAAATGCAGTGCCTCGCTGATCTTCTGCGAGAGATTGGGGGCGATGAGAGGCTGTCGCAACCATAGCCTTTTTCGTTGGTATCTGTTTACTATTTTTCTACGATATGCGAGCTTTGAGCCTCCTGGAGGTTTACTATTGGGGCGACGTCTGGGTTACCGTATTAGGTCTAGGCTCCGCGCAATATGATATCATTGTAAGAAAAGTACTCTACGCCCGGGTGTATGCTTTATGTGTCTACCTAAATTTGATCGAATCGGTGGTTAAAGGAGGTGATCACTGCACATATGCTTTTGTTTGAATATTCTTAGGTTACAGATGAGGTCTTAAAAATGTTGGTTTAAGGTCCAGTATGGGGGGAGCTAGTATGATTTTGACCGTGGATTATTTCTCCAGGTATGGATCTAGGCCAGCCGAACAGTGGAGCACAGATCCTTCTTTTCTTCTAGAAGACGGCGTATACATGACATCATGGTAGCGCGGGATATAATTCAAGCACTTTGTATTTCTTCATGATCTATCCATGCTTAAAAATAGACGCTGGCATTGGGGGCCAGAGAGCAACGGGAAAACGAGATTGTGGGGCCCGCTCTTGAATGCGTGGACACGTAGATCGTCCCCATTGGATTCAAAATGCATGATTTGCCTGCTGCCGTAGCTAGTGCACATAAACTAATCTCAATTGTGGCTTAGCGTTGCAGCCCCCGAAGAACTACTCGATTACCCGATCTGGCCACCAGTCCGCTTTACCTACATCGTACATCTTCGCTTTTCTGCACCATGGCACTGCTTGCTTCATACATTGATGTGATTCGTGAACACGACGTGAAACGTGGGCTCTGGGCTTTGACGTCCACCATGTGTTCTCCTAAGGCGTTCGGATGTATCTCAAGCAAGTAACTCTGACGCATGCATCGCCTCAGCTAAGCTTTTGGGAGCCTTGCCTTGAATGCTTGGTATTATCCAGGACAAATGAGGTATTTTCCTAGAGGGCTCATGTATAAAAAGGCCTCTCGATCCAAGATCAGGTTTATCATCCACCAAGCTTTCTCTTTCAAGCATTTGTCAAAATGCATTTTTCCAATCCGACAATCGCCTCTCTGGCAATCACACTTCCCGTCGTTGCTGCTCTCCCCAAAGGCTCATCCTCTGTTAGTCTGCAAGATGCTATTACCGCAGTCCCTGGTGAATCTCTTCTTTTCGTCAACTACCCCGGCAAGAAGACACCATTGGCCAGTCAATATCTCAAAGCCCTTCCAGCAACAGGGTCAGGTCCCGCCGGTGAAGATGACCTCCTTTTCCAAAACCTGTTGGCTGCCGAATGGTCCATTTACTCCTTTTACCAAGCTGGAGTAGAAGCATTTACCTCCTCAAACTTCACTTCCCTTGGTTGGCCCAACACGACCTACGAGCGAATCGTCCAAATGCGAGACAACGAAGCTGGTCACGTTCGCATTTTCCAG